>CM061121.1:11039009-12239009 GCA_030770115.1 Daphnia galeata
TCGGGAATTGATCCTATCTTCATACTATCTCAACATTAATGTACTACGTGTACGAACTGAAATGAATGAATGAATGCAATCACGTCAACCTCTTAAAAGGTCTAGGCCAACGAATAATGAGCGTGACATAGTGACAGCAATCCATCATTTCCGACAAAAATAACTCTATTCGGCCGAATATTTTCTTTACAATCTTGTCCACCATTTTAACTTTCTCTCTAATCAATTGGCCTCATTTCTCCTGTATGCAGTGAAAAACAGGCCTAGTTACATAAATGATGGTGATGAGTCTCGGAAAAAAAACTGTTTGGGGGATAATGACGGGGCGTCACGATCTTCTTCATGTCGTCGACGAGTCGACACACATGGACGGACTAACGAGTTTTTTTTCGAATTGATTAATTTAGTCGGTTGCTGACAATATTTATCGAAGAGAAAGTAAAAAATCCAAGGCCATCGGCTTGAAAGTTGACTACAACTAAAATCCACTTATAGAATACACAATTATCTAATTACATTACCAAAGAAGAATGAAGCTTCGAGAAGAGAAGCACTTGACGCGAGAGATCAACGCGTGATGAAAGACTAATTCTATAGGGTGTTCTCCCGGAATTCGTTGGTGTTTTCCGGTTTTCTTCCGCCGTAGAACACCATCAGAATAGTGTGGAAACTTTAACTATATAAGTTTAAGACATAGAAATTATAATTATTATTAGATATTAATATTATTATTATTATTATTATTATTTCTATTATTTATTAAAGATAAAAAGAAGAAAGATATCTTATTTAATAGATTCATCTTTCATTCCTTTTCCCTCCATTTTTTCCCCGCCTATTCCAATTATTCTAATCCCCGTGGTAGGAGGAAGGGGGACAAAAAAATCCAAGATGGCCGATTTTCTTTTTCTTGGGGCGCCAAATAGCTTTGTCTGAGAGAAGCCAGATGTAAGTTGGCCAGGACGAAGTGATTGTGCTGTGTTAGAGTAAAAACGTATTGATATTTGAAAAAAAAGATAATTAAATATTATCGGTATCTTATCTGTTATCTTATCTTATTTCGCATTATCTTCGGGTTTCTGGGTAAAAATTATATTTTTCGAATTTTCCAAAATATTCAAATTTAACCCATCTTTCTAAGACTGTAAGACGCAAAACACTGTTAAAATGTTATACTTATTCTCTTGATTAGATTTGGAAAGCCTCGGAAAATATTTTTCCGAGAACTGGTTCATTTGTCAACATTTGGAAATAACCCGACAAATCGTATTGAACGGTGAAAATGTAAGTTACCTTCATAAATCAAGTTAAGAGAATATTATTTTCTTATCGTTAGATGTCATCATACCAGACGGCGGACGTGCTTCGTGCAGACGTGCTTCAGAAGACAAAGAGATTATCTGAAGTTATCCAGACCCTGGTTAACGCTACTTAACTTCGGTTAAGTGACTGGGAACTCAAACAAAAGATAAGAGATGTCCAATTTTCTACTCAGTTAAAGCCTTCAATTATTCAGTTCACTAAATCCATTTTTCCTTTCTTGTGGACTAAGTTGGAAAAAGGAAATCAAGATAATGAGAAAAACTACCATTTCATCCTAGGGAATGAACTTTTCATTAATGGTGAAAATACTAATTAATATAACACCTTATAATTCTCTGGGATTCTTAAACGTCAAAGAATACTAAAACAAGTTAAAAGTACGCTCAAACAGTTCTACCTGTCAATTTGATTTAGCATTTGGACTATCGTGTCGTCACATCATATATTTTTATTTCAAGGATAATCTGGATATTCTTGCTGTATCTTATAAAGAGCACTGGAGGAATGAGTGCCTGAAGGTAATTCTTAAAATCGTTCGAATTAGTAATAATGTTATGATGGTATTAAAATTAGGCAATGGATTCCTCCAATTTTTGTCACCTACCGGAGTCCACAAGAGGAAAATCCAATGTTACCAAGAACGGAGAAGGACTATAGTACAAGCTCGTCACCAATATCTTCAGCAAATTGGTCGCAACAATAAGTTTTCTAACCATAGCCGATATCAAGGAGAAGATGGACTGTTTCACGACATATATGCACCGATAAAGGCCGATAAGCTAATCCAGTTGGTTCAGTCGAGTCAAAAAGAGGATAAAAAGAAGGAAGGTAGATCCTCCTACTAGTGATGCGACTACTTATTTACTGACTTATTTATTAACTTTATTATTTAAAATCAATATTAATAAATTTGTTACCTATTGATGTACGGATTCTACTACCAAATGGCAAAGTATAACTACCTGTACTACAATCATACTGGCAAAGTACATGAAGGCCGGATCAAAGAGTCACATAAATTCTTGGATAAGTACCAAATAATAACAAAGAAAACAACGATCTAAAACCGGCGATATCAACAATGCCCAAGTGATCCTGAAAAACTTCATCCAATGATCAGACGGTTGTTTTTCTACACAATGAGAATTTCACTAGGTTCCTTTCACGCAGGGCTATCAATGGCTATACAGATAATCCACAACGGGTCAAACCACTTGGGTGTGTACGACAGTATGGCCAGCACGCCATGGAAAAAAAACGACATACCCTGAGTTGCATGTCGACTCTTCTTTGCACGTCTGATGAGAAAATGACATATTATCAAATTTTGTCAGTGCCAAAGTAATTGGCACTCTGATATAATTTCAGAGTATTTGCTATTGCTTTTGCCACGAGTTTGGCAAATGGAAAACACCCTACAATCAGGCTATACAACTCAAAGAAGTTCCGTGCACAATTGATTTGCTGTATAGCTTAAATAACGCAACGCCGTTCCCATCTGAGCTGATCCGGTCCAAGAGGTCTAAGGAGACTGTCCAAGAAGAAAATATAATTTGTATTTGTCGCCGAACAGGATGTGAGAAAGGGGTTGGTTCTTGTCGAATGTGACACAGAAAATTGTGAAGGATGGTACCAAACAATATGCACCAAGGATTGTCACAAAATTTTGATGAAGGATTGGTTATTTAATAACTGAAAAAAAGGAAAAACTGACTAATACACTTATATAACCAAGTAGAAAGCTAGTCGTAAACTTAAAAGTGAAAGTGCGAAGGTTAACCATATTCATCAAGGACTGTTCTTAGATGTAAGGGTTTTGTTTAACTGTAAAAAAATTATTTCATTCAATATGCAAGTTCTAAAACAAATTAATAAAACCACTTGCTTTGCAAATTTGTAGAAAGGTATTCTTGCAGTTACCCATTTAGCAAGTCCCATAATATTATGTGTGGAATTCAAGATTTAAAAAATAAACAATGTTAGTTTCAAACTAAATCTTTATATTAAATCATGTTTATCAGAAACAAAAATTTCAACTCACCAACTCACTAACGAACCGACGCCATTAACATTGATCGTAAAACTATAACATAACATTAGTGCTGAACGAATGAATTCTATGAATGAATAATTTTAGGAATAAACATTCAATGATGGACGGGAATGTTACAACCTGGCTACCATCAGGTCACATTGTGAAAATTATTTCCCAGGACTAAGGAAACAAAAACAAGGACTTGGAAGCATCAACGGGTTATCAGAAATTGAATTAAATGCAACGTACAGTACTATTAACAAACTACATAGTTGAATTTTGTTATAATTCGTCAGCGTGCCTGTGAAAGCACCGTTTCCCCGCTGACTTTTGAAATCGTTAATGAAACAGCCATCACCAATGGATCTGACTCCTTCAAATCAGTTAATCTTGTTATTGTTGGAGTTGAACCCAAAGTTATTGGTGTTGAAGAAAGGGTGGTTAAACGAAAATGTTATTGGGAACGTTAAACTCCCTACTGTAATTCATTAAATAAAATGGTTAATTAGAAAAAATGAACAAAGAGGTGTGTTCCCTGTGCAACTTGAAACAACAAAATGAACGATATGAATGACAATGGGTGCTATTCAATCGATTGCAGTTTCACCAACTTCATTTCATTTTGAAGGCTAGACATGAGAGCTTGACAGCGAAAAGAGTTTCTCAACTGGGATTAGCGTGTTTACTTATTTTTCAATATTTACTTTCCAGTAAGCATGGAAACCGACAAATTAACGGGATGGAACATATATATGATGAGACGAAGAGTGATTGTTGCTATATTTACCTTGTGCTGTTGAACCTTTGACATCTTGCTGACTGCACAGAGGTGCGATTGGCTCCAGTTGGGTCGATCGTTATCAACGTGCAATACACTTTTCCAGTCTTCACTGCAGTAACATTGAAGATCTACGTGAATAAATATAAAGGAGGTCAGATTTCATAGTTAATGTCTTCATCCTGTTACTCAAGCCACGTCTGTGTTCATCTTCATGCTCGAAAATTTTTCAAGTGAATTTGCAACCTGTATTGCGCAAATTTTGACCGTGAGCGTTGACTATGGGTTTTTGAAATAAAGACGCACCAGCAAACTCTATTACTCGTATACATTCCCTGCAAATAATTGAGACCTTTACTCTGTTAATATCACCCGAAACTGAACTGATTGCCACGTTACCTTGTCACGACAACCGCTAAAAATAAATTTATTTGCGTTCTATGATGAAACAGAGCTACTTATAAAAGTAATCCCATTTGGGAATCAACGGCGAAACCTATTTTCATAGATATTGGAAAACTCATGTACGCATTTGGTCTACACAAGGGTGTTTCATTCCCGCATTTTTTTTTATTTTCATGTGGGCCTTATTGGATTGAGATTACTTATATGTTGAATAACTTCCCTATTTTTTTTCCTTAAAAAAATTAAAATATCCCCTCGCCCACTGAAAAAGTCTCAAAATGGTTGATTTTTTACAGTTTTTTTACATGCTCGGGTTTGTTCACTATTTTTAAATTCGGGCCTTAACACATTATTGTTTATCTAGTCAAAGTACATATATGTACCAATTTGGAACCAAATCGTAGGAAATTTAAAACTAACGCCATAGGTTTTTACATTCTGTATCCAATAGAAGGTGACGCCATTACTTTTTCTGTTCTTGAATTCGAAAAATCACTTATGAAATCCGCTATTTCAGTAGAGCTCCGACCCGTAGATGGTTTTGGCGGGTTTAAGAAATGGGTTGGGTGAAAATCTAATGAAAAAAGACAATCCGTAAAAGAGAGGTTGATTCATTTTTTAAATACACTAGCGGGTCGATTTCGAGTAGGCGTCTTCAATAAAAAATCAAATGGGGTTAAGTATTTTTTGTTTTCTCACTATAAAGTCTAAAAAACTTCGTGGATTGCAGTAGATTTTTCGTCAGTAGCTCGTGGATGGCATACTTTTTTTTGTTGTATTAACTCGCGGGTTGGAGAATTGATAACCCGCAAAAACTAGAACGGCTGGTTTATCATAATCCGAAAAAAATAATATTACCTTGGGTTTAAAAAATAAAATATTGGCCTACTTTCTCTGGATATATATAACCAACTGATATGTAAATAAAACCTAAAAAAATTAAGAATAACCCCCATTTCTACTAAACTGTTGAAAAAATTCATATTTCGCAGAACAAAACAAGTCACTAGCAGACGAGCTTATGTACCATGAAGTCACTGCATTTCACGATTTCAACAAATGTTAAAAAAAATTTCGACCAGCCCTATAGACCTTATTGCAATGGAAAGGTATGCGCTTAGGCAACAGGCAAGCGGTTCTGCAACCAATGCGCACTCTCGCAGCCTATTCTACTCACAAATCTTTTATTTTGCTTGACGAATACGACTTTTGCATAGAACTGCCTCTTTTTCACTCTGAAAGGGAGGAACCACCCCTTTCCACCCGAAATTTTTCCTTTTTTCCTCCCGAATGAGGGGGGGGACACGGGCAAAAAAAGCAATTCTATGCAGAAGTCGTATCCGAGCAAGATAAGCGAAATAAAAGATTTTTGAGTAGAATAGGATGCTATCTCTATGAAATAGATGCCAGCTCGTATCTTTAGAATTTTAAGACGCAGCATCCGTAACTGATCTATTGAAAAATATTTTACTTATTATTAGTAAGAGAAATCGAATGTAGAGGGCGCTTTCATTGGTTGTAATCTGTAGCAGACAACTAATTTTAGTCGATTGGCATGTTCTACATTTTCATACGTGTGAATTTTGCGGTCTGCAGTCGTAACAAAAAAATTTATGAGGGTAAAATGTAGATTTTTGGGATTAAGGAAACTTAGGGAATACATATAGAAAATATCAGGGACATTTTTCGTTTGACCAAAGAGCGAGCAAACCCTTGAAAAACACTTCAGAAGATTGTGTTTATTTTAATGCCTGTAATGATAAAATAAATAAAAGAGATTTTGATAAGGTCAAGAAAAAGAACATTGAAAAGTCAACATTTTTTTTCAAAAATAGCTCCGCTCGGAATGACGAGCGAAGTTCTGGCGCTTGATGCCTACCATCAGTGCTCGAACTTTTCTGGGATGAATTTTCGTTAACATCCTGAACTACTCAGGTTTATTCCTAACCTATTATACATTTCTACTAGCGACTTGCAGAAATATCGATAAAAATCGCTTCCAATGAAATAAATGAATAAAATTGAAGTTAGTTGTCTTTCTCCCAAATATATATTACATAATTCCTTGTCCTTCCTTCAAGCGAATCCCCCTTAAAAAAGCACATCTTATGTCTAAGAAGTCGACATAACTACAGGTTGCGCTAGTTCTTTTGAAAATGGCTAAATGGCATCACTGACGGTTTACCCCGTTTACCCGAAACACCAACCCGATTACAACCCGATAAAGATATGATTAAAGGGGTTCGGATTGAGACGAACCCCGTCACCAACCCGATAAGCCCACTCCGGGCCACAACCCTACTTGTAAGAACCAAAAGAGGCATACAAAACACTGAACTACACCTAAAGCTATTTAAAAAAGGGAACTTTACCACGAATAGAAAATAATACCTATTTGAAAAAGGTATCTGCAATTTTCCGGTGACAAGGAATTCATTTTTTCTGTCGTCAGGAGAGATCCCAAAAAGGGGTGAAAGTACTAGCTCTTCATGTAATTTCGTTCCATCCAAGCTGTTTTAGTCATGAATTTGCCAATTTGTCGAGCATTGTGGTAATGCAGCCGTTGTTAGTCCACCTTTATACCCTCCTTTGATTGACCATATACTGAAAAAAATTTCGTTAATAATGGGGTTTCGTACTTTCTTATCGAAATTCGGAGTCTGGAGGGCAAAATTGAATTCTTCATTCATCAGTAACGTTCTCTTCACGGAATCGGATGACTTTACCAAACACACCAGAATTACGTTGAGCACCCTCATCAGTAAACATCATTATTTCGGGTTTGTGTTCAGTAATTTAACATATGCCAAATCAAGCAAACGTATAATTTGGATATTTTCACCAACTTGTCTTAGCAACTTCTTTTTCATAGCCCATATTTGTATGCCTTCATCCTCGTCGAGCAAAAATGTTACAGTATTCGTTGGCCAGTTACCAAAAGACTGGCGCGTGTCTTTGCTACTTTGGAACAGTTTCCACGAAGATTAATTGTATTCAAAGTGCGAACAGAGAGGCTGGAGGGTTGCTTTCAATTAAACAAGTAAAACTCGGTGAAAAAAAATCTGTATTTAGATGTCTTCAACGTAAGGCTGTGTTTCTTCAACGTTACAAAAAGGAACAACAATCCGACTGTTCGAGTTATCTTGAAAACAAATCCCATTAAACTGATGTTCTTCAACATCCAAGTTGAGAAAGACACCATAACTCGGACTATTTAGATTTGTATCTTGATTTTCGATAATGTTATCGTAAAAAAACAATACCACTTCCATCTACGTCTAATGTTGGTCGTATGCAAAAATGTCTTGAGTCGTTTCTTTTTTCAGAAAAAATAGCAACACAAGAAATTATCTTCGTCGCTTCAGTCTTGTCTTCCATCTGTAATCACAATTATATACAAGCCAGGGACAATCTGAAATACCCAAAAATTTAAAGATACAAATGAATTAGTAAATTAATCAGTCACTACTTTTTTCAACATATGGGGTAATTGACGAATCGAAGTCAAAAAATTTAAATCTTTCATATTAGCACGGGAAGGGTTCATAATAAATATTTAATTGTCTTTTACGAGTCTCCGAAATGCCATGTCACAATTTTTATATATTATATATCATTACATGAAACAATATTTAAATAATACCTCCTTATCGCTTGTGCTGTTTGACCTGTTTCCTGTGTGTTAAATTTTCTGTCAGGTTTAACCTTTTGAATGACTTTTAAAGCAAATATCATATTTCTCCGGTTCGCTGTTTTTTGTTTGCACCAATTTGGTCCTTCCAACAAGAAGGAATTGACCTTAATAGTTAATAGACGTAAAGCGTGCAACAACTGAATTAGAAAACGGAATTTTGAATTACTATGAAAAAATTCATATCCTTAAATTAGTTTATCAATTGGAACGGGACCATTTATAATCGCTTTAAAATAAAATTTTACCCTTCCTAATGTTTTTTTTTCAAATGGTTTTTATTGATTTTGCTTGAACAATTTTTTGCCAAACTTCAAGGGGAAATATCTCATATATGTAGAGAGTATGAACTTGTGCTCCTTTGTTTTTTTTGCTATAAATATATATGGTGATGCAATAAAAAATTCATAAAAAATATCAATTTTTCTTGATTCTCCTATTTTTATTTTTTCTAAAATTTGATCTCAATGTTTTTATCTCAAACTAACAAAAAACATTTGAACCAATTAGACAGAAATCAAAATAATTGCTTCAGATTTTTAATTCTTGCTTCTAATATTGATTGAAATCAAAATTTTTAAAAATGTTGATTCCTGTTTCTAAAAAAATATTTGAATTATTCTGATTTTTGATTATTTTAAATTTTAAATTTTTAAAGATGGTCATCCTGGAAGAGTGGAACAATATCGGAGCAGATTTGAAAAATGTACATTTCGCTTTTATTGGAGTAAAACTGAATAGAAACTTCGCTAATGTTATACCAAATTTCACAAACATTATGGGATAAGATTTTTTACTTTCATTGAAATAAAAAACAGTCCCTAAGATACGAATATCGATGAGAAATTTGTAAGAATTTGAACAAATAATGAATCAGTTTCTCAGAGGCTTCTGTATTGTAATAAACAGGATAAATCATTCCATATTAATGGAGCTTCTGAATTAAGAGGATGACCTGTCTCGTGGTATGAATTGATACACGAGTCACGTTACACATTATACAGATGGAATGATTTGACAAATATGGCACATTATTGAATGAGACATGTGGCGTAAACTGATTGATTCGTGTTACGATAACGTACACACGCTGAACCACACATAAATATCGTGTAACGATAACGTTCACACGTTGAGACATGGGTACATTGAGACAACATAAATTATTAGAATATTTACCAGTTGTAAGAAGATGTGGGGAGAAAAAGCACAGATAAAATAAATGCAAAAACTCTTAAGTGTGTGAGACCGTAAGGCTAGAGAGAACCGTTCCACAGCGTGGTCGGAGCGAGAAGAAGGTGATAGGGGAGAAGAAAAAACTAAAAGTTGACTTGATGGATAGAGAAAGGAGGCCGACTATTGGAATAGTCAACCTGCGCCATCTAACGATCGTTCCTCTAACTGATACAAATGTATGCTCCAACACTCCCTCTTATACATTAGGAAGAGAGGAAGATGGAAAAAGAAAGAAAAAATAACGTAAGATTGTTTGCGATAATTTGTTTTGCGTCATAGCGTAGAGCTTGAAATACTGATTATTCTCCCTCTCAAACAAGATAAGAGAATGGATTGAGTCTGTAGAATGGGGAAAAATAAAAAATAAAAAAATTATTGAGAAGGTGTGGCTACAATACCAATCAGACTGCGAAGATTTGAAAAACGAGGGTTAGGTAGTGGTTTGGTGAAAGGATCAGCCAGTTGATTGTCAGTGGAAATGTATGCGACTTCAATTTCTTTTGCCTCTTGATGTTCACGAATAAAATGGAAACGGATGTCAACGTGTTTGGTTCGTTGGTGGAATCTAGGATTTTTAATTAGCTCGACTGCCGACTGATTGTCACACTTGATCGGTATTGGTTTGTTCCATTCGGGAAACAGCTCGAGAAGGAGACGACGAATCCAGATGCCCTCTTTCGTGGCCTTGCAAGCAGCAATAAATTCCGCTTCTGTGGTGGAAAGGGCGACACACGGTTGACGACGGCTGCTCCAAGCTACGGGGCCTCCGTTTAGGAGAAAAATGAAACCGGATGTGGATTGACGAGTCTGAAAATTACCAGCGTAATCCGCGTCGGTAAAGCCAATGAGGGTATCACCTGTACTAAAACGAAGACCATGATTTGGAGTGCCTTGGAGATAGGCCAAAATTCTTTTGACGGCTGCCCAGTGTTCCTTTTTGGGATTTTCGCTAAATTGAGATACTTGGTTTAAGGAGAATGCAATATCTGGTCTTGTCGATAACATCAGATACATGAGACTCCCAATTGCTTCTTTGAATGGTACTCGTACATTTTCAGTTGAGTTGTCCTGATTCTTGCACAATCGTTGTCCAGGGTCAGCAGGCAGTGATTTCGGGTGACAGTGATCCATGTGGAATCGTCTCAGGATTTTTTGAGTGTATTCTGGTTGGGACACATAGAGTGTTCGGTTGACACGATCACGGGAGATTGACATGCCTACAAAGATGGTTCGCCCGGTGATGAACGCATGTCAAAGTGTTTGCTGAGGTAGTTGATGATTCCGGTTACTGTATCGCATTGCTGCTTGCAAATCAACCCATCATCTACCCAGATGGTGACAATAGTGAGTCGTCTTGTGTTCGACTGGAAGTAGAGACATGGATCTGCCTTCACTTGAGGTTAACCCCGAACATTTTTTAGGAAGTGGTCGAAGTGTCGGTTCCATACTCGGGGGAAGCCTGTTTCAGCCCGTAGAGACATTTGTGAAGGCGACAGACGAGATTTCTCTTGGCCCGGAACTATAAATCCTTCTGGTTGCTGTAAGTAGATTTCTTCGGTCAGTTCTCCCATACAGGAATGCAGTTTTGATGTCGACTTGCTTCATATCTAATTGTGGGAAGCAACTAAGGATAAGATTATTCTCAGTGTGTCGTGTTTTGTGCTACTGGTGCATTACGTTTCAGTGTAATCATATCCCCCAGCGCTGGGAAAAACCCTTTGCCACAAGTCTGGCCTTGAATCTGGGATCTTCACCACGAACAGTGGGTTTGATTTTAAAAGATCCATTTGGATTAATGCATGATCTGCCAGGAGGAAGCTGTACCAGGGTCCAAGTTTTGATTTTTAGTAAAGAATCATACTCATCTTCAGTTGCTATCTTCCACAAGTGGGCATTGCTGGATTCATCGCATTGGAAAAAATTGTTAGGTTCATCTCTGTTCGTTATCATGTTGCTGAAGGATTGACTGTAGCGATGATTCTTCCCATTGTCGCTTTGGTTCCCGTATTCTTAGTGGGTATGGAGAATGGCGAACATGCTCAGCTGACTGAGAAGGATTTTGCGTCTCTTCTTTCGGGTTGATTTGGAGATTCAGGTTCTGGTACTTCAGGTTCATCTGGATCTGCTTCGTCTGAGTGTTCCGATTCATCGGATTGGATCGCATCTTGATTATGTAGATCGCGTCTGGAGTATCCACTGGAGAAGGAGAAGATGGATTGAGGGATTCTCGGTCTGTTGTAGAAGTTGAAACTGGAAAATTAAGTTGATTGGTGAGAAGATTAAGATATCACGAGATTCACGACGAGGCATAGGATTTTCAGTGTGAACCAGTTCTTCGTTAAAAATTACATCGCGGCTGATTTTGACTTTTCCAGTAGTAGGGTATCCAGAATCTATAGGCCTTTTGGTCAAGCAATAGCCGATTAAAGTAGCACCTTGATGCTCTTGGGTTCAAGCTTCTTTCGTTTCGACTTTGGTACGTGTATAAAAGCTGCGGAGCCAAAAAATTCTTACATTTGATATATTAGGTTTAGTTTCCATACCATCTTTTGAAAAGGCGTGACCGGCGAGGTTTGCTGATTCACACGATTTAGCGAGCTATAGACAGTGTAGGCGATAAGCTTCAGCCCACAACTCAATGGTAGATGTTTGGCATGTAGAATGCACCGACCTCCTTCGACGATTGTACGGTTGGCTCTCTCGGATACGCTACCATTTTGTTCTGGTGTATAAAGGGCGGAATGTTTCGAAACGAATTCCTGTTTTTCGGATAGCCAAGCTAGGAAGGAGTGTCCAGTGAATTCTCCGCCATTGTCAGCTCGGAGGATTTTTTACGGCTTTTTCCAGTGTTCAGTGTGAAGGAGATTGACGTAGTTTTGAAGTGGTTGCTACTTCTGACTTTTGTTTTGTGGAAGAATACCATGCGCCATCCACTGAAGTCAATCTGTGAACAAAACAAAAAATTTTGCTTCCTCCTAGTGATGCCACATGCATGGGGCCACATAGGGGTTTCATTTTACACGAATATTTTTTATTCGCGCGACATTTAGGATCGAGGTGCGTTATAGGGGGAAAAAAAATATTCCCCAAAGATGGGATTTTTTAAAAAAATGTTTGTACTCCCGCGCGGGACAAAAAAATCGTGAAAATGGGCCAAATTTTGGCATTAATTAATTCAGATGAGCAGAACGTGCTTGGAATATCTTAACCACATTTACAGGGATTGTAGATCAAACATATTAGGAATACACTCTCCAAAATGAACTTAATCCGGAGTCGTTTTAGATACCGCGAAAAAATAAATTAATGAGCCTACCTTTTGTTTTGATTGTCAGGCCTCAATGCATTGTATACAAGGCAGAATGCGAATCGGCTATCATTCTTCTGATCTTTGGGAAATATTTTTTTCCCCTATAAAGCAACCTCGATCCTAATGTCGCGCGAATCAAAAAATATTCGTTGTAAAATGAAACACCCTAGGCCACATACATCTGCGTGTATTATCTGGCCGATCTCTGTAGCTTGAGTTCTTCCTATCGGGGAAAGGCAAACGCTGCATTTTTGCCAAACATACATCCATCGCAAGGGGTTGTTGGAGTGGGGTTTTAGTTGATAACGAAAGAGGCCATCAACAAGTTGTTGGCTGGCCATCTTTGAAATGGTTCTGTAGTTTACATGTGCCAGTCGGTGGTGCCAGATGACGATAGATGGTGGTGTTGATGATGATAGGCAGGCCACTTCTTCTTGATGATTGATCGTTATTGCTAGTTCGTAGAGCGTCCGGCCGACGCGTTTTCCAATGAATACGACAACCTCTTTCATCAAAAATGCTGACGCAGGACTCAACAAAATGTACTGACATACCAACGTCTGGTGACTGCTGCAATGGATAAGAGGTTTGTGTCTAGATTGGGTACATATAAAACCATTTTGATGACTACATTGCGCTGGAGGCCGCCAACTGTTGCTTGTGAAAAAACTACGCTTCCATGACCCTCGAACCGAAGAGACGAATATTGCCAATGCCTCTTACAGTCCATGTACCTGGTTCAACTGAAATGAAGTTCTTGAAAACATGATCGTTGGTTGGACATGTGCTGGGTGTGCACCGGAATCTGCAAACCATTGATGTTGGACAGTTGGTTGTTGAGCACGTTGACATGAACTACCTTTTTCTCCTTGTCTGGTTGTTTGGAAGTTGATGCGACGAGGCCCGTCCTCTGAAAAACGTTTTGCTGCCGCTTCATCTCGAAGTCGCTGACGACATACTTCTCGCTTGTGATTAGAGCTTGTCGCAATAACTGCAATTTTGGGTATGGATGATGTCTTGATGATCCGCCACGTTTGGTTCCATGTCCTCCTCGTCCAACGTGTTGATGAGCGGGATTCAGAAGGAGCCGGAAAGGAGTTTGTAGCAAAAAAGGCGGCATCAAGTGAGTCTTGCTGCCCTCTGTTGAAGCGTTTTGCCATGGTTTCTTCTTTCAGCCATCCTAGATGTGAGTAAAGCAATGGTCTTTTCGTTGGCTGGGTACACTGTCCCAGGCTGTGGTGAAGCTGCGATAGCTTGGATGTAGGGTACAAATTGATCTTGTCATGATCTGGAGAGGAGTAACTGGTGCACCAACATCATGGAGTTGAATGGCCATCGTCTCAATTTCAGTAATATGGGACATAATGTCATGTTCAGGTTGTATCTGGTACTTCGAAAAATCGCTGCTGCAAGATGTGCTGGTTCTCGCCGGCATTTGAAGATGTTGTTGCTGGAACAGGCTGACCACATTTCATTTGCGTTGGTGCAGTTTACTAGAGACCTTTGTTGTTGCGTTTCGATTGTTGCCAACGAGGTAGTTTCGGGCAGAATGTCGCATGTGATCCAATCACGGCATTTCTTCTTCGTTAACAATCAATCCTTCGCCATTAAGGATCTGTCACAATTTGGGAAAAAATTAACATCTGGTTGCAGCAATCTCTGGCTCAAGAAAAAATTGCAAACCCATATAATTCGGAAAATGGAACTATATTCACGGAATCGGAATATAAGTCAATCTTATACGTTTAACATTTTAGATTTTAGATTTGTAATTCGAAGTCTGATAGAATAAAAAACTTTATTATTTTGATTTTTGGGGTTTTTTTGCTGCTTTTTTCATGTATGGGAATCTAATTTAATCTGTAATGATATTGCCTTATTTTGGTATGCACAACATGAATTTTCTATTATTCTATAATTGGTTTATAGACCCTTTTTTAGGTCAATAGCAAACAGTAGATTTAAATAAAGACATTGCTAATATCACGATCTGATGTCTAGGTAATTTAGTGCTTTATTTCAAAATTTTTGTAACTAAAAGTATACCAACAGTCCAATAGTTCAAATGTCCTTTCAGATTATGGAAAATTAAAGCACCATCGCAAACTGTTAGTTTAAAGAAATTCGAAACCAAAATCATTTCGTTAGACTACCCGCCCTGCGATGTCCTACTAATTATGATCGAATGCAAATTCATTGTATTAAAAAATAAATTTTTTCTATTTTTTTAGATGTGCAGTGTATTAAAAATTCATCTACTATTATCAGCCAATACGGATATTTTTTGATAGTTGATCTAACTCACCGGAAACCACATTACATTCGCTCCGTTTTTATAGTGAAATAATTAACTCAGAAACTTCAAACCTTTTGAATTGGATTCGGAAGGAGTTTCCGCAATGACAAACAGTGGCAAAGTAAATTTATAAAATCAGGTTGATTTTAAAAAAGGATTTATTTTATAGACAGAATTTTTTATCAAAATTTCAATTTTCTTAATGGTAAATTGGTAATCGAAGAAAATATCAAAATAAAAATATAAAGAAAATATTTCTTAAATATTTGAAAAGATAAATCCATTTCTTGCAGAAACAATTTAAAAAATTGTAAGTATTAATTAACAAGTCAAATGAATGAAATAAGCTTTTTCAAAACATTAATTCAAAAATGTTTAGAAATGTTTTTGTTGAAATTTGACAAAACAATTAGGATCAGAGTTGTGCCTTCGACTGACGTGATTTTGCTAACAACATCAGAATTTCTCTTCATCAATTAAACCATTGTTTCACGATATAATAGGAAAGGTACACTTTCACGCTATCCCCGGGCTGTTGTACGAAACGGTGGGTGTTTAGTAAAGGGTTCTCGAGATTCCCCGTCGGGTTTGCTAGGTTAGGAGGCCGATAGTCTAACGGGGGTAATAGGAAAAATAGCCCTACTAGGACAAGAGTTACAAGCGACGTCCCATGAACGTACCGCGAGATGTATTTGTGTTTATACAAACGGTATGACCCATCATCCATGTACACCCTGGAACTACTCCAACTAAAGGACGGACTCGCCGTTTCCTATGTCGGCCATGTATATTTTTTTATTGGAGAATCGGAATCAGAAAAAAAATATCTAATGAAATATTCAATGTTCCTATACCTACAATTTATTGTTATAGATATAAATCAATTGTTTTCGAAAATATTTTAAAATAGGGGGAAACACCGGTGCCATCTAAGAACCAGAATATCCTAAACTCTTAAAGGTTGGAACGAATTCTTTGTTTTGGTTTTTGTCGGCAATCGCTTCTCACTTCTGCCACTGATTTCCGGAAAAAAGCTTACGAATTACCATTGGTAGATGGCACTGGTGTTTCACTCTTTTACCCAAACCAGTGAAAGTAAAATCATAATATCTTATTGATTAGGTTTATTATACTAAAATTTATATATATATTTGAATTCAGCGAAAAAGCTGCAATTTATTGATGTTTTTTCAATCATTTTCTAATAAAATACCCCATCCGACTAGCTTTAACACGGCGAGATAGGCGGAGAGTCCCTTCCTTTAGTTGGAATAGTCCATGGTACACCCGAGTCCATAAATATCTACCCTCACAAAATGCACCAAAAATAAAACTCGCCTACCGCTGCAAAAATTTGTTTGCGCATAGTTTTATGCATACGGCATAGTGAGTAAACAAAGAGTCAGAAACATCTTTTTTCATTATAAAAATAAGCAGCGGGGGTTAGCGAAACGATTTTTATGCGGTACTTTCATTTTTTCGCTCCTTTTTGTGGGGGTAGATATTTATGGACTCGGGTGTACATTGCTTATATTGTATGAAACACTGTTCAAGTGTGTGTAAAAATCGAATATTTTCGTCCACCCAAAATTAATAAACTAAGGGTTTACGGAAATTTATACATTTTTTACAATTCTCCTATGTACGAAATAGTTGTTTTCTAGTAGGCCTTTGTAAATGTGTGTATCGTACCAGTAAATGTTGGTTGCATTAATATCTATATTGTTATATTACCAGCATTATTTCTCCGTTTAGAACATTCTTAAATAAGATAAATTACAAAATAAATATATCGTTTTGACGAAAACACACAAATAAAATTATAAATTTCAATGTTTATTTTAAATTGAAAGACGTGATTATTAGTTTACCTTTAAGTTCAATAGACGAAAACACAAAACCTTCCCCTTTTCTGGGAAAGTGGTTAGATTTCGGATACATAATAACATGAAAGGGTAAAATTTCAATTGAGATAGCGAAAAATACATCAATTTGTATAGTCAAATGGTGTAGTGGTTAGCGTATTATACCCTGGATACACCATGGAAATTCATGTCCAACAACGGCCTAAAGGACGCAATGCTAATTATTTCAGTTTAATGACCAAACAGTTGTAAGATATACCTTAACATTCTAAGGGCTAATTATTCTTGGAATTTTCGATTCTTTTCTTTCATTTATATAAAATCCTGCGCAAGTGAAAAAATCGATCCAATCTAAGGAAATTTAATACAAGCTTCAGTGTTCTGATGGTATATAAATAAATAAATTTTATGATTACTTCCTTCGCACATATATTTAGTTGAGTTTTGGTAAGGTCCAAAAATGAAAAAACACGCTTGGTTTTCTTCTCCTAGTAACATACATGCCCCTTTTTTCCAATGGCCAAAATATTGAACCTATACAGTAATAAAACGTTAATTGAAATTTTTGTGTTTGACGAGTGGATACAAAACTTGCCTGGCAGTACCATCCATGAGCTTAGCCCATGGGACACGGGACAAAAAATGCCTCATATTTTCTGTCAAATACTGGTATTTGGGCATAAGTGGTCCTATTCCTTTCGCAAAATCCCAGTACTGGCAGATGACATCGTTAATAAGGAACTGCGCATTTGAATTTCTGGCATTCGATATGGGCTGTCAGAGTGTCACGAAATGGTTTCCCCCTCACGCATTTCGACAGCTGTGTGAACAACATCATGTCTACAAGCCGCCATTACAATTTCTCCGCCGGTTCCCTCCAATTTCTTATATTGTTCGAAACCTCTTTGGCTGCAAGGATTTGCGAATTGGCAAACAACTTCATTGATTTCATCTCTTACTTTATTGGCCGCTTCGCTAGAAACTATTAACTTGTCACCGAACCAGGCTTTTCCTTTCTTCGTATAATCAAAAATAAGGATTAAAAAAACCCGGCTATTTAGGGTTACAGGTAATAATAAAACCACTACCTTATTATCCATAAATCTTCTAATACATTTATGACATCCGTCGGCAGTGCAGACCAAGAGGGACATGGAATTCCCCATTCATCCGTACATGCTCTACAGATGAATTTTCTCTTTCCTTTGACATTTTCGTCTAGCAGATGACTGAAATATTCAAACAGCTTGCTGGCTTAGTTGAATAATTTTTTGTTTATCGTTCCACGCTAAAAAATATATAATAAAGAAATCATTAGAAACGCTCTTAGCATTATATATTAATTACTTGTCTTGGATTATTACCCTTCTCGAATCAGCGGATATGGCCGAAATGATTTCTAAAAACTTGTATTCTGAGGTACCTAGTGTTAGGTATTTAAAATTGACGCCAAGACGTAATAAATCAAACGAGAAAAGATATTTTCGTAGATACTGGTGAGCCAGGAAAATAACCGGACACAATGAAATCAGTAAACTCTGCTTTCCTGTCAATCGAGCAAGTATCACAGTGGAAAACTATCCTATTCAGGGTTGAAACATCCCTATCAGAAAAAATATTATATGAATTAACAACATTTTTTACATAAAATAGATAAATAAAACAGACCTTTAGGTGTTACGACTGCGTAAATCTCGCTACTAGTATTTTGGAGACATCAATGTCTGGCAATTGTCGCAATTTTGTGGAACGTAATACCAGTCCGACACTCTTAACGAAAATCTTTCCATCGTGATCGATGAACTCGGTGGGCAACAACTGTTTTTCCTGGTCGTGTTTTGGAGAAAAAAACTCGTTCGTGAAAACGGATTCACTTGTGTGCTTCTGTTCATCACAATTTCCGCTGAATAATTCGTTGCAATCTAAGCAATTAACTATTTATTTCTCTGGTCTCCACAGTTCAGACAACTGAAACCCATACAACTCTGGTACAGTTTAAAGGATTCTAAGGCAACAGGACTCCTTTTCTGACCACAAGTTATCAAGATCCACTTCTGATTTTCTAATCTTCCTTCTTGCCTTTTCTTTAGTACTAACTGAGTCAGACATTAGCTTCCAATTCTTAAGCAATAAGTTGTTTCAACCAGTTTTTTTTCTTAGGACTTCGAGGACCACTATCCTTAGATTCTATACAATACGAGGTGAAAGTGAGATTAGACAGAGAATGAATATATTCTCAATTTTAAGATACTTGAAGAGTTATCAGTAATGGGAACATTTTGAGTATGCAGGTCCATGTCCATTTCATAATCATCACAATCATGGGAATTGTTTTCACCTGTAATAGTATTGAATGAAATTTGTTAGTATTGAAGCTAAAGAGGACAACTAAATATGAACACTTTAAGCAACTACTACAGTTCTACTGTTGGATGTACTTTCTTTCTGTGTAGTTTTAGTTTGATGAGAACGCTGATTATGTGACTTTGAAATGGACCCACAGTTTGATCTTCTTGTTCTCTGTTGTCTCATTGCATCACCCTAGAACAGGGCCCAAGTATATCTTAGGTGTGTAATTGCCCCGCCTAGCCTGCATTGTAGTTTTCACGTTTTCTCAATTTGCTTTGTCTTTTTTCCTCCTCTTGCTTTTTTGCCTCTTCTTCATTTTTCTGGCTTCAGTTTTCTACCCTTTCGTGGTAGTGGGTCCAATTTGTAAACAAATTAATACGTACTTGATCCAGAAATAAGATGAAGCAATCACTTATATATAAAAAAATCATGAGAGTGAGCTAGCTCAGGCGTGGGTGAGCTGTCAACGACTATCAGCAGACTTCAAAAGATCAGTTTCGGCCGTCAGCCAGCTGGAGCGCTTGGAATGGCGCGCGATAGGCGAGCTCACCCACGCCTGAGCTAGCTCACTTCACCCCGTGTTGTGATCTGTGAATGCAAGGTTCATAAAGAGAACTCAAGCAACAGGATATGTAAAAGTTTGCTTCATGTGCCCAGGCATATCGGGCATGGATCAGCCAAATCACAAACAAGTCGTTCTTCTGGTACAAGTCAATTCTTCTAATTGGTGCTCCTGGGAGTAGTCGTCGGCGTTCAGGTTCTTCCTGTTCCCATCCTGTTTTCATTTAGTATTCTTATGGTTGTCGACTTCTATTCCTGGGTCCAAGTCCAACTTTGGTTCCGCAAGTGGTGGCACCAGCTTGTCCGCGTCCACGGTCGGCATTTCGTGCACCACGATTGACATGTATTCTGGGAAAACGCGGGTGATGGTTTATTGCTCGCGGCTGGGGCAAGGCATTCAGACGCGGACAACCGGTTCCCTTCCAGGTCCAAAAGAAGATTGCGGATCATTTTAGTTTCTTTCTTGTCTCTGTCCCCAGAAGGGAACCAACATTTCTGGTGAGAGGAAACATTGAATGTAGCCATCATTTGAGCATTATCTCCGTACTGAGAAAAAAATAAAAAAAAAATAATTGTGCAACAAAGAAAAGTAAGCGACGCTAAGAAACAAAATGGAATTAACAAATTACCTCTGGCAAGAGATACAGATTATTTGCCTGCTAGTGCATCCTCCACAAAAAAAAATAATTTGGGTGATAATTTCCTGACTATCCACAACGGCTGTTTTAAGAAATTCTGTTATTGGTTGTAAGTCTTCCCAAGCAACTAAAGTAAGTTCTCTTTAAAGCTGGTCTGTTTTTTCTGTTATTTGCCTATCCGTGTTTTTATAAAACAATTTACAAACCGCTAGCTGCTCAACCTAAATTTCGGTTGGCCTTTACTCCGCACAAAGTTTATCTATATCCTAAAAACAATTGGCAACACAAAATATTCGTACATAAATTCTCGTTTATTGTTTATTCTTACCAATAAACTAATAATAATTACATGTTTTCCATACACATATTCGTTTATGTGTTCGGTGGCTTGACTCACACACGTTGTTCGTCCAAATACCTGCACAATAACACGCGAATCATCATGAAACCAATGCGGTTAACCTAAAATCGCGTAGGCCTACTTTAACACCCAATCCGCGACTCAATGAAGCAAAATTTGGGGGTTTGATTTATCGGAAATCGCTACCAGGCATCGGATTCAATACCAATTTTCACCAGTTTGTTCAAATACATCGGAAAATTCAATGAAACAAACGGGGATTTCCTAGCTAGTGTAGTTTATGAGAAAATCAGAAGGCCCAGATTGCATTTTCTCAACTTTTCTTCCCTTTTTTCTAATCTCGTTTGTTTGAAATCAATTCAAAATTGCGTTCTCTTTTTCATTTTTTTTTCACTATTCACTTGTGTTCAGTCTCTGGCGAATATTTCGTGTGTCCCAATCGTAACAACGAGCGCAGAAAATTATATCAGTAGACCGTATGCCTTGAAAAAATCTTTTTTTTATGATAATAATAATCAATGCATTGTTGGTGTACGATTCGGTCTTATGTTCGCTTTTTTGCTATAATTGGTTTATTTATATTCGGTCTTATTTTTGTATAGAATGCCTAGATTCAACCTGGTTGAGCACAATAGGCAACACAATTTACGCCTGCGTGGAATAGTAAATGCACTTGGCTATTCCAAAATTTCAGAGCAAGCAATAGGTTTTTTTCTTTATTTTAAATCAACTGTATGTTTGTATTAATACAAACCTCTTTTTTATTGCAGCAAAGATTTGGAAAAACTACAAGCAGCCAGCCTTTGCCGTCTGGGAAACCGATTGGCATAACAAAACCTTCTACAATTAATGAATTTAGACAGGCCAATTGGTATATGCTCCCTCCCGGTCTAACCTGCGAATGTTGTTTTGGTAGTGTGCATACGAAGCAAACGTCAGTTCTAAATGGAAAATACATTTGTGTGCCATGCGACACACAAGAATTCCATCGCACCAAATCAGCAAAGGTGAGAACAGAATTTTATTACAAACTTTTTTGCATGGGTAATAGCATCAGTGAAACGGAAGTAGTCGTGCATCATAGTGTATTGCGGACCATATTCCCGCTCGGAAGGGTAGTCTTGATTTGATGTTGCTGCATTTCAACAAAGTAAAGTTTGAGCTAGTTAGTCAAAATAAAAAAATTGTTTGGGAATATCGAGTATACTATCGAGATGGATCAATAACAGAATAGCCGGCTACGTGTTACGTTAGGGCGAATTTTTTACCGTTTAAAAAATTACTTATTGGTGGACAAGAATTTTTTTTTATCATTTGTGTCCGTCACTTTGAAATATCAATCAAGTTCCATAAAATCCACGAGTGCTAATCACTAACTTGCGGAAATCAGACGCGATGGAAAAGGAGTCTTTCCAAAATAAATTCAAAAGATATGTTGTCTTTGACACGGGTTACATAGGAGAATCCAAATATGGATTGAAACATTCAATATTGAACAGCTATTTTTAAAATAAAGTTGATTTTTTGTGTACAATAATATTGTTTTAAATTTTATATTAGGGTATTCAACCTCTGTGCACTGATTTACCTCAAGTAATAATGCAACCAATTAATTATAGGGCAGTACTTGGAAGATCAACGAATGGACTCACTATGAAAATTAATTCTTTTGATTCACTTCTTAAACTTCAAACTGATTGGGAGTATGTTGTGAGTGAACACTGTCGAGAAATACCACAGACCAACAATGGATTCTATTACTATTTTGTGTTGGTCAATTATTATTAATCAAGTTTGTGGCCTTTCGACCAAATTATCCAACGTGGTAATTTTTTAAAATTAATAATAATAATAATAATAATAATAAATTAATAATATTTTTTTTTATTAGATAATACTAATCAAAGATTTCGAGGATATTGGAGTAAGCAACAAGGACTTTTTTTTGGTTTGGATGCCAAACCTTAAAATAGACCATTTTCACCTTGCGAAAAGCAGTATTCATGTAGTCCGGCAACTCTGCGATCCGCCATTTGTAGTCTCACTTAGCCTAGTTTAGCTGGAGTTAAGATAGGAAAACGACTTTGAGGACTGATTTCTCCCATTAATTTTGCTATCAGAAGCAAAATAATTGTAGCACGTTGTACGTCAGGATATTGCCAACATTCCAAGTGCCAAATTTTCAAGAATTCGCTACAACTAGTGCTTCAAATCGTCGTTACAGCGAAGGGTGTAATGGTCCGCAACTGTGTTGTCCGTCAGTGTTGTCACTCAAAACTGCCCAAAAAAACAGCCAGTGATGTTCGGCTATTTTCAATCCCACTTTCTTATGACAATAGAAACCCGGATGATGTCAATATTCTTAGTGAACGAAGGTTGTTGTGGCTAAGTAGATTACACATTCATGAGGGAGACCTCAAAAAGAAGTCATTTGTGTGTCATAAACATTTTGTTTCGGGTAACTATTATTTATAACTTATCATTTAAAATTAAGAAAGAAAGCTATATAAAATGTTTGTAGGTAAACCATCATATTACCGTGATGTGGAGAATGTTGATTGGGCACCAACACTTAACCTTGACAACAACTACTCTACTCGATATCAAAGAAGGAAGAGATACAACATCAACAGAGGTATCACCATTTTCATTAATATATACAGTTGACAGTTACAGTATTAATTGAAATTGTGTAGATAAATTGTGTAATGTAATGGACCACAACATTACTGACACTTCCGAAGTTGTTGCTGAATCTGATCACAGCCAAATCATGGAATCAAATGAAAATGATGGCCCTCTAGATTTGTCAGTTGGCTTGAAACATATAGTAGACATCGAGCAAGAGTCATTTGCACTTCCACTTATCCTTCCAGAATTAACAGCAAATTCAGAAAATCCAACAACAGAAGCTGAGTCAGTAGAAGTCAGTGCACTGAAAGAAGAAATCATCAGTCTTCAATCACAGTTGGCTACATTGAATAAGGATTACATCGCCTTAAAGCAAGAGTTCAACATGTACACACAACGTCCGATAACATCCAATTTCTTCGCTAAGTGCCAAAATAGCGACAAGTGGATGCAAGTGTACACTAGTCTCACTACCGCTAAATCCTTTGAAATAATCTACAACGCAGTGTCTTCAGCCATTCCAGAAAACAACAATTATTCATTGTGTAAGAGACAACAACTATTCCTAACACTAGTTAGATTAAGTCATAACTTAAGTGAGATGGATTTAGCATTCCGCTTTAATGTAAGCTCTGCTACTGTTTGTCGTTATTTTCACTCTTGGATAGATGCTATATACCTTAAATTGCGTAATCATGTTATCATTTGGCCAACTCTTGATGAGTTGAATGTAGCGATGCCAATGTGCTTTCGCAGGAGTTACCCAAGAACGGTGTCTATTATGGATTGTTTTGAGACCCAGATTCAAATACCTCATAACAGGAACGACCAAGCAGCAACATATTCTACTTACAAGAGCAGAAATACGGTTAAGTACTTGATTTCAACTACTCCCCATGGAACAGTCAATTTTATTTCAAAGGGATATGCTGGAAGGAAATCCGATCAATTTGTGGTTAGACATAGTGGTTACAAAGAGAATCTTAAAGAAGGTGATGGAGTATTAGCAGATAAGGGATTTGATGTTGCAGAAGAGATAGGATTGATGGGAGCAACGTTAACAACTCCAGCGTTCAAATTGTCTGACCAATTAACACAAAAGGAAACGGAAGTTTCAAGGGGGGTTTCTAATGTAAGGATTCATATTGAACGGGAAATAGGATCTATCGGGATGAGGTTTGACATAATGTGTGGTCCAGTTGTCATGTCCAACCTGTATAATTTTGAGGAAAGTGTATGTTTGTATGACAAAATAGTTGCAGTTTGCTGTATCATAAGTAATTTAAATCCTAGTATTGTGCCATTTGGCTCACATTGTATTTCTGAGTTTTTTTTAATTTTCACGTTTCTTTCAATACAATCAATTGATTTTCTTCAACGGTTTCTTGACAACAGATTTCTTTGCAGCTTTTTTACACGTATCCCATTTCCAGTTCTCACCAAACCTTTTCTTCCCTAATTTAAGTAGACAACATTTGTGATATTCACGCACACGACAGGATATGTTATTGCAAATAATCATATCTTCGTTCAACCTAACAACATTACAGAAAAAAGGACTATACATGGATGAGTTATTGGCATTGCTATTGTGGATTGGAATAAGATTAACTTGGTTGAGATCATTTGGAATGACTGCATTTGAATTCTCAATTGGCTTAGACAGTTTGTTATTTTGTGGTTCCGAGAGCACATTTGGTTTGGAAACATTCTGACTACGAGTTATGTCCATCAAGGGATGCACAACAGTTAATGTTGTTTCAGATAGATCCGGTATCTGTGTAACCACAGGATGTTGTTTGTAACGAGTCTCCGTGAAGTATTTCCCTATCAATTCAGGCATTAACACATTGAGAGCAAATAATTTACACTTTGGGAGAATGCTATCACAAAATTTTTCATCATAACGAATTCGTAGCGCGACTAGATCCACCTTAGTGTAGACAATAAAAAAACAAATATTAACTCTGCACACAAGCATTTGAAACTGCACCTGGTGATAATATGCATGATTCCTTTTCATATAGAGTTGGCCATTTTGGTTTAATGAAAGACAAAACTCAAGATCTTGCAATGCGGCGTCTCTTATGACAGAATTTGCGTGTTTAAAGGGGCACTTTACTTCAACAACCGCTTTGCCTTGGCAAGGACAATTGAAATGAGCGTCTGGTGATGCAGCCAGAAATGGGAAATCTTTAGATAATGTGAGGCCAGCGTCCGATATGGTAAATCCAGTGTGCCACGATCGTTTTACCATTAGTTTCTTCCAACTCTTCAGTGCTTTCTTTTCATTTTGCACTCCCCATCCTACACAATTACAATTAATAAATTATAACTAACTATCTGTCTATCTGACATAAAATGACATTGAAATATACTTGGTAGCTTCATTTGTGAATGTGTTTATCATCGGGTAGCAGCTTTTCATCACAGTTGTTTTGGCTGGATTATCAATTTTTGTAGACACAACAGATTTCACCATACTTGCTGTCACTCGGCCACGACGAAATTTGTTCCAATTTTCACTTTTACTCTGTTTTCTAGTTAATTGTTCGATGGACGAAACTTGTTCTTCTGAAACAGAATATTTGTGAAAATTTCGTTCAGACTCCAATAGCAGCACATTCAAAGGTTTTCCTTTAAGCTCCAAAGAAAATAATTAAGACATAGGTTCTGGAAGAGATACTCTCAGCTCAAGAGGAATGAAGTTCATGCTGTACTCTGGTAGAACTGTCAAAATGCCAGCTGGTATGCCATTATTCAAGAATTCATCCATCATTGTTGTAAACTCCTCGACTGTAAGATCACTGTGAGACACCTTCTTTTTTTTTGGCTTTCTTTTGTGTGTTTTTCAATTCAGAAATAGTAGTATCCACCATACCCTGTATAGAGAAACAATAAAATTAGTAACTATATTTACACAGTAGAAATAAGAATATGATACCGGCTTCACTGACTTCCTTAACCATTTCATTGGTTGGTCTGTAACTGTTAATGTGGTTTTTTTTGCATTAACAACAAGAGCCCCAAAAATTATGGCACCTACGTGGCTGCAGCATTCACTAAGACTGTAAATAGAAATTCATTTGCATTAAATACCATTTCAGTTAAAGTAATACAGAAGAAAAAAAGTAATTACCCAGCAATACAATCACAATGTGCTGTAATTACACCTCCTGCAGGATTAAAAGCCACCCAGGGTCTCAACGGTGGGAGACTAAATGCCATGGAATGATGAACCTTTGCCTTAGCAAGGACATTATTATTTGTAAGTTTTAATGCCTTGAACTAAAAAAACAGCCCATCTCCAAAAATTATCTCATAAGACTTGCAGCTCTTATAATTATTCATATCGTTAGCTATATAAAACTGGTTTCTGTAGACTAGATAGTTCCAAACATCTCCAAATTCAACTGATGGTAATATTATTTCTAGCTCTTGTGTACTGGAAGTCCAATACTCATTTTCTATGACATAAGGACAGTCACACTGTACTTCATTAAGCTTAGCAACATATCTTTCTTTAGCCTCGTTTGGCAAAGTTGAAGAATAATCAGATAAGTCAAATAATGAATAACTGAATCATGTAAAAGATCTTCTGCATCCTCAGAAGACATTTACAATCCTAATTATACCAAGAAATTTAAGTTTTCTAATAAAATTACACATTTTTTAAAGTTGCCATTTGCTGTTGACTGTTTGTTATTGTTTCAAATGTTGATAGCCCTTCGCTGTAACGACGATTTGAAGCACTAGTTGTAGCGAATTCTTGAAAATTTGGCACTTGGAATGTTGGCAATATCCTGACGTACAACGTGCTACAATTATTTTGCTTCTGGTAGCAAAATTAATGGGAGAAATCAGTCCTCAAAGTCGTTTTCCTATCTTAACTCCAGCTAAACTAGGCTAAGTGAGACTACAAATGGCGGATCGCAGAGTTGCCGGACTACATGAATACTGCTTTTCGCAAGGTGAAAATGGTCTATAAAAAGAGAGTTACTGAATACAATCAATTTATTGTAACTTCAAAAGAATTCATCGAATTGCAAATTTATCAATCTGATACATTGATCAGAAGAATGAAACTCGGTAGGCTAAATATATTCTTAAAATATTTAATAAAAAAAATTAATGAATTATTTATACCATAGAGTCTTTTGCTCGGATTTTTCCTAACAACCACGGTCGCAATAAAGGTGCAACTTGGCTTACTTACATTGATCAGAAGAAGCTGGCTGAAATTGACGCACACAATTTTTTGGAGCAATAATTTTGAATTAGTTTTCCATTTTGCTCTGTTGTGCAATTTTGTTAAGAGAGAGAGAGAGATTTTTTAAAAAAGAATAATAACAAAGAACGACGATGCAATTTTTCGTCATCCAATTTCAGCAATTTTTTTTTCGTCGAATTTGCAAAAATTCAGATAGCCAATTGTTTCGGATACCAAATCTAGTTATCACCAACAAAGTATTGAATTACAGTGACTTCGACGAAGCCCACAACAAAATGGCTCAGAAAGGGCAAATGAATCTCATCATTCGCTTTATTGACGAAGAAAATACTATTGTAATATGCTTCAAAGCAATGTGTATTTCAATAAGGCAACCACATGACTAACCAGCATCAACAGTCAACTCCGAGCCCCCTCAACACCCGAACATAGGTCTTATATAGCCGGACGACAGTCATGTCGCACGTCTGGCTGGACTACATACCAGTAGTCTCCAATAGCGTGGTCAATGGCCAGCGACACACGTCCGGTTGGACTACATACCAGTAGTCTCCCATAGCGTGGTCAATTACCACGCGACATCCCCCTCCCCAGACGCATTCGTCCCGAATGCCATGCAACAGGCCTCACACAAAGACAGCGACACAAAAAGAAATGCAAAAACCAAAAACAACGAAAACGAGCTAACAACAATCCGGCAGAAAAAAATTGTTTTTTTTTCCCGCCTCTTCTTCGCAGCGATCCTCTGCTTGCTTGCAGCATCACTGCTTTCTCCTCCGCCGCTCTTCGTCTCTTTCCTCTCTCTTTCGTCGCTTTTTTCCTTTCTCCGTCGTCGCTCTCCTCTCTCCGTCGTGTTTCACGTCATCCTTCTCCTCCCTCACGCTCTCTCCGCCGTCGCTTTCCTCTCTCCGTCATTCTTCTCCTCCCTCACGCTCTCTCCGTCGTTCTTCTCCTCCCTCACGCTCTCTCCGTCGTGTTCTCCGTCCTTCTCCTCCGTCGACCGCTCTCCGTTGTCGCTCTCCTCTTTCCTCCACCGTTCTTCCTCCGCCGCCTTTCTGCGACAGTTCTTCCAGTGAACCCAGACCCATGGACTCCCGCCACTCTGAGGTCACTCTGTGCTTCTTCACCGCCTTACTGCGGATTTCTTCGCCGCCTTTCTGCGACAGTTCTTCCAGTGAACTCTGACCCATGGACTCCCGCCACTCTGAGTTCACTCACCGCCTTACTGCGGATTTCCAATACGCTCACTGCGATTTCCACAACTGCTTCGCCGACATTCACGCTTACCGCGATTTGAAAAAAAAACAATTCCATGCCATCCCATCTTCCCTGTCGGCCCCTCTCTCTCTCTGCTCAAACTTGGTTGGGACCGTAGACCCGTACCCCAGCAGTTTAAGGCCTACGCCGGCTGTGTCACCGATTCTCAGGGTCTCCTGACGGTTTTCCACCTCCAAGCCATACACAAAACAAACATAACGAACAAACGAACAAAACGAACTTAACATCTCCACCAATCCCCACACATCCGTCATCTCCCCACTAACTACCCTGCATCTCTACCATGTAATATGCTTCAAAGCAATGTGTATTTCAATAAGGCAACCACATGACTAACCAGCATCAACAGTCAACTGCGAGCCCCCTCAACACCCGAACATAGGTCTTATATAGCCGGACGACAGTCATGTCGCACGTCCGGCTGGACTACATACCAGTAGTCTCCAATAGCGTGGTCAATGGCCAGCGACACACGTCCGGTTGGACTACATACCAGTAGTCTCCCATAGCGTGGTCAATGACCACGCGACACTATAGTTGTTAATCGATATATATAATTAAATATTCAAATTTCTCCTCATTTGGTATTTCCTGAGTGTTTTTTTATATGACAGATACTTCAATTCCTCTTTTTTTGGACAAGCAAGAGCCATAGATCTGTTTAAAAAATTTAAAGAAGCATTGAAAGGTTTCCCTTTACAAAAAATCCTTCAGATATCAATGGATGGGCTAAACGTTATAATTGGGCTTTCATCAAACTATTGAAAACTGAACTATGGAACATCCCTTTTTTCCACCCATTTCTGGAAACTGGTTGCTGCAGAATTCACGTTTTTAACGGTGCCTTTCTTACTGCCCATTCCAAAGCTAATACTGGAAAGTGTTGGCTAGACTATCTGCAGGATCCTATCTCCTTAACGACAGCCCAGCGAGAAGAGCCGAATTTTCACGTCACCAGACTATCTATTTGAACTAGAAAATTTTGTAGAACGAGATGGGTTGAAAATTCAACTGTGGCATCAAGATTTTCTTAAACTTTTTGATGGATTGAAGAAGTATATTGACAAAGCCGAAAAAAACACCCTGAAGTCTCAAGCTGGGCAACACTATAAGAGGCCTTCAAAGATATTTTTACTCAACCCAAAATATCTTTCTTCATCTTTACAATTGCTGATGAGCTGGAACCATATCTAAAAAAATCAAGTCTCCAAAGGCTTTGGTACCGTACCTTTTTGAAGAAACTTATTCAGTTCTGTACAACCCTAATGGAACGATTCGTCAAGCGTGAAGTTCTTGAAGGCTTGAAACCAAGTGCAATTGCAGAACTGGATTCACAGGACCCAAGCAATTTAATGGCTGCAAAGGATGTAAAAATTTGATTTGGTGAATGAATCTTAAAAAACTGAAGAAAAATAACACTGCAACTGAAAGACAAATACCGCTATTTCTCCAAGAATTTTTTAGTCTTTCTTCTCAACACATGCTTGAAAATTCAATAACGTTCTCCTTTGAAGTATCTATTTGTGAATGAGGGTGGAGGGACTTGGGGGTAAGTCCTACAAAAATGTCATGTGTGTATGATTTGTAGATCGACTTTTCATCTGATCGGGAAAAAAAAATCTATCCCCAGCCCTTAAAAAACTACGCGAGTTGCAATGACACACGTAGCGTCATAAGAATACACGTAAAACGAGGGGGTTGTTTTTAATAGCTTGGTGGGTACTGTACGTCTAATGATGGTGTTAGCCTAGTCAGGGCCAACCCCATCAACTTAATCTAATAATACCAAGAATTGAACCAAAAGTAATCGTCAAATTATGGATTGTGACAATATCTCATTAGCCTATGAATGAAAAATCTCGACAAATTAAACCCTTGACCACGTCCGTATACCCGAGTGAGTTTTGAAAACGAAAGTTATGCATCAACCAAACCACCTGCAAATCTAAAAAGATCTGCAAGACCACCCTTTGCGTCAAAAAAGACAAGTGGACCCATTTGTCTCTGTTAACCCTTTATCGACCGAGACAAAAGTAATGTCGCGATCGAAAAGATTCTTGGGCCAGAGTCTTTCCCAAGTGTCGGTAGACGGCTCATAAAATTTCAGAGTTCAGAAAAAAGAAATTCATGGTCAAGCCAGATTTGTCCCGTCAGGAATTTCCCGTCAGTCTTGGTCGGAACCCATTTTTTAGCATTTTTTAGCCAGACATGTCCCGTCAGTCGGTAGACTTAGGGAAAATGAGTGTCCCGTCAGTCGCCACCGATCGCAACGGTCAGACTTTTATGTCCCGTCAGGCGAAAGGAATCACTATGATCGAATATATGTCCCGTCAGGCGGGAGACCCCCGTTCCGGCCGCCGGGACAACTCTTTCATGCCACGACGGCCATACGCAGGGGTAGCTCCAGCTCAACCGGGTCCTACGCCGGTTGCGAGCACTTCAACCTCAGCAGGTGCAGCCCGAGGGCTGCACCATCTGCGTATGGTCACTTCCTTTGGGGCTATTGTCTCTATGGCCTTCATTCTCTGTTGAGAAGAATGCTGTGCATCGGAATTGAAACATTGCGAACGAAGAATTGCCAAAACTTATTCGCAGGCCAGCCGCCACCAAGGCCGAAGTCTCCGGGCCCACCCGCCCGCCCTATGCCCGGAGACTCGCTGATAGCCACCCCTGTTCTGGCCGCCGGGACAACTCTTTCATGCCACGACGGCCATACGCAGGGGTAGCTCCAGCTCAACCGGGTCCCACGCCGGTTGCGAGCACTTCAACCTCAGCAGGTGCAGCCTCAGGCTGCACCATCTGCGTATGGTCAAGACTTCGGGAATTGGCGAATTGTCAAAGAGCTGCTGACAAGGAACGTCTTTTTAATGGCCAGCCGCCACCAAATTCTTTCACCATCACCCAAGTATGGCCAACTGCCAGAGCTCGATAGTGAAGATATAGACAATGTGTTGTGGATTCGGCCAGCCGCCACCAAGGCCGAGGTCTCCGGGCCCACCCGCCCGCCCTATGCCCGGAGACTCGCGAGTCGCATCAGCCCCCGTTCAGGCAGTCGTAGCAATTCTATCATACTCCGGCGGCCTTCATAATCATCACGAAAATTACGGTCATTACAATGGAAACTATCGTCCGAGTCCGATGAGGATAAGCTATTATATGGCTGCGGATCCTCTTCTCCAGCGCAATCATCTTGAGCCGAATCAGAGTCCAAGCCGTATATAGGCTCCTCCGCATTAGAGGGCTGGCAATACTTGGTATCATGAAACTCTTTGAAACAATTACGTTTCTTAGAGAGACAAAGATGAATTCCGCAAGTTTGGCACTTCGAGAAAGGTCTCGATTCCAAGCCTCGCTTGTCTCCTTTCTCGGCCACTCTCACCGTCCTGGTTCGGTGACTCTGGCACCATTCACACCGTCCTCTTCTCGAAGAGAAGATCGGTATGTGAATGCCAACATTCTCGAAGCGCAGCTCTTTTCCAACGCTGAGATTACTTTTCCTTCTCTTATTTTTCACTTGAGCACTGGGATGAATCTTGGGCGCCAATCTCCCGATCCTCCCGGCTCGTTGCCTCTTAGAATTTAAACCGCGTGCGAGAAGGCTCATCGTCACACTGCGTTTAAAGTGAAGTAATTCGTGGGGCTCTCCTATGTCATCCCCGGTCGCCATATTGTGTTTCACCAAATCTTTGTAACAGATCCAGCTGTTCACTAAGGTGGTCTCCAAAAGGGAAAACAGAAGTCTGTGCCACCATTTCTTGGACCTTCGGTCCCTCTCGTAGTATGACCGCATCTGATTAGCCGTATCTACGCCGCCCATGTACTTTCCGTAATCGGCAAAGGCTTTCGGACAAGTTTTCTTCTTGTACTTGCCGTCTTTTTGCTTCCGCTCCACCTCAACCAAATCCGAGCCGTGATAGTTAGAAATGACTCGGAAGGTTTTGGTGTCGTGCCGCATAAATATTGCTTTACGGGGACCTTTGCCTCCGATTCTGCCAACGTATTGGTCTTGTCTCAGATCGCTTTCAAAGAGAATCGGCTGATCTGCTTTGCTTTTCTTTATCGTTCCAACGGCATTGACACCGATGTCGTGGAGTCGATCAACGAGAGGAATGCTCGAAAAGAACCGGTCAAAAGCGACTATGTGCCCTTTGCCTTCCAAGGGAAAGCACAGATCGAAGACGGTCTCTTCGGCACTTCTACCAGCTTGAGCAGCGTGGTTTTCACTCTCTCTCAGGCCTTGATAGATTTCGAATGCGTAAGTGTAGCCTTCACTGTCGCATCGGCTAAAGATTTTGAAGCCACTTTTCACAGGCTTGTCAGGCATCCTTTGCTTTATCGATGAGCGGCCCTTGAACTTGACCATGCTCTCGTCCATACTCTGCGCTCTGGGTGACTGTCTAAAATCCCCGAATCGAGCGTTGAGGTTATCGATAAGCCATCTGATTCGTCCAAGCGGATCGTCCTTATCCCTTTCCCGGTCGTCGTTCTCTTCTATTTCAGCAGGTGACGTGATTGCGATGTGTTTAGAAATGAATTTGAATCGATCTCGCGTCATTGCCTGCGGAAATAAGCCGAGTCCGGAACCGGTGTCGGGTTTCATCTCCCAGTAAAGCTCAACCTTCGGCAAACGATGATAGCCCATCAGAAAATTCAGGCCCAGGAACGATAGTAATTCCGCCCTTGTAACGTATCTGCCTACGTCAGCCATCGGTCCAACCCGTGCACCCTCGGGTCGGCCGCCAACCTTCCTCCCCGGTGGTTGACCGCGTTCAAATGGCCAGTTCTCAGTGATATAATCGTTCGTCGAGTCTACGATACGTTCAATCGCATCTATGTATATTCCATCGGCGCTGGGTGTGCTGAACATCATCATAAAGATATCGATCGGTTCCCAGACTTTTTTGTGCTTAAAAAAAATCCGTCCTCACTCCGATCTCACTGGGATCGACCGTGAAAGGAAATGGATCTCCTTGGAAGTTGCCCCTTCCGTGACTGGGATCGCCATCGTTCCAGATTTTCACTTCTCTATAGAGCCGATTTATTGCTTCGCTCTCGCTAATTCTCTTTCCGTCAGCTTTTTTCTGCATATTAAGCTTGGCATGATCAGAATTAACTTTCTTTGCGGGGCGATTTGGGTCTCTCGCTTTCCCGACTCTTAGCGTCTCCGGTTCCTGGATTCGCCTCTTATGTTTCCTTGAAACTTCAGTGGCCTGTCGAGCCTTCTCTTTGAGTGCCTCTTCAACTTCTATTGAAGCTCGGGTTCTGCGTCTTTTAGGTGGTGAGGAGTCACATAAAAGATTCAAGTCAACTACTTCAAATCTCGATCTTTTAGTCGCCCCGCTCGTACTGGGCTTGACGATTGCCTTGCTCGTACTGGGCTCGACGATTGCCTTGCTAGTAGAGCGCTCGACGATCGCCTTGCTCATACCGGGCTTACTGCTCAGCGGACCTGGCTTTGCATTCTCCCAGTATCGCCTCATTATCTTGACTGAAGGCGCTGTTTTTTCAAGTTCGTCCAATTCTAATCTCACACACATTGCATCTCTTTCAGCTTCTTTACGAAGTCGATCACTCAGCGAATCACTTTTCTCGTCTTCAGAGCCGCTCTGGCTTTCACCGGATTGGCTATTCTGGCTCGACGAGCCCCCAGCTTTTCGTTCATAATCATCGTCAGAGCCACTCGGGCTCGGCGTTCTCTCAGCTTTGCGTCTGCGATCAACGTCAGAGCCACTTTCACTTGACGATGACAGCCGCTGCCTCGGCTTTGATTTAGGTCCAACGTCTATGTCCGAATCTGGCGAGTCAACCAGATCCAGGACCGGGGGTTCAACCCTCTTTCCCCTTCAGGAACGGTTTCAAGAACCTCGTTCTGAATCTCATTGCCAGGCTCAACAACTGGTTCATTCTGGCGCGCCCTGCGCTCTTGCTCCCTTAGCTCCTCTTCCGCCTTTTGCGCCTTTTGCGCCAATTCGCGCTTGCTTTTTCTCCGGCTTTTCGCATCTTTTGGATTGTCATCTGGCGTCGAATCTTTTCGATTCCCAAGAGCTAGCTTGTCTATCTTTTCTTTTTGCTTTTGCGACCTTTTGGTCCTTGGGTCATTGTTCGGGTGCTTCGGGTCTTCTCCTCGACCCCCGAGCCGTCCTTCTTGCCCTTCTTCCTTTTGCTCATTTCTGATCAACCTGTAAATACACAGTCGAAGAAGATGAGCACATTTAGTCTTGTTTTTGCATTGGCCAAAAGGATCACATTTCCTTATCAATAGTTGCTTAACTAGCGGGGTCGAGCATGCATTAGGAGCTACAAGGAATATTTTTTATTCTTTCCTCCGTTTGAAGCGCCAGTCAGGTCTAGCACGACGTTCGATCCGAGTTCAGAGATAAAAACGTACAAGAGGCAGGGGCGTTTGTGCGCCACCATTACTGGTGGCCGCCAATCGAACTTCTGTTCCTTTTTCCCGTGCCTGAAGGAGAACATGAGGGAGCGGTAAGCTTCCCCTCTCGGGGACCGTGTTTTCCCCGTGTTTTGACTTGACGGGACAAAAATGTCCCGTCAGTCGTGGGGCGCCTTGGACACTTAGGCGTTTTTCCCCTGTTTAACCGTCTAGCGGGACATTACTGTCCCGTTTGCGATTTTCACTTTAATTCATTATCCAACTGTCCGAACCGAGTAAATTTCGGTCATTGCACTACCAAGTGACCAAATTCACTGCACAGGCTTTTTCGTCAAAATCGGTAGGGCAGAAATGGAAAAAACCGCGCGTTAAGCTACGTCCCGCGACAGAGTCTCTCCATTCTCTCTCGGTCCCGGATTTCTCTCGAATTCAGTACTTGGCCAAAAATGTCCCGTCAGGCGTCAAAGGGTTGGACGACAAACTTAATCATTCGTCATCGACCCTCGAAGGTAATTAATGATTTCAGTAATTATTTTTATTATTGATTGACATCTATGCTATATTTCTGACAATTTAATCTACTTTTTTTTTAGACAACTCTGGTGAGATTGACGATATGGGTATCGACAATTCTTTGAAAAAATAATCTTTATATCAAGATTTGGCTGATCAAGATTCGGGGTTGCATGAAGGTGGTGGTGATCCTGGCAAGTGCACTACTAAAGAAGAAGTGTCACTTCTTTTGGATTTCTACTGTAAATCTAAGTAGTCCGGACGAAGAACGTAATTCCTTTAAGTGTGCTATTTATTTGTCGTGACGAAAATTACATATACCATCCGCCAAATATGCGCCTTAAGATACATACTACCTATACCCCATCAAATATTTTCTCCTTTGTCAGAAATATTGTCCGGCCCATCTTTCGCAACTCTCTTATCTCTCTTCCGGCTGATACCTCCACGCATTACTTCTCAACCCCATGGTCATCTCTCTCTAGACTTATAATCCTGCCAAATCAGACCCCATCTGTTCTTGCCTCATCATCGTCAAAAACCCTAGAATCATGTATGAGAAAAGTTCATTCTTGAACGCTTTAACCTTTAGGGGAATACATGTCATGCATGAAATTGAAAGTTCCTGTTCCAAAATCAAAAGTAAGGGAATAAAAGGATATGCTAAAAGTAAATATCTTTTGTGCAAAACATTAAAATCTCACAAATTAAACTTGTTATATAATGTTGATAATTTTATTAAATTTTCCATTTAGGAGGTATCGGAGGAAGAGAAGTTGGATGCGTTCACTGAACCTGAAGAGACTGACTTTTTTGTGACGACTGAGTTCGACGATTCCACCAAGGCTGGAAGGCCCCCTGAACGAGGATCCATTGGGAACTATGCCTATTTATGAATATATTTTTATATACAAATATATATATTCCTTTTTTTTATAGGTACCGACCTTACCAGCTGATGATGAGTTGCTAGAAACTGAAAAGGGGGATAAATTGCGATTTAGAGTGTCCCAAAAACTCGAATATTTCACATCTAGGTAAAAGTGAGTATGATCACTAACAGTATCTGCACTTGAAAATCTCAACTTGCACTTAAAATCTAAACTACTGCACGAATCTAGTGCTAGAAAATCTGCGTATAATAAGTTGAAATGGAGAAAGTCTTCTATTATGAGGTATAGGATCTGAAGGGGAATCGCATAGTCAAAATTGGATGTTAAGACAGAAGGATACTGCAGTCGTAAAAAAAGTAAAGGTTACTCCTCTATTGAAATCCCATTGACAAGATAGTCTGGACAACCAGGTTAACCAAAAAATTGTTGGAAAACAATGATTCTTTGCGAGTAAGGATTTACATTACATTCTAAAAATCTTCTTTTGACTGTATTAAAAAAATTGTTTAAAAAATTAAATTTAGATTCTTTATGCTCTAATAGAGTTTTGTCGGGTCAATACTGGTGTTAAACTGGCGTGGATCCCCGGTGTGAGGTTAGATACCGGTGTTTGACACCGGTGTTACACCCACTTGTTTGCATGATAGGGCGCGTTTCACACGAGTATTCAGAACCATTTGATTTTAGTATTTTTTTTTGTGTGTAATACTGATTTAATTCCAGAGTTTTGTACTAGGACCATTCTCGTATTGATTCCAAATTTTTTTTTGTCTTTTATTGTGAAGAACCAGGGCGTTATCTTGGACCCTCAGCTGACGATGAACGACGAGATCATATCTGTTTATCGTAAATCCTACTTCCATATCAGTCGTATTGCCCGCATACGGAAATATCTCTCTCGGTCTTCTGCTGTGCAGATTGTCCGAGCCTTTGTCACGCTAACTCTAGACTATGGAAACTCTCTTCTGGTTGGACTTCCGGCTAAACGGCTTTTGAAACTTAAGCGAGTCCAGAATTCTGCTGCTCGTTTTGTGTATGGTGTAAGGGATGTCGAGTCAATTTCTGCAGTTCTTAAGTCTCTTTACTGGCTACCTATTGAATCTCGTATTGTGTTTGAAATTGCAATGTTCACTTAAACTGTTTAAATGGCTCTGGTCCTATATATCTGTCGCCCTAGTAGACGAGATATCTTTTAGATATCTTTTAGATAACTACATATCTTTTTGCTGTCTTTTTTTGTAGACATCTTACAGATATATTTTAAATATACACAAAAACATGACTCGTTTAACATATCTATAAAACACTTAGAAAATATCTTTATAAAAACAACTTACGTAAGATTCTAAAATGTTGATATAAGATCGCACCTGGCTTCGAACCCTTATCCTTCATTATCACTCGACCGCTCGCTAACCACTACTATATCATGTTCTTTTATTCATTATGAAATTTTATAGTAACCATGTATCAAACGGACTTTAACTTTTTCCCTTAAGTTACAGTAAATGATAAATCTTTAATAAATACTGATAAAACTTTTTTATTTACCAATTTAATAATCTTTGCGGCAAGAAAAAAAATTGTTTTTGGACCGTTAAAAAACCCAGTTTGAAACCCATAAATTAGACCGCCAAAAGCCGTCTCTTATCAAGCCTATTTGGACGGTATAGACGACGTCTTTTTTATCCCAAATAAAAAAATGTGCGTCTAAATTAGACCGCCAAAAGCCGACTTTTATCCAGCCTATTCGGACGATCACACGAAGACGTCTTTTTTCCAAATAAAACCAAGCGTGTTGTCTGGGTATTTAGACACAATGAATAAACAATTAAAGTATCAAGTAATTTAGAATCCAATCCATTTAAATCGTACAATGTCAAATTTAAAAAAATCCTACAAAATATACTTTCTGTCACTTTTTCAACAAAATTATCAATCAACCCTTCCTCGTCATTTTCCATCACAACACATCGCAAATCTCCTACAAGGAACTCAGGTTCTGAGTTTCTAGCAAACATTTGAAAACGGCTGAACATTTCAAAAAATTTGAAAACGGCAGCCAACGAAGCAGGAACATTGGACCATTGTTGTTTTTAAAATGTAGTTTAATCACGCTTGGATATTTTTACTGTTTGGATGGGCGAATTAGATATGATCTCGATAGTACGATTATCACTACGATTGACTAGTTGCAATAAAAGTTTTGCACTCTTGCAAACAAGATTTTATAGCTTGCTAATAATACGTTTTCTATACGCAAAACTGCTGAAGATTTCAAGGGAACCCCAAATCTTCTATTTAGAATCCTAGATGTTGCAGATAATATCTATTATCTTCAGCCAAATCATAAATCCCATTGGTGAAAAATTATATTTCTTATTTTTATAACTTTAGTATGTCATGTTGGAATAGTGGTTAGCGAGTGAGTCTACTACTTTAAATATCAGTGGTTCGGGTCCCACAATTTACTAAAGACAAGTTCACCTAGTGAGGAATGAATGATACCAGAAAGAGAGACAGTAGTGGAGTATTTTATTTAAAAGCATTTTTGAAAGATATATTTAAGATATCTATGAAAGATGTTTATTAGATATCGAAAAAAGATACCCCTACGAGATGGCAATAGGTTACTGGATAGTTATCAATAAGATATCTTTCTAGTAGATAATTCTTTGTCTATTAGATATCTAAAGTCGTTTTCTCGATAGAGGAAAAAAGAAAAAATATTCTATCCCTAGCCATTAAAAAGTTATTGGCGTTTTAGTAAGACATGTAGCGCCATAAGAATGCATTGAAAATTGAGGAATAATCGTTTGTTGGGTACTGTATTTAAATCTCCACCCAGCTGAGTTAAAGCGCCTTTGACCACTTGTGTAAAAGGCGCTATACATTACATTATTATTATTACATTATTAAATACAACTAACGAAGTTCAGGTATGGGAGTTTCTTCGAACACCTGCATCAGAAACAACAATTATTCCTGTGGAAACCAATAGTTTCCTTGCATTTCAACGAGAAGTAACTGAAATTATTTTTTTACTTATTTATTTATAACTGATTTATTTGTTTTTTAGCTTGAAACTACTGGCAAATTATCACTTTCTATTGAACAAATTGTTCATGAATTACCAGCTTCTAACATCAGCAATAAAGTTACATGAAAAATACAGTTGACATTACAATTTTTATGTCAACTGTATACGATTCACCTGCATATAAGCTATTCACGAATGATACGATAAGCAAATTGTTTACGGAAAAAGAAAAGTCTTATGTATTTTCATAGAAAGCAGACCAACGTCTGCTGTTGATCAGTTGTTTCAATAAGCCTGGTCGCAGATGTCTCGTCGATCCTTAGTGACGAATCGCATCGGCGCTTTTTCTACTGGGGAAAGCCGATTCTTATCGACTAGTCCGCTAGTAGCTAGTTAGCTAGTTTGTTTATTATATAACCTATATTATATGTTTATTACTAACCTAACCGAACCTAACAAAAATTATTAATAATTAACATAATATAAACTAGTCTATAATTAAGCAATAAAGACTAGTCCATAAGCATCGACTAGTTCATATGCATCGACTAGTCAATAAGAGTCGATTGGGTAGGGGGACAGTTCCATTGGGTAGGGAACTGTCCCAATGGAGAGTATCACCTGACTAATGGATAAGAATCGACTTTCCCTAATAGAAAAAGAACCGGTGCGATTCGTCGCTAATTATAGACGAGTGGTCTGCGACCATGTTGGTTTCAATTACCTTGAAATCTTAAAGTGACGCATGCATTTTTGATTTGTACTTTCCATGCAAAAAGATGCGACCGTTCTTTTTCGTATACCCCGAGTCAAGGATGTTATCGTTCTTCATGGTTGGCACCCTACGGGTGTTGTACCAAAGCACAACAGGCTCTTCTGTTCCAGCCCTACTCACCCGATAAAGGAGTGAAAAAGATCTATTCTCTATCACTTTGACATACGTGAGGAAAGTTGGAAGTTCTTACTAATAGATGGCATATAAAGTATTTATAGATAGAGAAGACCTTTTACCCTCTGGGTCTCCCCTTTTGGAGGGAAAAAAGGGAGACATTTTTGGGGGAAGGGGTAGTCTCCCTCTTTCGGGGGGGAATTACACATTCATATTTTTTTTAAACACATTCTGCGGAGTGGAAAATTTTTTTTGAGCAGCGTAGGTTGTGAGGTTGCTCAGTGGTGGCAGCACTACTTCTGTTTTGTCTCTTCGCAATACCTTTGTATGGTAATAAGGTCTATAATTCTATATACTGGGTTTTTAAATATCATTTTGGATTTTAAACATAAAAAATACTAAACATTATCATAGGCTTTGACTTGAATTAATTTTCATTATTGAACTAGGGATGATAAATAAAAGTACTAAACTACATGACACGTCTGCATACAAAAAAATCTATCCCTTTTAATATAAAGCTACCACACGGTGTCTGGAAATCGTTGCCATTTGCTGGTCGACTGTTCTACTCCAACTTCCAGAATTACGGCTCCAATCTCTCCCAATTGTTTCCTACAATGAAACCAACAACGTCAAAGCCAGATTGTTTTCATCTGTTGTTTCATCTCTCCCTTTAGACTCGATCTTTTTCAATGGCTTGCTTAGTTGGAAGGGACGCAAATAACAGATGGCAGCACATGCGAGGAGGGAGATGCTTCAGCCTTCTTTTTTTATACAACAGACTCGTGACGGCATCGCATATACATAGTGGTCTGCTGATACTAAGCTGATTCAGTTGTCTCTCTTAACATAGCCTACTGTATATAAGGAAGCCGAAAGGAATGCATTCACTCGCGTGTTAGAAAAGTGAAGAATACTTTGCTCACCTTTCCTCCAATTTCCCTTCCTCCAAGTGGCCTCCAAGTGAACCCAAGGGAGCATTCTAGTGATCGAAATATTGACACCTTTGGGTAAAGTTATCTAAAACGTGGGGCTCTATCTATTCTGGTGGCAAAATAAAACATTATTTCTCAAAGAAATAAGCAACTTAATAAATACCCTGAATGGGATTCGAAGTGAAGACCTCGAATTCTTGAGAACATTGACCCCTTGGGGTTAAAGTTATCTAAAACGTGGGGCTCTATCTATTCTGGCGGCAGAATTAAATATTATTTCTCAAAGAAATAAGCAACATAATAAAAACCTTGAATGGGGTTCGAACTGAAGACATCGAATTCTTGAGACTCGAGCGCTGTCTAATAGGCTGACGAAACATATAATTAGGGAAGCAAAATAAAGTAAAAATCAAACAAAAACCTCTATCTTACAATCTGATTCCATTCCTTTGAGAATGGAATCATATTGATAGAAACGTAAACAAACTGAGTTTCCACATATCGCCACTAGACGATAAATTTGCTCCTGCGGGTTTAATTGAGGGCGGAGCCAAATGAGAGGAAGGGAACCAAAATTGGCCTAAAAAAGCCCAAACCTTTCGGCTTCCTTAAATTTAGTAGGCTATGCTCTTAACGGCTGGCAAATTAGTCTTACTTTCTTGGTTTCCTATTTTACTTTAACAAGCAAAATGGGAACCAAAGGGACGAATGGTCTAAGTGAAGACGTTGGTTAAAATTTGCCGACTCGTTAAAGGATGAAAGTCAATATGCTAAAGTTGACTAAAGTTGACGGTTTGACGTCGATATCTTAATAGTATTTGAAACAGAACTACTTTGGTTTCACCTAGTATTATAGCATCTGCATCATAGCATACATGCATCTGCTGTCATGAAATACTTGAATTTATAAATTGCTATAGATTTCCCAATCAATAGCCCACTTTTCGAATCACACAAAAGATGACACAAATTTTATTTTCAGACAACTGGTAAAAATCTAAATGGCTAGAATCTAGTCCCTATGAGATAATACAAAATGCGTCTTTAAATACACAAAAAAAAAATACATACAAGGAAATTTGAAGTTTTTAAATCAACAGGCTAGAATTAAATAAGGTTTTGAGGTAGGCATCATCACTTGACATCTTAAGGAATAAATCATTTAACGATTACAAAATTCCAATACAAAACGAATGCAGCCAATAAAATTTTTTGTGTATGAAAAATTATATTTCAAGAAAAAGTGGAGCGAAGAAAAGAGTTTTGGGTTTTTTTTTATTGGCAGTTTAATGGCACTTCACAAAAAATGTGTTTGATAGGGTACCTGAGTATCAACGGTTTATGCTTTTGAATTTCTTTGGCAGAAAGGCAAGACAATGCCAAAGACTTAGATAAAAAACTGTTTCGAAAAAGCGAACGAAAACGTTCGTCTGAATAGAGCATAGAGGTGTGGGTTTCTTTAAAGCAATCAAGCCCACTTTTGCCTTCGCAATCTATGATATCATATTTGCACTTAAATTTCAAGAATTAAATTATATGTCATGTAAACATTTCTGCGCGTGACGGATAATTTGCGCTCTCCCATGGAGCCATAGAAAATTCAGCTGCCGCTAACAATATAACGGGCTACTGCCTTTGAGACTAGTTTTTAATAAGATTTCCAAAACTTTAAATGCGGAGTTGTTAGTCATGGAATAACAAACAATGATCAACAAATTTGGATTAATCCCCAGTTCGTAAAATACTACAAAATACTCTTGCAGTAATTTGCATACCCTTTCGTTATCATCAGATTAGATTCCTGTCAAGTCGACAAACACCACCATTTAAATAATGATGCCTTAAAGTTTGTGTAGCTTTTCTGGTTGTGGGATACTATACGACCACGATAACTTGTTATGAAGACACACAAGATAAGCACACACAAAATCCAATGCCATTAATAAACGATCTACCGATGTACTGATTTTTCTTTAAATTGCTAATTACGACACGAAAAGGGATCAAAAACAATTCGTCGAAAATATTCTAGAATCGAGTCGATGACAGACCATGGAATGTCTCTGCTTTCCTGGCGTTTTAACCAGATGGGAAGTGATACAATAGCGAATAAGTTCGCTAATGAAAACCCAAACACCTTTTTAATAGCGAATCGTTTTCCTAATACAAATTCCCATAAAAATTTTAATAGCGAATCGGTTCGCTAACGAAAACCTACTAAGACATGGACGTCCATGGTATATCCATGGTATGTATATTTTGGGATATAGCATACCCCATTTGTACATACAGTGGACGTCCCTATTTGTCTATAAAAGATTGCAATACATACGCCTAAAAATACTATTCCGTTACTCATTGTTGCAATCGGGTTTATCGTGTTGTCCAATATTATTTCGATTATTTCCTATCGCGAATCATCCTTTTATGGAAATACCCCATGGTTGGACTCGAACCACCAGCCGCGAGCATAAAATTCATTATAAAACATTAATAAAAAAATCAAATAACCAAAAAAAACTCGAAAAAAATTACCACGTTCGAAAGTTTTGTCGTTAAACCAGTAACTTGTTAAAACACAAGGCAAACGCAGTCCACTGTTGGACGGTGAAGAGTTGTTAATCTGTTTACAATGTCACACATTGGCGTCAATTTTACTTCAGATTCTTAATGACTTATGTTATAAATATCGTGATTTGTGAGAGTTCTGGATTTTCCCCGTTGATTCGGATGAAATCATCATATGAGCAAGTGATAGATACCGGTTTTTTAAGTGGGAAAGGCCTAATATGAGAGTAAACAAATGTTTTCTTTAAAAATTCCATAATTGATACCTTTGTTCAAAGAAGAGAACACAATGTTTCTTATGGCAATGGCCATGCAAATAAGTGTTTGGTTCCATTAGAGTGGAGGGACAGATAATAAAATCAGTGCAAGGAATAATGTCACAAATGTCTCATTCGTACTCTCCTTCAAAATCAGATCTCACAGCAGGAGTATCATATACCTGATATTGGGGAATCAGGTATTTTCCCTTTCAGTACCAAGAGCAAGAATGTCTTGGTCATAAAGGAATTTAAGGGGGGTCCATTCAGCCTGGAGTAACGGAGTACAGAAAGATTGAATTTGGGTTTGCCAATTATTAAGAGGAACAACCGGGATGCCATGATATTCCGTTTTTTTGATGCCATGACACCCATTAATAACCACCGAGAGATGAAGGGTATCAGTGTCAGTAGAAAGTGAGATGTTTATGGGAGTCGGAGAAGTTCCTTCGATTTTGGTTAAACAATAATAGAAGATTACATATTCTCCATCCTCTCCTTCATGTTTTACTGCAATAGTTTTTACGCAAATGTTTTGATTGAATTCCGGGCTGTCTTCAAAAATTCGAATGAAATCCTGGGGTGGGCAGTTGATTTCTGTTGATAGATTAATCGTTAATGTCCTGGAGGAGAGAGAATAATTTATTGTGTAGATCTTGTGGCATTGTTTGGAATAAAAGACTAAATTCCGTATCAGGGATAGTGGTCCAATCTTTAGGGTCATAAAAAAACCGAAGTTTCTTATAAAGAAAGCGGAGCTGAGGTCCAGAAACGGGTTGCAATGCGTTTGAAGAATATCTTCTGAGATCCATAATATAATGTGACTCCATTGGTGGTTGGCAATGATTGCTGGACATAATATTTCTTAAGTCCTCTATTAGAAAAACGAAGGTAAAGATTGTTATTAGAAAAATCTTTCCTATCCTTAAAGAACCTTTCCTAAAGAATGCACATTCTTGATTCCGGAAACAACATTGGAAAATTGAGTAGAATCTGAGATTGTGTAAGCTTGGTGTATGGGTGGCTCCGTAGTATCCACTGGAAGATCAGCTTACTCTTGGATTGGTTCATACAGTGCATGTTTACCCTGGGAAATATTCCATGTCCGTTTACGAAAGTTAGCCGAAAAGGTAGGGAGAACCAGTTGAGATGGATGTATTGCAGTGTCCCAGGAGAAAGAAATTTCTAAATTTTGAAATTCCGATGGGTTGGTTATATATGAATCTTCTTTCAGGAGGGTATAAAGAGAAAGTAGGGATCCATGTTAATCCTTCAATGTACTCCAGGGAAGAGTTTTCCTGGAGTTTAATTGGTAGGAATTCTTGAATTTTATGAATTTTTCTGGCTAGGAGCATCATTTTAAAGATTGAATCGATTGTTTACAAAGATTCGATCGCTCGTTTACAAAGATTGCAAAGATTCGATCAATTGTTTACAAAGCCAAGTAACAACAAGTTAAAGGTATTGTCTGCATTGTTTGGGGCCTTAATTAGGCTCCTCCTGCCAAAGATGGCTGAATGTCTAATTTCTGGTCGGAGCCCCTCACATAATTATTTGAACTTTAACATCTAATAACTTTTAATATAATTTTTTTTGAGGTAACAACCCTCAGAAAGAATAAACCCTCAGAAATCACAATAAAAAGTTGTATTAGAAAACTTAAAACTTAAAATCGTTAATTTAAGTGATCGTACCCTATTTGGTCATCAAAAATTTGCCCTTAGAGCCAATTGTTTTTTTTTACTTTGGATTTTTTGAATTTACCAAGTGTTTTCAATGGCTGCCTCGATCAACCCCATTCAAACTCTATCTTGTTCTTGATAAAAACGTTTTATCAATCGATTGATCTCAATCAAAAAAAAATTTGATCGATCGAATATTTTCTTCCCAAATCTTTGTTTTTTTCCAGCGTCACAACGCTGCCTTCCTACCCCTTCTCTTGTTAAAGACCACCCACTTTGGCTAAGGCTCTCTCTTGCGGAATTTTTCCCTCTCACTGTACGGTTGGAAGTTCCATCGCTCTCCTTTCTCTTTTTTTCTCACTCTCCTTTCTCCTTTTTTCTCACTCTCCTTTCTCCTCCCCCCCCCCCTCAAGAAAACAAAAGCCTTTAGGCTGCAAGGTTACAGTGTAACCAAACTGTTTTAAGAAGATCAATGAAAATATCTTCTACTTCTTGAGCTAACGCAGGACCAAACGCAGGGGCAATTGCCAACTGCAGTTCTGGAAGAAAAACACTAATATATTATAAAAGAAAAAATCCCGTTGAAAATTATAATAGCAAATGAGTCCGATGAAAACCATAACATCTTTCTAATAGCGAATCGTTTCGCTAATAGAAATTCCAATGAAAATTTTAATTGCGAATATCGGTCCATATTACACGTTTTGTTGACTTTCTCTACAAGAAATTCGAATTTAAACGGAAAGGTCAAATTAGTTTAAAACCGAACCCAAAGGTTTCCTTTTATTCAACGTTTTGTTGACTTTTGCAAAAAAGAATGAGAAATTACACGGAAATATCAAATTCGTTTGAAATGGAACCGATTTGCTTTACGTTCTGGAGGGAAATGCCTGTTGTTCTGCATATGGAACTGAAATTCTGCCAAGTAAAAAAATTATTTTATGAATTCCAATCGCGCCGTCGATGAATTTGTCTTTTACATTTAACTTTGGAATTTTTGGAAGAGAGGAGATAGTTTTACGTCATATCCTCAGTTTACCTAGTATATCTGTTAAAAAGATATATGTCATCTTTCACAAACATCATCGCACATGAAACTTTAAATAGGCAATTCCAACTGGCTTTGGAAAAAAAATCCGTCAAAGGTAACATTTTAAGACTTTACCGCACTTACACTAGGCTAGTGGAAAAGGTTAAAATTTCATTGATTGGGACCCTAATTGACATGTCAAAGTTGAAGAGTAATTTTCTAATGTCAAATAATTACCAAATCGTAAGGATACTTCAGCTTGTTGTCCATTTTTCTTTTCCGAATAACACAGGTGGAAGAGAAAGAAAACATCAGCCTGATGGCAGCTAAGTTCTCCAATGAGCAAGCAAGTTATCTCTCACTGCAATATATAGAACTTGACTAACGAATAACAGAAATCAAACTTTTATATGTGTAACTTTTATGTCCGACGTCTACTATGCCAAATACTTGCTACGCTACTTGCGTACAAGTGAGATTGGCAGAGAAACTGCGAATTCACATCAACCAATAAAAAAACGAACATGAATTAAAAACCGAAGCCAAAGAACCTAAAAAAAGGACAAAAAAACCAATGAAACGACCCAACCTACCTATACCTATACACAAACTCACGCGCGAAGGGAACCACTTTACAATTGTACATCATGTAACATATAAGCAAAAGTGCCATAATTAATGTGTTTTGCTTTGATTTTGATTCACCTGTTGGTTTTATGAAAGACCATGATGAAATTTCTCGGCCTTGTTGTAACTGCATCAGATCCATCTATCAGGAGAGAAACTCAACTCCCTAAACCGATTCCCATTTTGATTATTTATCACGCCGACACCTTTAATCCTATCCAAGCAAGACCACGACGTTGCCTTGTAAGAACATGTCTTCTACACGAAAATGCAAATTTGAATGTCTTCAGCAGAAAGTATACGAAACGTGTAAAGCATTAATGAAGACCCTTTTAAAAGTTTGCTTTGTAAAAAAGTCCTTGTCTCGCTGAGAGGAACAGCGCCATCTCGGTGAGAGAAATCAACCCCAAAACCCCGAAAACAGCCATCGAGCCGTAGTTGAAGAAGGCAAAAAGTCGCCGTGCCGTTTGAAGAGTGGGGAGAAAGGAGTGGATGGGGTGGAAACACGACCTGAAACAGGTAATTTGGCGATAAGATCCCTATCTGGAAACTAATGAAAATCCGAATATACGCTTTTAATAGACTAATAGTGAATTGGTTCGCTGATAAAAACCGGAGATTTAGTGCATCACATGCCTTTGCACTTCTTTTGCAATAAGAAGCAATTGCTCTGATATTAATAAGTTCTTGAATACAGGCATTTTTGAACCCATCTTTGATTACTAGGTTTAAGGTGTGTGGGCAGCATCCAAACCAAGAAAAATGTAAGATAATTGCTGTTAGTTTCCTCACTTTGGCATTGTCAGTGCAAATTGAGACAAACTTTTGCATCAGGCCTCCATGCTTTTCTAGCAAGCTTCTAATGAACTAAAAGTGGCCAACAGCCGTGGCCGACAGCCGTGGAATATCTGTTCAGGATGAGAATCTGATTGCACCTTCATTTGTAAAAAATTGCGGGGGGATTATCAACTAAATCCCACTGTCAACAGCAACCGTTTTCAGGGACATATGGGGCAATAGAAAAGAGATTTAAGATAAAGGTAGGTGAAATTTGATGAAACCACCTTTTTTGTATTGCCCATTGGGACTACAAATTCATAAAGTATTTATTCGTACCTGCAGCATTTTTCTTTTTTTCATTTTTTCATTATTATTTACCAATAAAAGGTAATTAACCGGAAATGTAGACGACAGAGTTTCCGTATTAGTAAACGGATTTCCTACTCTTCCAACACCCAAAATTTTTGGGATAACCGTTATTCTAGATTCCACCAGATCAGCTCAACACAATGCTGTTGTCCAACTAATTGGAGAATGTGATGTATTGAATGAAGTGATCTGCCTCGTGTTCGATACTACATTGGACGTTTGAATGGGAGCACAACAGCCATTGAGTCAACTTCAAATAGAGCTTTTTTGTGAGTTGTTTGCCGCCACCATGTTTACAAAATCCATGTTAAAGATACATGTCATACCTGTAAGTTTCTTAAACAGGATTGAAAATATAACCTGTTTCAAAGCGTATTTTTCATGTTTTCCAGCTCTAGGTGGATTGTATATTAAGTTAAAAACATCTTACCTAACTGAAGTGTCTTTTCAAAAACTTCATCTTTCTCCATTAGGTAATATATCGATAACACATGATCATTAAAATTATCTGTTTCCTCAGAATCCAAAATTGTTGGCAAAGCATTACGAATTGGTGGAAAATCATCGTTTCATCATCTCACAATTCATTAAATAAAACTGATAAGTTTTTAAGGCAAAGAACTAGACATTGCAATTGTAGAGTATTTTGAATTCACTGGTCTAAAATCTATTTGAATCTCATCAAGGGTAAAACTAATGAAATCAATATTCGTTTGTATGTTTGTGACAAAAAAAATATTTGGAAAATGCGTCAAATCGGGAAAGACGAGCCAGTGCGAACTTTCCGTCATGATAGCGAAATAATTATCGTGTCTTATGTTTTAACTAACTGATGTTTGTCTAATTGAAAGTTCTCCATCTGTGCACTTGTAACACTCAGAGGACATTGGAATGCTGTATTTTGTGACTTGTTCTCCCGTGATAGCAAAAACCTGCCGACAATGTCTGCCAATATTGATTGTGGTTGCCATCGTGCATCGATTGTGTATACGACGAAGGTATGTTTTTTCATCAAATTTTAGCGCGTTAATTTTTTGAATATCTTTTTTTTGTCTCGTTAAGACTTTCAAGTGCTTCATAAAATGATCCTTGGTGAAGGTGATAGCTTGTATGCACCAATGTGCGTATCGTGGAATTCTAGTAAGCTATTAGTGATTTCTAAAGGGAAAGAGAGGTGAGTTGGCTTTTATTATGACTTACGAATTGTAATCGTTACCTATTTCATTGTCATTGGTGACCGTCATCGAATACGATGATTGAACCGAAATGGTGCTTTTTTAATCAAGACTTTATTATTGTTTTATCCGTTCAAATCCCTGATTTGTTTTTTTCGTTTTTTTCATCAAGACATCTTTCAAGATTGAATAAAAGTTCTTGAGTAAATCAAATAATAAAGTTACTTCTAAAATTTGCTTAATCAATAGTGATGTTGATTCATCGTGTTTTTCTCCTGACAGACTCTTCCATGCTTTGATTTAATTTTTTCAAGCAAGCAAAATTCACTGTTAAACTTCTCTTACGTGTGTCAATATGGATTCCAATAGTGATTTTCGGCAAGCTGTTGAATTCGAGCAAAGTGTTGAAGCAAAGTGGCAAAAATGGGGAAATAAATACTTACTACCTATAAATAGGTTAGTAAGTTGATAAAAGAACCTCAAGTTAGATACAATGTTGAATGTACAATGTTGAAAATTTTTAAATTACTTTTGTGCCAAGAATCTGATTGTCTTCCAACCCCAATAACTCCAAAACGACAAGGAATTTTGAAATTCTGAAAACGCAGTTAGATCCGGCATGCGGAGACGAACAGATTATTTTTTTAGTTTTTTTCGAAGTCCTTTTCCGGATTAAAAAAAAAGAGTGGGGTCAGCAAATCCGGTCTACTTCTCTCGCGAACTGCTTTTTAAACAACAAAATCTTCTTCAGTCAGGCGTAAATTGCATACTACGGGTCTCAAACCATATACCTTTGGCATTGCATGCCAGTTAGCTAACCACTGCGCTATCCTTTTCTTACAACTCTTGTGATATTGTATAATACCAATTGCATAATATAAACAATTATGAATCGGACTTCCATTTTCTTGACAACGATGACTACTGATGAACCAATTACTGTGCTTAGCACAGCCATTGTGACTTATCCTGAATGGGGGAAGTCAATACTAAAAACAACAAAATATCTTCAACAGTGAAGAATAAAATAAAATCGACTGGACTCAAACCATAGACCGTTGATACCAAATGCCAGCCAGCTAACCACTGAGCTATCTAAGATGCATGAAAAGATTTTTTTATTATGTAAAACCTTCCCACGCAAAAACAAAGGGCACGATAATTATAAAAAAATTTTTAGTGAAAAAGTTACTTTGGGATAGCATAGATTACTCAAACAAATTTGGAATTTCAGTTATGTTATGTCAGTCAGTTATGTTTCAACAAGTCGAGATATAAAAGGAATGTTGCGATCAATGGTATGACTCGAATATATAGTGACAAAATTCTGTAAAATATCATGTCCGAAATTTCCATTAAAAAAAAAACCAAGTCCTTTGTTTACCCAATAACGAGCAGCAATATTGGCTCTAGCTTAACTTGTATAGCTTCGTGTAGCCTTTTTGTAGCCAATTACGCAAGTTTCAAAAACTCAAATGTTTTCAACTTCTTACTTGTTACCGACAATATTCCACTTTTTTTAAGATGATGAGTCAATCCCTGATGGCGTTGCGGATCTTCCAACTTACATTGATATCGGAATGGCTGATAAAAATTCTGCGAATGCTTTCCGGAACTTAGATTGGTTCACCGACCTTAAACCTGGATTGAAATGCACGATTTGTAAATGCAATATGCTTTCACCCTCTGTACCATGAATGACAGTGAAAAATTTGGGTGTTTTTACTGCTACACTTTTGATTTTCACCACTATGAGAAACCGGAATCAGTAATACCTAACCTAATCAAACTTAACATACAATTTTTAAGATTATTTATTTTTGATAAGATATTTGATATTTATTTTTTTATAAGATTATTATTTTTGATGATTATTTAAGAATTTTTTTAGATTGTCAAGCCATTAAAATATCAGCTTCGACCAATGACAGAACACCCAGTTAATAACATCGCCTATATTGCACGTTCTTCCAGAGGAGGCGCCGTATATCACTCATCTTTTGAGAATTTTATTAAATTCTCCCAAAAATCGAGGTAAATTTAAAATCATCTCTTTGGGGACTTTGGGGTCAAAAGTGTCGGGTTTTCGAACACACACAAAATGGGTTTATTGTCAAGATTCCAACATTGCTCGTCAGTAAAAAAACGAAGAAGAAGAAATATTTTTAAATTTTGTAACGGTAGGGTCGAACCAAAAAAAAAATTCTCTGAAGGGCGTCAGCTGTGTGAGGGCGTCTTCATGTAAGCGCGTGACGTAGACTATAGGACACGCAATACTTTGACGTCGACCTCCTTGTTTTTCAAAAAAATCCCAAAACGAGGGACGACCACGATAAACACACAAACAGTGTCACTATTAAAAAATTGAAAGAAAAAAAGAGCCAATGGGCCTCACCTGTAATTTGGCAAACAGGATGATGTCGCAGTTGAGCGGGCTGTGCCAGACGGTCCGTTGGGTGGCTCCGTTACAGTAATAGAAACGTGGTGTCTTGTAGTCGAATAACTCCCACCATTGGTTGTCCGTCGTCCGTTTTCTGTAAAAAAAAATCACCACATTTTATTTGTCTTGTGTTGATTTACAAATAAATAGAATCGACGTAGTAACTACGGAAATACATGGGCAACAAGGTTAGTAGGGTGCGATAGTGCAGCCAAGTGAAACGCAATAAGAAAAAGAGCCTTAACGACAAGGACAAATGGCGTCGTCTACAAGAGTTTTAATCAGTTTTGTAAAAAAAAAATCAATTCAATCAATCAATAACTACCCCAAAAATAGATTAAAATAATTCGATTTGATAAATTACTTGCAATAACACAATTCCTCGAGGTCCTTGTCGGTGGTGTTGGGTGTCAATCCACAGATGTAGAGATTAGTCCTGGACAAATGATCGCTATTGTTGCTACTGCCAGTGCTACATACTTTTCCGCTGTCGAGCTGATCCTAAACTATGGATCCTGTAACGTATTAAGCGGATAGGCCGTGAAGCTTAACCACTCAATAGTCAACAGAAAGATCTTTGTTTGAAACCTGTATTGTTCTTCATGAATATGATAGGAAACATGGTACTTTGGCTCTTCAAGCCGACATACAAATAATATGCAATACAAATGAAAGAAGATAAGATATAGAGCATAGACAGTTTCCACTAGCTATATAGACGGGGAATGGCAAACCCAGCGTACTGCCTGGGGCCTCATCTCGCCTACATAACCAGAGACAACTGTACTACAGAATGAACCCAGAAAGACTGAGCTGCAGAATGACATTCTGCGTCGGGTTTTATACCGAAAACTAGGTCAAACTAGGTCAAGAGAAAGGGAAAAGAAAGAAGATCAAATGGCAATAAAAGAGAAAGTATAGCTTCAACTTTGACCTAGATAAATAGAAAGTCACTCACTGAATCTTTACAATCCTCAGTGTGGCTCTCAATACTTAAAACTCAGGCTGAAAGGAAAACGCTTTTTTTTCTTATCAGCGCTTTGCCGCTTGTCTTATCACTTGGTCCTTCAAAACAGCTCTCACTGATACCCTTTTGTTGTTGGCCAATATGCTGCCACTTGATCTACTTCTGATCAAATTAGCCAGCATAAGATACCTAACTATGATCCCGATTGTTTGTTTCTCTCCCTCCTCGTTGAAAAATCTCTTTGAGCGTGTCCCGTTTCTTATCTCCTCACGGAAAATCCCTCCTGCAAGCTTCTTAAATTTGCCTGATTATCCAGCATGGTTTGTCAATGTCTTCATATCCTCCATGCCTCGAGTAGTCGTCCCCCTGTTTCCGACTAATGGTTAAGATCTGAGACATTCCGCAAGGGGAGCGTCGCTAGTTTCTGTGTTGTTGCCTCTAATTCTACAGAAGTTTAAGACGTGTTTAAATCCGTGGTTGCTTACCTCAGCCTCTTCTACAAACGCTACATGCTCTGTCCTCTCTGTAGTGCGTACATTCTCATAACGCTGAGTTGCGCATGCGCTAACTACTGTCCAGATGTCCACTGTCCCCCTTCGCTCTCAGTCTAGACACTTTATGCTCGAGACTCCTCTAGCTGAGACATCTCTAACTGACCCGTCGCTAAGTGAGCCTTCTCTAACCTAGCTGGTTAGTATTGCGAGCTCAAATTTCAACCCTATGCCTCCTCTACCTCACACTTGACTATATAAACACACACACTCACAAGCATAAGGCAGAGGCCGGTGAGCGTGTGCGTGTGAGTATCATTTCAACCTATTAGTCTGTTTGTGTCTGTATCTGTATCCTGTGTGTGTGAGCTTAATAAAGTGTAGATCGGCAAATTAATTGTGTATAGTTAATTATTGTAAGCGCGACTTCCTCTTCCAGAAGCGCGCCTTACATCTCCAAAGCCGTGAACATCATCGGCGGCATGCTTTTAATTCCTTTGAAATATTGTTAGAGGCCAAGGATACTCCTATTTTATTTCAGCCTGCGTCTCCTCTGTTTCTAAAAGAAGAAAATTTGTCTCTGCTGTCCAGGCTCTCGGTCAGTCTTTTCAGCTTTTCCTTGCCTACCACCCTTCCTCACCTTGTTACGTCTAAGCTAGGCATTAGGCAGAAACTCCTACTAAGGGAGATTTCAACGTCAGGGCGTTACAATCTAAGTCCCTTGTAAAACTAAATGTCTGCCTTTTTGTCTGAGATCTGGCACATAAGGTGGGCCTCCTCTCCTAATGGCACTGCTACGCGAGTAATTTTTCCCTATGTTTCTTCTGCTGCCTTCCTCATGCCCAATCGCTCTATGCAGTGATTTGCAGTTCTTGTCCAGACATTGCACTCTCAACTTCCGTCAGTATCGCTTTGGATTCTCTGTACTCCCATCTGCGCCTGTGGTCACTCACCTGAGTCTATCCCTCACTTTCTTTTTTATTGCAAAATTTTCTCCAAGCTACGTCTATCCTTATTTATCAATACCGCTACTAATGCTGGGTTCCGCTGCCCCCCTCTGCTATATCTACGTTTCCCAAATTCAATCCTTTCTGGCGTTGTCTAGTTTGCTTTGTCACGAAATCTAACCGTCTTGTCTAAAATCAAATCTCTAGAGTCTTATAGCCTATCTTATCGGGTTTTTATTTTAATTTCAGATGCTGCTGCCTGGCCTACATATCTATGATATTGCTCTAGTCCTAGACACTCGCCTGCCCTGTCAATACTAGACTTCTGGCCTGCCCTCTCCTCAAGTAACTCTATAGTCGCTCCTAGATGAGGTCTCTTGGCCTCATCTGGGTCGCCGATCGCTCTAAATGGCTGATTTGGTTTAAATTTTGTACATATATGTACTTTGACTAGATAAAAAATAATATGTTAAGGCCCGATTTTGCGTGTTAAAACGCTAAAATTGGCGTGGGTGAGCCAATATCTCGCGTAAGTACTGTATACTGATATGTTTTAAAAGAGCTGTATTTATTAGAGATATTTAAGCTAGGATTAAAAAACCATAAACCCCACCATGGGAAATTTCTGTATTGGTTCAAATTTAAAAAAAATAGCCAAGGAAAAATAACTCCTCCCATTGGTGGACGCAGCCAATGAGATTTGTTTGCATTTCCCGCAAAATTTGTATAAAACGACAGAAGCCTCAGTATTACCAAGGTGTACTGATCTCCTAGGCTCAACGCATGAAACGGAAATGGACTCAATGCATCTGCTAATTGCACTCTCTGTCGGTTAGGTTGAAAGAAGGGTATGTGTCAAAAACGCAGGCCTATTAATTCAGTAGGCCTTGGTAATATTTAGGCTCCCGTCGTTTCATACATATTAGCCCTTGGAAAATTCGGCAACACGAAACGTCTTGCGCTTTTTGTTTCCTTGTGTTTGGCAAAACTTAGAACATACCACAAAAAATGGCCGGGGGTCCGTTTAAGAATGGGAGGGGCTTATTCTAACTTTAAAAATTAATTACTCCTATTTCGAATCGTTTTAAAATAAAAAGAAAATACCATTGAATTCAGCATAGCGAGTTCCATTTATTTATATTTTTTAACAAAAAAAAATTAAGTGTGTCGATCACCCCTATTGAATTAAAATCAAGACGTTATTTCTCGAAATTTGGTGCCGTAACCAGGATTGAATTTCGGTGTTTATGGTCGTTAATTCGGTCGGAATACTACTTAAATTCATTTGGTCAAGACTGCTCTACACAGTCTTTCTCTCTCTCTCATTTGGAATTCTCTCGCGCTCCTTCTCACAGCAGATGTTGCATTCTTTTATTTGATTCATTTATTGGAATTAAAGTACATGCTAATTTTACCAGCTGAAACACAGGCATTTTTCTTCATTCCCCCCCCCCCCCCCCCCCCCCACTTCTCACTCAAAACACGTTGCTGCGCACGGCACTGCTCTTATGCAAACGATACTTCACTCGTTGTACCCTCCGGTGATTGTACGTTTGCACACACTACAATTGACTCTGTAATCTTATTCTTGGTCTTTAATCTCCCCAGATTTAATCGGTCACATCTTTGGACTATACTTAATTCATTTATCTCTCTTTATGCCACGAAGATAAGCTAACGTTGCTCAACAACCAGTACCCGACGATCCTCCCGCCATTGAACAACGCGATCAACTCATTTGCCAAGAAATTGCGATGTCGAAGCAGTACAAGCACAACGTCAAATCATTCCATGCCAATAGGGATGAATATTGAAATAATTTTCCCTTGAAAATGATTCCATCATGTCAAACTCTGCTTACCGCCCCAGAAAAATGGCGCAAAAAAAATTGGTTGTAAGTTGCTGAAGCCACTTACAGCCAAAAAATAAGCTAATGAATTCGCTGTTATGAATATAATTGAACTTGCTTACACAGTTGCACTACAAAGTTCAATTATCTCATATCTAAACTCAAAGGAGAAGCCAAGGCAGCTCTTCTCCGCCTCAACTATTCCAATGACAACTATTACACCAAGGCGAAGGCAACGCTACAGTCAACCAGAGAAAGTTGTTATTGCCCACTAAAAAGCTCTCATCAATTTGCCTACTGCAACAACAACTCGTTGTAGTCTTCGCTCATTCGCAGATCAACTCGAATCTTATATTCAAGATCTTGAAGCTGTTAAAGCCTCCACTTGTTAATATCAATGAGACACATGAAACCTTATTAATTATATATTGCACTAGTCAATTAATAATGTATTTAGGAATCAGAAAAATAGGTAAAATTATGGATCTACTTAGAATACGGACCACCCTAAGTCGTCATCGTTATCGCCCAGACCAGATCTTACGATGGCGAGTGGCCAGACGATATCTTTCTAGCAGTAAATTTCGTCCCGTTTTTCTGTTTACCAGCTATTTACATCGTCATAATTACATCTTACATTCAATTTACCCGTTTCATCAAGCTTTTTAACAAAGGATTCGTCAGCTTAAAAATCTCAATGTGCCAATTGTTGAAGCTCAACCCAAAATAGAAAAGAGGAGAAGGGTTCATATAATTTTCTATTATTTATTATATTATACCATTAAAACAATAGGCTCTTACTTCTCTTCTGATTTTGGAACGGGAACTTTCAATTTCATGCATGCCATCTATTCTTATTGAAATAAATCACGAATCAACACTTTCGTCTTTAAAGTATGAGGTGCCATTTTTCAAAGATGAAGCAGAAATGTAAAAGTCCCTATATTTGCTTGAGTAGAGCACATGAAGAAGCAATCAATTACGTGAGTGTTAACTAACGAGTATAGTCCACTGGGGATTATTATGAAGTTGAACTCACCCCCGGGAATAATTAATTAATTATGTAAATGAAACAAAGAATTACAAAATGTAATTTTATTGAATTTATCCATGGATTTAATTCTATTTAATGAAAAAAATGATATAATATGTTTTTATTGCATAAAATAACTTTTCTGTTTACACTTAATAATAAGCATTGTTGTCTTCTGCAGATGCACGATGATGATGCCGACGTAACAACAAAAAAAATTGTCATCAAGTGCTATCTCTGGTGGCTTCCATGGTAGATTCCGCATTTTAGCCCACTAGAAAAAGACGATGACGATTTAGGGTCGCCCTTAGAATACTTTACCAGACGAGTTATCAGAGTGAACCAGTTATTGGTATATCGATAAATATGAACATTTGTTACCTTGAGTCTCAAATTAATTTGTATTGAATGCTTCTTTATTAGAGAGGGAATTTGACACGATGTATAAGTCTTTTACTTGAGAGAAGAGAGAGAGAGACAGACAGTTCGTCTACAACACTCTTAAAGTGTAGGCCCATATAGTATACACAGCATCTAGTGGTGGGGAAACGAAACAGATTGACGGTTACAAAACAGCACCACTTATAAGAGAGAGGCAGAATACTCTTGATATTCTCTAAAAATGCATCAGCACAGTAAAGTGGTTTAGGCAACCACCACCAAGTTGCGGAAGCCTACTGCTCTAGCATCAAGTATGTCTTCTTATAGACAAACTAGCACCTGATGTACGTAGAAATCCCACTCGTCATCAAGATAATGACTCTTGGTGAATTAAGAGCAGCCATCCTACCCGAAATTGGTATAATATGGTCGATTCATGTGACCAAACTCAAACACCTCGCCCTGCTTTGAAACCATTCCTTCTTACGACATCAGAAAAATCTTAACAACAATCTAAACCACCCAGGTTGATGAGATTATGTTGATTTTGTGCTTGCAATCATTCTCCATCAATCTTTACGGATTTCAAGAGTCCAGAATAACGAATGAAGGTTTTTAAGGCAAAAAAGCTATGCACAAACTGCCTAAGTGCTTGATATTCTATCATCAAAGACTGTCCGTCTCACAATCGATTCTTTCGTTGCCAACAAATGCATCATACCAGTTTCCATAACGAGAAAGGTAGCAACTAACCACAGACTCCTACGTCTCACACCGGATGCCCACTCTCCATAGCATCTTCAAAGGTTCTTGCTGACTGAAACACTACCCTTCGTCTCCCTCAAAACAGCGACAGGCACCGTTTCATTTCACACTGCTTCTTCAAGCGCTAATCAACTTATCGATGAGGGTTCACAACTCAACTTCATCACTGCGAGACAAGCCAAAATGCCCCGCCTTCGTTCAATTCAACAAGTGCCTCTCAATCTCTCTGGATTCAAAGGTTTCTTAACTTCCTCCACGAAACCCAGCCATTATGACATCATTTATTTCATTGTGTACACGGCGAACGAATCACTATTCGAGCTGTGGCGCTAACTGCAATTGTTGAAACTTTAGAACACCCTCATCGAACTGTATTCACAACACTGCCTCACTTATAACATCTTCAGTTAGCTCAAACCGCATCAACTGATGATCATTTTCCTGTCGACATTTTGATCGGATTTTATTCATATTGGTCCATCGTTGGTGACACCACGATATAATAGGAAAGGTACAGTATCCTGCACGGAAATTAGGACAGCTATTTTTTTAAAAATCCACCTAGCGGCGTAAGGTAAAAATATATGAAAACGAGAAAGCTAGATCGGCTGGAATCAGAATGTCAGTTCAGTGTCAAATGAAATGCTGTCTGCTAGTGTCAAACAGTTAACGTAATCGCAATCGGTTTAAAGTTTTCTTGTTTTGAATTTTTTGATACACAAGTTTTTTCTTTTGTTTAGCTGACTTGTTGTGTAAGTAATCAAGATTTTTTCGAAAAAAAAAATTAATGAGAGGATTTCATTTGCTTAAAGAAGAGAAACTTGATGTTTGTATTTTAATTGAATGTTTTTAGATTAATCTGACTTGAATCAAACGTATACTTGACATTTCTAATTTGAGTGAAAGTAACTAGATGAATCTGACTTGAATCAGACTTATACTTGAGCTTTCTAATTTCAGTAAAAGTAACTAAAAACTCAATTTCTTTAACAGATACTCCATAGCAGCACTTGCACATAGAAGTCATCCTGACTGGGACCAAAGACATTGTTTTCAAAGTCAACGAGCAAGAGGTAACCAGCAAAAAGAAAAATGTCGAGCCCAATGCAGACCTCAAGGGTTTAAATGTAGCTGCTTCTGCTATTTCCAATTATCTACTAAGTTATTATTAACAAGTTATTATTGTGTTGTTAACAGGAATGAAGACTTGACGACAGAAATTTTGAAGAACAATGTCAACCCTAACAGACTTCTAGTTGAAGAGGCTGTAAATGATGACAACTCTGTTGTTGCTATGTCTCAAGTACTTTTTATTGCTATACATTAAAATTATTATCTATAATACCTAATTTTCATGATAGGAAAAAATGGATAAACTACAGCTCTTTAAAGGTGACGCGGTTCGACTTAAAGGGAAGAAAAGGACTGTGTTCAACTGTGTTCATTGTCTTGTCTGATGACACAATCTCAAATGAAAAGATTAGAATGAATTGTGTTACAAACAACCTGCGTGCTCATGTATCCTGGCAATTCTATTTTTGTTTCTGTTGGTAAGGCGAATTTTCTTATAGTTTGTGACTGTTTGTTTAATTTATAAAATTTTACAATTCTAAGGTTGTACGGAACTTAGAGTTTGGGATATGTTAGCCGGTGGTCGATTGCTTGCAAGGGTCTCGCAACATCATAAAACCATAACTTGCTTGCATTTGGCTTCCGATAGGAAACGTCTTGTAACCTGTGGTCTCGATCGTCATGCTAAAATCTATGAGGTTCAGAGCTATCATGTGGTTCATACTCTCGACTTCTCTTCACCTGTATTTAGCTTGGGGATCACGGTAAGGAATGTTGTATTAGTTTGATATTGTGTTTGTTAATTATATAGACAATTCTTTTCAACTTTTCAGCCTGACGATTTCTCTGTGGTAGCTGGAATGGCTAACGGTTTGATTTCGATGCAACACAGACAAACTCCGGCTGAAGCGCGAGGCCGCGAGCCTTAAACCCAAAGCAAACCTTGAAAGAGCAGAAAGAGGTAAATCAATTTAAATATTATTTCTGTTATGTAAGTGTTTGTTTGCTGATCTATTTTTTTTTATTGAGCTAGTCTCAAACAGCCTATCGTTTTCGTTTGAATGCCGATTTCCGAAATCTCAACCGAACTTTTAATCCTGCAACTGATATCGAGATTGCCACGAAAAATGACAACAATTTTGTGTCTCGTTATGATATGTTTCTCAGGAAATTCCAGTACAGTAAAGCATTAGATACAGTTTTAAGCTGATATATAAGAAAAATGTCACATTTGCACACATTGCTCACATTTGCTCACATCCATTTGTAATTCATTAAAGAAACAAATACAATTGTGGAGAAAACGAAAAAAATTTCTTTTATTCAATATTTTGTCCAAAACCCATCATTTTCTCTTACCAGACGGAGTCGGTTAATGATAGAATAAGCTAATTTTTGCCAATAAGTAGGCCTCGCTCCAAACCCATCCCAAATACCTCTAGCCTTGTCGAAAACTTCATCGGCTGTGCGTGGGCGATAACACTCAGATTCCTTCACGATGTCACCCCAGATGTTCTCGATTGGATTGAGATCAGCACCTTTAGCCGGCCAAGGCAGCAGTTCAATTTCAGGGTGGGCGTCAAACCAGGCTCTGACCGCGCGAGAAGTATGAATCGGCGACAGATCCTGAACAAATTTCATCCGTCTGCCTTGGAAGCGCTGACGAATTGCGGGCAGTAAATAGTTTTCTAAAATATCAATATATTTAACACTATTGAGTCTGCCAATAATGCGGACGAAAGTTCCCGGCCCGTCGGCAGAAAAACACGCCCAGACTGGAACCGTTTTCCTGCCACTGCCGTCTTTCACTTGAACGTGGTCCTTGTGAAAACGAGTGCCGTTTTCTCGGTAGCAAAAAATCCTCCCACATTCATCGGACCTAACATAATTAATATAAATAAAACTATACATAAATATTAAATGCATAATTCCATTTACCCAAAGCTTTTTTCATCCGAAAAAATGACATCTCTCCACCACTCCCTATCTCGATCGCCAAAACGGTCTGCAAAAGCCAACCGCATTTCGGCGTGTCGATCACTCAAAAATAATTTGCGTGCGGCCCGCCGAGGACGGACGCCTTCTTTTTTTAATACACGAATAATGGTAGACGGATGGACGTTCACGTCAACTACATCTACATATTAAATTTTAATAAACAATACAGTTATAAAATAAATTAAATAACATTACCCGCTATTTCCTGAGCCGTAGTTATTGGTTTTGCCATGACAGCGCTTCGAATATTTTCAATGTTTTCACGCGTCAGTTTTGGTTTCCCACCGGTACCCGATTTTCTTTTGAGTTCCCCAGTTTCCAGAAATCTTTTTTGCCAATAGTGAACGGCAGATTTTGAAACTTCTAGCGCGTCGGCAATTTGTCTCAAAGGTTTCCCCACTGAAGAAAGCGCAATTATTCCAGCGCGCTCTGAAACACTCAGGTGCTTGCGACCTCCATCGGGACGAAACATGATGCCACTGATGCCCAGGAATACTTCACTAATAATGAAGTAGAATATAGTCGAGAAAGAGAAGAAAAAAATGTGGTAAGGGTAAGAAGTCGAAAATCTAAATAAAACCAAATCGATGGGTAATAAGGGGAGTGGGTCGTTTTGTTTTTTTTCAAACAAAAAAATCTCTTCTACTCTTTCTATCCTAGCCTCCGTGACATGAGTCACGGACTTGGAACTCTTTCTTTTCAAAAAAAAAGGTTACACTTATAAACACAAGGTCGTTTGTGTGTGTGTGTACCGGAAACGAAAGGAAGAGAAAAACTATATAAGGGGAATGTTTCGGTGACCTAAGGTATTCATTTAGACCGAGTCATCATGGATAGAGACACTTTTGCGACGCAGTTCCACAAACATCCATTTTCATTTTGGAAACACACAATCTTTATCGGTGAACATCGATTCGGGTAAATTTTATTATTATTTTTTCTACTTTTTTTTGCTGTGTTTCATTCTTTTTTCATATCATTCAATTTTTAATGTATTTCATTTATTTTTTTTTTGTCCCGTCTATTTTTAGATGGAATCCTGATGGAGAAATAATATCCCTCCCCACTTTTGGATCTTCTCGGCGATCTGTGCTGACTTGTGGGATGATTTCTAGCGATTGGCCTCGGGATATTACCCGGATTGAAGGAAACTTCAAAACTGCCGATTATCTACAAATTCTGGAACGCGCAAGTGACGGTAACTACGGCAGAAATGTAGCTCATTTACCAACCCCCGTCCACACATCCAGAGCCGTAGCCGAATGGTTTGCAGCAGGCCCACTTAATTGTTTGACCTGGCCAAGGGCAAGTCCTGATATTTTTCCGCTCACCACCATCTGGCAGAGATTTCTTCTGGAGTTGCGAATGACGGCCGATGCAGTAGGAAATGCGGAAAAACTGTGGGCAGAATTATACAATTGTTGGTATAATTTTTTTTCAAAATGACGATGTTGTCGACTCTGTAACTGCATTATATTTGTGGGTCGATCTTAGCAATATTGCTGAAGATTTAAATAGAGCTTGAAAGGTTGTGAATACATTTTTGCAAGCTGCTTTCAATTTTATGTTTTCATTTCCTTTTCCTCTCTTCTTTTTTATAGCTATTAAGACATTGGGGATATTTAAGCTTTTAATTTGGATTAGTTTATAGTGTTCTGAGCTTTCGTTGTGTTTCTTCAGATTCCTATTCTTCACGCCATTTGCATTATTTTTCGTATTCAACTTACTTTCTCAAGTTCAGTTTCGAACATTTTGGAGTTATTACACACATGAATTTAAACTGACGCATTAGTTGTATTATTAAATTGAATCCGATTTATTCTGTTTTTATCACCCGACATTGTAAACAACAGTAGCAATTTCAGCGGCAGCAGCAGAAGGAAGCTTAACTTTAACACGGGGACCCTGGCCAATGTTAACGGGACCTCTTCTTGTTTGCGCGTTAGTTGAGGCGAGTAAAATGTGCAGCATGCCTTCTATCTCCATCAAATGCTTCATATACTCAACCTCTCGGTTAACGTGCTCCTGGAGTTGAAGGAACAGTTTCTCTGATTGGGGTGTCAAACAACTGTTCTCGTATATTTCTACAAATTAAAATATAACAACGATTAAGAAATGGATACACACCACACGAATAAAAAACAAACTGTTACCTAATAATAAATTAAACAAACAGTGTCAAACTATAAGAAAATTCGCCTTACCAACAGAAACAAAAATAGAATTGCCAGGATACATGAGCACGCAGGTTGTTTGGAACAACACAATTCATTCTAATCTTTTCATTTGAGATTATGTCATCAGACAAGACAATGAACACAGCTGAACACAGTCCTTTTCTTCCCCTTAAGTAGAACTGCGTCACCTTTAAAGAGCTGTAGTTTATCCATTTTTTCCTATGATGAAAATTAGGCATTATAGATAATAATTGTAATGTATAGCAATAAAAATACTTGAGACATAGCAACAACAGAGTTGTCATCATTTACAGCCTCTTCAACTAGAATTCTGTTAGGCTTGACTTTGTTCTTCAAAATTTTTGTCGTCAAGTCTTCATTCCTGTTAACAACACAATAATAACTTGTTAATTACAAATCTTACTTAGTAGATAATTGGGAATAGCAGAAGCAGCTACATCTAAACCCTTAAGGTCTGCATTGGGCTCAACATTTTTCTTTTTGCTGGTTACCTCTTGCTCGTTGACTTTGAAAACAATGTCTTTCTTCCCAGTCAGGATGACTTCTATGTGACAAGGGCTGCTATGGAGTATCTGTTAAAGAAATAGTGTTTTTAGTTACTTTTACTGAAATTAGAAAGCTCAAGTATAAGTCTGATTCAAGTCAGATTCATCTGGTTACTTTCACTCAAATTAGAAATGTCAAGTATACGTTTGATTCAAGTCAGATTAATCTAAAAACTTTCAATTAAAATACAAACATCAAGTTTCTCTTTTTTAAGCAAATGAAATCCTCTCATTAATTGTTTTTTTTTTCGAAACAATCTTGATTACTTACACAACAAGTCAGCTAAACAAAAGGAAAAACTTATGTATAAAAAAATTCAAAACAAGAAAACTTTAAACCGATTGCGATTACGTTAACTGTTTGACACTAGCAGACAGCATTTCATTTGAAAGTGAACTGACATTCTGATTCCAGCCGATCTAGCCTTCTCGTTTTCATATATTTTTACCTTACGCCGCTAGGTGGATTTAAAAAAAAAAGCTGTCCCAATTTCCGTGCAGGATACTGTACACTCTCGCGCTATCCCAGTCTCTTGCAAGGAACGGCGGGTGTTCAGTACAGGGTCCCAAGATTCCCCGCCAGGTTCGCTAGTATAGGAGGCCCATCGCCTCTCGGGGGTATAGTAAAAATTGGGGTTTTTCGATCATAAAATTGAAAATTACCAACTAATTCGTCCAGAAATTGATTTTATTTAAGCTTAATTTAATTCCCTATCCTTCAATACCTAATTCATCTAGTTTAGGCAATTTTTTCATTGTTAAATTTATGATTGAACATTTTTCAAATTTATGAACGCCTTTTGCAACATTGCCTATTTTTCAATATCACGTTTGTAATCTCTACCAGTGATAAAAAACTTCTTGTAAAAAAAAACGCTGTATATTTTTAACCTCAGCCGGAATTATAAAACACTTCCTACCACGAAATCACTGGTTTTCGAGAAGAAAACCGGGATATTGAGAAATTGGCAATGTTGAGAAAGGCGCAATTTCCAAAAAATTGCGATTTTACTACGGCCTCCTATACTAGCGAACCTGGCGGGGAATCTTGGGACCCTTTACTAAACACCCGCCGGTCTTGGGGATACCCGAGAGTGTACCTTTCCTATTATATCGTGGTGACACAAACGTTCACGGCTAATTCCAACTGCAGTCAACAGTTTCATTTGATATCTAGTCTCTAGTACTCTTCCAGATACGGTCACTACATCACAGAGTTCTTGTTATCATATCTCTGCTGTGCAATGTGACATAGACATCAATCACATGTGGTCGCTCGAAGATATTGGAATTCATCAAAACAAAGACAACGCTGACTCCACGACATCCAATCAAACGGAATCCATTTATTTTGAAAACAACAAGGTTGCTCGGATATAGTAAAAGAATTTGTCTTCTTGTTTCTGACTTGTTCAACGCAATTAAGGTAATTTTAAATGCTTAATTTTTATAAAAATTACTTCTGTTAAGAGAAGTAGACCTCCCTTTTCTTCAATACCTCCTGATTGTGGGCGAATATTGTTGTCCAAGTTGGATTCCAGTTTCTCAATTCGGCTTCTGCTTTTATGTCTGTAGGACTAAGATAACGAGAAAATCGGCTTCCAACCATGCCTCTGCTTAGGTATGGGGGACTAGGAGAACGAGAAAATCGCTTTTCAACCATTCTTCTGCTAAGGTCTGGATGACTAGGAGAACGAAAAAAAATCCCCAAAATGTCACAAAGAAGAAAAAATCTTGAGACATCCCTTTATCAGAACAGAGATAAAGAGATGGGACACTGCCGTATTAAAGCCGCCATGGCACATTTTGACGCGCCATCTAGCGGCTAATGCCCTTCCTTCATCATTAGCAGACGAATTCCTCAATTTCTTTGTCAATGCGTTGTTTTTGTCAAACTAAAGTGTCAACACAGTGTAAAATTAAAGTGAAATAAATATTTTGAGTAAAATTTTGTTTATAGATTTTTGTTTTATATAAGCTAAGTTAACTTATTTCATTTCGAGGTTTATTGAGACAAATTTTGGTTGCAATTTTTTATTTAAGATAAACATCTTACTTAAAGGAATCTCAAAGAAACATTTTTGACAAGGTAATTTATGTCATATTCTTTTTAATGCTGAAAAGGAGTAGGAAACATGGTAGGGGTGAGTTGGGTCACCCTGGACAACAAAATTATTTCCTCGATATCTCTCAAACTATACATAATTGGTGAAAACAAATAAACAGAATTGTAAAAACACCCTAAAATCTAATTTCTCCCATAATTTTTTCATAAAGATCGGATAATAAGTTTTTATGTAATCAAGCTTTGAAAAAAAATGGGGGAAAAAAATATCAGTGGGGAAAACTGGACAGAGAGGGGGGGGGGGGATAAAAGACATGGTAATAACTCTGATGCTATTGCAAAAAAATTTGAAATGAAAGTCTAAATAGTTACTGTGTTCATTAAAGTAATAGAATATATGGGAAAAAAAAGAATAATAATGATAATATTTTATCAAAATTTGATATTTAATGCTAAGAAGGGTGGAATAAACAACGCAGCGCGGGAAAATGTAAAGAGAGAAGGGTCTTACAAAGTATCAACAATTGAATCGTAATCGATTATACGATTATTCATAATTTGAAGTATTTTGACGTAATAAGAGCAAAATAATAAATAACAGTAATAATAAAACTCACAAATAATATTAAATGTGTTTGTTGGTTTACAAAAGTTAGTTTTTAATATATTTATAGTCTAATGCTCTTTTGACAGAAATATCGTTTTCGTCCGATATTACCCCCAAAATGATGTCAAGTATTACCCACAGCAAAGACTTTTTTCTAAATCGTTATTATTATTGAACGATTAACCGTATTAATGAAATTTTAAGGTAACATGAAAAAAGAATGAATAAAAAATTATATTCAACAATAAAAATTTTTTAAACTGTAGAGGTTGTTTAGTGATACGAAAAACTATGGCAATATCAAATATAAAATTAGACCGCCATTGTTTAATTATTGCTATAACTCAAAAGCTATTTGCATGATTTTAGTTAAACTTATACCCCATATCTGTTATGAAATTCTTCATTTCACACTATTTTTTATTTTTTTCCTCATCCCCACCGTCAGTTATTGAGCTTGTCCAACCTGGTACGTGTCCAGCGTGACCCCACTTTCCTCTACTTACATTTTTAGTACTTTCTGAGTTAACGGGGCAGCATTATCACGCTAAGAAGATGTTAATCCTTGTAACAACATGACTAGGGAAACAACTCACAAGAAAGAACAATCATATACACAGAGTTTGAAGATTTAAAGATTCTTTCTTAAATTTGAAATATTTGCTTCGTCGTTATCTAAAGGGTCTTCACTAGAATCATGCAATGCTTTTCTGAATATGATGCAATCAATCAATGTGTCGTTCAATTTTCACAACACAATACCCAGCAATGAAGGCAAGACATTGGTTTGTAAATCCATCGTCAATATTTGAACGGTTTAACTATTCCTCATTACAGAAATCTCCATATCAATCTTAATCTCTTCATCAATTGAATTTTTTTCAACGTGATAATTAAAGTTCTCCAATATTTGTGAAGTAACAAGTGAAAATTTTGATAAGAAAGAAGCTGTCACGACACCACTTTTTAATTTTTATAAAGAGAAGTTTCTCAATATATATTTCACCTGAAATGCAGTCAGGTTATTATTCAATCCACCCCTCAATCGAATAATGCTAAAAAAATACTCGATTGGATAGTGCTGAGTAAGTCTAGTGCATACATAATCTAATGGAAGAGGGTGAGTCAACAAATCCCATGCAGGTGCGATATTAGTTATGGTTGTTGCTGTAAAGCTCATTTTGCAATTACAACTCATTTTATCCTGCTGGCACTCACAAGTTTACTCTTAGTAAATCGCATTGATTTAAGAAATCTTTGCAATCCTTTAAGTTATTTTTCTTTTTCTGGTGGGTTTAAATAGTTAGTGGTTCCCTATCGTTTTTTCGGATTCTACGATTTCAGTATGTCGAAAAGCTTGTTGAACTTACGGCAATACTCCTATTCTGCCTTCTCTTTTGAAATTCAAATCATCCGCTTTGTACAATCCGATCCCTTGTTGCACGCGCGAGTTTCCCGATAGGATTGGTCGAACGATTTGGAATATAGTTTTCCACCAGTCTGAATTTTCAGATTTTCCCTTTATGTTAAAATCCTTTGCACTACGGAGCGCATTGCATTCTGGAGTCCTCTAGCGTCTATTGTGGCTATTGCAAGCCACTTCTCTCGACTGGTGGCTGGGGCGTTCAAACGTGACGCGATCCCAAAGTCGGCGGGAGCTGGAAAAAAATCAGCTTTGTTTAGCAAGCCCAAAATACCTTAAGAAAGGAGAACCAATACAAAGTTGATCAATAATCTCGCACGACAGACGTCAAATTACGGGACTTAAACAAAACACATTATCTTAAAAATTAAAAATTTATAAAACTGTAAAATTTTAAACTTTTTTGGCAGATCTCATTTTTACATTAAAAAATAGAGAAATATTTGCTTTATTTGAATTCCAGTAGACAGACGCACCATGGACAGACTTCGGTGTGTAACGGAATTTCCTGCTTAGTGCATAGCGGCAACGCTTTAACCAGGGCGCTTAATTTCAAATACATGTATTTATGGTATTTGGTATCTGACTTGAAAATTATTTATGTTTTCACGTTTCTTAACAATATTATACGTTACACGATTTAGGGCCTGCTTTAAAAGTGTTTTTCATTGATTATGCATTGTTTAAAAATGAAAATCAATAAATTTATCAATTTTCAAAAATGAAATATTAAGATTTCATTCTTATTTATTAACTATTATTCGTGGACCCGTGGAGATTCGGCCCTAATGCGTCTTGGCTCATGTGCCATGTCTGCGAATGTCACGATCATGTTATATCCTTGACGTCTTGACGAACAAGAGAGAACCAAGTCGAGAATGTAGGGCTGCATAGACGTCGACCTAATATCGTTGGAAGCGGCAACAAACAGACGGCGTGAATGTGATCGATTCTGAACTTTATTTGCGTCAGGAAACGTTGAATTTTGCACTTGATTTCCTTGTCCCGTCTATGTCCGTCCTTTCGTGTTGCCGTAACCCGATGTTTAAACGATCGTGATCGAATACGGAATAGACATATTCCTTCTTGATAACGAAGTGCATACAGTAGGCGGTCACGGAGTTCTTTTTATTGTTTACTTGGAACCGTTGATTAAATCGTCTTCGTGGACACACTTAAAGCGGAAAGGATCTTTCCACTGATGCCCGGATGTAATTGGCCATACCGTTGGTGAGGGTACTCTTACCGCTTCCAGTCGCACCCATCAAGATGAAGATTTTTTTAAGCACGATGATCGTACGGAGGTGGAGAGAAATCAATCCGGCTAATGTCGACCCACCGGAAATCCTCGCCAGCTGAATCTTCCTTAGCGTTTAACAAATATACGTCTGGGTTACCTTGATTGATGAGTTGACCGGAGTTAACTGTGTTTTCCACAATCTTCAGCGAGTATTTCAGCCGTTCTCCGGAGTCTCTGCTGCCATTCAAATTTATTCCAAAGCACTTTGGAAGCTGATGGTCGTTTGATTGTCACCCAGAATGGTCGTGGTCTTCCGTTACATCCACGACTCATCAGAACTTCCTTTCGGGCGAAACTCACTACATAATGACAAGGATAGCCAGGATCTTTATATTTCCATTCGATACGGATTAATGACGACTTTTGAGTTGTCTTGGCGTTGCCGGGTGTTAGGATGAGCTCGCAGATCGGTAGGTGAACAGGGCAACTGACTAATGAGTAGATTGTCGGCTTGGTAGACGGAATAGCGACACCCACCTTTATAGGGTTCTCCGGAAGTGATGTACAACTGTACCTGACTCTCCAAGTGTTTACGAACTATCCCGGATATTGTCCATCACCTGCTTCCGTTTTCATTGAATCATATACCATCACGCGCCATTACGGAAGTCCGTCTTCTTCAAGCCAATCACTTTCTTCTTCTTCATCCCAGAGTGAAATTTGTGTCAAAGCAATCATGCAGCCATTTCTCTCTCCAGCAGTTGATTTTTGTTGGCAAAAAAGACTACTCCCTTGACGTTAGCCATCTTTTCAAGAATCTCCGACTTGGACTGTTGATAACGAAGTCATCGTTCAAGTCGAGAAGGTTTAAAGAGCGGATAACTGTGAGCGATTCTCACGACTCTTTCTACCTCTTCATCGCAACCGCCAGTAGTTTCGCGGGCCATCATAATTCCGTCCTTTCAACATTTTCTCAAGAGTTCTTGGTATTAAAGGGCAGCCTCACGAAAATGACGCAACGATGGCGCCCGGTGGACTCTTGTTCATCGTACCAATCAATTCCGCTATTTCTGCAGGTTGCCTTAAATCCGGAAGCAGTAGTTAACTAATAATATTCATATGGGGACTCCCGTGGTACATGATTTACCGAAAGCGGAACCAAATGGTTATTCGGCCGGGAGGCCTGAAGGCCCTAATGCGTGTCTCGCATAAAATAGTTTTGAATCGCATGAAAATTTATAGTTTTTGTCGCTGAGCTATCAGAAGTTCAGAACCCAGCCTATAATTGTTCATACGTTAATATTTCTTTTCTTTACACCTGGCGATCGTTCAATGTAATCTATGCTATGACCCATCTCGAATATTCGCCATTGTCTTGTAGGAAAAAAAATATTACAACGATTCATAGGGTTACCGACTCTTTATTATTACATTTTTCAGTAAAACATACAAGTGGTATAACAAGGAGGAACACTGACGTTTATCAGGCAAGCTTTAAATCCACAACATACCTGTTCATGGATCAGGAAGTGCAGGTCAGCCATCTCTTGTAAAACGTTCTTCAGGTCACACGTGACTTGAATTGATTCTAACATTCAAAATCAGCGCGCAAATTTTCGTTAGCGCATCCAATTTTATCTCGACTAGCCTAGTATTTTCAATGTTAGTTAAAACAACGACAAACTAGTTCTGGGTGCTGTTACGGTTGCTAGTAAGCCAGGCATACTAGCGTACTTTATAAACCACGGTTGGAATGCAGCTTCTGGTTAAAAAAAAGATACTCACCTCTACTTAATGAGCCAGAGCACTAGCACCGGCATCTAGCTGTTGCATTCGTTGCTGTTGAACTTGCTCAGTCCTTTTCCACATATTAATACCAAACATCACAGGATGATGACCAAACATCCTAATGATTTAAGCGCTGACAAAAAACTTTGTAAATACTGACGCCAACGGAATGATGACGATCACAGTGGCTTTTTCGTGTATGTGTAACCGAAGAGAAACGATGCAAAGGCGCACAACACAATAGTTCGGATAAACACGCGCGTTTGGTTAGGCTGTCGGAGAAGGATCACAATCGCTGGCTGTACACAATTGTGAATTTACTATTTTCACATACTATATAATCCTTTTTTAGCGTATATACTCAGTTACTCACCGCTAGAGCTAATAACGTACAAACCAAAGTTCGCGTGCTCAAATTCTTGAACTAAGCCTACAGTCATTGAAGCGGTTGTGAATTTTTTCAAAACGTAGTCCAACCAAATATCCGAGCTAGGATTCAGAACGTAGTTAAATATTTACAATCAAATCAAACCGTTCACTGAAAATATAAATTCCATACACAGCTAAGATCTTATCATCGATATTGAAATTGCCTCAAAATTAGGTGCCTTGTGTTGTGTATCTTGTGTTCATTCCATAAATCGTGTGACTAGCTTCTGAAAAACAAAAGTAAAGACTAAAACAAAAAATACAAGTAATTAATTTCAAACAGTTAAAGTCTTACACATTTCTTACCAACTCATAACATTTATAAAAAGCTTTCAAGATATCACATTTTTTGCATGAACAATAATAATTCACAAATGAAATGAAGGACCAAATATTTGGAAAAACGCTAATAATGTGAGAATCTGAAAAACTAACGTGAGAGTCCAGCAATCCATCCATTGGCAATCACAGAACTGACGAACTGAACTATCTAATCAAAAACTAAACTTAAACAGTAGACCAAGATTGCCTAGATAATAGGCTGTGTTTATATAGCACGGCGTTATAGCAATGCGTCAGAACCATCTAACGGCAGTTTAATAAAACACGAAAACACAAATTTGAGTTTTTAATTATGATTTCGTCGACACATAAAAATCTAAATACGACGGCTCCATGTAAAACATTTTCTTGCACAAGATGATCAAAATTTCCTAATTGTTTAACTATCAGACAAAAAACGTATAAGACATTAATGAAATGAACACCTTTCCTATCTCACTGAGAGGAACAACGCCATCTGTTGGTGTGGGTTTTTGGGTTGGGTTGGGTTGGGTCGGGTCGGAAAAGGTCGTTTGGTGATAGAATCCCTATCGGGAAATTTTAAGAATTCGTCTGCTAATGATGAAGGGAAGGCTTTAGCCGCTAGATGGCGGGCCTAAATGTGTCATGGCGGCTTTCCCTATTCCGTGTCCCATCTCCTTATCTCTGTATCGGAATGGATGTCCGCTTTCTGAGACGAAGGGTTGTGTGTTATTCTTGTCTTGAAACAAGCATAATTTCCCGTTTTGTAGGCCACAAACTAAAACAGGTCTAATTGGGTTGATCGCAGAGCAAAAAATGATTGTTTCTTCTTTGCTGGGACACATTCTTTTGGTTTTTGTCTTCTTTATTGGAACTTCTCTGGCCACTGGAACCAGCTGCATTCCATTTTTAAGATTTTCTTTATGCTCTACCTTTTTTCATCAAGCTGCCAGTAAGTAACTCTTCCACAGAGGTCATATGTAAATGGTTTCTCGCAGACAGGGGAGTAAATAATGTTTTGGAATGCTGCTGCTAGACGGACGTCTGTAGACATTGCCACAAAGTAGGGGTTTTTTTCAAGCACCGTCTGTTTTCGAGCACCGTCAGATTGACGGTGAAATAGAATTTTCGTTTAAAAATTTAAAAATAATTCTCAATTTCTGATTTATAATCGATGTATCGAAGAATAGACGCATCACCAATGGATAGTGGTACTGTGGCAGGTTTGTGACTGGACTTGAAATAAATTATAATTGCGTCATTTTTGGACACTTTGAATTTAATGAGATTCCAGTGTGAAAGTGACATATTTTTTATCATCATTGATGTATAGTAGTGGTCATTGACGTCAACCTCTTCAAGATTGAGTGAATGGACTGTTGTACATTTTAATTTTAAAAAGTCCTATCACAAAGCGCTGTGGATCGCCAAATTGAAGGCGGATTTCAACAGAGGAACTGCCATCAATGCACAAAGACCGCCAATTACCAGGTAGGTACGAGTTAAATCACGAGAGAACAGTGTCAGAGAGACAAAAGAGTGAACTTATACAAATTATTTGGATGGAATGGATGGAATGCAGCACTTTGATCGAAAGAACCAGAACCACGGCATTGCCTTTGTCTACAGCCAAAAAAAGACTGAAGACAACTTTATGAATTGCTTGTCTCAGTGGAGTGGTTTTACAGTAATAAGCCGAGTAACCGACTGAACCCGAGACGTACTAATTGTGTGCAACCTGATGTGCCGTGAGCCGTTTACACGCCACGTGCTCAGCGAGCTTACATAGCATTGTACAGTTTTCGTTTCAATATTTCTACTATGCACACAATATTCTGGTCAGCATAAATTTATTTTTTTATTTAGTGTCATTACACGTTAATGATATTCTTGCATATTTAAAGCACACGCTTAATGCGCGTGTGAGTTCATGGTAAGGTCACTAATCAAGTTGACATCAACGCATGATAATGATATCGCATGCAGAAACTACATCTTGACTACCACAGATCAAAGTCAGAAGATCCTTCTCTATCCATGTATGACCGCAATAGAAACGTGGGTTAAATTGACTTTCAGCATGCAGCAAGAGCAGATGACACCATTCATCAAAGTAGGCAGGAACTCTACGATTTCAGGAACAGTACGATTCTGAAAAAAAAATGTGATAAAAATGTGATTTTTTTCCATCGCCAACCAACTAAGAGGGATGAATGAGCCAGTCCCTGAAAGGCAAATTCTTGACAAAATTCTAGCCGCCCTTCCACCAAACTTTAGAATGGTGCGCTCCGCATGGACGGTTGTACCAGTCAACGAGAGAACTATCGATAGTCTCAGTCGGAGATTGTTGGCAGAAGAGAGGAACAACCAGCGGGAGCGATCGAGAAGTAAAAATGAAGAATTTGAATATAATCTCTGCGAGGTAGACACCCACCAAACGGCCGACTGTCGGAAACTGGCGAGGAAAACGAGACATCGTGGTGGACGAACCACAACCCGTGGTGGATGAACCACAACCCGTGGTGGATGAACCACAACCCGTGGTGGACGAGGCACAACCCGTGGTGGACGAGGTACAACCCGTGGCGGGAGAATAACAATCACTGGTACAAACACTACACCAGCCAAAGGGATTCCAGCAGCAAGTAAAGTAAATTATGCAGCGGCAAAGGATTACGAAGCTTTTACCTTAAACAACGATGATAATAACGAAGACTTGTTATTTCGTGATCTTGAGGTCGAACAAGAACGTATGTTTATTTACTATGGTCTCACTTTTTTATGTAACATATAATTTATTTTTCCTTACAGTCGTAGGTGTCTGTGATGAATCTGACGATAATAGTGAAAATGATGATTCGGAGGAGTCAGAAGAAGAGGGCTTCCGTTTCAATGCTGATAAAACTAAACTTCTACTAGCTGCATATAAAAAAGTTCCAAGAGAAAATTATGTTAGGCAGGCAAAAAAAGAAGACAATTTGGGCAATGGTACGAATGATATGCATTCCATTTTTATTATTGGTAGAATTAACTCACTAGGCTATAAATTCGATGAAACCTCACCCGTCTGTGTAAATAGTTTCAACAATTCCAAGGTGTTACAATATTTATTTTTTATTTTAACATAATCTTTTATGGAAGTTGGTCTTCGTCGATCTATTCTATTAAATTCAGTTTTCCCCTATATATTGTTCCCAATAATATGACGATTGGTAATTTTGTATTATTCTTATTACTTTAAGATTGCCAATCATATGGAGAGTATGGGACACGCTGGAATTACTGGTCGCATTTACGAAATAATATTTAAAAACATGAAAGCACAGTATAAGAACATTAAGAAAATAAATGGCAGAACAGGAAGAGGAGGACCTCCAACGTGGCCTTATTATGATACAATGGACAAACTTCTTCGCCACGACGTGGCCGTTAATCCAAAAAACATTGCAGAAATAGGAGCTGCTGGATTAAACTATATTCCAAGACGAGTAATAAGATTTATTTGCGAATTTAATGTAAACTGGAACTTAAAGTTTTATTTGCAATGTTTAGGGCCATTATCAAATGGATTCAGATGAAATGGACGATGAATATGAGCCTCCTGCTTCAAAAGGAAAAGGATTTCTAATGGAGAAACAATTCAGATGGTGATGGCGGAGGCTGAGCTCGCATCAGTAAATAACAAATTCTTGGACGTTCTAAAGGGAATGCAAGCTCAAGGAGATGAGAAAGTAAAACTGATGCGTCAACTGGTGAACGAAAAAAAGTTGAACGGAGAAAATTAATCGTTGCCTTGTGTAATGGCGTAAATATGTCAAATGTGGCGTCATGAAAATATACACTTAAAGAACCGTTGATTTCTATTTTTTTATACCAATCTTAAATACTTGATGGTGGATAAGTTGTGGATTCGAAATTTTTACATTTTCTTAGTCGAATAAATTTGCTGTTTATTCTTTTGTACGTACTCAATTCAATATGGTCCATGGTATATTGATATCAACACTTACAGGTTTCTACATATTGTGTCTCGTTTTTCGACTCCAGCTTCATCTTCTTCGTTCTGATCATCATCGGCTTCATCATCTTTATCTTCGTCGTCATCCGACTCGTCTCCATCGATATCAGTGTCCTCGCCTTCAATGTCTATGATAAAGTTGTGCAGTAAACAAGCGGTGATGATTATGAAGGGAATGTAGTCCAAGTTTGTAATATCCAAATATTTCAACTTCCGCCATTTTACTTTTAGTAACCCAAATGCCCTTTCAATTAAACATCTCTGTCCACTGTGTCGCGAATTAAAATATCTCTGAGCCTTAAAGGCATTTTTAAAAACATTATTAAACCCCTATAATCTTCCTATTGAACATTATTACCGGAGTTAGGTGCCCGTTGTTGCGGTAGGGTGTTATTAGACGTCTTCCGAGTCTATAAGCAGAATCACAAAGAAGATGATAATTGTTCTGCCTTAACTTCTCCTCTATAACACGACTTAGCGAAGACATTCCAAATCTACGCAAATCGTGCATCGAACCGGGCCAGCCACAACTAATATCCATAAATTTTAGGCTGGTATCACACACCCCTTGAAGCTTTACCGACGTAACAGATTTCCTGTTGGTGTGAGCTGCTAGATGTTGGATTTGTTGTTTTATGTGGATATCCGTACTATCTAAAAATCCTAAAAACAGAAATTGCCATACAATATTAGTTCAATGACAGGTTGCCCACAAATGAACTTTTACCAATAGTCCCTGGAAATTCAAATTTTGACGCAGTTTCTTCAAGACTGTATTGGCTCGGCCAACGTATGTATTCTCCCGCCCTATGAGATAGGATCCTACAAGTTGTCATACATATATGATGTGCATTACCTGCGTTGATCACATAAAACATACAAATAAGGTTAATTATAATCTGTTAACACATATATATTCCTTAAAGTAGGATGTAATGTTACCTCGAGTTGTTCCAAAACGGTCGGCAATCTGTTGAAACGTTTCTTGATTGCCAAGCCACCATAACGTTATTACAAGTTTTGTTCGTAAAGGCAAATCATTATTATATCCTCGATTTTCTACATCTTCTCCATGCGCACCAATTTCTATTACAAGATCCAATTTAGAGAGAAATATAAATAAATTCAACTAAACTTGATTGTTCCGAACCTCAAATGTGGATTGAGACATCCTAAAATGTTCATGGAATTGAACATTATCGTACATTGTTATGACATCTATTAGATAATTGACAACCCCAATCCGCCTTGGTGTAAAATGGGCATTTTTTTATGTGGAATATGGTAAAAACGACATTGTCTGCTGACATCCTTTTTGGATCTTTCTTGGAATGTAAAAAGGACTTACTTCGGATTTTAATTTTTTATAGCTGGCGTTTGCATTTTCTATTTAATTTAACTAAATTAATTTGTTTTATATGAAATTTTGTTTTTTAAAAGTGTGTTTTAATTGTCTGGTGCTCTAAGTCCACTAGGAAATTGGAAAGTAAATTCAGTCCGTTACAACTTGATTGTACTTTCTAAATATTATAAGATTTTTTTACAGGTTCTATTTGCTCGGTTTTCATTACTAAAGGCGCATTTTGGCGCATGAATTTAATTTACCTTTTTGTTTACGTGAATTGAAAAAATTCACACCAAAATTGAATTTAGCTGAAGTTACTTTTAGCTGAAGTAAAATTGTAATTCACCTTTATTTTTTCACCTTTATTTTGTCTTAATGCGACGTTGTCAAACAACCAACAAGGGGCGTGGCTTTTGCGGGTGGGTGAACGACTGAAGTAAATAAAGTACATGTAAAATGTGAAAATTACAATTTAGCTGAAGTAGAAGTAAAATAAAATTTTCACGCCAAAATGCAACTTCAGCTGAAGTAAATTTTTGCCAAAATAACTAAATAGGTAAATTTACTTCAGCCAAAAAATTTTTCATTTGAACTATTTGGTCCAAAATGAGCCTTAAATTACTGATATGTGTGAAACATGAAAGATGTTTCATTGCTGAAGATGTTTATTTCGTTCGGGCCAAGTTCCAGGGCAGGCATTGTGTTGTACAGGTCAGTTCAGGAGATTACAGCCAGGACATGTCGATTATAGTTAAGTCAAATCATATCGAGAAAGATCGGAGGCATACACACGGAGCTAGTGGCGGGACGAAACAACAGCTGCCGCATAGCCAACATCAACCTCTACTCGGACACATTATAGACAAGTTTACAGGAGAATGAGCTCTTTACCACTGAGCTGATGTCTGCAAGTTCACATCAGGTTTTATACCAGAGTCGAAGGCCAAACCAGGTCACATAGGGAGGGATTCAAGGTTAGCGTGGGTACTTAGCACATACAAGTAAATGAATGTAGGAGGGGTCGGCGGATTCTCACATATGCTACTTTGATAGTTTCTATGTAATGAACTACAACAAAATAATATCACTTCAGAAATGCTCTGTTTTAAATGTCAAGAATTCAAGGTGTGGCCTAATGGCCGGCCTATGATGCAAATAAATGTCAGTGGTTTGACTCCCACAGACGGTGAAATTCAGATTGTTTCTAAAAATTGAAATATGACATTCGAAAATACTTAATTGGAAGCAAAGTGAAGTAAGAAGAAAGAAGCCCATGGAAAATACGCGAAATTTTTTCATTTAATTGTCTCAATAAAATGGATGTCTTTAGAATTCCCAATTGACGTCAATAGGTAGCACTTGTTGCGGTCATAGGCAGAGCTTAAAGACATCCAAGGAACCTCCAAGGATGGTCCAAACAACGTCCTTCGGACATCATTGTGCTATATGGGGTGCTACCTGATCACGACACATCATATGAAGTATACATCCCTACAAGCTACAAGTACGCAATGGAGTGCGAAGATTCTGTCCCATGGAAAGAGGCCATCGAAGAAGAGTATTCATCAATTATTCAGAATACTACTTGGACTGTAGAACCACTACCGCTAGCCGCTAGCGGGCAACTGGCCACGTGTTTGAAAATACAGTATCTTGATTCTCACATCGTGTCTTTCGTATTCCGTCTCACGTGACATTGGCAACAACATCAATACATATGCCCGGTCGTCAATCACTACTCAATCCGCCTGGTGTTGGCCGTAGCAGCAGCAAAGGATCTGGATATTATGCAACTCGATATAAAGACAGCCTTCCTCTACGGTGATCTCGAAGAGGAAATATATCTTAAACAACCAGATGGCTACATCATCCAAGAAAAAGAAAAAGAGGCTTGCCGTCTTCATAAGGGTATTTATGGCCTCAAATAGGCATCTAGAATGTTGAATCTTAAATTCAATGAATTCCTTGTAAATTTTGGATTTAAGCGTTGTCTCAGATCCTTGTGTTTACTATCGTAACCAGCCTGATGGTAAGTTCACCTTAGTAATTATATATGTCAACGACGGTCTTATTTGCAGCAACGTACCAAGCACGATAACAGACATTTCGGAATACCTCAGCAACCACTTTAGTGTCCGGTCACTCCCAGCCCACAGGTTCATCGGATTAGACATATCAAGGGACAGAATCAACCGCAAAATGTATGTCAACTAGCCAGATTTTGTGAATAAGATCCTTCAACGTTACAACATGTCCGAAAGCAATCCAGTCAGCATCCTAAGTGATCCCAACAAAAGACTTCAACAAAAGACATCACAGGACAGCAATTTAAATGCTTTAGATGCGCAAAATAGGGGAGCGGTAGGATATCCCTGATGTATTTGATGGCCATGACTCGACCGGACATCTGCTTAGTAGTAAATCAAGTAGCACAATTTGTACAAAAGCCAGAAGCAAGTCACTCGGAAGCCGCCAAAGAAATCTTCGCGTACCTGGTGTTGCACAACTAAATGGATACACAGACGCTAATTTTGCAGAAGACGTATAACAACACGCAAATCAACCACTGGGTTTGTCTTGTACATGCAACATGGAGGACCTGTTATTTGGGCCAGCAGACGTAAACGCTCAGTAGCATTATCGACAAAAGATGCGGAATTTTTCGCCGTCTCAGAAGGGCCCAGAGAGGCGCCGTAGCTGAAGACTCCTCGAAGAAATAGCCAATTCCGTGTGACAGCAAATGCGCGATCCAGGGGTGTATAAGTATAACCCAGAAAACCACCAAAAGTGCTTAGTCATATTTCGTCTTTAGTTTACATATTTCACGACTATATGCTCATATAGACGTGAAAAATGTGCGTGAATATGTTCACTAAACCACTACCAAGACCCCGTTATGAAAAATTGAGAAATTTCAGCGGTGTAACCATGCCCACAAAATAACATAAACATAATCTATTCTTTCCTTTGCCAGGCACTCAAAAGTCTATGCAGCGATCTAATGCTATTATCAGTCTACTAAATCAACGCACTTGCTGTAATGACGTGACAAGAAGGAACAAGTTGATTCACGCCAATGTATTATAATAGAATGGCGACTGAGGGGGAAAAAGAGCTGTGGGGAAGAAGACGGAAGGGTGCAGGGTTGCAACACATTACACGTCCCTTTTCTTTTAGACAATTAAGCGGATAATTGACAGGATGAAACAAGAGGACAGCTTAATGTCTAGCACAGCACTATTTCGACAACGTATGAGAGGGATACAGTGATGATGGCTTCGGAGCTCGCGCTGACCGTCGTGGAGGGGGATTCTCTTCCTCTTGGGCAACCGGAGCTGGATCAGCTGCTGTATTTGGAGCCGCGGCTTGACCAGGGGAGGCAAGAGCAACAGCTTGACCAGGGGTGGCAGGAGCGGCTGCGGCTGCAGGTACTGTTGATGGTGCAAGGGCTGCTGGCATTACCGGGACTCGACGACGTAGGAAGCGCCGGTTTCAACGGAACACGCATTTAGTCGCGATTTGGTCCAACTTCGACGATGATGCCTGGTGTGCCACAGCATTTTGAGATCGGGTGCTGAATCACGACTGCATTGCCGACCTGGAGAGGCGGCAACGGATGTGCTCGGCGATTGTAATGTTCGGTCCTCAGCTCCTTCGCACGTCTTGCCCGTTTTTTTGAGGATTTCGGCATCTTTCTGCCACTCGGCTGCGAACGAACGACAATGGGCTGGAAGGCAATCGCGCATTGGGCGATGGAAGACAATCTGAGCTGGTGATTGGCCACCGGAGATGGCAGTGTTGCGGAACAGAACGAGCGACTGTCCGAATTTGTTGATGTCGAATGAATTGGATGTGAATGATCCGGCAATCAGCTTCTTCATGGACTTCACTCCGGCTTCCGCGACTCCATTAGACTGATGAAAATGATGGGACGACACTCCAAGTGCCATTCCCCATTCTTTTGAAAAAGTTTTGAATTCTGCTGAAGAGAATTGAGGGCCACCGTCTGATCAGTATTTGATGGGCACACCGACATTGATGAGCAGTTCCCGAGCAGCGTTGATAACTTTCTTGGAGGTGATGTGAGCGCCTGGAAAATAGACGACATGGGGCCAGCCGCTGAAAGAATCAACCTGGATGAGAAAATGACGGCCATTGATCTCGCAGAGGTCCGCATGGATCTGCTCGAAGAGCCGAGAAGCTGGCTCGTGAGGTTGAAGAGACTCAAGTGGGTGCGAAGGAAGACGAGAGGTGCATTCCCCACATGCTCCGGCAAGGCTGACGATTTCTGTATCCATGTTGGGCCAAAAAACAGACAGACGAGCTCGTTGCCGCAATTTGGTGGTGCCTTGGTGCATTTTCAGCAGATCGCGCAGCAAATCGCTTTGCAAGGCCTTCAGAATGACGACTCGAGCTCCCATGACGATCATTCCATCTTCTTTGTCGATTTCCAGATGATTTCAAACGCACCAAAATGGTCGAAGAGGCATTGACAGGTTACACTTTTCGTTCGGGAAGCCGTGGAGGATCACTTCCCGAAGCTCCTTTAGGACGGGATCGATATCGGCAGCGGCTTTCACTTTTTCTAAAACGGGATCGATGACTTTCGGGTCTTACCCGTCGATGTCACACAGCAGAGTGATCCTGGGGGAAACGAAGAAGGCACCCTCGGCCAGCTCGTCTTGAGGAGTTGCTGCTGCGATGGGTGCTCTGCTCAACGCATCTGAGTCTTGATTTTCCTTTCCTGGTATCCATCTCGCCGTGAACGCGTAGGGCTGCATCTTGTGCCGCAAACGGAGGAGACGAGGGTTATCCAGCTTGTCAAGTACGTAGCTGTTGAGGATCGGGATGAGAGGCTTGTGATCTGTGACCAATTCGAAAGACGGCAGTCCTTCCAGGAATTGGCGACACTTGTGCATACCCCACGCAGCGGCAAGGCACTCGAGCTCGATCATCGCATACCGAGATTCGGAGGATGACAGAAAACGGGATCCAGCTTGAACGACTTTCCATTGTGAATCGGCTCCTTTCTGCTTCAGGAGGAATCCAAGGCCGTTGAGACGTGAAGCGTCGACGTGGAGATAAGTAGGCAGAGCAGGATCGTAAAACGCGAGGCTGTGATAATAATAATAATAATAATGTATTTCACTTAATATAGCGCCTTTTCCATTAACATGATCAAAGGCGCTTTCTTTCCCGACGAGCACGTCGATCAATTACATCTCTAAATGCAACAGTTATTAAATGGGTCTTCAGGCGAGAGCGGAACTGGGCTAGGGAAGACGCAATACATTCTGAGGAAGGGAATTCCAAAGCTGGGGAGCATACGTCTTGAAGGACCGGCAGCCATAAGTTTTGGTACGGGACTTCATTGAAATTAGTCTATCACAGGCCAAGCGAGAGAAGACAGGTAGACGGAGGAGGGACGACAAGTAACGAGGAGCCAGACAGTGTAGACAACGATACGTGAGCAGAGCAATTTTGAAATCAATTCGAAATGCAATAGGGAGCCAATGGAGATCGAGGAGAATAGGAGAAATCGGGTCACACTTTTTCGCGCCTTTGATGAGACGAGCCGCTGCATTCTGGACACGCTGGAGACGATCTAGTGATGACTTCGGCAGTCCCGCTAGGAGAGAGTTGCAGTAGTCTAGTTGAGAGATGACAAAGGCATGAATAAGTTGAGCAAGTGCGGACTCGGTGAGGAATTTTCTTATTTGAGAAATTCTCCTCAAATGGTAGAAAGCCTTCTTGCAAGCCGAACGAACTTGAGCATCCATGGTGAGGTGCGAGTCAAGTATTATTATTATTAGAGGGTGTGTTACTCGTCTTAAGGCGAGTGTTACCCGTATATTTGCAGTCAAAAAACATAAAATAACGAGTACATCACTGGACTGGAGAAGGGAAAGGGAATATGAGATAACCGCACGCAGTGTATGGCGATTTAGGAAAATATAGGAAGAGAGAGACGATAGAATGCGATGAAGGAGGTAGAATGAAGTAGAAGGCCTCGAGCGACTAAAAGAAACTGTAACATCTGTCTGATACCTCTCGTCCTGAGGCTGAGTACTGCAACATACCAGCCCCGGTCCAGGTACCAGAGATATGTGGAGTAGACACGGCCGAAAAAGTATGAAAATATGGGAAGAGAGAGACGATAGAGAGCGATGGAGGGGTAGCATGACGCAGAAAGGCCTCACGCGACTAGAACTGTGATAAATGACTGGTAGCCTCTCGTCCTGGGGCTGAGTATTGCAACGTACCAGCCCCGGTCAAGGTACCAGAGATAAGAGTGAGTGGCACGGCCGAAAAAGAATTTGCACAGTGAGATAAAAGAACTGAGTAGCCATATAGAGAATGGTGGTCCGAAACGTTGCGGCCAACAAACTGACCTGTTGAGGGCCAAACCGACACGCCGTAACCGACGTCTGGTACGACCACAGTCTAAATAAAGGCGCCCGCTAAGCTGGGGGATGAGCCCACCGTCAGCATATCAGCAAAAGCCCATCTAGTTATTATCTGGATGGCTTGACCAATCTTTTGGTTTGGGTGATAAAGGTCACGAAGGCCTTCCAAAGTATAGTATTGCATATAAACTCATTTAGATTGGGTGGCCAGTGTAAGGGAGTTTTGTTAACGGCCGTGATCAGAACATCGCGCTGCTGTGAAAATTTCAAGCACGAGAAAAGGAAATGATGAGTTGATTCGTCGTCCTGGTTACAAGAGCAGAGTGGAGAGGATTGAACTTTGATCTGGTGTAGAAATTTATTAAGAAAGGAGTGACCAGATAGCACTTGCATAATTTCAAAAGAGGGGTTGAGTTTGTTTAGCGTAAGAGCGGATTGGATAGAGGGGAAGAATTCTCTAGTGAGACAGCCGGAAGAACAGATGGACCATTCTTCGTTCCATTGATTTAAGATTAATCTTCTTGTGGTGGCTTTTATTGTTGCGAGGGAGGGAGGATCTGGGCGCCTGAAGGTGACCATTGCTGATCTCGCTTTTTCCACTAGGATTTCGATCACAGCTGATGAGGAGACTGGAATTGGAGAACCTGCCAAGAACCTATTACAAGTGATTTCAATAAGCTTAAGGTCTAATGGAGTTGTCGAAGCCAGAACGAATCCCGCCTGCCCAGACGTGCTTTTGAAGGCACGACAGATGCTAGTAGCAATTGGTCGCTGAAAACTACGCAGCTTCTTCCTGCACCAGGAAAATTTGGTTGCGGAAACCCAACTCGGACAGCAATAAGAGATTTTTGGAATGATAACAGCATTGTATAGGAGGAGAAGTTTGGAGCGTGAGAGGCCCCAGGATAGCCTGAAACATCTTTTGATAGTGTTGAATGTTTTTGTAGCCTCCGTACAAATTTTGGCAATGTGGGCTCGCCAATTCAGTTTCTCATCTATTATGAGACCTAAGTAGCGACATTCTCTGGAGTGAGGGATGCTTACGTTGTTTATGACAAGGCAGAGAGCAGATCGATCAAATTGTTTCCGAGAGAAAACCATAAACACAGTTTTGAGTGCATTGAAGGAGAGTTTGGAGTTGAGACCCCAATCAACCACAGAGTTGCACATCAATTGGAGGTTGTTGACTGCTAGGTGAGCTATGACACTGGTGGCGCATAGCAAAATGTCGTCGGCGTATGCAATGATTTTGAAGTCAAAACTGAAGGAGAGTAGGAATAGGGATTCGAGAAGGATGTTCCAAAGGAAGGGTGACAAAATGCTTCCTTGGGGGCAACCTACTTCGAGAGTGGTACAAAGTTCTTCATCATCGGACGAGATAGTGGCGGTGCGATCAAGAAGAAAAGCCTCGATGAGCTTTATAAGGTACCTTGGACAATCTTTGCAGATGAGTCCGCGTAAAATCATTGGATGCCAAGCGGCGTCAAAAGCACTCTTTATATCTAAAAAAGCACACGCTACCGTTTTCTTGGCTTTCCAACTACACTCTATATGGTTGACTAGATCTGTAACCGCAGTTTCTGTGGACTTGCCCTCGCGAAAACCATGCTGATTGTGGCTAAACCATTGATTATCAACTGCTAATTTCTTCAGTCTCGTATGGAGGATTCTTTCGAAAAGTTTGGATAGACTGTTTAGAATGCTGATTGGACGGAAACTGCTGACAGTCTCGTAACAGTCTTTGTTTGGTTTCTTCAGAACAATTACTTTGGCTGATCGCCAGGAAGGTGGGAAGTAATTGAAAGAGACGCAGGCATTGAAAATAAGTTCGATAAGAGGCATGATGTGCTCGATACTAAGCTTTAGCCAGATGGTCGAGAGACCATCTGATCCTGGAGTGGAAGTGTTTTTTAGCTGTTTTAAGTTCTCTCTGATTTCATCCTGAGTTATAGGTGGAGAATAGTCTAAAGGGGGGCCGTTGTTCAATTGCCTATAAACTTCAGATTCTAACACTGAGTGTTGAGGCAATGTGATAGGTTGTTTAGGGAAGAAGTTATCGGCGAGGCACTGTATAATTTGTTTCTGAGACTTGAAAACCGATCCAAGAGAGCTCAGTTTTTGCGGAAGACCATTGGAAGGAGGTGGTTGGGTTATTTTTTTTAGCGCTCCGAAAATATCACCATTAAAATTAGCAGAACGGAAATCTTTCCATGAGGCCCTATTATGGGACCTCAGAGCTTGTTGGTATTTGGATTTGATTAATCTGTATTCGAGTTCTGCTTCGGGTGATCTTAGGAGAGACCTATTCTTGTACGCAGCCCTGAGATCGTGGCGAAGAGACCAGAGTTTCTTATTCCACCAAGGCATTTTTTTAGGCTGGGTTAAGGATTGAGCCGCCGAATTTCTGCTTTTGATGGCGCACGATCTGATGGATTCGGTAAGAAGAGAGATAGATGTGTTGATGTCGTTAGTACAATGAAGACTGTTAGGAGACACTTTGGCAAGAAGATTATGCGACTGAAAGCGAAGTGAAGTAGTGAAACGTTCAAGGTTGCACGATTCGGGGCGAGGGAGCGAGATGCCATCACCTCGATGAGCGGTGCTCGACGAATCTAGAGTTTGAAAGGACGCCGAGAATGCAATAAAAGGATGATCAGACAGCGAAGGGAAGTCAGGATATCTCCAGTTGTTTAGGTTAAGCGAGTCGCCGAAGGCTGAAACGTCTATGAACGACGTGTTACTGGGCTTGTGAGATAGGCTGTCCAAGCTGGCATTGGCAATGTTTAACTGATAAGATTGGAGCAGCGATTCTAGGTCCAAACCTTTGGAGTCTGTACCTGAGCTGTTCCAGAGTTTATTTTTGGCGTTGGAGTCCAAACCGAAGACTGAGTGTCTAGTATTTGTGCACAGTTCTGATAGCAGACTGTTAAATGAAGAAGGGATGATGGGAAGACTAGGACGGAGATAGACGGAGAAGAAGAAAATCTCTTTGTGTTTGATCTTGACTCTTATACCACTAATGGAGTTTGTGACGCCCCAGGGACAATGCGAGGCCTTGAGGGAGGCTTTCGCGAAAACGGCAGCTCCATAAGCATGATCTTTAGTTAGGTTATGGAAGCAGACGTATCCAGGAGGGATATATTTTACTTCGATGCCGTTAATGAAGGTGGCATACGGTTCTTGGATAAGAATTATATCGAAACCGGAGTCCAAAATAAATTGAGAGAGGGAGAGAGCGGCTGCTCTACAGTGTCTAAGATTGATTTGAAGGCAGGATAGTGACGAAACCCTATCAGTCATTGGAAGTGAATAGAGCGGTGTATCTCGAAACTGCGGCTATCTGAGCTCTGCAGCTCGTGTGTCCTGCCTCGTGGTTTCCTTGACAATTCGGGCATTTAAAACTAGATTTGGGGACCGTGCAAGTGGAGGTTTCGTGATCTAGAGAACAGCAGCCACATACTGTCGAAGACGATTTGCAGAAGTGCTTGATGTGTCCGTATCTTTGGCACTTGAGACATCGTCTAACTTCTTTGTCGACATCAACATCAATCGCACGATGGGCCTTATTTTCGAGGAAGATACGACCACCAGCTAAGATAGATTTTTTAAGTGCCGAGGAGTTAACACATAGACGGACTAGATAAGAATGAGAATTAGGGCTGCTTCTAGAACCCTGGCGGAGACAATACAGCCCTTCAGAGACGGATTGCTAGACTCGACTTGGGAAATGAGAGATTTTTCTTTAGCTATCTTCGTCTCGAGGTCATCAGACCGATCTGCCAAGGAACGTTGAAGAAGGTTATTGAAATGGACAAGCAGAGGAAAGGGGGTGTTGGGAACGAAAACTTTGTCAAAGAGATGATATCCCTTCGATTGGTGGGCATTTATACGCTTGTTGGCTTCATCTCTATCCGCTGCCGTGTTGAAACGCATCACTAAGTTGCCATTTTTTATTTTGATATCCTGTGCAATAGGGCCATCAGTTTGGAGTCCGAGGATGGATTCGACGGCTGACTCAGAGTAGCTAGATGGGTCAGTTAAGGGGACTATCTTTGCCATAAGTAAAGGTCTAACGTCTCTGGGCCTCATTTGTTTTGCCGCTGTAGCGTAACTGTCTGAGGAATGGGAATGGTTTGCGCCGTGAGAGTTGGAAATATTAGAAACTGAAACGGAAGGAGGTACCAAAGACTGTTTCCGGGCTGGCTTGACATTCATTTGTAGCTCAAAAAGGCGGATATCCTTATCGGCTAGAGAAAGCTTCGCAATGACAAGATCTTTTTTTGCAAGGTCTAACTCGCTGCGGAGAGTGGCCCTGTTTTCTAATTCCTTTTCGAGCTTGTCGAGTTTTTTGGTCATGAATAGCTTTTCAGTTTTGGCCAAAACGTTATCCTCCTCAAGTTTAGCAAAGAAGGATTTGAATTTATCGATTTGAACTGTAGAATCCAGTGCAAGAAAAGAGACGACGTCCATCTCAAAAGCTGCGTCGAACTGGAACGGGAAATTGTCATCTTTCTGTAGCTTAGTAATATTCGTATCTTGGAGGGAGAGCAAAGCTGCAGAGCTATCCCTCTTCGTAGCACCTTGTTTTGCTTTGGATGGCTTATTGTTTTTACAGCTAGGACAGTGTTTATACCTGGAGTCTATTGGGACGAACAAACTCTTGCACGTCTTGCAAAGAATGGATTGAGCTTGGGAAGTGTTGTTAATAGCCAGGGAAGTATGGCCCCAAACGGAGATTTCCCCCCCTGGATCATCATCATCATCCATCGTCAATTAATCCCTTCTCCCAAAGGGGGCTGACGGCAGGGAAGAATGAGGTAGGAGAGAGGTTGAGCCGATACAAGACTCAAGAAAGGAGTGGAGGAAGAAAAGAAAAGCAGAATATCCTCTTCGACACTGGGAGAGATGCAAAGACGAACAAGGCGTCAGAAGGAAGCTACGACTACCCCCGGATCCTTCCCCCAGGTGCGAGTCAAGTATCACACCAAGACTTCTCACTGTAGAGACCGGTCGAATATCAGCTTCGCCAACAGTCAGGAAATAAGGAGCAGGTTCAACACCCACATGCTTGGAGTACACCAACATGACTTCAGTCTTCGAGTCGTTGTATTTGATCAGGTTTTGCGCACCCCATCTCCTCGTTTCAGCTATGCAGGCAGATAGAGAAGAAAAAGCTCGCCGCTGATCAGCACCATCTTTGGAGATCCGAAATGATACATATTTCTGGTCATCATCGGCATACTGATGATCAGAGATACCATAGCTGGTAGATATTTCATGGATCGGGGTGGTGTATAGGAATATACGGGACAGGACCGAGAACAGACCCTTGAGGAACACCAGAGGGGAGAAGAACAGCAGATGAAAATTGGCCTGACATACTGACAGATTGACGCCGATCCGAAAGGTAGGATTGAAACCATGCTAGCGTGGGGCCACAAATACCAAATTTAGCAGAAAGCCGAGCAATAAGGATCTGATGGTCGACAAGGTCAAAAGCAGCACTCTGATCAAGGAAGGCAACAACAGTAGCTACATCTTTTTCGTCAGCAGAAACAAGTAAATCATTACAGACTTTCAAAAGAACAGTTTCAGTAGAGTGAAACGGCCTGTAGGCCGACTGCACGGGGACGAAGAGAGACTCAGATTCAGTTTCCAGATAATCATGAAGTTGTCTAACGACAACACGCTCAATAATTTTGGACAAAAAAGAAAGATTAGATACAGGCCGATAGTTGTTTAGGACATCAGGGTTCAGATAAGGCTTCTTCAACAATGGTGTCACGACAGCAAGTTTCATATCATCAGGGAAGACACCCAGCGAGAGAGACAGATTCACCAGTTTAGTTATAGGTGTAACAAGAATTTCAGCAACCTTCTTCAACAGAAATGTCGGAATGGGATCCAGGGGCGAAGACTTAGTTGGGCAGCGAGTAATCAAAGAAAGAACATCAGCACTCGTTACTGCGGCAAACTTTGTGAAAGAACGAGAAGTCATTGGTTGTTCGGTTACCGAAGTCGATCCAAAGACGTCTAGGCTCGTCCTGATGTCATGAATTTTCTTCAGAAAAAAGTTACCAAATTTCTCAAGAAGAGCAGGTAGATCAGCATGCGATGGAAGGCGAAGAGCAGGCTTCTTCAAAAGAAACGAGTCGACAATCTTGAATAACGACTTCTTTCCGGTTTGCTCAGTAATCTTGGAATTAAGAAAATCCACTTTCGCAGAAGATATAAGGGATCTCAATTTGCTCAGAGCATGATGCAAAATCTCCTTGTCAATAGTCAGACTTGTAGCTTTCCAACGTCTCTCCAGCCTCCTAACTTCTTTACGAGTAGAGGCAATTTCTTGATTATTCCTGGGGTTGTCAGGCCGAATAGTGAATACTCTTTTTTGTAGTGGTGCATGTTTATCCAGTACCTCAGTTAAGCCAGCGTTGTACAAGTCTAGAAGGCGAGCGATGTCATCAGTTTCATCGGGGAGCAGAGGAAGGCAGAGAAGATTAGTAGCAAACCTATCCATGTCGATAGCTTTTAAGTTTCTGAGTGAGACAGTTTTCTTGGGTCGAACAGGGCGACTGGCATTGGCAAGCCAATGAACGGCATAGTGATCACTCAAAGGATCAAACACATCACAGTTTAGAACCAAACTATCCGCCGACCTTGAAATCACCAAGTCGAGCGTGTGGCCACTAATGTGAGTAAGGCCACTAACATGCTGAAGCAGATCACAAGATTCCAGAAAGGAAAGGAACTTTTGGCACACTAGGTTAGACTTGGTGTCAACATGGATATGGAAATCACCAACGATCAACAGCTTTGAGGGAGTAGGAAGAAGCAGCTCAAGCAAGTCAGCAAACTCAGTCAAAAATAGACTAGGGCTGAGTGAGGGAGAGCGATATATCACCACCAAGCATATCGTATTGCCATTCACAGAAAGAGATGCAGGAAGATATTCAAAAGACGCAGGCTTGAAGTCAACATTAAGGCCGTTTACACGAATCGAGTCACGAAAAAAGTAGGGCGATTCCTTCCCCCTCTTCCACTAGCTCTCGGGCAATGTATCGCTGAGTAACCAGCTGGGCACACGTCACGAAGTATAACGTCACCAATGTCATCATTCAGCCAAGTCTCGGTGATAGCTAATAGATCTAGACCAGTAACAGTAATATGGTAATTGAACAAGTGTTTGTTGCTGACAAGAGATCTGGCGTTGGCGAGGCCGCAGAAAAGGAATCTTGATTTAGCTCTAGCAATCTTTGCTGATTTACCTCCCCTCATGCCACGACGCGAAGATGGGACAGCAGCAATGTTGAGAGATCTGACGACCCGAAGCATTGTGCTCGAAAGACGCTGGGGCACCAGGGAAGAGAGTAGAACAGCTAATTCAAAATCGCCATGGGGCATAAAGGCAAAACATTGAGTGACACCTTCACACTAGAACTGCAGAGGAGATGAAATTCCAATTTCACGCCGTAGAAAGAAAATCACGATATGCAGCACAGCAAACAGTATATTCAAGGTGAAAGACACACTGTGAAACTATAAGAACTTAGAGAATAAACTGAAAATGTCGGGAGCTCAATTTGGTGCTGCCACTTCGGGCGCGACTCAGCAGACGACCCGTGATGAGCCGATAAGGCCGTGCGTGCTGCTTTGAAGGCGTCGTCGTGTGTCGAAGTCCATTCGAAGATGAGCCCCTTCTTCAAAAGAGGAGAGAGGGGGGCGAGCTCACTAGAAATGTCTGGAGAAAAATTCCCGAGTTGCTGACAAATGCCGAAAAAGGCTCCGAGGTCGGTAATGTTCAGCGGAGTCGGAAATTGTGAAATTGCACTGAGAAGAGCAGGATCTGGGCGGAAGCCTTCCGCGTCAAACGGCAACAATGAATCCGCCAAACGGGGCAGATGACTCGACAAATACCACTTTGCGAGGATTGAGAGAGATGCTGTGCTTTTTCGCGCGTTCCAACACTTGGCGGACCGTCTCCATGTGATCCTCGTAGGTTGGAGAAAATATCAGGATGTCTTCTACGACTCGACGTGTGTTTGGAATGTCGTCGAACACGTCAGAAACTCGTCTGCCAAAGTCGTCACCGGCGTGAGTGATGCCCATGGGGAGTCGAATGTATTGGAATCTTCCGAATGGCGTCGAGAACGTCGTGAGCGCAGATGATTTGTCGTCGAGTGGAATCCTTTTAGTGCGTCGATGAGCGATTCAAAGCGCGGGCGGATGATGTTTTCATTTTAAAAACGGAAGTCCACGGTGATCCGGATTCCACCACACTTTTTTAACAGCACGACTATTAGATGAACCCAAGCTGTCGGTACGGTCACTTTACGGATGAGGCCTTGTTTCTCTTGGAGCTCGATCTCGTCTTTGAGCTTTTGCATGAGCGTAACAGCTACTGGGCGTGATCCGCGCATCGAGACAGGCGTAGCATCTGCTTTCAGTTCAAAATGGCAAGGTGGGCCTTTCATCGGGCAGCACACACCGTCGAAAATGACCTGGAATTTGGTCATAAATTTTTTAGATCGGCTGCTTTCCATTCACCTGTGATTCCTGGCTCGAGCGCTGCGACTGTCCTTGGTGCTGGCGTGAGGCGCGAGAGGAGATGAGGAAAGATGAGTGATGACACCGGACTCCTGTCTGTTTCGACATCTGTGATGGCCGGCGAGGAGAGAGTGCTCAATCGAGCGTGAGGATACGATTCCGGCAGCATGCCCAGTTTCTGTTGGGACGATTTGGAGAGTACGGCCTGCTTAAGGTGTTGCAGAATGTGAACTGTTGTAGTGATGGGCCGTCTCTCGTTGTCGTCTGCTTTCCAGTTGAGCGTAGCGCTGAAAGTACCGTCCTTCACGATCGGGGATCCTGTTGCTGTCTCTGGAGAAGCGGCTGGAGCAAGTTTGACACCTTGGAAGGCTCGGCGAAACGTTTCGCGCGGGATGGCGTCGAGTTCAGCTCCTTTATCCGGTAGGAAGAGCACCTGAGCCGCAGACGACGAAGAAGCTTGCGGTGCGACGGAAATGTCGACCAGTTCTGCTGCTGTGACTGCGCCGATCGTAGTGGAGTGCACGCTGATGGAGCGTACATTACCCGATTTCTTCTTTTTCTCCTTTTCGCAGACGGACGCAAAGTGGCCTATTTTACCACAGGCGCGTGTTGCCACAGTTATGACATCCGCCTACTTTCGATTCGCCACCATGCTTGGTAGCAGACGAAGGTGTGTCCGTTTTGTATCGAAGGACACCTTCTTTTGTTTATTGCTGTTTTTGTTCTTCTTGTATGTGGATTGAGAAATCCGCGAGATGGAACTGGCGTCGCTGCCTTTCAAATTTGCAGACTGTTTTCGGGTAGCTTCTGTGAGGCGTAACGTATTGAGAGCATCGTTTAGTTTCAAAGTGGGTCCTAGTTCCAACAGCTTCCGTCTGTCGTCGTCGCTGCGCACGCCGAATACAAGTTGGCCAAGAATCCGGTTGGCTTCACGAGCAGCGCAACAGTCGGTTCCAAACTCGCACTTGCTGGAAATAGAGCGCAGATCGCATAGCCAATCATCAATAGCTTCTTTGTCCCGTTGGACACGAGAGGAGATCTGCTGCGCCACACGTGACAATTGCGGCCAGCTTTGCATCTATCTTTGAAGGCCGTGATGATAGCGTCAGGATCTTGAAGATTGGCAGCAGACATACCGGAAGTAAGGAGTGCTGTGAGAGTAGACTTAGACATGCAAGACTTGAGAATATTAGCCTTGTAGCGTGGTTGGTCAGCGGGATCGAGGGCCGTATTGATGGTGGAGAGCTCAAGGAAGAAAAAATTAAAAGTTGGACTACAAATGGCGGATTGCAGCATTGCCGGAGTACATTAATATTGCTTTCCGCACAGTGAAAATGGTCTATACTAAAAACAAATAGATAAACAAAGCAAAAGCAGACGACACTTTACTGTCATAGACTCATAGTCATCAATCCACACAACCCCTTCCCTTAAACCAAACCGTCAAAAAACCATAAAAGCGGTTAGATCGAAGGCGCTCAACATCCGCTAACGGGTTTGGAATTATTTTGATATCAAATTGTTCGTCTCAACAAGTTGATTAAGCCCACCCCGGACAGACAAGATCCAAGAAAGAATTTGGACTAAACCCGCAAAAAGACCAAAAACCCGCCCAAAACCCGCCCTAATAACACCCCACAGGACCCTCTTGGAAGCCAAGAGGGAATAAATAAATTTCGGGCAGCCACCACCGGGGACGTACTGGATGCCGCCGTGGGCTGTGGCAAAAATGGGACATACTGGCGAATGACGGCTATGACTTTGTTGTAGCGTGCTGGCGCGCCAGCAAGTGCCATTTGACGTTGCGTGCTGGCGCCCCAGCTGAGACCAGGTTGATAGACGAATGGTCCTTTCCTATTATATCGTGCGGGGGGTTCGTGCCTACCCTTTCCTTTAAATACTCTGGTAAAGCAATGAGAGGTAGACAAACGTCATAATAGTGGAGTAAAGTTATGCCAAAAGGATATGTTAACCTCAAACAAATTGCAACATTCGATTCATTTTTTTAATGAAATATGTTAATATCAACCATAAAAGTCCCTGTTCAAAACCCTTATATTAATAATTATATTAACTATTAAAAATATTAAATTAACAGTCCCCTCCATAAGTATGGGATCACCCCGCGCCGTTCCATAAGGCGGCGTGTATTTCCCAAGTTAGTTTTTTGGTTGGCAAAAAGTGAAAAGATGTCATAAATTCACAAAACTTGGAATTTAAGTCATTTTGTCTTTTGTTTTGTCTGAATTTTTTTCAGATATTTCTCCTTTTTTAGACCTTTAAAAGTGGCGCCAAAAGTATCGGATCACTCCGACGCCACCCGTGTTATCTTATGGGCCAAACTTGTTTTTCACATTGCTTTTTATACATTTAATTTTTAAGAAGGAATTTTTATTTTCAAACCATATTTACATTTCCCTTACATAAATTAACTGTAAGTTTTCCGTAAGTATCTGAACCATTTTGGAATTTTCCCGAATTTAGTCGTTTTTCGAGTTTCTAAAAATCAAAGAAAACACAAAAGTTCCTATATATAGTTGATAGGGGAGGTGGTACGGTGGGTAAAAAATGTTTGGGTACTGAAGGGTAAAAATAATTGTTCGATCACTAGAAGTAGTCAATGATTGCGCGGAAAGAGCTATAAAATTGATAACTGACTTTAAGGAGGCTACGGCTTCTGTTGAAGAACAGGAATTTCTGTTGCAGGTAGTTGAAGACTACAGAAAAAAAATGGATGTTACTAAAAAGTCTGGCTTATCTGTCCGTTAATGTTTTTTGTCCTACCAATTCAAATGTAACAAGGAAATATAGAGTTTTGGCTCGGCGCGCATATATAATTTGTTCTGATCTTGATAAAATTTGGTGTGCAGGTCTATAACAAGATTAGTAACTTATGTGCAAGCGTCGTGAAAAAAATAACTAGTGGAAAAAAAGTTATTCGAAAAAAAAATGCGAAAAAATGCCAATTTTTGGAGAAAATCGACAGGCGCGCATATCAAATTTTATTTTTTTTAGCTCAAACTTGGTGGATAGTCTCATTATATCATAAGAACATATAATCCGAGCGTCCCCCCAAAATTTCAAAAAAAAGTCAAAAATGGAACAGCCTAGGGTGATCCGATACTTTTGGCGCCACTTTAAAAAAAATAGGAAAAAAAGTCTGAAAAAAATTCAGACAAAACTAAAGACATAAAATGACATAAATTCCAAGTTTTGTGAATTTATGTCATCTTTTCACTTTTTGCCAACCGAAAAACCAACTTGAGAAATACACGCCGCCTTATGGAACGGCGCGGGGTGATCCCATACTTATGGAGGGGACTATAAATTTAAAAATTCAGTAAACTATTAGGTAATTAAACACCGAATTGTGAATAATATAAATACTAAAAAATGATTAAATGATACCTTGTTATATGCAACATCATATCATCAAATTTGAATGTTACTATTAAGGAATATATTGACAGGAATATTTGACCTACTTTATGAGTCAGAATCGGTCAGAATATATATTCAGTATAAGAATATATGCCCAATAGCCTAATATAATCAACACTATCACACGTGCAAACATTTTACAACATTAACAACATTCTACATATATAAACTAAAAATATTCAATATGCTCTGCAATTCAATATATGTAGTAAAATAAATTCTTGAGTCGATTGAGTGGAAACTACATCCGGAACATCCAAATTGAGAGAGGTCTATCAAAAACTGTTAATTGAACTGGTTCCCTCCCACCTAACATTAGAATGGACCAGCATTCTTCATTGTGAGCGAAGGAATTGAGACCGTGTTTTACTTCCGAACATGATCCATTGGAGGAATTGGGAGATACTGTATTTGAGGCTCGTTTATCGTTCACTATGTGTTGGAGGCGATGTAGCTGAGTAAGAACATCATTTCGTAAACGAATACTTCGAGAATTTTTCGATAGTAAAGAAGGATTCAATGCCTGGGCGAAATTGCGATGCTCTCCCAATAAATCTTCTCCATCTGCTACGCAAGCTGAAAACTCGGTGTAAACTGGATTTGAAATTCCAACGAAAGCGTTATTGAACGGTTCGTCAATTTCACTGGCGTAGTCTGAGGTTGTGAAATCTAAGGTTTCATCTCTTTGAACTCGGATCATTTCTTTGTTAGGATCAAATGGATTAAAGCGGACCGTCGTCAAGGAACGAGGAATCTTTTGGAATTCTCTGAAATTCTGAACACTTTCACTGCGAACTTGGCCCGGACGGCGAGATAAGCACACATTATTATCTAGTTTAACCAAATTTTGCGCTCTATCCTCCAGCTCTGACATAAAACTATCAGTGCTCACGTTGCTTAGCAAAGAGTATGTGCTGCTCTTCGTTAACCAAGCTGTGGGGTGAGTGAATTCCATCTCATCTTCTTCCTTTCTTTTGACCAACTGGTAACCATGGTTTCGGCTGAAAAGAGGACGTGACGTATTTGTAATGGATGTAATAGTTGAGCACTCTGTAGGCGAGTTATCTTCTTGTATCTTAGGGCTTTCGGGTTTGCTGGTCGTCATCATAGAAGACTGCTGAGGTTCGCAATAGATTGGATCGTCATTGGAAGCGAAGAAAGATCCATTAAGAGCGATTGTCGTTAGCTGAGTTCGCGCAGTGGGGCGTGGGTGCTTTGTTTCTAGCCGCTCCCATGTTTCAGTACCTAAAGGTAGTCAAAAATTTAATTATGAGAATGGCGAAACATGTCTAAGGCTTCACGTGTTAATTGAATTACTGAAGTGAAATCGCCAGACTTCGTCAGATAAGTTGCCTTGCTTTTCGCCACCAACCACAAGCATGTGAGAACGTACCCTCACTGCCGAGTGACCGTGTAGAGGTCCTGGGCCTAATGGCTTGCATTTGACAGAGCTCCATTGCATGGTAACTATTACATAGGTAAAATTAATATCAAATTTCACGAAAATATGAATTATTAATTTTCAATACCTAGGTCTAATCTCCATAAATCCGATCTCTCTGCTAAATCAGTCATTCCCCCATAGACCCACATTCCTTGGTCAAACACGACTGCTGTATGACTGTGTCTTCCATGTGGAATTACTTCGGAAGATTTTTTCGCTCGACTGCTATGGATCATTTTCCATGAATGAGAATCTAGAAATAGTTCGAAATAATTTTCATTATTTAAAGAGATTGTAAAATAAATAAATTGTTCCTTACTAAAAGAGAACTCCCATAGTTCTCCGAGCGATCCTCTCATATCTTGATATCCTCCGTAAACGAGCATGCGATCCTCGTAGACAACGGCTGTATGACCTTTCCTTGAAATAGGCACACAGCAGTTTTTTCCAGATTGCCATTTACTCCAAGCGTTATTCTGAATGGTAAAAACACAAATTAATGAGGTCTAAATGCTCATTTTTAATAAAAACTAAGCTACCGAAATCGTGTACGTCCACAGTGGGCATTCGTCAGCTGGCGCAAATATCCCACCAAATACGTAGACGCAGTCGTTCCAGTAGACCATCGAATGCTCTTGGACGTTTAAAGGCGTCCCTTTGCTACCCAGTGACGTCCATATACCGGTATCTGTCAACAACGTTCATCAAAATATTCAAATTTATGGTAATCGTGGGAGCTATGTTATTTCGAGAGACAATTTTTCTTACCAAGATCCATAACCCAGAAATCCTTAAGAGGAATATTGGAAGAGCGTCCACCGAGTAAATAAACCTGATCGAAAATACAAATAGAAAATATGATGAAAAAAAGAGATTTGACGTACTCGATATAAGACTTTGTCAAGAAATGTTACCACTCGTCTCTGGGGATCAACACAACTTGCGTGTTTAAAACGTGTTCGAGGTACGGGCCCCGTTTCATTTTTGTAGAATGCACTACCGGGCTCCACATTTTTCTTTTAAATCGCTCTGTTGGTTATTTAAAATTTATAAATAGAAATATGTTTCGCTACATTTCACAGTTTAACATGTTGTCAATCATGCTACAACAAACATACCTGACAAGATCGTTGATTGTACAACAGGAGGAAGACGTATTCGTGACGTTCAAACGGCAGCAGCTTGTTATGAAAACTGAAGTAGCCTTGTGGTTGTCTCCTTTTTTGCTTGCTACGGGAAGCGTCGGATGGAAAATCATGCGCGCGCAGTAGCTTTTTCTCTTGGCATGACCCTTATTAGTGCGCGACTCGCCGACTCCTACCCAAAGTCTTCTCACTCCCCCCCCCCCCCCATCATCCATTTTTGGTTTCTCTTTCTCCTGGCTCAGGAGTTACGTTTGCTTGGACAAACGTGAGCACGCGCCGAAGTCTGTACTAAGTATTGATCGGACTGATGAGACTACAGTATACGTTGCATATTCAAACGTCAAATGATGACTATGTCATGCCCGACCAGAATTGATTCTTGCTATTCGATTACGAGTAATTCAATCCAAACAAGAATAATTATTGGAAAATCTCATAGTGCCTCCGGAGAGAAGAATCTAACAAATATTTACAAGTTTACGGCTGATCATTAATTCTTAAACAAGTTCTGAATTAATAAATAGGTATATAGATACAGGTAGGGTAGGCTATATTAGTGTAAAAAGTAAAATATAATGTCGAATCCATAAAAGTGCTAAAAGTCTGGATTCAATACAGAAAAATTGGCGATCGTTATAATCCTCCGTGAAGCAAACGGTTTTCACGTTTCCTATAACAAACCGTGGTAGACTATTTTTTTAATATTGACAACCAATATTTATTTCGTGATATTGAAGGACGCGCTGACTGAGGATTTGATTGCCTGTCGTTGGCCGAAGAGAACATTATTAGCTTTTAGAATCACTGAGCCGAGTAAACTAAAGTTCCACTACAATAATAAAGTTGACTGGTATTTTAAAGGTAAAAAAGTCGTTACCGAAGTTCCTACTATCGTTTTTGCTTGAGTTTCCCAATGAAACTACTTGAAAGAGACGTACGCTTGCATTTTTGAACCTATGGACAAAGGGGAAGTTTGGAGTATCCTATAGCTTGAGGAATTAAATTTTGAAACTTATTCTACAACTTCAAAATTTCGTATTTTAATACAGATGATAATATATTTTGTCGCGTACGTTATTGTACAAATATTAATGGGACGATTAATTGCGTCACCCTCCAAAAGAGCATTTGTGTGCGATTAATGCGCTGATAAATGGATAGACACGAAGGGCAAAATTCGAATGCTATTAAGGTTCGAAGAGCGACAACACGCAAAGTAAACAAATTAAGCATGCGCTTAAAGATAAAGTAAAGAGAATATTAGTGGGATAGTATTACTTTAGTCTTAGTGTCAATATTCTCATAGAGCATGACTGTCTCAATTACGTTGGAATTTCATGTCATGTAGGAAAATAAGAGAATGTGCATTGTACACAACACAATAGCCGTACTGAATGAATACTTCCAAGTAGATTTACTTCTTCGTTATAAATAGCCAGTTGCTAGTTTCGCGCATATAATAGTGAGTTGACTTATATTCAGAATCCCAACTCTACTCTTTTTATACTGAACTGTTGGTTGCTACGAAATTCGGCCATCCAATAAAGTCTAATTGGTTTCAAGGGCAGGAAACAACTGATTGTTTAAGGAAAACAAAAAGAAAAAAAAGTTTTTTTTAATTAAAAATTTGACTTGATTGCTAGACCAAGATGAAAGAGCAGACGTATCTTCGACCCGTGAGGATAGGGTCCGGATTTCCGGATAATTTTTTTTGTTTCTCATCAAGACTATAAATTTTTTTATTGTTCCTTAAAATATCTTTTTTATGACGAAAACCTTGTTTTACGTCACATATGGTTGCGTTCAGATTTCACTAGTTGAAATCAAGTGTTTTTAAAGCACGCTAGATGTCTTCATTGTGGGAAAATCTGTCGCAATTCAACTGTAGGCAGCGTACGTACGCCGCAAGGTACCCGAAGGGATTGGAATTTAAATTAACTTTAATTTTACCAATAAATATAAAGTTACGACAAATATGCAGGCATCCGTTATTAGGGTTGCAAGGTTCCCGTTGGAATATAAAAACAATTAATTAATATCTCAAAGTTTTAAGTAAATATATATGCAGCTTATACTAACTCCGTGCGATTAATTAATGACTCAAAGTTTTTAGTAATATATATGTAGCTAATAATACAAATACCCGTGCGACTTTGGTGCTGCGGGGCTGGAGCCCCGCCGCCCCACGCCACACGGGGACGGGTCTTTATCTAAAGCTAATATTCTCTAAATATCCATTCAGATATTGAAATCCTGAATCAATATTGAATGAGATATTAGAATCCTGATTTAATATTGAATGCGATATTGAAATACGCCTCGTGGCGGGGCAATCCGCAAACTGTTGAATTATATAAGCCCCGTCACCCTATGTCGTAATAAATTTTTACTTTGCAGTGACGGTAGAAATTAGGTTTGGTAGAATTGTGCCCATAACTAGGCCTAGTTATTAGCCTAGAGATAAAACTATAGGCAGTAACTTAATAAATGATTGGATTTCTCGTTTAATTCATCCTATTTCAAGTAACGTTTCCTTTTTAAAATATATTATTTATCCCTGCCATCTGTGTTTATCCCTGCCATATCCCTGCCATTTATCGTCTGCTATAACAGCTACTGAAATTCTGTCAAAAAGTAACAATTTCTCCGTTTGATCAAACGCCTGAATAGATTTCAGCCAAATTTTCAGAAAAGATGTAAAAAATTCTCAGCTACGTAGTAGAGTTATTAAAATGTAATAAAAATGTTGATTACAATCAATAATTGCAAAAAACTAGTGCAGCCATCTATGTAGTGTTACGAGAACTGAGGGTGCCCATGTAAACCATACTGCAAACGACACTTTGACCAGTAACCCTTCGGGTAATTTTACCGAAGATATGTAATTTATTTTTTTTTACGACTATTTGTGAGCTATATGAATAATGAACTGTAGCCTTATCTTAATATTGGATAAAAAAAAGACAAGCAAAGCGTATTTATCGCCTCAAAATAAAAAAAAAAACCTTATCTGTATGTCGGAGGAAGTTCTGTTGCCACCTGGTGGCCGCAGTCTGAAACTGCCAGGGGTGGGGATTGAACACTCATCGCTCTAGACGCTGCACCGGTGTTTCGAATTAAGCTAATTTCGTTGACAATTTCTGAGTCTAATCACAATAAGGATTAAATCATAGAAATAGTGTTGAAAGTTTCAATATAAAATTGTGTGAAATGACCGGAAGATTACCGGCTTGTGTGATTGACATCGGAACAGGGTAAAGTTATGCTTTGGTCTAGTCTATCTCTGACAGACTGCAATCTCAGTGTGCCTATTCTGGAAAGGTTATTAACACTTGTAATAAATTTTTGTTTTCTTAGTTATTCCAAGCTTGGTTATGCTGGCAATAAAGAGCCTCAATACATAATCCCTTCAGCTATTGCCATTAAAGAAACAGCAAAAGTTGGTGATCAAGCTTCGAGAAGGTTAGGAAAAGGAATCGAAGATCTTGATTTCTTTATTGGTGATGAAGCCCTTGAAGCAGGAAATGGAGGATATTCAGTCAAAGTAAGATCTTTCTCAAAGTGATTTAAGATTACCCTAATTTCAAGGAAGTTTTAATTTACAAAATAGTTTGTTTACATGGTTGGTACTTGGTAGAGTTTACTATTGAGTATTGACTTTTCTATTGAAAGCTGTAAATTAAACTCATTGTTATGTAGAAATAATTCATGTGCCTATATAACGATTAATAATATGTAATTACCATTCCAGTATCCTGTACGGCATGGGATTGTTGAAGACTGGGATCTTATGGAGCGATTTTTAGAACAGAGCATATTCAAATATCTGCGAGCAGAACCAGAAGACCACCACTTTTTGCTAACAGAACCCCCTTTAAACACTCCAGAGAACAGGGAGTACACTGCAGAGATCATGTTTGAATCTTTCAATGTTCCTGGACTCTACATAGCTGTTCAAGCAGTGCTTGCTTTGGCAGCCTCTTGGACCTCAAGGCAATTAGGGGAAAGAACCTTGACCGGTATTGTGATTGATAGTGGCGATGGTGTTACCCATGTTATCCCAGTGGTAATTGATATTATGAAAAAGATATAGTTCTATTTACATACTATTTATTTGTTGTTACTGTTTTTTATATTACTGTTTTTCTTTTCAGGCTGAAGGATATGTTATTGGTAGTTGCATAAAGCATATCCCCATTGCTGGTCGCAACATTACCTATTTCATTCAATCTCTTCTACGTGAAAGAGAAATTGGCATTCCACCTGAGCAATCGCTCGAGACAGCCAAGGCTGTTAAGGAGCGCTACTGTTACATTTGTCCTGATATAGCAAAAGAATTTGCCAAGTATGATGCTGAGCCCAATAAGTGGATGCAGAAGTTTGAAGGCCTCAATTCTATCACCAAGCAGCCGTTTGGTGTTGATGTTGGTTATGAGCGTTTCTTAGGACCTGAGATTTTCTTTCACCCAGAGGTATTTCAATCATTTTTATTATCTTGTTTTTTTTTTTTGTTTTTTTTTTGTTTATGTAACACTGTATATTGAATTATGTCGTCATTTTAATGTTGCAGTTTGCCAATCCCGATTTTACGACGCCGATATCCGAAGTTGTTGACACAGTCATTCAAAACTGCCCTATTGATGTGAGAAGGCCATTGTATAAGAACATTGTATTGTCGGGTGGATCGACCATGTTTAAGGATTTTGGTCGACGATTGCAACGAGATATCAAACGTGTCAGCGACGCTCGGCTCAAAATCAGTGAACAGCTGAGTGGAGGCAAACTGACGGTAAGTTTCCATTTGTTGTAAAGAGTTGTGGTCGAATGGGTTGGCTGAACGGGATACACGATGGTTCCCACATCCAGGAACTGGTGTAATAGTTGTAATTGAATATTTTTGTTCTTGGTTTACAGCCGAAACCTATTGACGTACAAGTGGTATCGCACCACATGCAACGCTATGCGGTATGGTTCGGTGGAAGTCTACTTGCTTCAACGGTATGTGATAGCGATAAATTACGTAAGAAAGGAAACTAACTGACTTATCTGTTTGTTTTCTCTTTTTTTCGGTTTCTAGCCTGAATTTTATCAAGTATGTCACACTAAAGCTGCGTACGAAGAGTACGGCCCGAGCATTTGTAGGCACAATCCAGTGTTTGGTACTATGACATAAATTTACCTGTAGAACAAACAAAAAAAAATCAAGGTATAGCGCGCAAAAAGGAAGCGCCATAAGGCATCGATCAGATCGAGGTTTCCTCTGTAATAATTCAACAATGTGTAAAGAGGGCCGGTATCAAATGTAATTATCATTTTCAAAGAGAGGAAAGTGAACAAGTTATTTTCCGTTAATTTTCTCCGTTTATCCTTCCTCGTTTGACCCTACATTTTTCCTACTAGCATTTGTTTTCGAATCCAGTCCAGTCCGCTGTTTTTCCTGACACCATGCTTCCACCCTCTCCACCTCCCTCTCTCCCAAGTTGACTTGTCTTCCCCCTTTAACTCGAGAGAAATGATGGTGCTTGTTTGTTTTCCTCTTCCTTCTGGTCTTACTTTTTTTTTTCTTTTTTTTTCTAAATACTTTCCAATTTTAAGTTCTTGGGTGATTTAGGGTGAGCAACTTGAGTTGATTGGTAGAACCGGGTTTGTTCAAGTGCCTGTTGTTTGTTGGCTTTTTTCTACCATTTTCCGTCTCCTCTAAAAAAAAGAAGAAAGTTTTTCTGTCTTTGCTCTGTCCTGGTGTCTGTATGCCGGAATAATCAACTGGGTTCATTATCATCCTTAATTTTATTAAGTGATTCAACATATACCGAATAATTGGATGACAGTCATTCCTTGTCTATTTGTCGTCGAAGCCAAGTGCTTGGTTGGGTGGAAGCGTTCGCTGATGTTGCAAATGAATTCGATGCAAATGCAATGAAGTCGTTGAGCTATAATAGTCTTCAATAGCCCCTTAAAGGTGATATTGGGGCGTAATGCAAAATAACCTGTCGAATATGATTGACCCTAACGTATTTGATGTTCATATACGAAACCTGCTAACCCCGATAACTCTAACCACTTCACACACTCTCTTTGTCTTACACAGTCGTTATTTGTCACATCAAAGACGCAATCAAACAGCTTTTTCGTTCGCTCATCCTCAATCAATCCACGTTCAATCCCCCTTTTCTTCTTGTTCTATCGCTCCCTCCCTCTCTCCCATTATTTGAAATTGTTACATGAAGAAGAAAAAAAAAGTTGAATTCTTGTCACTGGCATGTCATGGATTTAGATAATACATTACCCGAATACATTCTGTTTGGCTATTCCGGTTGCGTGAATGTCTCTATAGACTGTACTCTTCCTCTGTCATTATGTTTTATAAAAAAATCATTATTTTTGTCTTGTTTTTATCGAGAAATGAGAATTGAGTATCGCGTGTGAGTTGTTGAATTTGACGTCATAGAAGCTTTCAGTTGTATGCTGATGGCATTGATTGCCGAAGGTGGTTTTTCTACACATGTGAAATTGTCTTCCATGGAATGTTTTGGCTAAAGGGACGAGTTATTTTTTTTTTTTTTGTTGTTGTCTGGAATTCCAAACCAGATGACGTGATACCAGATCGTTATCTTTTCTTTCCTGTTCTGCCGTCTCCAACGAACAATTTGTTATTCGAAAAATACCAATAACTGCCGAATGCCGATCCACTGCTGGTGTTAAGCAGTTTTTGCATTGATAATGAGCTCGGAAAATAAATGTATACTTTTTCTTTTTTTTTTTAAATCGAATGAGAATATAATAAACCGTCGATTTCCTGTTTTTCCTGTTTAGTTGATATAGGGAGACCGGCAGTCATTATACTCTACCCGGCAGGATTTCCGATGAAAACAAACATTTTTTTGTGTGTAAAAATATTTATTTTTTACCTATGCTGGAATGGAAACTTCCTCCCACGAATGTGTTCTTTTCCCCTTTCGGCGAGCCTTTCGATCCGTGATCTCATCATGCTTTGCTGGTGACTAGAATTTCATCCACCCACTTATTCAACAACAAACAAACAGTGGGAGAGAGAGAGAGAGGCATGTTAAAGGTTTTTCCACTTTCCTTCTCGGCTTACGTGTTTTAATTAACCATTTAAGGGATTTGCATTTTACAGGACGTTACAAACCGCGTTGGCGGGGGTTCAATGATGAAACGTTCAATGGAAAATTGACCATTCTGCATGAATCACCCTTATTTGCATGTCTACTGAACGCTGCCGTCATTGTGCGGGGGAAAATCACAACTGAATAATAAATTACATGAAAATTGGAAACACTTTGGGGAAAAATTGTTATTGGCAATTTTTCCACCAAATAAATAAAAATGTTGTTTTTTTTTTCCTTTTTACAGACGAATGTGTGTCTGTAATGTAAAAAACCGGTTATAAAAAGAAGAGAAAGAGAAAAAGAAAGAAAGAAAAAAAGTTAACAAGCGCGCTGTTGGATATTATAGGCGGTGCATTTCAAATTTTCAATGCGTCTGAGCACACAGCCACTTTGGTTCCCCTATAAATCCTCCTTGCCACTTGAGAATTTTCTTTTTAACGTCCTTCTGTATAAATATTGATGCCGGTATATACTATATAGTCGATGAACATATAAAATGTGTATAAAGTCTGAGGATATGTAAGGACTGTAAAGATCTGTGCGAACGCGTAGGGTATGTGTGTCTTTATGCACGCGGTGTTGGTGAGAACTTAGCGAGGTCTCAGCAGCAATATTCCCAGTTCTCACAGCGATCGATTATCACGAAACACTTGGCTGGTTATAAGTATCAGACAGAGGGAACGGAAAAACTCTTGAGTAAACCTCCTTTATTTTATTATTTTTTTTTTCAGGGTTTTACTTTACTTTTCGGTCAGTTATTTTTTTTTTATCCTTTCAATATTTTAAACATTTTCACAACTTCTCCCGTTTCCTTGGGTAGTAAATAAAAAGAATCAATAAGACATTACTCCTAATTTATATATCCTTTTGGGGGTTAGCGTGTATTTTTTCTGGAAGACGAAACGGCCAACACATTTTACTCGGGACTTCACTGTATAAATATAAACACATCCGAGCCGATAAGACAAACACAAGTCGCATTCCTTTAAGGCGCTCTCTCTTCTCTCTTGGCAGTCCGCGTATTATCACATTAGGAGCTTAGCTATGGCTAGCGGCTTGGTATATAGGCCGAAAAACCAATTTTTAAACAAAAAAAAAAAGAAACAAAAAATGGGATATAAAAGTATATGCAACAGGGTTGTTGCTGTTGATGGGAGTGAAATGGGGCGATGAGTTCATTCATTCTTTTGCTTTTCTTTTCTCTCACTTTGGCACGCTCAACCGATGATGATGACATCGATGACACACTGCGAATTTATCAATCACTAGATGGCTCTACTGTCGCATCCGTAATCTGGCCGTTTTTATTATGATTTCCCATTTGGCTCCGGTGCAACAGTACCCAGAACGAGTTCCTTAAATCAAAAATTCAAACAGTTTTGAAAATTTACCAATGGAGGAAACGATTTTCGCTTCTCCAAGCAAAAGGAACACACACATTTTCATTCTTTTAAATTGTTTACATTCTTTGCCAGCGTTCAAATTCGGAAGATTCTTATTATTCCTTTCCGAAATGGAATTCCAAATGGCCCATGAACGTATACAGAGAAAAAGACAAAACACACGACGTAGAAAATGTTTCCACTTGGAAATGAAAGAATATGGAGAGTAAAAGAGAAGGGTGAATGGAAAGAAGAGACGAATACTGGATGAAAAGAGAGAAAAAATACAAAATCTCGAAAGAAAAAACCTTTCCCTTCCGAAAATATATCCCCGTGCGGTGGATTATCAAGTCGCGGTGGCGCTACTAACCAGATAGACGAATAGAGAGAGGAGAGTATACTTGGGACATAGCAGCGCCTCTTTTCAGACTAGCGGCCAAACGTGCTCGGGCATCCCATCGTTCCAAAATATTCTCTCCCCCGGCTCCCCTGAAAAAAATTTCAGTTCGGCGCGAACGTCAGTCGCGAGTGGATGTATCAAACAAAACCCAAGTAAGACATACTGTGGATATATTTTGAAAAATTTCAAATAAAAGAAGATTTTGTTACTCTCTTTTTGTCTTTACCTACCTCGCTGTGTGTGTATACACTAGTAGAGAAACGTGTGTGTGAGTGTTGAGACAACCGACCGTTTGTTTATTCGTCAAAGAAAAAAATTTCACGTTCCGTGCAGAAAAACTGTTTCGACTTCGATAGATATTTTAGAAGAAATAATAAAAAAAAAGGGTTTGTTTGTGTGTGAGTGTTGAGTGTGTTGTGTGTGTACCTTTTGGAGTGAGTCGCCATCTTGAAGATTCCTGTTTTTTTCCCGCCACATTCTTATCCGGACGGTGTAGACAGTGACGGTTGGGTAGGTGCTGCGGGCAACAGTTTGAAACAACAACACAAAAAGGGGGGAAAGAAAGAAAGAAGAACTGGCTTTTTCATTCTTCTCGTGGGTCTCTCTTAAAGCATTTCTTCTTCTTCGACAAAGTCATTGAACGAAAAGGAAAGTAGTAGCAGTGTGTGTTGGTGTGTGTGTGTGTGTGTTGGTGTGCAAAAAAAAAAGTAAAAGGGAAAAAATAATATAAAGAAAGAAAAAGAAAAAAAGGAATCCAATAAAAATAAGTTGTTTACGTGAGAGAGCGGAACATGCGCGCAACGTGATTCCGGTCGATGATGTCATCGCTGGCATGATTCACTCCTCTTGCAAGCTGTTTCTTTTTATCCAACACTCGAGCGTCACGCTGCTTTTGAAATTGTGAAGAAGAAGAAGAAAATACATCATCTCGCTGCTGTGTGAAATAAACAAATATTTAAACAACATTTAATAAGAAAAACACAAGTTTTATTTGGTTGTTTTTTCAAAATTTCAAAATGGATATCTTACCGAGTGGAAACATTTTTCGAGAGTTGCAAGTCGTCCACGATACTGGATACCTTTCGGCACAGACGTCACTTGAAGATCACTGGGAACAGGTGAATTACCTTGATTGAACTTTTTGTACTTTGTGTGTTCTTTTCGCGTCTTGTTTACTTTTTTCTGTGTCAAATATGTGAGGGTTTCAATTTAGCTCGAGGATTTATTTGAGAGTCTATACAGTTCTTTTGGTTTGTTGTGTGACCCGCAATGAATTACAACTCCCTCATTACAACGGGAGTAGCTAGCTGTTGGTCGTGTGGACCTTCTCACGCTCACGTGGGGGCGCCCTATTGTCTGTTGTGGGCTGGAAGTTTTTTTTTTTTTTGAATCCGATTTTTCGGTTTTTTATAAGGAGGGAATTTCAATTTGAAAAAAAGAAAAAAAAACATTTTCGGTGGCGGGAAGGAAATGGAGGAAACCACGAAATTAGTTCTCATGCATCCGACAAATGTAACGAAAACCAAACAACAAAAAAGAAAAAAAAAAAGAAGAATATCGATCGTCAAATGATAATTGTCTTATCATTCCGTCATATCCGATACGCTCCATGAGATTTCTCAATGTTTTATATTTTTTACCCCCAAAAAATGAGATTAAGAATAATTTCATCACCGGAAGAATTGGGCAATGTTCCTGACATTCTTAGTATTTCTGTGTGACATTCCTGAAAACAGGTTTGCAATAATAACGAAATTAAAAGCCAACATTGACAAGCAAGATTGAAATCAATTTGAATCTTTTGACCAAATTGCCACCCATATCGTCGGTCTGCATGTGTTTCAAAGATGGCGAATAAACAATCGGAGTTGACGTGATTTTTCTGATTTTCTTTCGAGAGTTGAGCTATCGGAAATCGACAAATCCTTTCAGTGGAAAACCAGTTTGAAACTTGGACGTTGTATGGCGTATTAGGTGGGGTCGGCATTCGACGTAACAACAAACAACGATGTATATTGACAATATTCACGCTCCTCCAAACGGAAGCCGTTAAAAATATCGAACATGTAACGAGCTTAACGTTTGAAGGGAGGATTCGGAATCGGACGGTTACGTACGACACACAAAATAAGCCAAAAAATGGAGGCTCTTATTTTGTGTGTGTGTGTGTGTGTTTTTTTTTTCTTTCTCTCTGGCTAGTAGTTTTTTGTGTCTACTTGAATGGTTCGTAGATAACGAATCATTCTCAACTGGTTAGTCAACTTTGGTTGACACGCCATCAAAATGGCCGTCTGTCGGAGAACGTACGTGTAGCCAACGCATCCAGCGGAAGACGGGGTAGGGTCAACGTGAATGGGGTCACTGTCTCACGAATGTTGGCGTGTAGACAGTTAGACACACACACACATGAAATGACTGTATAGCTTTAGCCGCCATGTCTGCCATGACAGATCCGGCCAACTTTTCGGTGTGGTGGTTTTCTTTTTTGCACCAACACACACACAGAAAGAGAGAGAGAGAGTCGGAACATTCCCAAGTGATGTCTGAGCTTTGTGTGTGGAAAGGCAACCGAAATGTCTGGAATCTTCACCTTGGAAGAAGTGACCAAAAAGACAGGTGTGCACGGAACTTCACAGTGGGCCAACTCACGTGTAGCACAAGAACATAACCAAACTGACCGCGCGCATCAGCGACTTCTTTACAAACCACAAAAAAGGAAAATAAATAAAAAACGGAAGAGTCGATATTTTTTTCACCTTTTTTTTTGTAAAAAAAAGAACCAAAATTAATTTGAAGAAAATTGTTCTAATAATAAATTGAAAAACAAAAATTTTGCGGTCAGGTATTATTTTTTGAATGCATGAGAATAGATCCTGCTTCAGAATGTGTGACGTTACATTGGAGGGGGGGTCGCGATGTTTATTTCAAACAAAAACATCACCCCTCATTGGTTGGACAGACAGGTAGTTGTAGTAGTAGACACAATTCAAGTTTTACAATCCCTCATTCTTTTGGGAAATTGTGGCGGGACAAGAGGGTTTACTATTTTCTCTTTGAACAAAACATTTCCCAAATGGGGAGAGATGGTACAGGAGGGAAATGTTCATCTTGTCGAGGAGGCTAGAGTCACGCGTTTGTGTATATAGGATTATAGGGGCCTAGTTTTACAATGAAGAGTGCGGAAACGATCCACTCTTCCAACTAGACAATTGAATTGTTGTTTTTTTTTTTTGTGTTGTGTTTTTGTTGTTGCTATTTCCTAAAGGTCCCTCCTATATTCACTATATCCACCTAATCTCCTGCCAACCGGTTTATACTGGTTTTAAAGATGGCGTTGCAGTCGGTCGGATTCTTTTTTCACCTGATACCCCTGCGGCGATGAATCTCCTTCCCCTACACCTTACAACGCTCGTGTGTGTGTTAAAAATTCGAAGGGGAAAGAAGGATAGAGAAAAAAAAATAAATAATAGAAAATGTTGTAGCCAAAGGCAACGAGATAAAAAAAAACCTAAAAGTTAAACCTGGAATGTTTTTCTGTAAAGGTAGAAAGAAAGAAAAAAAAAAGATTGTGGGAGGTAGGTGGGAGCGCCACGGGTGGTGCTATGAGATAAGAACCTGAGTGTGCCCACCTTTCTTCTTTTTCAAGAGAGAGAGAGAGAAAAAGAAACCCCCCCTCCCCTGAAAAAAATGGGTTTGGGCCTCCACCCCTTCTTGACTGTTGGTGCCAGAGACAGGTTTTCTTCTTTATCCTCATCAGAAAACCCGACTGGAGGTATAAAAAGAGGATCGTCATTAGCACTGGAGACGGCCAATCGATTAGCGAGAATGGATGTGTTTTTGAAAAGTGTAATTTAGATTTATTTAAATGTGCATTTTAAGAAGAAAAAAAAAAGATTGAAAAAATTAATTTCTTGGCAAACTTCCCGAAATTCCGGTTTCGGAATTTTATTTTATTTATTTTTTCGATTCAAACGAACACGATACGAAAAGAGAAAAATGAAAAGAAAGAAAAGGGAAGAAGAAGAAAAGGAATTTCAACAAATTCTGTTATTGGAGATGGTTGAAAGAGTTTCAAATGTTACTCTTCAATGGCGTCTAATGAATTTCTTTCGTGAGTTCTCGCAACTAAAACACATTCTCTTTCTCTCTCAACGAGTCAATTTTTGGTGTTTGGCCAACCCTTGCCCATTAGGACCAATGTCAACTCCCTCGACAAGCTGCTAACGAGCTCGTCCCGAAACGTTCCTCTTTAATCTCGTCGGGATCCAATCAAAACCGCAAAGTCGTGATTTGCCGCTTCTTCTCTTTTTTTTCCTCTATAATATTCGAGTTGTTTCGTTAAAAAAAAAACACACAAATTTGTTACTACCATTACAACTACTTCTTGTGTTGTGATTACATCAATGCGGATCGTGATTTTCTTTTGTTATTGTGTGGCTTTGAGTTCGCTTTAGTTGCTGCGGCTGTATCCCTCAAGTTCCGTATAGTTATCCCGCTGGGCTGTTATCGCTCCGTTAGTTTTCCTTTTCAGTGTAGGATATTTATATACATACAGACTATTTAATGTTGCGTAGAGAGAAACGGTGAAAAAAAAATGAAACAATTGAAAAGAAAAAAACAACAAAATACATAAATAAATAGTAACCAGCCGGTCAGTCGATCCCGATGGCTCAAAATAGTAGCCCGTTCAGGATTCATAACGTCGATGAATAAAACGGCCGAGCGTAACCAACAAGCCGTGTGTGTGTGTGTGTGTCTAGACTCTTCATATACTCACATTGAGACAGACATCCGGTCCGCATGCCGCATTTCCCGTCTATTATTCTTCTTCTTCGCAACATTGATTCTATCCATCTATTCCCTTGCTGTTCTCCTAACCGAATCTCTTTTTCACCGAGCAAGATTTTTCATGCTCATTCGATTAAGATGATGACGTCACGGTTGATGTCAGAGACGAGCTTATTACACTCCTTTATCTATTTTTTCTTTTCATGACATTCATATTTTTGTTGTTGTTGTTTTTCTTATTTTATTATCTTTGGTTCTAATATTATTGGGCGGATTAAGTTATTATTATTACAATTCCCAAAGAAGGGTTACGCCCTTTTGGGGGTTAGGTCGAGGGTGCGGTCATAGTTCACATTGATAGCAATAATAAAAAATATTTAATAAATTAATATTGATATTTTTCATTTGTATATTTTTTTAATAGAAAGAAATAAATGGCAACCTGTCTGTCTCTATGTGTGGGTGAAGGATAGAAATGAAAAATAAAATCTCTTTTGAATGTTTGATTGGCAGTGTATTGTGCATTAAAGCTCGGGATTAGAAATGGGCCCGGCCCTTCTCTCTTTCTCTCGCTCGCTCTTAAGAGATTGAATAACATCGAGTCGGATCGATGTGCACAGGGCGTAGGGATCCGAGCAGGGTGGGTTGCGTGCGCAAAGATCAATACTACTAAAAGCCCGGAAGGGGGAAAAAAGGAAGAAGAAGAAAAAAAAAAGTTTTCGACGTCAAAAAAAAAAAGAGGCAACTTTTACTACTATAACTGCACTATATGCTGCTCTCTACTAGTGTAGTGTACGACGTTAATGTACAGTCCAGGAAGGGGAAAAGGGGAATTGATTGAATCGCTGTTCCATTGAATCAGTGTCCTTCCCTTTGCTGCTCTCCCAAGTTTTGAAACTATTTAGAAGATTACTTAGTAGTTATAACTGCTGGTGTAAGTATAACATCAACAGCAGCTATAGGTTAAAAGCTGCGTCAACGTTAATCATTTGAAAGCACAAGCAAGCTGCTGTTGTGATTTCTCCCCGTACGTTTCGCCTTAATGAAGTGTGTCGTCGTCCTGGGTAGCGAGGACGTTATCAAGTGCTGCTGCTGGAATGGAATGGAAAAAAAAAAACCATATTGATTAATGCGGTGCGGATGGCTTCCGCCAGCCGTGTGTATATATATATAACGTCTCTGTGTTTCGTTACAACGCGTGATTGAGCGGAATGATTCGGCTTGCCTCCACCTTTCTCCACCGGAGTATATATATATATATACATTAAGATGCAATATTTACTGGAAACGGATAACGGTTAATGCCCTCCACACACACCCAATTGTTGGTGGGTGCCATTGGCTGGAAGCCGATGGCCAAGTCTCGACCGGTCATCGATCGATTGGGACACACATCCGGTGTCGAATATCTCTTTCACTCGTTTGAAAGGGGAGATATTTGATTTGATTTTTCTCCTCTCTCTTTTTGCCCTTTTTTTCTTCACAAAGAAAAGCTTATATTCCTTATTCATATAATATATTTTTCTCCCTCCTCTACTAGACGTGTTACGAGATGGAACGGTACTTGAAAGACGAGCCACAACAGCCGTCATCATCACCGCTATGCTCCTCGTCAGCCCTACGTCGCGCTGAATCGTTTGACATGTTGTCTTCCATCCAACCAGCCAGTTATTTGGCTCCTGACTCGGTCAATTCACCCATGTGGCCCTGGTCTTTCAAACAGGAGCCAGTGGATCCAGACACGGATCCTGATGACGGATGCCAACTCCTACGTACTCACAAGCACCAAATCGCTATTCGGTATGGATTTCCTTATTTCGTTTTTTTTATTTTTATTTGAATTTTTTTTTTGGGGGGGGGGGGGGTGTAAATTTGATATCAGCCAGTGTGCCGTGCGATCGATTCCATATAGCGGATGAAGCTCATCATTCGATCCCTTTATATATTTGGTTGTTGCCTGTATTTGACATTTGAATAAATTTCATTTTTTTTTTCTTTTTTTTCTCTCTTTTTGCTTTTGTGTGTAGATTGGGACTCAAATTGCGAGCGGGTGAGACGTACGCCGACGAGTCGACGGAAGCGGATGAGAGTGATCGTGAATTAGAAGAAGAAGAAGAGGAAGAAGAAGAAGAAGATCGAAAAGGTGGAAGAGCGCTGGATGCGGTGAGTTTGAGCTCGGCTAGTTCACGATCCAGTCGCGGTTCATGGGATAGTCTAGGTGACCTGGATCCGACGTTGAGGATTCATCCGTACAACAGCAGTTCCAGCAGTTCTCACAGTAGTAGTACCAACAGTCACCACCATCGCCCTAACCACCGAGGACCTGTCAGAATCTATCACCATCACCACAAGACGACGCCACGAGGTCAACTTCTCACCCCGCCTTCAAGTCCTGAATCCATCCGCGCCTCAATGGTCTCGGCACTCAAGTCGGCGACAGCCAACAGGAACGGAGCCAACAACAATAGCAAAGTCTCTTCTTTGGTCAACAACAACAACAGCGTCACTGCATCTGACAGTGTCGTCACCAATGCCGCCGAAACTCAGTGGTCAGACGAGCCGGAACGCGGCAGCGGCTGCCGTCAGAACGTTGACGGCGCTGGGCCTGACTCCTGCCACATCACGGGGCGGAGTTGCCGAGCGTCGCCGCATCCACAAGTGCCAATTTCCCGGATGCAAAAAGGTCTATACCAAGAGTTCTCATCTTAAGGCTCACCAAAGGACCCATACAGGTAATCAATTGAGTCGACCTATTGACGTGTTACATCACGTTTTTCTTCTTGATTTTTTTGTTTGATCTCTCTTCTCTTTTTGTTCTTGTGTTTGTTTGGTTGTTTGTTATCTTTGAGGGAAAGAAGAACAGTCGGCACAGATCTTATTGATCTGTTTGCTGACAGTCACACTGAAAAGAAGAAGATTTTTCGGTGTCAGTTCCGGCTAGTAAGGATGAAGATCTCTCTTTTCTCTCTCTCTCTCTCTCTCTCTCTCTCTCTCTCTCTTGTCTGTCTGGTTGCTGTTACGATGCGCTCTATCGATCCGGCGGAATGTTTTCGCGTGCGCAGGAAAACCTCGTCTCAAAGGAAGAGGAGGAGTACACTAAGAAGTTGGTAGGGGGGAAGAGAAGGAGGGAGTAAGAAAAGAAAAATACTAAAAATAAAATTTCAAAAACAAAAAAAGGCAAAATATATATAACCGGTCTATCCATCCATCCAGCCAGCCGGCCGGTATGTGTGGGGCTGTTGAGAGAGTTTGGCTATGTGCTTGTGTTGTTGTTGACTGAACTATGCAAGTCCGTGACAGGAGACACGTGCTGTTGCACGCGTCAATGAACGGTTCTCTCCCCCCCCCCCTCTACCACCACATCAACCTATCCTCTTCTTTTTCTCTTTTGTTCCATCGTATGGATATGCTCAAAGAAAAAAAAAAGACATACGTGTATTACTCGGGGGGGGGGGGGGGGGGGGGGGCTAGGAGAGAGGGGGGAGGGTTGTGTTGTCAAGATTGTACACCACCATGTGTGCCCACGTGTCCGTTTGCTTTTTTCTTATTGGATTTTTATGTGGCGAAAGAGGCCACCAAAAGTGTGTACGCTCATTTCAGTGTACAACAGCCGGAAGGGATCGCCTTCGTCCCTCCTGCCCGGAAGCTTGAGTCTTCTCTCAAGTCGATCAAGACGTTGAGAAAAACACATCGAGAGAGAGAGGTAAGTAAAGTCTACTGAGACTGCTAGATGAAGAAAAGGAAACATCTTGAGTAGTAACAAGAAAGAAAAGAGTGCACACACAACTTGATTTATAAATACCATACCGCCCATGGCAAGCCAACATTCCCTCCTCCTTTCTCTCTCTCTCTCTCTCTCTCTGTCTTGCATCTGGTTCGAAGAGTATTTTCCTCGTTGCAACTATTTTTAGTCTAGTCGATGTCTGGTCCAAGTTTCACACACGTCAGTATTATAGGCTACACGGTGGAAATAGCTGCCTGACGGCACTGCTTAATTCGATTTCTTTTTTGTCTGTGATCCCGCGAGATGTTTTCGCTGCAAATTAAAATGGCGGGTGTGTGTAAAGAAAAGCCTTCGATCACCCAAAGTTTATTTGGCACGACCTGCGCAAAATATAAAATCATGATGACACGACGTAGTCTCACCGAACAAAAGAAGTTGAAGATCAATAACGCCGTGATGGCAAACTCGCGCAAAAAAAAGGGAAAGGAAGAAGAAAGAGATAAGCGTTCCGCGTCGTTAAACTCGATCGTGATGCCATTTTTTTCTGGCTGAAAGGAAAGAGAAGAAGAAAAAAAAACAACAAAAACAAATTGGAATTGACTTGGAAATTTTTGTGTGTCGAAGCAACAAAAGCAAAATATTTTTCTTTTTTTTTAGAAAGAAAATTTGAATGAGAAATCGAAGTAAAGATTTATTCGATCGATTGTTGTAATCCAATAGGAGAAGGGAGAAAGAAAAAAAGATCGATTCTGTTTCTCCCCTTTTGCTCTCTCGTAACTCGATCTTTCCATCTCACTCAACTTGCTACTCTACTGCGCACTTAACAGTTTTACGAACCGATCCAGTGAGTTTGAAACCTCCCCTCTCTCTCTCTCTTCTATGTCTGTCACAGACTAACATCGGCCGGCATCATTTGAAAAACCCCCTTTTATTATTATTCCTTTTTTTGCAATAATATAAATGGGAAATGGATTCCGTGATCAATGAATAAAAAAATGCGATCCTGCGACAACGATAAATGATCCCATTCAAAAAATATATGGACTGACTCTTTCTATTTCATGCATTAAAGAATTTCTTGTCGTTTCTTTTTTTTTTTTTTTTAATAAAAAAGAAAAATGTATTGAAATAGAAGGACATCTGTCCTCTCTGGACGTTGTACCCAATTCGTGACACAACCGATAATAGATGATACATATTTAAGATTTACGACTATATAGAAACAAGAATCGCCGGTTTTTCATATTTTTTGATTTCCCTCCTTGTGACCAACCAAAGGATCTTGTCTGGGGGCTTTGGCGGAATTGGATGAGACTTTCGGTGGTCTTAATGCTTTCCCATGCTATTGACAAGCACGTGACTAGAATGACTCACTCCCTCCCCCCTTTGCTCCATCTCCTTCCAGACTGTCTGACTTGTCCTTTTTTATTATTATTTCGGTTGCAATAGCCAAAGACGTGTATGATTTTTAATTGCTACTAGCGGGGCGAGGAAAGCTTTCAGATAATAACTCCGTACGTAACACAAGTACACACTGGGGAGGGAAATAAATGACATTTCTTTTTTTATTATTATTTTCAACACCATTGTTGCTGCTGCTATATAGCGTCTAGAATTGTTGTCCAATATTTATATTTGCCGCCCTTCCTGGATGTCATTTCGAATTGTTCTCTCTGCAAATAAAACAAACAAAAAGTCAAACAGGAGAGAGAAAGAGAAAGAGAGAGATTTGTGTTTTATCACATGAGTCGGCCATTTCCGTTTGGGGGTAAAACACACACACACACAGAAACTTCAAATAAAAGAGAAGAGAGAAAAAAAAGACACATCTTGATAAAAGATAATCGTTTTGAAAGTTTAAAGTCTATCCGTTTGACTTTCTTCTAGGAAAACTAAAAGTTGGTGCAAAGCCATTAGTAGCCGGGTCATTAACTTACAGTACAAGTATATTAAACAATACAACCTCTTTGGCTCTTTCCCTGCCCACTTTTTGTTTTTCTTTTTACCTCAAACAATAATAAAAAAGAAGAAAATAGTTTTTCTCCCTCCTTTTCAAAAAAAAAACTTGTGCCATCATCAACTGTTAAACGAAGCTAAAGAAAATAGGAAACAAGTTTATACGGCATATAAACCTTCTTCTTCTTCTTATGTAATATTTTTTCTTTACTTTTGTTCCCCTTTTCTTCATTAGCTTAAGAGTCGTCGGCCCCTTTTGAATAATGTTTGAAGCTGGCCGTCCCGAAATCCCGAAAATGCTGCGTGTAATTTGAGTGTTGTATAGATGAGGGGAACGGGGCAGGGTTAAGGGATCGTCCCTATATAGTCCCTCAAAAACGTAGCGCGTGCGAGATGGTTTTCTCCACAGAGCCCAGGGAGATTGCCATCATTATTTATAGACTGCAATATACGTAGTACATAGGAAAAAGGGGGGGGAGAGAAAGTTCCTTTTGATATTGTAACGAACAAACCCCCCATCCCACCCTATCGCATCATAAAAGTCTTGGAACGAATAGAACTTAGAGGGGTGTCGATTTATCAAACACACATCCCCCCCTGCTTTTATATTCTCGATTTTGTTCCTTCCTTTTTTTTATTTTGTTCACGAAATTCTTCATCTTTTTACGAGATAGAGAGAAAGTTATTGGGATTGGTGAACTAGGGGGAGTTGGTGGGCCATGTCGATGTCGATGTGAGGTGACAGGGTGAATCAATACGACTGAAACAGTCACTGATGTGACAGTACAGTCGTCGTCGGGTTCAATTTTGTAAATCTCCCTGGACGGTATACTAGTTTTGGATTTCACAGACTCGCTACAAACATCAAAACATATAATATATATTTAAGAGTGAGTATCGATTTCGTGTCTACCTCCATTCGGCGTATTTTCTCTTGTGTACTCTCTCCTCTGTGTCTAATTTAATATGGATAAGATGGCATGTACATTTTTTTGTTTTTATTTCTATTTTTACCGAAATTCGTCGAGTGTCTTATTCACATCGGTTGGTTGGGTGGGTGGATGTTATACACCCAGCAGGGCAGCGTCACCTCCCGTGAAATGAAATATCGTACAAGACTACAAGGCATCCAAAATACGAACGGAGGTTTGGATTACATCGACGTCGAATAAAAATACACATGGCTCTTGAAATATACAAGAAAAAAAATAGTTGTTTATAGAGTGGTCCCCCCCCCCCCAACCAAAAACACATTTTGATTCATGAATTTCCGGAGTTGTTGTTGGTAAGGGAGGAGGGAGGCTCGTGCCCTTCGGCCAGATCCATTTTCCACATATTTCGTCATCTTATCACATGTGGTCGATCTACTTGTATTGCCGACCGAGAGAGAGAGAGAGAGGAGAACCACGACCGACTACGACGCACCAGCTGGAAATTCTTGTTGCATTTGTCATGGCTCGTTTTTCCCTTTTCTTTCTTTTTTCTTTTTGATTGGCCGTCGGCGATCGATATGCTCCGTCTACCCCATTTACAGCCCGAAAAAGAAGAGAGTCATAGCTCGGCATGTCGGGACTAATAGCCCAGCTGATTAGTTCTCTTCTTGTTAACATTTGTAGTTGCTGCTCTTCTTCTTTTTCTTCTATTTTCTAGTAGGTAATAAAATGTCCGTCTGTCGCCGCTCTATCGCCCACCGCCGTTTGCTCTTCTGCGTTGCTCATTTTTATTATTTTCTTTCTTTCTTGTTTGAGCTATTGATTCGTTTGTTTGAAAAGGCGACGAAACAATCAGCAGCAGCTCATTTTTTTCCTTCTTCTTCTTGTGCGTTCTTGTGTATGTAAGAAAAGAGTGGAACGCTAACCTAACCTATTACGACGGTGCGAATTAGCCATTGCCGTCGTCCGAGGGAAGAAGAAAAAAAAGGAAATAAAAGAAAGAAAGAAAGTTGTCAACGTCAACGAAAGTGGAGACGAAGGACGAAACGGAAAGAGAGAGAGAGAAAGAGAGAAGACTTGAGTGGCGCATATATATATACACACACACAGTAGCTAGCTGCTAGCAGTGTAGTAGCACTTGGCAAAGATCAAAGTGGAAGTAGATTGCCCGTATCCCTTCCTCTCGTCTCGTCTCGAATAAAAAAGAAAAAAGAGAGAAAAAAGAGGAATAGTACAACCCACCACCCCACCCAAAGAGCATATAATATACACACACACACACACAAGAGAGTACAAGAGTTGGATGTCGTCGACTGTGGTAGTGGGAGTTGGGTGAGTCGACTTTTTCTTTCCTCTCCGCCAGACTCGACGCTCCGATCGATTCCTACCCTCCACATGCGCCAAACAGAGTCGACGCGCCGCTCTTCTTTCTTGATGATACCCCGGGATTCATCCAACTAGAGAGAGAGAGAAAGAGAGAAAAGAACTGACTCACCAAGCAGACTAGTATATAGCATTTGCCTGGTACTCGTCTTCATGACTCTCCTTGACGTTATGATCCGATTTCGTCAGGAGCTGCAACACAAAAGAGATGGAGGAAGACAACAAACAACACAAACAAAACAAGAAGATTTTCATTTTTGATAAAAAAATAAAGAGCCTAAGGGATTGAGAGAGAATGAAAACGACGAGCAACTTTGCCCAACCGTCATCAACAGAGATCAATGTGTGTAAGTTGTACTTTTGGCTAGTTGCGGCGCCAGTAGTTACTCGGTTACAGTCACAAAAGAGAACGACTTTAATAGTCAAGAGAAGAGAGTAATCGATATGATTACTCACCAAGAGGTACACAGTATATCTCCCTCTATAGTTGGGGACTCTATTTGCCGGTTTGCCCCGACGCTCTCTCTCACTCAAAGTACTTGCTCTTATACTCATGTGAAACCCTGTACGTTGCGGACGATTTTTACGTACGCCAAGTAAAAATAAAAAAGGGAGAGAATCGATGAGGTTATAAGGGCGACATGTACCTCCACTGCCGACGATGACGACGACGATCTAAAACGGCGGCCCTTTTCTTTTTTATTTTCTTTCGTCTACTGACAATGAACTGCGAAAAGGAATGCGGTTTTGGCAAGATGCCGCATCACGTACTGTGTGTGTAATCAGTCTCGGGTGTTCCAACACCTTTTCACAGACATAGGACATAGCGACGGGTCTCCTTTTCTCTTCAATTTTCTTATGTTTTTTTTTTTTTCATCTTTCAACCGGCGCGTCAAAATTTTATTTATAAAAGAAGAAGAAAAAACTTATTTTTTTTTTTTTTTTTTTTTGAGATGGAAATAAGAAGAATGAAAATGCCACGTTAGTACGTGCATAAAAACTGAATGAGAATGAGCGGAAAAGAGAAAGAAGTGTTGTGGTACACAAAACTAGAAGAAGAAGAAGAAGAAAACTCATTCCATACACATCACGCTTAGTTATTTATAGCTGTGGCGTCGCCTCTTCCGTCTCAGCTGCTCCTTTTGGATGACTTTACCCCATTTTCCAGCTGAAATGCCGTAAAAATAAGAATGGAACGACAGAAAAGAAGCGAACGAACGAACGAAAAAGTGCACGAATTCATATTCATCACGGTAGCTCTAAGAGGAATGAAAAAGAATACATCTGGCGCTCTGTTTCTGCCCCCCCCCCCCTTCTTTTTTTATTTTTCACTTGTTTTTCTGGTTAGACACGAAAAATCCATCGGATTTGTTGAGAATTAAAAATCGTTTTCTTGTTAAAAGAAACGAAAAAAAAACCTGTTTGGAATTAAAGAAAATTCCTTGTTTTTGTGTGTAGCCTCCTTCCCTCTTGCTGCTGGGTCGTTCAGGACTCTGGCGCGTTCTATAAATAATTCAAAAACATTGAATTTCATTTCCGGTGGAGTTTCCTCTTTTTCTTGATTTTTCAGCTCGACTCGGAATACGATTTTCCTTGCCTTGACAACGGACGGAATGCATCGTCACGTTACAAGCAGTTCTCTTTTACGTCAAAAAAAGGGGGGGGGGATGGGGAATGGGATGGGAAGAGAGTGATGTTGTCGCTCACAAGTGAACATGATGGAACAACATTTGTATTTGTGTTCCTAAATATTCAATCTGTTTTTGTTTGTTTTTTTCCCGTTAACAGGAGAAAAGCCGTACCAGTGCTCATGGGAGGGATGTCAATGGCGATTCGCTCGTTCAGATGAACTCACCCGCCATTACCGCAAACACACGGGAGCCAAACCGTTCAAGTGCGTTCATTGCGAGCGCAGTTTCTCGCGCTCCGATCACTTGGCCCTCCACCTCAAACGTCATCAATGAAGAAGGACGCAACATTATTTGGATGTTTTTGTACGTTGCGCCTCTGCGTTTTTCTCTCGTTTTGTTAGCCATTTTCTTTTTTTTTTTTTCTTTTTTAAATAATCAATTCAATCATTTCTACCCGCGCGAATTTCCCCCCTCTATTAAAAATTTAATAAAAAACAAAATGTAATTTTTCATTCACGCGTCTGCGGTCGCCGCACATCGAACAAAAAAGTGTAAATCAACAACCAAAATTGGGCAAAACGGAGCAATTTTTCGTGTGGCAATGATTTGTTATTTAAAAAAACACATAAAAAGCAAAAAAAAAAAAAATCAATAATAAAATAATGATGATAATAATTATGTTTTCTCGTCTTCCCCCCCCCCCCCTAAAAAAACTGTTTGACATGAGCTTGTAATGCTGACACTTCTCTTTTTTTTTCCCTCCTCCTTGTCCCAATATTCGGAGCTTTGACGTTGTTGCGCAATGACGAGCGTTTGTTATCAAAAAAAGGTTCGTCACATTCATCGTTGTATCCCCTCCAGCTTTCACTGTTGGTTTCCCCCCTTGATCCGCCACACAAATGCGACCGAAATTTTCTGGTTTTGACACACACACACAAGTTCAATCATCTCATTTTCTAGTTATCCTTCTATCGAAGAAAACCCCCCCCCCCCATTCGGCCAAGTGTGATGATTGTGGAGTGGAAGAGAGAGAGAGAGGAAATAAATATTCGAAAAACGCGTAAATTTGATTGACGAAAACGACCTCACACGCCAACAAAAGAATTGGACCCCGCCACTGAAAAAAATCTATTGAATTCCGATTCCAATTTTCTTGAACTTCTTCTTCTTTCATCCTTCCTTCCATTTCAAATTTCTCTTCTTACAGGATTTACACAAAATAGGAAAGTAAAATAATAAAAAATTCAGCTTTATTGAAAAAATAAATAAAATCCGGTTTAGGGCAAAAAAAATAAAAGCTTGTAAATCTCTTATTTAAAAAAAATCCGTTTGTATTCAAATCTTTGTTTAGTTTTTTTTTCCTTTTTTTTGCGACGCCATTTTTCAATTCTCTTTTGTGACAATTTTTATATGAAAAACAAAGAAATTTCAAAAAAAAAAATCGAGGGGGAGGGAACAGATTTAAAAGCAAAAAAATAAAATAAAAAAAAAAAAAAAAGTAAATATATATTATATATATAAAATTTTGTGGTGGACCGCGCGATATGATATGTATACACACACACACATTTTTTAGATGCTTTTTTCCCGATGCTCGATGAGAGAAAAGTATGTTTTCCTTCTTTGATCCCCTCCCACGTAACTTGCATTTTTTTCCGCCCCGATTTTATTTTTTTTTAAATAATTTTATCTCAAGAAATGTTTTCTCTGATGAAATAAAAAAAACACACAAATTGACTTCCAGCACAAAATGAAAACAGCAAACAAATCCCAATCAACCCCCCCATATTTTTTATCTCTTTTTGTCTTTCGTGAATGAATAATGAGGGGGGAGAAAATATTTTGCGAGCGACGATTGTGTTCACTTTCGTTTTTGGATTTTTCTTGATTTTTCGTCTCTTTTGATTATATCGATCCTTGTTGTTGGTTTCGCCGCGTTTGTTTTTTTTTGTTTTTTTTTTAATATCGAGTGAAATTCATTGGCATTATTTAATGATTTGCCTTTTGGGTTGATTTTGATTTTGTATCCCCTCCCGTTGACCATATTATTATTATCTTCTCTCTTTGTGTGTGTTGCAAAGTCGTGATCTTCCCTTCTCGATCTTTACATTGGAAAGTTAAAAAAAATGATGTGCATGCAATTAATTAATTTCCTCCTCCGAACAAAATCAATAAGAAACAAAACAAAAAAAAATTGAAAAGACGAGAGAGAAAACGAAATCAGCAGATAAACGCGACAAAAAAAATGCTATGAATGAAAATGTTCCAAATGAAAAAAAAAAACAAAAAAAAACCAAACAAACAAGATGATACAAAAAATATATCTTACAAAAATTCGATCATTCGTTTGTTATTTTCATTTTTATTCCCTTTTTTTCTAAAAAAACAAAAATATTCGTTTTAAAAATACAAAACGAAAGAGGAAAAATGTGTTTTAATTTTCGTAGACGGTTGCTGCTGGTCCGTGATGGCACTTCCAAAGTGGTAAAACAAAAAAACGTTTTCACGTTCATTTGGTATTCACACGACATCACATGGCCAAGTAGAAAAAGGGACAGAAAGAACCGAACTCAACGCGGAATGAGTTGAGACCGGCTGTTTTTTCTTTCGCTGAAACCACCCGGAGTTTCCTTTTTGATTTTTGTTGTTTTTCCGTTTTCTTGTTGTCCTTAAATAGGTGGACGATGGAATGGGATGTCGTTTTCGTCCTTCCCCTCGTCCCATCTTGATGTCATAAAAGAAGCAACATTTTTTTTACCTTTTTACTTTCGAGTCGAGTTCTGCTGCTGCTTGCTGTTGATGATGTGAACATCTTTCAAGTGATGACGCGTGTGAGAGCCGATTGCAATCCAAGGCCCTCGTTTCACGCCAATGAATGGCCACGTTCTGTTCTGTTTTGTTATTTTCGTTTATGATGGACTGCTGCGTAGGTTTGACCCTTTCGCTATTACACACACACACACACACAAAATGGGGAGAAGAATGTTGCGGCTCATCATCACACACACACACCGTTGCGTCCTTCATCGTCCACTAATGAGGTCCTGTGCTCCGTGTTATATAAGGCGTTAGCACAGAGAGAAAGAAGACTCCACCAGTTTTGTTCTTGTGTGGAATAACAAACCCTCTTTCATATAGGACGCAACGGGGTAGGTTGTGAGTGCCTGAGGAGAATCAAAAATCAGATGGAGACTCTCGGCTTTTTTTTTGTTTTGTGTATAGAAAAACCGGTTGTGTCTTTTCGTTGTTGTACAACAACAACAGAAGACAAAGGGAAAAAGAACTTTCTTCTCTTTCACCTAAAGAGTTGTTTTTACCCCTGTGTGTGTGTTTGTGTGAAAGAGAGAGAGAGAGAGAGCATCATCATTTGCTCACAGTTTTAGATTGGCCAAGTCTAAGACATTTTAGACGGTATGACAGTATCATTTCCCTATAAATTCTTTTTATATATTCCCTTTCTTTTCATTTTGTACACATCAAAGTTGTTTTCTTTTCTATCGTTTTTTTTTTCTCTTTTTTTTTGACCGGGCATTAAATGTTACAAGTCACTAAAGCCCCTCCCGGACTGCTTCACGTTCTTTCTGGCTCCTGTCCAATATAATGCGCCGCATACGTTTATTTTTCCCCTCTTTTTTTGTCTATCTTTGTAATATGTTTTTTTTTTTTTTTTTGTTGCAAAGGAATATAGTAGAGAGCTAAAAGGAGAGAAGACAGAGACACTGTTAGCTCCGCCCCATCACTTTCATCCATATGTGTGCGTGTGTTATTATATTATGCATTCAATTTTTTTTTTTTTTTCTTTTATCCCCTAGAGGACACACCGAGTTGTTTTTTTTTTTCTTCTTTTTCTTTACATCCAGCGACATTTGAGACGTTAAGTATGATCGTTATTATTATTCTTATTTAGTAATAAAAGGACGCCCGGCGAAAGAAAAAATAGAATGTCATGTTGAGAACAAGGAAAGAACAACAACAGCCAAAGAAAAAAAAAAGAGAAATCTACTAGCAAACAACATTCCAATCAGCGGGACACGAGTAATTATTTCATTCATGTTTATATTAGTTATATACCCACCCACCCCTGTATGTATAACCATTTGATAATTCGACAGCAATGGCCTCGCTCTTTTTTATATTAGACGGCGGAAATTGATTCGATTTTTATAGTCCAAAACACAAAAGTTTCGATTAAGAATTTTCAAATTCTTTTGTTTTTTGGCTTTTCTTAATTGAACGTTAAAAACGCTGCACGTCGGCGAGGGCGAAACAAAAAAGAGTTTTAGTCTTCTTTATTAAGAAGAATGTGACCCTTTTTGTTTTTTTCTTTCTCAAAAATGTTCCGATTCTGAAATTCTTCGGGGCTTTGCGCTTGTGATGTATTGTGTCTTTAAAAATAAAACGCCGAATTTTCTCAATATTATTCCAATCAGTATCGAGAAAATAAAAATCAGTCTCTCGAACCGGATCTTTTTTAAAACAACAAAATGTTTGAGTAACTCCAAAAAGAAGGAAGGGTTATATATAATTAGTGTTGGAGTTTATTCCAAGTCAGGGCGAATGAAATTTTAAAAAATTGAAGGCAAACAGCAACGTTCGCTGCGCTGCCTGACCGAGACTTGATATGAACGATGAAAATAAAAAATAAGAAGGAGGAAATCACGCGTGTGTGTATATAAGCTATATAGCTAATACACACAGTACACAATACTGACTCACGTTGCGGGGGCAGCAAGGGAGGGGAATTTATTATTAAAGCCTCAGGGTGGTATAGTGGTGCTGGTGGTGGCAGTCAAATGCGGAAATGTAATATCGAAACAGAGAGAAAGAGCATGACGTCGCGGTCGCGGTCGTCATATCAAATAATATGATATGCATTCCTTAACAATCGCCTTGGCCGTGATATCAGGGGCCTGCTGGACGTGTATATGTGTGTGTAGTAAATGAAACACTCATCCATTCGGCTGGTGCAAGGTCGAAAACAATATAATAAGGAGACTGCAGCTATAACACCGTCATCCTAAAATGGGATGACGGACAAAAAAAGGGTTAACAGGGAATTCAAGTTTCTCCCCTTTTTACTTTGGGATTTGGTCTGAAGGGTTAGAGAAGAAGAAGGAAAATGGAAACCCGACGACGAATAGCTGATTATTCATGCTCATTCATCGACTTTTGCCCTTGTCTCGCATTACGCACAAACGTGCGTGATTTTTTTTTTTTGTTTTTTTTTTTGTTTCTCTTCTCCTTCTCTGTTGTTGTTGTTGTGAGTGTCATTTTTGTATATTTCTTTGACATAGAGCTCGAAAGCTTGCCAGACTGGCTGGCAGGCAATCACGTCGTCTCTCTTTTGTTTTTTTTATTTTCAAATTTAAATTTAAATTTTGTTCTTTTCGTGTTCCATTCCGGTTCTCGTCTGTCCATTTTGAGAAGAAGAATTTTTCACGCACATGGATCGTCACTTGTTTCTGTTTCCATTGACGACCATTTTTGGTCCACTCAATAGAAAGCCGAAAAAGAAAAAGAAATAAAAAAAAATAGAATTTTAACGTTTTAAAATAAAACGCGGACCTGGAATTTCATTTGATTTCATTTTTTTTTTTTTTAAGGTAAAGATACGTATATATTTTAGTTGGAGGAGGAGGAGGGGGGTAGGCTAATCTTTCATTCCACTTTGATCGCCGCCATCTTTCTTCTTCTTGCCGTCTCGCTTCGTGTGTCTTCACCAGTCCATCGTCTGGCCATGGAAAGAAAAGAAAAAACGAAAATCAAAATATCCCAAACGCGTAGTATGTATACAAAACTTGATGGCAACTCTCTTGAATGGCAGAGGTTTTTGCTCCAGCACTATGTCCACTTTTTGGGATTTTCTTTCTTTTTTAAGTGCTTCTGTCCTCCTATAGGAGGAGTTCAACAGCGCATATATATGTCGTATAGAATCATCAAAATATAGTCAAGTAGAATATAGAAAAGTCTTTCTTTATATGTATAATAGTATGCTATATAACCCGACGTGTATATGGCAACGTATAAGGAAGCGACCAGTGACTGCCGCCGCCGCCGCCGCCGCCACCACCACTGTCCTCCTCCTGCTGCTGATGCGGACGTGATTGAAATTCCTAGCCGGAGATTCGTGAGGAGGCTGCCTGAACACTGTCTTTCTCTCTCTACAGTCTCTGCTGTCTGTTTTTTTATTTTCTTTTTTAGTATTGTATAATATTATTTTTTAGAAAAAAGGGGATGTGGGTCACGTGATACCAAAGTCCCTCCTTTTTTTTCGGTCGACAGAAGAGAGAGAAAACCTTGGTAAGAAAACGAGAGGGAAAGTTGTTCTAAGAGTCAGACATTTGATTCTATTGGCTCTATAGTATAGTCTGTGTGTAAAAGGGGTACATAGATTCGTAACAACTACCAAAAGCAGTAGCTGCAGCCATACATAAATAGTTTAGCTCCAAGTTATAGCTTATTCGTCGTGTATATCTGCGCGTATATCTGTAGTATGGTATAGAGAAACTATTGTTATTATGTGGCCACCACTCTCGTTCCCGCTGTGGTCTAGACTGCGGCTATCTTTTCTCGTCAGCTGTATCCTATGAGGAGAGTCTCTGCTAGTTGTTTCGCCAAAACTGGAAACAGACAAGCCAATGTAGGACAGCAGCAGCAAAAATATGCAGAGTTTTTATATTGTTATACTACTGTGCAGATTCATAATATAATAAAGTTGCTGCTGCTGCTGCTGCAGCTCTTTCTCAACAACAGCGGCAACAGCCATGTATGATAAAATATTTTGTTTGACATGTTGAGCAGCAGCGCAATGAGATAGCGGCACACAGCGTGAACTGCGGCCTTCGATCAAATTCTAATGCTTCAATCGTTTTTGATGGTTTTCACCTTAATTCTTTGGCTGGCTGGGACCTTAAATGGACAAAGAGCTAAAGAGACAGCAGAGAGACGAAAGAGACACACACTTTGTGTTTTCTGGCACGCCAATCTCTTCTGTGTTGACAATGCCCCTCATCATTGTCACACCGACGATAATGAGCATCAACCTGACCAAAAAAATCAAACAAAAACAGGAAAAAATAAAAAATAGAAAGGGATTCAACCAGGCGCAAAGACGACGCGATGCGACGGAAGGAATTGAGACCAAACAGATCTGAGCGACGTCTAGTGATTGAATCCGCCTGTTAGACACTGTGTGTGTGTAGAAATTGGTTAGTGACCATTGTCAATCTCAATAACTGTCACGCAGCTGGACGGAGAAGCCAACATTGTTTGGACCTGTGCGCACGGCGTATTATTACTTGAATGTTACATGTAATACACAGTACTATACATCAGCACAAGAGGACGATGGATGTGAACAAACCAAACCGACAACATTTAGGTCAAGTCTTCTTCTTTCTTCTCTCCGCTCTTTTAAATTGTTTACCAGTCGATGTGAAATGTCGTAACAATAAAGAAAGCGTTTTAGCTTTTTTTAAAAGATTCTTTTTTGTTGTTTTTTTTAGTACGTCAAACAGATGCTCGGCCACGTTTCGCCGGTAGAAAAATCTTTTTTTCACGACTTCTGTTTTTCATTGTTTTTAAATTTATTTTTTTTTTTGTCGATCCGGCAATCAATAAGTCGACGTTCTTTAATGCACACACAAATTTAAAAAAGCTATTCCTATAGTTCGATATTGAAATCCCTTCTGTCAAATTGCATCGGCCTTTCTAAAAAAAAACATATAACAGATAGATAGATAATGGAATAATAATGAACTCAATTTTCCAATTGGGAAAAGATGAAAAAAAAAAGAAAATAGAAAAAACTGATGGGGACGTTGAGAGCTGACAAAAGGCAATGAATTTTAGATTTATGCAATAAAGGGGCCGAGTCGAATGAAAGAGAACGACGACGACGAGAATTTTTTGTTTATTTCTCTTGATGTTGTTGTTGTTGTTGAATACTACGACTCAGCAGGATGTTGCACACAGTTCTCGTTCTCTTTATTATTCCAATGTTTCTTTATTTTATTTTTTCCACCCGTTTTGTTCCATTCCGTCGTTGATGGGGGACGTCGTCGCCCGTGTGATAAGACGTACACAACACATGCACATATTTGTTACTTCTTCTTCTTCTTGTTTCTTGTCTCTGATCTTCTTATTGTTGTTGTTACTCTGTGTGCAATAAGTCTCTCTATTTATCCTTTTGGTTTTTTTTCTTCAGATCTCTTTTCTTTATTCTGCTGTGTGTGTGTGGTTATGAGGACGAAAGAACGACAGATTGTGCTGTATTTGTCGTAAGTAACAGCACAGAGACGACGACGACGAGTTTTGAGACGTACGATAAGTATCGCTGCGGGAGGAAGTGGGTAGAGAGCCCAGGCTGCCAAACAATAGCCACAACAAGGCGAAATATGTGTAACGTTGTTGTCGCACTGTATGTACATACAAGTAAATATATAACATGTATAATAAATGTGTATATCGCTTGAATAATATACGGGATATCGCTCGAGAAAACGGGACGTAACAAAAAAAGTAAAAAAGAACGAAAAAGAGTTTTACCGCCAGGCCAGGGCTTTGGCATTTTACCCAGTTTCTTTCTTTCTTTCTTTCTTTCTTTCTTTCTTTCTTTCATGTCTTGTGGACTGTGTCATCATTTTCAGTTGGGGTTATAATAAACACGACGACGACGACGCTTATAACAGCAGCAGTGAGTATATAAGAAAAAGAAAAAGTTTCATCACACCATGGCATCCGTCAAACATCTTCCGGTTGAATGTGGGCTGGGTGGTGGCTCCAGGCTCCTGTATAAATGGCAAAGATTTTTCTTCTTGTTGTGTAATTCAGCACGCCATGCATCACCCTTTCGTATTTTTATCTTATTATTCCTATGATAAGTATATATATGTTGAATATAATATTCATCAACCGCGCCTTTTAATCTTATTCTTTTCTATTCTTTTCTCTTTTAAAATATATTACACACTGTACAAACGTATACACATGTGAGCCCTGTGGAATTGGCGTTTGACAGACCCGCAAACGCGTGCGGCAGAAGCATTTCATCATTGAAACACGCTATAGTCTCACTGACGCCTTATAGCATGGCACCCGTTTTATTATCTAGTCGACCGGTTTTGTTTTTTTCCATCTTATTTTCATTTGTGAAATAATACAAAAATAAAAGAGACAAACAAAGTCTCACGTCTTTTTTTTATAAAAAATGATTCATGTCACCGCAAGAATTGATGTAGTTGCATTTATTTTTCAAAAGAAATACGAAAATCTTTTTATCCTTTTTTTGCACTTTGTTTTATTTTTTTGCACGGTGTACACAAATACACAGAGTGAGAGAGAGAACGCGTGAGAGACATAAATAAAAATGACTCGGACAGGACGGACAGATGACCTTTTAAACGGGCCAGCTCCTATACATATAATAGGAGAACGCAACGTATATTTGCTAGTGAATGTGATGTACGTATATATATATGTGTGGGCACACATTGAGCTCCGGGCACATATTACGGTGGTGCTGGACCTCTACTAAATAATATACAACACGATAGCTGAGAGAGAGAGAAGGAAGAATGAAGGATAGCATGTGCGTGTGAAATGTCCCTTATTCCGTTTGGACTCTCTGTGTGTGTGTGTGTGTGTAAAGTATTTCTCCCTTGCCTGTGACCCCACCCCTGCTGATGCTTGTGACGTTCTTCTATACTTCTATTCCAACTCTGAATATAGTTATATAGGAGGCGATGAGGACACAGAGAGAAAGAAGGGGGATATATAGAAACGGCTGTGGGACATACACACGAGAGGTGGTGGTGGCACCGGGGATTGTACACATTAAACAATCCTCATTGGATGTGTCTACACTCTCTGTCCTTATATCTCGTCGTTCGTCGTCCCTTATGTATACGACTCAACTTTAACGGCTAGTCTTGTACGCGTTGAGTCTACATGAGGATTGGACGGCCAGGCTGTTCGGCTGTTTTCCCCCCGTCCGACCGACCATATGGGCCGACTGTGTGTTGTATATGTGAGCGTGTGCGCACACTCTTCGAACCGTTTTATTTTTGGGTTCGACATAACACACACACAGCCAGCCCCTCTCTCTCTCTCTCTCTCTCTCTCTCTCTCTCTCTCTCTCCAGTTTTCTCGTATATTCGAGTTGCGAGCCGAGGCTAGAAACTTATTCCCTTTAGTACTGCACACGAACCCTAATACTACTACTAGAGCAGCAGCAGCTTCTAGTATATTTCCCCGGATGAGGAGAGTTAGTCTGGGGGGGAAACAAGGGACGAGGAGGGGGGAAATAGAAAGTGGGGTGGGACTCTAGCAACTTCCGCAACATCTGCAATGTTTTAATTTGAAACTAGGGTCTTGCTGTTCGTCTCTCTGCCTTTTTCTTTTTCTGCGAGTTGGGTTGTTTTTGTTGTTGTATTACGAAGAGACGAAACGTGTCGTCGTCCACCAGCTTTTTTTGTTTTTTAAAGTGGGGGGGGGGGGGGGGGGATCACCAAATGGCTGTTGCAACATTTCGGCTCAAATCCTAGACGGGAAAACAACACGAAACTCAAATGTATAAATAATAATAAGTTTATTATTATCCCAAACACAACGAGATAGAAAAGAAAACAAGAGAGAAAGAAAAATCCCCGGTTTGTTGAAACGGAACGACGAACGGTTCGGTCACATGCAGAATTTTGTGAACCGACGACGAGTTAAGAGCAGTTCGAACAGGTGAAACGGGAAGTGCTTTTAGGATAACAACAACAACAACAACAACAAAACGAGTGTTCACTTCTTCTTTCATATAGAAATATAATATGCAACAAAACGCCCGAACCAGAAAACTATCATTTTATAATAATAATGAAAAAGAAGGAAAAGAATAGAAACAGAATTTATTCGTAATTTTGTGATACGACGATCAGGAGTGTTGGTTTCGAAAGGAAAAATGTTTTTTTTATTTTTCTTATTTTATTATATGCCGTTCTTTTGTAACAAGTTACATAGCGTCAAACTATTTCTTATATATCTCCCCCCATCCCCCTTCCAATTTTCGTTTCTTTTCGTTCGTTCGTTTCTTTTCCCACCAATTATTTCCCTGAAAAAAAGAAAAAGAAAAAAAATAACCGACTCACACCGGTCGTTTGGGTTTTGAGAAGCTTCCGCAAACTGCGGTGAGCTCATCCGGTCACCCGGGTCTACAGCCAAGACGACGTGTCTTGTATGTCTATATGTGTGTAGTGTAGCTTATAGCTATTATCGACGTGTCTATATCGTCGTCGACAACCAAAAAAAAAAAGAAGCTACAACAAAATGATAATAATAAAGAAAAATGTGATGATTGATGTCATGTTGGAAAGACCAAGACCAACCAGCCCAAAAAAAAAAGAAAATGCAGAGGGGGGGAGTTGATCGTTCAAATAGACACTGCCGTAGTATTACATAGTATACATTTAGATATAGTATATATATTTTCTTGTTCTTCTTGTGAACATTTTGTGACCCAGAATCACGCAACATTTCCTCAGGGGTGTTTCTCGCCTTCAAGTATATACACGTACACGTTTTTTATTTTTTATCTTTTTTTTTTGCCTTTGACCGCAAATTCCCGCTGCTACTGTATACCTCTCGAGGGCAATCCTCCCTCTCTCTTCAAGTAGAAGAAAAAACCGCCCCTCTTACACACACAGAATTCGTCTCGGTGGTTATTTTTCTTCTTCTTCTTATTTTGTCTGCGTTGCTGTGCGTTTCATCCAATTTTCGGTTTCCTTTCGCCTTTTCATCCGAGTGCTGTGCGCTTAGAAATGTCGAGTATATTAGACGTGAATAGCTGCCGACGACGACTTCATGATGTTGACTGGTTCCTCTTTTTTGGAAGGGGAATTTTGATCGTTTTCTTGTGTACCACAGCGGAGAGACAGCGCAGCCTCGAACGAATCAGCGAAAGTATTTCCCATGTAATGGTGAACGACGTACGTCGTTAAAACCAACAAAATGTTTTTTTATTTTTGTATTATTTAAAAATGAAAAAAAAAAGAAGACGAAAAATAATGGCGTCTTTCATTGAATTAGGAAGACCGAGAGAGAGAGAAATGCTCATTGACACGTTTCTTTGGTTTTATGTTGACAAATGCGTTTTTAGACGCTGGCTGCGACCATGGAGTGCCACGCTGCGTATGGAACAAATGATGCGCGTGTGTGTATGTGTTGACGTCAATTTTACTATCGCCCATTGGCATTCCACATGCACACACAAGCAAAGCCTCTCCTATAGGCTACAGCCGCACCCCCCGCTCCCGGAAAATGAAATCGTGAATCATGAAATACATCAGCTCTTGTAATACTGTACGCAATCATCAACATCATCATCACATAGGGGTTGCCTATGTTGTTTTGTTGTCTGCATTAGACAAGTATATAGAGGAGAACCAGCACAGCTCACCCGCCAGCTATATAGGCAGCAACACACACACAAGACACAATTAAATGTTTATTAAAAACGCCGTAAGGGTCAGAGTCCGCCCGCAGCACTCTGGCCGCCACCCATCCAGCTCGAATAAGCAGAGCTCTCGTCTAATGTTGGCCATCATTGCCGATGATTGAATCATCAATTATTGTGTAGATGCGGCCGGAAAAGACTCATTGACCGAAAAGAAGAAAAAGAAAAAAAAAGATATATTAAAAGAAGCGAATCAGGAAAGAGCGGCCATCTCTCTTTCTTCTTCTTCTTCTTCATATTATTATTATTATACATTTCCCAACCACCCTTTTCCTTCTTCTTTGCTGCTGGGTCGTAGTTGAGTGAGTGACTGACTAACTCAAAGAGAATAAATCTTCGTCCGTTTCCCCCCCCCCCCCCTTCGTCTCTAAATAGAAAGAAGAAATATTTATCAACGAAAATGACGAATGAATTTCAACGATTACCAACCAGATGAAATATTGATGATAAATAAAATGACGCTGCTGCTTTTGGCATGGAGATTCGTGCAAAAGATTTTTTTTTGGCGTGACTCGACTACAAAAACAAAATAAAATACTAGTATCTCGTATGTATAAATGTGTGTTATGTACAAGCACAAGAGATGCGCTCTAATGATGTGACCCCCAGTGGGGGGTGTGCATGTATCGTTCTTCTTCTTCATTTGTTCATTCTCCGGCCTCTCTTATTTTTTTTTTCTCTTTTCTGCCTTTTTCTTTTTGATGTATCGACTCTCTTCCCGCGGGACTAACCAGCCAGAAAGAAAGAGAAATAAAAAACAAGACACACAGAGATGAACAGAGGAAAAAGTCAGTGGGACTCACGACGGTGGAACGAACGGTCGTTGGGGATTTATGACCTGAGCGTCCCTGAAAGCGATTAGATTATCGGTGGTACATTCGGATGTGTGTTCTGTTCAATTCCCGCGTGATGTCTCTACGTGCGTGATGCCCACTTTTGCGGCACCGCTTTTTATCAAGAGGGTGGCCAAAGAGGTGGGCGAACGTACTCCTTCGTCTCCTTCTCTTTATGTGTGTATATAATATGTTACGTGAAAAAGGAGCCGTAGATCACACGGACGGACAAAAGGTGCTCGTCAATTGTTTTCGTGCACCTGCAAGCCGCTATCAACGTGAAAACAGCGAAACCTCTTTGGAAAGAAAAAAGAAATATAATTTTTTCTTATTTTTATTTTATGCAAAAAGGGAAAATCGAAAAAAGAGGGTCCGGTTGCGATTATTTTCTTTTCTTTTTTATTTTATGTACGTTTCTTTCGTTCCGGCCAGCAGCCGCATAATAGTTAGACGTGTATATTATATAGGCGTCGTCTAATATAGTCAACGTGTGTTTAATTATTAAGGACAAACAGCCAAAAGGAATTTCTATACTATACGTCGATGTGCGCCTATATCTCAAGAGACGCAGCAGAAAGGGTCAAATGATTACCATTCAAAGTTAATTGGAAATGCTCGTCATGGACCAACATTGGAGAGAGAGAGAGAGGCCTGAAAGATGTTTTTGGGACGAGGCCCAACCCTTTTGTTGAAAGATCTTTTTACACTCACACATTCAACATTTACTGACGATGGGAAAAAGATTTGAAATTTTTTTCAAAAAAGGGAAAAGAAAAGAAGAAGAAAAAAAATATTTTCCCCTTAAGACTTCCTTTGAGGGCATAAGATGGATAGGACTCCAGTAAGAGAGAGAAAGTCTAGAGTCATCCGAGAATATTGTGCTGCATGTGGAATAGTAGAGACGAGAGAGAGTCTCCCGCTGCAACCAAAGTTATTCAACCCCCAGGGGCGACGAAGAAGAAGAAGAAGAAGCTGAAACAACATCCGCTGCACACTAAAAACCAGCAGACGCACGGGCCCGTTTCTTGTGTATGTTATATTTTCCCAAATAGCCAGATGGGATGGAAATCGGCTGCTAATTGAAGGGGTGACGTCGCTTGGCCGACGAGGACGGACCAGACAGTTTGTTGCATCAACAATGGTACATTGCCTGCCGATTGGGATCACCACCCACGTCCGAAGCTTCGCAATTCGCGTAGATGACGAACAGAAGTTTCTCGTTTCGGACGAGGGGGGCCATCGTGCGTCTTTCTCCTTTTTTGCCCTTGTGGGGACGAAAGCCACCGACCATTATATTCATTTTGTACAGTTGCATCACCTGCAAGGTATGTACGTGTGAAGGCGAAATACGAGATTATGGTTGCCCTTATTGTATTGGCCACGCAGCGCACACAAATCATCTTATGAGGCAATTCTCTTCTTCTTCTTCTTCTTCTACATCAAAAGAAAAAGAAAAAAATGTTGTCATCCCGCCAGTAACGTCATCCCGCCTCTGCACCATGTCGAAATATATCGACGAATGAATCACACACATAAAAAGATTTCGACTTTTTATTAAAATAGGGAATACATCATCAAATCTTGAACGCAATGATTTGGGCATTCTATTGCTTCATTATTTGTATTAGACGTTTTCTTTCGAATATCTAATCTCCTTTTTTTTCCTTCTATCTTTCCGAGAGTCCCAAGTCTCGACGGAAGTTCAAAGGCAAGAAACTTATTTCATTCGTTACTTTCTACACAACCCAACTCTTGAGAGATGAGGGTGAAGTCTTGAGTGACTCGTCACTTCCCGAAATGAATGACTTTTAAATTATAACACATTGTGTCGGAGTAATTAGTAAAGCATATCCAGTTCGACGTGACTTGTGGTGGCTACAGCTGCAATGAATATTCAAATATAATGGTGTTGAATGGTAAATTTTTCCCCGTGTTCCACGGGAACTGTTACGCCATCTAGCGTTCCTGTTTCGAGATGTTTTTTTTAATCATTAAACAAGCCGACCGATTGTAATAATTACGACGAATGATATATTGTCGTTTTCCTTTTTTGTGCAGTTGGCGACGCGCTTACATCCGGGAAACGACATATTTTATAAATTTTTGGCGTTTCATTTTCTTCTCTAACCAATTGGAAACATTTAATTGCGGGATATAAGCCTTGCCGCACCGCACGTACCACTCATTTGCTACACTAATGACTTAACATGCCCTCCAACGCAATGCGTAACGTGACGTTTAATTATTTATAAAGGAAGTATTATTTGTCTTCTAATGTTCGTCACTCGTGTTGACGTATTTAATTCAAAGAAGATCACAGTATTTTCTGGCTGATCAACCATCGGGAAAATATATTGAATTATCAAAGTTACATTGTGCATTATATAAAAATGAATTCGGGACTAAGATGCTTTATAAGTTGTTGTCACTGCTTTTAACACATAGTGCGCTCCATCTAGTGGCAGTGGATCTCGCTGCGCAGTTAAATCGCTGCGAATGTAGTTCTTTCCGGCTCTTCGGTTGTAAATACGGGCTCCTCGGTTGTTACTATCGGCTCCTCGGTTGTTGCTATCGGCTCCTCGGTTGTAAATGGGGCGTCAGAGGTAACAAAATAATCTGTTGTAATGATTACTTCGGTTGTTGATTCATTCGGTGGAAGTGTGGTAATTTCAGCTGCATCATTATTCGGAATATTCGCAATGTTTCAATTAAGTAATGTCTACCAATGTTCCCAAATCGTAATTACGTACGTGTACAAGATGCGGTTTCTTTTGTTTCGCATCTGAGACTGATCGGATCGAAGACAAATTCTGGGGGACAATACTGCAAATTTGTATCAAAGAGAATTCATTTTTTAGTTTTTAAATAATTAGTAATCCGTAATAAGGATTTTTTAAAAATGGAATACCTCTATGAAAGACTGGCCGGTACTGCAAATGTAGTACAGATTGGTACAAGCATCTACAATATATCAGGGACAGTATATTAGAAACGGCCCTAGTGATGCACAAATAATCATAATTTATTTTTAGTTTACCTGGATATGGGAACACACCGTCTACAGGACAGTTGAATTTCTGATCTGAATAAAAGTGATTAAAATTGCGATTATTCTAAATCAAAATGCGAAGAGATTTATTTAGAAAATTCAAAACTAACTGCATGAAGCTTGATCAAAAGGCGTGCAGACAAAAGTGACTGGATCAAAGATGTTGCCTGCCGGACATACCTGCATGATTTGATGGATAGAAACAAAATAAGTTATTTGAATGTAATGTAATAATGAGATATTTCTCCAGCAAAATAACAAACTTGGATAAACGTTTTCGATTATCCCAAGTAGTTTTTAAAACATTTTCGAACGCATCTGTTGCAAGTGATGTTGAAATATTTCAAAATACCTGAGTGGAAGCCATACCACCGGAACAAACGTAATAAACGTCAGTACATTCTCCCGGGGATGGATAACTACCGTCATCTCCCGTGCAGCTAAATTCTTTGGATTGCTTATGTGCAATTTTTCTTCCCCTTTCCTGTGCTACAGCGCATTGGCTGGCTAGAATTTGTGAAAAAGAATGAAAAAGGAAAACAAATCATTTTAGAAACGTATGAGGAAAATTTACGCAAATGGACAGTTGAAAAGTCTCTCGTTTGTTTTTTTAACGCATCTGTTATTTAGTTATTTACCCTGAAAGAGATTGAGTACTAGCAACAAAAGAGCGACAAGCAAATGTTTAGCCATCTTTTATCCTTGGTACAGTGAACGGAGGTTATAATAAATTAAAAGAAACTAAATGTCGATCGAGGTTGTGGCACCGTGATTTTCAACCGTAGATAACGATAAGGAAACTGTTCTAGCTAGATACGCATGGTCATAGTGTAAATATTATCGTGATAGGGCAATGATGCTGCGCTGTACAGTATCAGGAAAACGACGAATGTCGTTGGGGCTTTTAATTGTCTCGAAATTTCTCTGTTCACTAATTCACTATAGAAAATTTTTTAAAGTTAAATAGATATAGCTTATAATCTGTAATTGGTAAAAAAAGAACGGTTTTCTATGCAACATTTTGGAAAAAGATATTTTTACCTTGAAAGAGACTGACCACTAACAAAAGAGCGACAAGCAACTGTTTAGCCATCTGTTACCGGTGATCGTGAAGGCGATACAATAAACAAAATCGGCAGCCAACTGTCAACCAAAGCCACACTATAGACAAAGATTTCTAATCACTGATTAGGAGCATAGCTACGTAGATGTACATAACCACTAAAAAAACAAGCAAATCGACCAAATCTCCGTCGACATCTAATGATCAGCATCACTGGCTATTCGTCACATTTACAACAATAGAATCAAACCTACATAGGTCAGTTTTAGAATACTGTACTGAATTATGATTAATAATAGAATTTGAGCTTCATTTTCATTTATTAGAAAAGGGAGCGACTGTTTTAAAAAATAAAGATATTTTAGCCGTGTTTCTTTCTAGTTAGTTTTTTTTTTTGTTAAGTTTCAAAAATATTGCCATAATTCTCTCGTGATTCCTGGAGAGCCTTAGACTTTTAGACACATCAGGCGTATCGGACAAGAATCTCGAGGAACCCAACCAAGTTGGGTGTTAACCGTCACACCCCTTGACAAGCGCACTGGAGCCACTGGGTTGTGTATAGATTTGATTGTGTTCATCGATCGTCCCCCAGCTCAAAACTCGTTAAAAATGTTATGAAATTGACAGCGCGACAGTGATATAGAAAGAGAAAGGCGGAGAGTACATTATAGTGCGCTGGTATCTAAATGAAAAGCCAAGAAAGCCTAGAGCTTCTCCTTGAATGTATATATATCTACACAGCTTGAATGGAGCTAAGTATATGCAGCAGTAAAAATAATAGTTCTATCTGCCCAGAGGACGCGAGACGAGATTGTTTGAGTTTTATTTTTATTTTAGAGTTCAAAGACACCTAATAACGAGAGAGAAACGAAGAATCTTTGAGGTTTGTTAATGGGCGCGCCACCCAGCAGTAGAGACTTATGCGCACTTGTTCTCCTCTCAAATGTGGCTACGTAAATATAAGTTCGTAGTTGGGAGTTAGCAACAGCAAGCTGAACATTTAAAAAACAGAAAAAAAACAAAAAAAAAAAGAGAGATAAGAAAAAATTATTAGGCAAGAATATGTTCCTTTACAAGAGTAGGGAAAAGTTATGCCCATATGTGGCTTTTATTATCGTGTAGAACTCTTAACAGGATTGTGAAATCTTTTTGAAATATACTGTGACAAGCTATCCCTCAAAATGACGCCGACGCCTTATATACACTCTTGTCTCTTGTGTTTTAAATTCTGGATCGTCTGCTTACTTACGTGGGCTATAGGCTATCCATTACGTCATTTTGCTTTATTGTTTAGTTTTTTAATCTCAGGCATGAACGAGATTTTGAAATACTAAACCTGTTGATGATCACGCAACGTTGAGTAACTTAATGCATCCCTTGTTCACGTGTAATGCGTCCCTTGTGCAGATTATCCCCATAACATGCAGTGTTTGAGTGTTTCTTTGCTGAGAACACTTCACGATTGAATCTGTACTACTATAGCTCCAAGTTAATGTATATCTCTTCAAATGGTTTGAGGGGTTTAGTCACACTTTCCTGTTTGGGTCAGTCGATCTTTCGGGGGCATCTGCTGATGCGCTCTTAGCATTCTTTTGCCGCCTAGCAACATTGTGTAATAAGTAGTCATTAAATAAAAGTCACGAGCAAGACATATTGGACGGGACGATAGTCAGGCACGTCCGTATAGCCTACACTTTGAGCGAACTTTCTCCGAGTTCAAGATGAAACACCTTTGCGCTTTGCCAAACTAAATAACGACACATTCAGAAGCAAATTGTTTATTTTATTTGTTTGTTTTTGTTTTTTTGTTTCGCCTTAACAAGAGCTTCAATACGAGTGCCATTTTGACTCATACACTTGGCATGAAGGAACATTGTCAAGATAGTCACAGACTAATGTTTCCGGGTTGAAGTACAAGCCGCTCGGGCAAGTCTGTATAAAAATAAAATAATTGAAATAAATCATTGTGGATCGAGAGAAAGGTTTTCTGTCGAAAATCTCACTTTTAAATATGGTTTTCCACCGGTGCATTGGTAAAATGTTTTGCAATCTTCAGGATTGGGATACAGTCCATTATCACTGGGACAAACAAATTCAATGGGTGGAGTGAATATCGTAGTTGTCATGTTCTTGTTCGGGGTTGTAGAATAAGGAACAGTAGTTTCTCTTGTGATGGATGTGGTCGTAGACGCTATAATCAACATTTCAAAATTTAACGTGTGTTTGAAACAATTATGACGAATCGCTACCTAGGTAACAAGCCACTGACTCTGGAGCAGCACAAACGAGTCTTTCGGGATCGAATATGGCATCACCGGGACAAAACTATAGAAGAATTTTCAAGAAAATAATCGTAAACTAATTGAAACTGCTCGTATTTTGAAAAATCATTAAGTTATAAGCTACTACTACTTACGCTTTCATATGCTACGCCTTCGACACAAGAATAATATCGATTGGAACACTCGTTGGGAATATCGTAGAAATCATCTTGAGTTAGACAGACGAAACCTATATGCGTAGCATGAAAATGTTAACAACATCTTATTAAACTTGAACTTTAAACAATAAATAATACCGCAATTGGCTGCATCGACAGAGACACAAATCCTCAAGTTCGGATCAAACACTCCTCCGCCAGGGCAGGTCTAAATATTAGGCATTCAAAATTTTTTCAAATCACATTGTCACTGTTTGTCAGTGATTTTTCTTTGCCAACAACTGAACGTTCACTTACGGTAATGTAAGCTATTCCAGCGAAACAATTGACGTAATCCGAACAGCAAGCTTCTGGACTAAGAGGAAAGAATCCATCCTCTGTGCACGGCCCTTGATTTGTTGTCGTCGTCGCTGTTTAAGTATAAGACAAATCAATTTGACTTAGATGAGGAAGGATAAAAAATAACAAAAAACCTTAAATAAAGAATTAGAATTGAAAAATACTTTGAGTACACTCGGCTTGATCTGGAGAAACGCAGGTGTTTTGGCTTGGTTCAAAAATACCTCCTCCAGGACAAGTCTAAAATGAAATAATTAAATTATATCAGACAGTGGATAGTGTTTTATCAGCACAGAGTTATCTTAAATTTACCTCGATATAAGCGATCCCTCCTACACAATTGTAGAACGTTGTTGAACAGGCTGTGGGACTGAGAGGGAAAAATCCATTTCCCGGGCAAATGAAACTGGGATCCGTAGGAGAATCAGCGGTGGATATGATAGGATTCTGTCTCAAATTTTCTAAATAGACATCCAAATTTACGTAAATGGCGCACAATTATTGCTTGTGAGTAGCGCCTTACCTTTAGCATGTCCGCTCTATTAAATATACAGAAAAAAACAGAGAATTAAAAAAATATATTAATTGTAAATAGCTGAATATATTCAATTGAAAATTTCGCAAGAGTAAGATAACATTTGAAGTTGTATTTATAAAAGAATAGTCCATTTACGGGTTATCTTAGAACAGGATCCATATAAAAATTCATTTATATAATTTGTTTCACCTTAACTGCAGGAAAATTTTGTAGAACCAATCCATTGGTAAGATCTGATGGGTTAGGTAAAGCCGTAATAGCTCCAATTATGAAAACTGTGCATTAAAATAGGAAAACATAAAATACTATACATCGCACAATTCAAATTATCTTTACACAGTTAATCACAAGTGCAACCTTTTTTGATTCACCTTTTCGTGATTAAACGCACATTAAGCTCATTACCGTTTAAAAGGAAAAACAACCGAGTATTCGTATGATTTTCCATTTTTAAGTTTTGCGATGAGAATTAGGAATCCAACTTGGGTAACAGACTCGCATAGAGTAGCGTCTGATATTGATTTACATTATCAAGCAGACAGTGAAGGACAGCGGGATTTATGAGTGTCAAAAAAAAATTGTTATCCGTGACTAGTTGCCGTTACAGATATTGCAACAGTTACTGTTTGTTGGAGGATCATCACGTTACATCAACTTAAATGGATCTCAAAGACCCTGGCGATAGATAGATTTTTTGTCTGAGAGTCTAGAGAATTTGAGTGTTGTCGTAGTTGATTTATCTTATTTACATATTCATTTGAGGTACACATCACCCACGGCACCAGCGCAGAGTATTTTCCTCAGCCTTGGAATTTTCTAAAATACTGACAAAGAGCTTATCTATAATATTCGAACCTTTACCAATTCTACCAATCTACAAATCAATTACAGAATGATAACTAATAACTTCTATGCTAAATTTGAAGAATATTTGATGTACACTTAATGCATATTATTATTGTGTTTGCCCTCGCGTTGGCCAACAAACAAAAATATTTGGTTCAGTTGATCATTTAGCTACTTAATTTGCATCCTGTTTAGATTAAACTTAATAAAAAAACTCGTCTTTCTCATGATGCAATTGTTAAGAATATACAGAAGGTATACAATTAACAAAAAAAAAACAGGAAATTTTTTCAAATATGTATATTTGTGTTTTGTATAATTTCCTGATTCCCTTATTATATACGAAAGTATAGAGATGTACTGTACTATACGTATATCTACAGTTACCTTTGTCGTCGTGTATAGGCTGAATAACTTTACGTTTTAGTTGTCCATTTTTAAAATATCCAATCAAAATATGTGTCACGTACTAAAGAAATATTGAATTACCAGGACATGATTATTTTGGGGGGTTTCAAGAAGGTGCGCCAGCAGTATTCTTTACTCTTTCCGGCCATAGAAAAGTGAAAATACTCAATACTCGTGCATCAAATGTTAGTTTGAGTTTATTAGAATATTTTTAAAAACTGTTCTCGTTTATAGGGGAAATAGAATTCGATAGACAAACGGATCACAAACATCTGAAAAACTACACGGGCAGTAAATTTAAATTAAACTTAATAGCAGAAATATGTCCATTGGAAATATAGTTATCAGCAAAAATACGTTATAGTCATTGATGATATCTCGCTGCTGTATTAGGCCTACTAAGAATTTTTCCACATAGTTATGAGTCTAAGTCCCGCTAAAAAGAATACCTATGTCTTTAATCAATTTCACTACAGAATATTCGACCGAATAACAAATTTTCTAAATACGCGATTTAGGGGTTCAGAATAAGGCCGATCGGATCTTTCGAACTGCCCTTCTATACCATGAGGAAGCGAGAGGTTCTGAATAAAAATAAATAATAAATAAATAATTAGATTTCTGAAGTTAAAATTATGTAAACGTAATACACCAAAATTATTCGGTTTTAAAATAAACCAGCTCACTGTTGCATGAAGCATAAGTCGGTCCAGTACATTGACCGATTGCGGGATCGAAAACGTTCGGACTAGGACAGTACTAAAAACAGATACAGGAACAAAAACAATGTAAAGTTATCATTATCAATCATATTTTTTTCACAAAAATAGTGTCTTGAAATAAAACAATACCTGAGGACCAAACAGTTTCCCATTGTAGCACGTGTAATATTCTCCGACGCAAACATTTGGACTAATAGGTACAAAACAAGTGGTGATGGTAGGAGGGCAACTGCAATCGGCTCCTGAAAAATCAAGTTTTTTTCCTATTGATTAATAATACCTAATTTTTTTGCTGTAATAGTTAATTGATGACTTTTGAAAGCAATAAATGAAAAAAAGGTTCAATAATTGATTTTTCGTATTTACCATCAACCGGTGGTTCAGTGGGGGATTCAGTTGGCGGTTCGGTAGGTGGTTCAGTGGGTGATTCAGTGGGTGGTTCAGTGGGTGGTTCAGTGGGAGCTTCAGTTGGAGGTTCGGTAGGTGCTTCAGTTGGAGGTTCGGTAGGTGGTTCAGTGGGTGGATCGGTAGGTGCTTCAGTTGGAGGTTCAGTAGGTGGTTCAGTGGGTGGTTCGGTAGGTGCTTCAGTTGGAGGTTCAGTAGGTGGTTCAGTGGAGGGCTCAGTGGGTGGTTCAGTGGGTGGTTCAGTGGGTGGATCGGTAGGTGCTTCAGTTGGAGGTTCAGTAGGTGGTTCAGTGGGTGGTTCCGTTGGGGGTTCCGTCGGGAGTTCCGTGCTCAAAACTAAAATAGAATCACCGAAAAGAAAACAATGATCAACAACGCAAAATATAAATATAAACAAAGTCGAATCTAATTACGTACAACAAGTCGTGTCTTCTGGACGTTTGCAGGCCGAAGTTGGTGGACCTACGTAAATTCCATTTCCTGGACAAGTCTACCAAGTAGAACCAAGCAAGTTTTTAAATCCATATTTTAGTCAAATAAAATCCCTTCTTTGCAAAGAATTTTTTTATACAACTTTATTGTTTGAAAATTATGACACCATGCAAAAACAAACGGCTCTTACTTGAGGGTATTCCTGTCCTGCGATGCAAACATAATATGTTTGAATACAAGCAGAAATCTCGTAAAATCCATCGCCAGGGCAAGTAAATGGTGCCAAGGTAGTAGTCGTCGTTGTTGTTGTCGTAGATGTCGTCGTCGTAGCTAAACACACCAGCCATGACATTGACGTGAATTTACTATAATTTCTTTATCATATTAAAAGGGAAAGTTAAAATACCTTTGCAAGGTGCAGTATCTACTGAGACGCAAATCGACAAGGATGGATCAAAAACGCCGTTCGGAGGGCACATCTATAAAGTTGCATAAGTCAACTTGTGAAACTCTGAACGCTTCTTTTATAAAACTTTGCTCGCCCATTGCATACCTGAGGGTAAATTTGTCCGCCTATGCATATATAGTAGCTGCTGCTGCAGGCTCCCACGGGATAGAAACCATCCGACGGGCAACTGAAAGGTTTAACGGTGGTCGTGGTGGTCGTTGTTGTAGTTGTCGTCGCTTTAAAAATTTAAACATAATGCATTTTTTGTATGTTTTTCAATTGTTACTGATTTGAGTGATTTGCGTATTGTGCAAGTATCAAGAGATAATTTAGAGAAAATTGGTAGTAAGGTTGTACTTAAGCAAGATGCAGTGCTCGGTGTTACACATTTAAGAAGAACTGGGTCGAAGGTAGCCCCGCCTGAACACGTCTAATTTCAAGATGAGGAACAGAGATGAATATTATTTGTGAATATTACTATTTCCTCTAAAAGTAACCTGCGCGTAGTAAAATTCTTCTATGCATGCATAATAATCTGACCCGCAGGTATCGGCAATTGGATAGAAGCCGTCCGGTTGTCCAGTGCACAGAGCATTATTCCTTGCATCAGGCTAAAACAAGAAATTTGATATAGCTTAATCGCTGAAAATAAGAATTTGTAAAAATTTATATTATAGCTAATACCGTACTATAGATTTCATATTTTTAAAAGTGCGAGTCAACTCAAAAATCACTATTTAGTAGTAGAGCAACACAGAGCAATTGAATTACGAGTTGATGAGTAGCTTACCACATGATTAAGGGTTGGATCTGCCAGCCAAGAAGACTTGAACGATTCTTGTGGCATTGCTGATGCTACATTCCACACGCAGCCTTTAAAATCACGAGAAATAAATCAACATTGATTCTGTTTTCGTGTCTATATTTTTAAAATAGCAATCAAGCTTACCATAGAGGCATACGAGGACTACGAATAGTTGAGTTTTCGTCATAAGGAAGCAATGTTTTCTGTAAGATTCGTGATTTGATGAACTTGACTCGGCTAATTCTCTTGTTATAGTGTGTGAACACGAAAGGATTTTGTACATGTACATTTCTAGCCTAATCCATTAGGCCCTTTTATCGTCACTCGTTCTCGATGACAAGTGATCTTCAGTCATTTATCGTGTTTGTAAAATCACCGAGGATTACGCCTATTATCTCTGAAAGTTTCGAGATCCTTAAGACCTTGCGCTTGCTGGTATCGCTATAAATTTATTACTGACACTTAAACATGCAGCGGATCGTTTTTATTGCTGTATTGTATTCTGCGTGATGAAATCTTAAATTGTCATACATCAGAATCAGGTTTTTAAACATAATTGGGTTAAGGACATGCAGATAAATGTAGCCATGTTGAATAGTTTCAACCTTCTTAAATTTTCGGGAAAATCGCCAAATAATCGGGTTGTTTAATTTTCACGACTCATGTTAACAGAATGCCAGGATTTTCCACCAAACTGTTTTCTTTGCGGTGATCCGACCTAAATAGTGATAAAGATAAGTACGCACGGTCAACGCATGTTTTCTGGACTTGGCGACACTGAAAAGATGAGAGCCGATTTAAACTCATAGATTGCGTACGGTACAAATAAGGATAACATTCTGACAGCATTGCGCTGACATGCATGTCAACACAAGTGGAAACAATATGTATTGACGCACAGGTCATATGTGTGCCATGCAACAAACGCAGCAACTATTTCACAATTAACTGTCAAATAGGTTCTGACAAATACGTTCGCTCCCGTCTCGGTAACTGACGATAACTAACCTTGACTAATGAAGATTCACAGCCTGGAACGTTGTAGGGCCAATCACATGTTGAAATTGCTGGATTGAAAACAAGGCCCGCCGGACACACCTGAATAAAAACAACGCATTACCAATTTACCATGTGATGATATGTTTCATATTAATATTATTTTGAAGATATTGAGCGTTTACAAATAGATTAGGAACATTGTTGGAACATTGATAGTATTGGCTGCATGAGTTGGGATCCGCAAAATTTCCGTTTGGTGATGGACAAGTGAACGTCCCAGAAGGCTTGGTGGTGGTCGGTGTTGCAATTGGCGTATTAGTTGATGAGGTAACCGCACCCGTAGTCGTCGTTATCACACCTAATTTTTAAATCTAAGTTTTAGCTGAAAATATATATATTAGATGAACTAGAGCTACGCTTACCACAGTAAGAACTATTGGTAGTACAAATATTATCATATGGGTCAAACACGCTGTTGCCCCGACAAGTCTATAAGACGAAAATCAAAATCAAAAGTTTAAACTTCTCAATAGAGTGAGTTGACTACTCGCAAATGTGTTACAATGTAGCATTACTTCAAGATATGGAACGCCATCGATGCATGCATAGTATTTATTACTGCAGGTATTTTCTGTTAAAAAATGTTTAAATTAAATGATTAAATTAGGGAATTATTAGAATTTGCAATTGACCATTGATCGGGTAAAAACCGTCGGCTGGACACTGAAAGCTCGGTGTAGTGGTAGTCGGAACGGTGGTGGTCGCTTGATAAAAAGAAATAAAAGATTGGGAAATTTGGGATTATTGTGTAATGGCATGTAATCAAGGATTATTCAAATAGATTTACTGTATTTTGTGCAAGAAGGGGAATCCGGCGAGACGCAGACTTGTGAAACCGGATCAAAAACGCCGTTACCTGGACATTTCTGTGTGAAGATATGGATTGAACGACTTTAAAAATGTAGGCAGATTAAAGGACTCAAAAACAAGCTTAAAAAGAATCAAGGTGATTACGACAGGATAAGAAACCCCATTGAGGCATTGAATGTAGTTTGGATCGCAATAATCGGGATAAAGAGCAAAAAACCCATCCGCTTCCGGGCAGGTAAAATTCCCAGTTGGTGTTTGAGTAGTTGTCGTCACTGAATTAGATAATGACGCAACAAATATGAACAGTTCAACTATTTCTACACTTTTACAAACTGAACATGACGAAACCTCACCTTGACCAGGAGGAACACGATCACCGCAGTCAACTTGTTCTTTCCAATTACATCCATAGTAAACAAGGTCGAAGAGCAAATCTCCGTTGCACTGCCATAAATACGTTGGTTGACCCCCATAACAAGTATAATATCGATTACACTGAGTATCAGGGTAAGTAACGTAACCAGGTGGGCATTGGAAATCACTTTCACCTAGATTAATGTCTCTGGCTTCTACAGCGGCAACTGCTACTTGTGGCTGCTGAATATTTTTACCAAACAGACAAAAAATAAAAAATGGAGGAATGAAGAGGTGAGCAAACTGCTCTAGAGATTGGACACTCAAATTCATGTAGAAAAATACGAAGAATTTGCATAATATGTGTAGATGACAATGTCATCTATATATGAACCAAGTTTCAAAAAAATGTAACGGTATGCAAAATATTTATGACTTATTTATTAAGAGTAAAAAATGTTCGCCTTGTAATAACTTGTAATAAATAAGTCATAACTATTTTGCATATCGTCAAATTTTTTTGAAACTTGGCTCAAATGTAGATGACATTATCATCTATCTACAGTTCAAAAATCAATGCAAAATAATGATAAGTGAATTAACGGCATTTTTTTTAATATGTCGCCTATATCGTGGGGTCATTTGAAGAAAACGACTCCTTTTCAAAACTTAAAATTTAGTGTTTTCCATTGTACTCATGGTCACCAGACTATAATTTGTTATCAAATTTTGAAGTTTGAACATTGTTGATGATGCTAATACACAAAATTGTCATTTTTTCTTGTAAAATGAATGGAGTTTTATGAAATTAAGAAATAAAAAAGATGCTGGTATAGAATCTAAGATATTTCCCAAACGAAACATTTTGTACCTCTGATTTTTTTTTATGTTAAGAAGACATATTAAGCATGTTTTCCTGAAAAATTCAAGCAAATCCATTCAGTAGCTCATTCCGATTTTTGAAAGTGAAAAACGTCAATTTCACGAAAAATGACTTTTTTTGTACTTTTAAAAATAAAAAATGATACTTTAAAATTACGCTAAGAGTCTAAAATTTTAACCAGACAAACTCTATACCCTCCCTCACATCTCTACTAACTTTCATGAATCTGCAACAAAATTAACCTATATTTTAATCTAATCAAACTTAGCCGTTTTTACTATTATTAAATTTAGCGCCACCAGGTGGCGCCACCTCGGATTTTTGTGCGCTTGGTCTTAAAAAATAGTTTAACCTTTAGTTTAACCCCTACATGATCTGATAGATAAATCAACCAATTTTTGCATTTCAATATGCTTAAAAAATTTTTTATCGTAATACGGTCATTTGGCCTTTTCAAAATTTCAAACCTTCGCGCCAGACGAACGCGTCATTTTTGTTCAAAATCCTTCGAGGAAAAATTTTTTTTCATCAATACGAATCGACTAAGCCCGGTGGCGATCAAATCCGTGAGATGGTCGCCACAGGTTTTGGTCGTTTTCATATGGAATCACCCATTTCCGAATTTTCAGTAGTGAAATTGAAGCCGATATTGGTGACGCTGTAGAAGATTTCCTTTTACCACCCTGAGTTCAAACAGCATTTTGACCACATAGGACTTCTTATTATCTTTCGAGTTTATTTAGTAGCAAATTGAAATGAGGACATTTTACAAATAGACAGATCAGAAAATTATGCCTTCCGGTTCCTGGCCTTCCCATATGTGCCCACCTAAATATATATGTTTGTGTAAACATGTAAAAATTAATTCAAATTGCCAGTTTTTATGAATCCATATTGCGTTATTGTTCCAATCAATGAGGTCTTCCTTGGTAAAACCAGAATGATAATTCAAGGAACACACCATGATTTCTCGTAAAGGATTCGATTCTTTCAAAAAAATATCAATTCCTTTTTTTGTGACCAAATTACAATGGAAGAGATGCAAACACTCGAGATTACGGAAGGAATGAATTTTTGCAGCCCTTTGTATAACATTATCAGTGAGGGTATTGCAGTATTCCATGGATAGGTTTATGTTGGAAAGTGAAGGGGAAGACAAAAGTGTTAAAAGGCTTTCAGACGTAATGTCCGAATGATTTCTCACTATCAACTTTTGTAATTTTTGTAATCTGGGCTTTTTTCCTTTGGTTTCAGTAGATTGGTTTGTTTTACAGTTGTCTAAAGTCAAAGATTCCAGATTGGGGCAATACTCGGCGATTGCTGGAATTTGGACTACAATAAACCCACCCATAAAGATTTTCTTTAGATAATTTCCAAATTTTTTAAGTAAAGGGACAACGCCATCAAAAGACAGTTCTCTATCGATTCGAGGATTTCCTACGGGTAAATATTCAAGAATAATACCATGGCTGAATTCGATAATGTAGAGTTTTTCCAGTGAGAGTAAACTGAAAAGATCTGTGTCCTTCAATCCTCTCTTCCACGCTGATAGATACACTTCCGTCACGTTGGGACAAAGCAGCACAGATTGTTGAAGGCTACCACTTTTGTAGACGGTATTTGGGAGGATGTAGAGCGCCGACAAAGAATATTTAGGGAGGGATAACTTTTGTTCGATCGCAGTTTGAGCGATTTCAGCCAAGCACTCTAGGAGAGTCTCGTGGCACAATATCCTCAGTTGGGGTAAATTTTCAAGAGCCAGTTTAATTCCTTTGGTCGTTACTTTGAAGCATCTCTCCAGATTTAGTTTGCGGATTGATTTGCAATCTCCAACCACGCATAACTTAAGAATTCCATCATCTGTTACTCGGCTATTTTTGCAATGAAGCTCTCTTTAAAAAAATACTACTTTTTAAAACCAAATGTAATAATATTAAATTTTTCTGTAATTTATTACCTTAAATCTGGGCAATGTTTACCAATCAGATAGAAGCAATCGTCGCCTGCTTCAGGAAATGGAATGTCTAGTGTTCGAAGTTTCACAAATTTGGGGATGAAGTAAAAATTTCCCACATACTGACTTGTAGTGTAATCAAAACGCAAGGTTTCCAATTTCTAAAATGGTAACACAACTTTATGAATAAAGGAAACAACTAGCGCAACTTATTTTTATTCTTTTACTGGACTTCTGATCGTAGCCAAATGAAGAACATCCGAAATGTCACAGTCTTCCTTAATCATAGTGAGATCTAAAGTGCGAAGACGAGGAGTCACCAGCAGTTTAAAGAGTGGTGTAATTTTATATCTGTGTGGATATATGTCGCTTGATTCCTTTTTCCTTAGAACCCTGATAAGTTCCTCCAACAATTCAGAAGCTGATTTTTAAAAATTTAATAATCAATTAAACGATAAAAACCGAGAAACTTATGATACACAGTATTTGTCGATATTTGGAAAAAAAATTAGTAACTTACGCAGTTCGTCAAAAGGATTTATCGCAGGTTTATCTGAATTCAAGGCATCCACGCAATCCTCTAGCACTCCGGGTGGCAATTTTTCGGAAAAAAATTTCTGCTTTTCCACAATAAAATTAATGCAAATTTCTGACAGAGACTTGACACTTTTCACTTGTGGCATGTTGACAGAGTAAAATCTTTAAACTACACTTCGAAATATTATACGGAGCACTTTAAAATGCAAGTGTTACTTTTCCTGCTGGGAACTATATAATAAAACTAATGTGAAACTGTCTCTTTATTTATACTTTACAAATATTATGATGGGATATATGGGTGGCCAATAGCGAGAAAAGCAATTTTTGTCGATTATTGTTTTCTGACTTCTGATTGGCATTCGATACGGTTAAATCCTCAGATTATTTATCCCATGAAGCCTATTTACCTTAACACCTGTACCCAACTACCTTATGACCTTTAAGAATGGGGGTTTCAAAAGAACTGTCAAGGGCATATTTTCAGGGTTATAAACATCTATGTTGTTCAGTCATCATCTTGAAGGTCGATTGATAAAATACAAACAAATATTTTTTTAATTGACAGTTTTTGAATCCCTTAACAAAAAATTAAATCAGAATAAAAAATCTAGCAAGAGTTATTGAGTGAACATGTCAGTGAAGCCTCAGAAAGTAAGTTGTATCATTGTATGGTCCCATTTCTTAAATTTTCATTAAAAAAAAATGTTCCTATGTTTCGCAGAGCAGGAAGAAGATACGAAAGCGATGATGGTGCACTTCAGTGTTCAGGGAGAGACTACTACTACAGAGATGGAAGGAACCCAATGCTACGGCGTGATCAGTGGGATGGAAAGCGACGGCCATGACGGGATGAATTGTAGCAGTCGGTAAAGTTGTAACGGCTACAAGATCAGTCCGCTCCAAATCAAACCAGTGAACGCTCACCTCACTTCCGGATATCACGAAACCACCACACGGTCGGATAAAACTGGTGAATCCGATGAAAGTTTCAATATATTGGTATACTAGCGGGGTCTATGGCATGACTGTGACTTTTTACCTTGGGTTAATGGGTTATAGATTCCACTGTACGAAATCGATTGAAGTCCAGACTCTGGGTCGAGTAAATAGATTTTACTACCTCCGTAGTAGTGATGTTGGTCTTACGTTCTTTGACGAGGAAGACCCGAACTAGTGATGGAAGAACACAGAACATTTCAAGAGATTTCTGTGCTCGTATCTCCAACTCTTGGTTCTTTCAACTTGTTTTATATTTGTCTCTGTTTACCTAAAAAAATTATCCGCGACATGTCTTTGGCAGTATAGTGAGTATACGACCGATCATCACTGATTGGCTGAAGTGATGAAAATTTACGAGCATATTTTTCCTATTTAAATTTATATTTATTTGACCGCATTTATGACAGACGATTTTATTGGTTTGCGCTGTCGGCGCCTGGGTTGAAGACTGGTTGTAGAAGAACAGTACCAGACAGTACAGGTAATTTCCATCAAAAACTGTTTTATGTGAGTATGACAATGCTCATGCTGCGTAACAGTTCCAAGATGGCAGTTGTCAATAATGTCTTATTTTCTTGTGTGTGAAATGGATTGCGGATGGCTCTCATGTTAATTGCGTCAATGTTGATGATTTGTTCAAATGAAAGTTTTGGATATGCATGATATTTTGGAGCAGTTTTCCGTTATCCTCTTGATGTAGATTATTTAAAAAATCTTGGTTTGTTAAAGTTACTAGTTGCATAAACGATATAGAGTTCAACTTTCGGGTGTCGGTAATTCGGGGAAGAGGAACGGGGAATCGTGGGATGGTAAAACGGGGAATTCAACCGGGGAATGGGGTTGGGTTAAGGGTCCGATTCCGCGCTTTACTGGAAGGTTTTTACTCCGACAGGCCGGTGATTCGTGGAAAATTCACCGTGGAATTCAAGTTTTGAAGACGACACGGTTCGATTTTCGCTAAAATTTTCGCCAGAACTGGGAATTGAACCACGGAACTAGATTTCTAAAGTCAGATGCGTTTATCACTACACCACAAATCTATATTATAACCAATAATAGTTTAAAGTAATGATTCTAGGGACTTCAAAAGTAAAAAGTAACTAGAATTTATCTCCACTACACCACGAAATTTTATATATAGGAATAAATAATTGAATACAGTAATTTTTCTAAGGACTTAAACGTAAAAAGAGACCAGAATATCTGTGATAGCGTACAAAACTACAAATAAAACGTTTTTACGTTTAAAAAGCATGGTGAAACGTTTCAATAAATTAGGTGGCCAAGGATTCTCACCCGACCAACCCGATACGCTGTTTGTTTACGACAGTATGCAATTTCAAGAAAGGAACAGATAACAAGTTTTGGCAGTAATGTCATCTCTTGTTAGGGTTAAAGAATTCATCAGTTATACATAATCGCAACTTGCCAACGCCAGGCTAGCGGTTCCAATGACTGTGGGCTCTTTGCGATTGCGTTTTCAACAAGTTTGGCATTAAGACCCGAGTAAATGTTTGTACGATTCGGTGGCCTGGATTACCCGGAAAATCCTAAGTTAGCTTGACTGGTTTTGCCGATCCTGCCGTCAACGTAAATCCAAGTGATTTCCATTTAAATTTACCGCTCACATCAACAGAACAATTTGCAGCCACTTTAAATTTAATAAGAATCAATAAGAATCATACATCCTGATGGTCTGAAGTTAAATACAGAAATTTCTTGTTCAATTATTGTGAAACTTCATTCCTTAACTGAATGTCTTCGTTAAATCTCCCTAAATTCCAGAAAAAAGCGTTTCCACGATTTTTGTTCCCCGATTTACCATGCCCGAGGGACAAGAAAAACTGAGCTTTCCCCGATTTCCGTTCCTCGATTTACCATGCCTGCAGGGCATTCCTCGGACAATAGGGTCTTTGCATGAAATTTCGATTGCTTTTAGACATACCTGGTTAGAATCAGTTTTTCACGCTGATTCTCATGGTATTTTTTATTTTTTTTAAATCAACCGAAATGTGTGCATTTTAAATTTAAAGTTCGAATAAGCCCCTCCCATTTCAAAACGGGCCCTCAGCCATTTTTCATGGGCGGAGCCTAATTTGTGATGAATTTGTAGACGACGCTCACCAAAATAACAAACTTCTGTACCAGTATTAATGTTTGTGTTGATTTTTATTTGGATTCCTGAATTAATGTATATAATTATATCTTATTTTAATATTTTTCATACCGTAATTCAGGAATCAAAATGAAAACAATAAAAAAAATAAATAAAAAAAATATTTTGGTGAGAAGTTTGTTTACTTGTCGTTGTCAACTTATCTGTCCATAGCGGGAATTCTGCGTTTTATAACAGCTTAAAATTTCAAAGAGGAGAATACCGAAATATGATAAGCAATATATAAATGCAACATATTGATGATAAATTTGTTACCGAACACTAATTGTCTACAAATCGAAGACGCAAAATTACGGCTATATTCTTCAAGTTCACTATTTCTTCATTCTTCTCAAAAAGATGATTGAACAGTCTGTTGACAACGAAATCAGGATTATGTTCGTCGTGAGCTAGTACTCCAATGAAATCGACGCACTTCAACGCCTTTTAACATTTACAAAAATCAAGAAAACAGTTTTGCTTTGAAATTGACCCAAAAAGAATATTTCTATGTAGGACTACTTACAAAATTGTGTTGATTGACTGTGTTCGCAAGTAACCAACTGTTTAGATCAAAGAATACAGCGGTTTCCTTCACGGGAAAATGGCAATTCGCTGGAAAATTCATCATAATAATTCTAAAAAAAAGAGAAAAAAAAATTTAACTAACGTTTAGGCTAATTTCCACATCCTCTATTAACATGCAATAAATCGAGTAACATACTTATTTGTTTGTGTTGTAGGCCTATCTAGCTGAAAAACTAAAGATGAAGTGCTGATATATCGTCTCTGTTCTCACCTTTTTATACTTCTAGAAACCCCTTAACTCAGATGTTTCTTGCATGCAAAAAGATTTTCAGGGGTTGTTTTTTTGTATCAAGATTCTAACCCACCCTTTGAAATAAACCGAAATTATAAAAGGAAAGGTTTCTTTCGTAAAACCAGGTGTTGAAAATGAAAAGTTTACTCTACCTCTTAATTATCTTAAACTAATTAGGCCAAGGACAAGAACTAACCTTCAATTGATAGGAAAAATTTAATGTAGAACCTAGAAGTTATTTTCTTCGTAGGCCTTTATTATTTGTTTTCATTCCTTTTTGATAACTTTTTTTCGATTACTCTCGCCACATCCCCGTTAATGCCTAAATTAATTATCTCTAGCACAGGAATCCGTCTGTGGTGTTCTCTGGATTCGTCTTATATTGAGTCCTCCAAGCAGAGCTGCAAGACTCCGATCCTCTTATTTCTGCTTATTTCACCCTTTTTTTTTAATTTCACTTTTATCTTGTCCTTTCTGGTGTCATCGTGATTAGTCTTGACAAACAAAATGCAAAAGTATTTATCGGTATTTGTGAATCAAACTTGATTATTAGTAGTAGGCCTAATTAGGATAACTTTTAATTAATGTATGATTCCATTCATTCGTTTAACTGTAAGATAAATTCAATTCAACATTCTTCGTTTTGGTTTCGATTTCGAACAAAAGGCCTTTTGTTATGTTTTTGTTTGTTATAACTTCATTGGTTATGCTCGATACTGACATTTCCCCGCTCGTTCAGATTTCCGAATTGCCGAAGCTGAATGCTCCAGATGTCGTTCGTAGTATTTCATCAAAATTAGAAAAAGTTGTCACAGCATGTATAACAGAAAAGTTATGAAAGTTTTTTTAAATAAAATCTAATGATATTATTTCATATTTTCAAATAACAGATTCCCCGAGCTTGGTTAGCTTCCGAGGAAAAGTTATACGTTATTTTAGCACAAGAAGCTGGATATTTCTTTGGGCAGCTTGAGAAATACTATTAAAGGATCTTCATGGTATGACGTCTTATCTAATGTTAGCTTATTCTTCAGATACTCCTTTATTGTATGCGGATGCCAGCAGAAGCCATTTGGGGCATTACGGCGTGGTCCATTGGGATAGAGACGACAACTTCTACCGGATTCGTGTGATTGAAGAATTTGCCAATGACGCTGAAGTTAGATTAATCGATAATGGAAACTGCAAACAGATACCGCGATGCAAAATCTTGGCTTCTCTTGAAAGCTTGACTTGTTTTCTTAATTCTCCTTTCGAGATTCATAGCAAGATGGATGATGTAACGCTTTCCCTTGCCGACTGGAGTAAACTCATCTTGGAAAAGAAAATTAGATTCAAAATCGGAAAATGTGTCAACGAAGTCTATTCAGTGACATTGACAGACGATCCATGTAGGCTAATAACGAAATTACAGAGTTCATTTCTTCAAAGATTTCACCAAAATGCACCAGCCATGAGTTAACGAATTTTATTTTCTTCACAAGTATATACGCATTAATGATTATTTTTGGTTTTCAGGACACAACATTCGTAAGGATCCAGCAGCAGTGGCGATCGGAAAATAAAAATTCAGTGAGTTAACGAACGTGATTTTGTGTTTATTATCCAGTCTCAATTGTTAATTTACAAAATCAAACAACGGAAGGAAACGACAATAGTTTATAGAGGAACAAAGGTAACGACAATAGTGGCAAAAGTCACTACGTTCATGAGGACAGTAAAACGGAGCAGAGAAATCGCCACCTCCATTGAATATGCCCATTACCAAAATATCCCCGGTCGTTTCGATATTTGAACTGCCTAAAAGGCAAGAAATTTCTGCTGTGAACTCCACTTATTCCCAACAAGCCCTGCCGGATGCCGATAGTCGGGTTGAGGTATTTTGTGTTGTTGATCCGACTAATTTCGATGTCTTTAATATATGTTTTTCTTTTTTTTAGGATGTAAGTGAAACGGAAGAAATGGTTATATCATTCGACAAGCTGCCTGACGAGAAACCAGAATTAGGACTGAAAGGTGTCTGCCTTGCTGGGAAGGTATAGTGGAGAAGGAAACCACCGGATCAAACTGCGATCGTTTGAAGAGGAAAAAAGTTGAAGGCAATTTCGGCAAAAGTCAAAACGTGAATTCCAACGCTAAGGACAGTACCTGAAGAACAGGCCGGTGAAGCAGAAGATTCCACACATTCTGTACGAGTAATTTCGCCCTCCATTGGTTCAGCCCGCTGTCGAAATTTCACCGCTTGCCGAGAATTCTCAGCTGCCGAAGCTACCATCAACTTCTGCTGTGCAGAAGCCTCGAAAAGCCAGGAAGGATCTCCTAGCAGTGAAAAGTGTCCTGGTTAAAAGCGGATCAGACAACAATCGTTTAAAGAGGAACAAAGGTAACTACAACTGTGCTTAAAATCACTACGTTCATCCCAACGCTAAGGATAGTAACTCGAGTATAGGTGGAGTAGAAGATGCGACGCCGTCTGGACAAGTGAAATCATCTAGCAAAGATTGTAATTGGAGATCGTCTTCTTATCAAGCTCAAGAAGTTATTCGCAATCCTCGAGGACCTCCTCCTCCATCAACTGGTAACGGAGAGATGAAAGGTCCGTCACAGTCTCAGAGACCTAAGAAAGTGGACGAGGGATCGCCAACTCCATTGGTTCAGACAGCTGTCGAAATTTCAACGCCGTCCAAGATTTCTTAGCTGCCGAAGCCGGCACAAATTCCTGCTGTTCAAAAGCAGTTAATTTATCCACAACAAGCCCTACCGGGTGCCGATAGTCTGGTGGAGGTATCTTGTGTTGTTGACCCGACGAGTTTCTATGTTCAATTGTCAGACAGCTGTATAGTTCTTGCCGAATTGGTTGAGAAAATAAACGAATTTTACTCGGGTAAGTAAATTTTTACTGTTTTCATTTGATTTCGTCCATGTTTTACTCAAACTTGTTTGTTCTAGATGAATCCAAGCCTTTAATTGTGGATGCCAAACCCGGCTCCGCCTGCGTGGTGCTGCACGAAGAGGATAATAGATCGTGTGGTATCGTGAGCAAATCCTTCAACTTAACGATCCAACTGGCCACCGTGTTATTCATTGACTATACGGCAACACCCAACGAAGTTCCTTAAAACAGCTGAAAGCTATTGACGGAGAATTTGTCAGGCTACCTCCACAAGTCTACCATTGCAGACTCAACGGAATAGGCAATTCACGAACTTGGAATATCGAGGACAAGAACAGATTAGAAGCTTTGCACCGTGAAAAAATGTATCAACGCCACCTTCAGTGAACGAGGTTCTGACGGGAAATTTCCTGTACGCCTAGTAAATGGAAGTAATATGGACGTCATCAATGAAGTTTTTGGCGCCCCGTCCACTACAGCCGTCCCTCCACCCAGCGCTGGATATACCTATCTTTCCGTTTCTCAGACACCGTTAGATGTCAGCATTGCTTGGTATTACAATCCAGGTCGCAGCAATCTTGCAGCTTTACTTGTCCAGTTGACGTTCCAGCCAATCAAGTAATATTTATATTTAACTATAGCTAATAGTTGTTCTTTTTGTATAAAATATGTTTTCTTTTTAGGTTGATTTGGATGAACTAGAAGAGTTTTATTCATCGCTGTCGGACCAGGCGCTGTCGGACCAGGCGTGCGAGGGTTTGCCATGTGTGGCTCGTTCCACTGAAGACGAGCGATTTTATCGTTTGAAAATCCTGCCATCGTAGATCAGGTCGCTAAGGTTCTTTTTGTAGACTACGGAAATGAACAGCAATCACCAATTTCACAGGTGAGGCGTATGGTCCCACGCTTTATGCAATGCCCTCAACTAGTAAGTGATTCTTTCTTTGCTATTCTCTACGACTCTAACGTTGCTATTTTTTAGACTTGGCATTCAAGATTAAAGGAAGTTTAAAAGATGTCTTTCGGCCTTGCCAATCCCGATCCTCAGAAACACATAGCTGCCATCTTATTCTAACTGGAAAGACACTTTCAGCATTGTTTTACTTTACCTCTTCTGGTAAAAATCTTTGAATGATCATTTATTTAAGTGTATCTAAGTACTAAAAAATGTTTTCCAATACTTAGGCGGAAATAATGGGGTATTTGAAGTGAAATTGAACGTCCCTGATATTGGCGATGCTGCAAAGTACCTGATTGGACAGTGAGTCTTGGACCGCATCTCGTTGAATACTGAGATCAAATTGACGACACAAAATTAGAATTTTGTTCCAGAACAAATAATTTCCACCGCTGCAGTTGCTCCTTTTGCCAAATCCGTTTCTGAATTCTGGATTCAGATTCAACAGAAACAGTGCCCGCCATTATGGAACGCATTGATATATTTTGACACGTGATTCAAACTTTGCCAACAAAAAGGAATTCATTGCATCCATTGGAAAACCCTGCTTGGCTTTCTAGGCATACGATGGACGATGGTATCGTGCCCTAGTTGAAGCTGTCGATGGAGTTTCTGCTCAAGTTTACTATGTTGACTATGGATATAATAGTCAAATATGATATTATGTCTATATTGACTATTAACAGCTGCATCGTAAATACCAACGATTTACGAAAACTGCCACAGGAGCTTGCTCAAAAACTAGCCCTCGCATTTAAATCTTGCCTTGATGGAGTGGATGTCTTTGCTGGAAGCGCCGCTGATTCTTTCGTGTCTTTTATTACGAATCTTGATTCTTTTACAGTCAAGTACCTCAACGCAATCGATGGAGTCCTTAATATCCACATCTACTCTGCTGATGGCTCCGATCTTAATGAGTTCTTGATGGAATCGTCGATTCCAAAAGTAGCATTCAAGATCTTCCTGAACAGCTACCGTCGGAGACCGTCTCCCAAGAACCAACCGGAGTCAATTACGTGAATGTCCGCATTTCTTTTGCATCATCGCCCGATCAATTTTTCGTTCAAATGAAGGAAAATGATGCCAAACTTGTCGAAATGTCCAATCAAATTGCAGAGATGTACAACGCGGATGTCGATTCGTTTCGAATCACGGATCAACCAATCGTTGATCAGATTTATGGAACGACTCATCCCTCTTTTGCCTGTTGGTATCGTTCCCAGATTAAAGCAGTCTATGAGGACACTGTCGAGGCTCATTTCATCGACTACGGTGATACCCAGGCGATTCAAATGGGAAATTTTCGCAGCCTGCCCCAACAATTTGCAGAGATTTCAGCCATGGCTTTCCCAGGTAACTTTAAAATAGAATGGCCTCAAGCGGTTGCGGAGAAATTCACCGCCCTATGTTACGAGCCGGAAAAGACGCACTGGGTAGTTTTTGGAATCGACGAAAACGGCCAGCAATTTATCGACTACTTTTTCTTCGGTGACGACAACATTCTTGACTTGTTGGCGACTGACATCCCACAACCGACCCCTAGAGAATGTGAGACTGTCAATATGGATGCGGGTCTTTCCACCATTTCTGGGGCTTTGTTGGACCAGTCTTCGCGCAACACAGTAGAGGAAGACGAAGCAAAATAATTTCATCGACCGACGATTCTTATGTTTTCTTAACTTATGAAGAGTAGTCATACACTTCACGGACCACCGCAGAAAACAACGCAAGCAAAATAATTTCATCGACCGGTGATTCTTCTGATGTTTTCGTCCCTTTTGAAGAATTGTCATCCATGTGTGATTTGTCCTTCAACGCTTGATGCGGATGGGACGCTTGAATAATCGAAAGCAGAAGTGACCATCGAAGAGTTTCCATTGCTGCCCGTTATTTACTTCGCTCCAGGACAAAAGATGTCATCTTATGCATTGTCTTCATATATCGAATCCGCCACGGAAATTTGGATTCAGTTGGATCCAGCCGCAGTAGATAGTCTGATGGCGAAAATCGCAGAGATGGATGTATTACACTGAGAAACTCCCGATCTTCAGCTTCACACCAGTTGTCTGGCACTGTTCCCTGATGATGGAAGATGGTATCATGCCCTCATCAACAGTATTGACGTTAATCAGGCTATAAAGTAACTTATTTTGCCTAAGGAAAGTCTTCGTTGGTTAACGCTTGAGATCTACGGGTCTTGCCAGCTCTCCTTACTCGCCCGTCTGGATTAGCTTTGAAGTGCGCTCTGGATGGTACCCAGCAAAATTTGATATTTTCTCCCACCTCCGATCAGTGTGAATCGATCATTGCTTATAAGAAGTACTCACCGTGGTTTTCGCAAGTCGTTCGTCTGGACATCTGTATGTCCGATTACTTGACCCTTCTGGACTGGATCTTAATGAGAAATTAGGGTTGCCAGAAAGTTTCAGGATAGAATCCGTCGCAAGTAATCTAGCTACTGGAATTCAACCCTCGTGATGATGTGGAAATGTCATCTCCAGTGGCCAGAACTGCTGACCCTGCTCCACTTTTCGATATTGATGGAGATGCTACTTTGCTATTGGAGGTGGAGGTCGTTCGTGGAGTAACTGCAGAGCCAATGGTTGCAATCCCAACTGTTCTTGGGCATTCAGAAAACGAGGAAGCAGAGATGGTGGTCATGAAAGAAAATGAATTTCACCAATTTTTCAGCGATTCAGTTAATTCTTTCGTTCAAGAATCGATACTAGAACCCCATGTAGGATTGGAAGCAAAGGAAGTTTCAGAACAATTGGCAATCCGTCTTATGTCTTATCAAGCTCAAGAGGTGATTCGCAATCCTCTAGGACCTCCATCAACTGGTAACGGAGAGGTAAAAGGTCCGTTACGGTCTCGGAGACCTGAGAAGGTTGAGGAGAGATCGCCAACTCCATTGTTTCAACCCAATATCGAAATTTCGCCGCCTGCCATGATTTCTGAACTGCTGAGGCCGCAATCAATTTAAGCTGTGCAACAGGCCAACAGCCTCGACAAGCCCTACCGGTTACCGATAGCCGGGTGGAGGTATCTTGTGTTGTTGATCCGACAATTTTCAATGTCTTTAATTTATGTTTCTTTTTAGGATCTCGATCCAGATGCTAGAATTGGAAGAAAGGTTAAGGATGTCAAAATAACAATGTCGGCAGTTTCGGCACAGAGAAACAAAAAGAGAGATAAGAAAAGGAAGGTGGAAGTGGTGGTAGTCGGAGTTGTCCCTGCAGTCAGGGATGTTGTCCCTAGGGAAGTCCTGTCCGAACAGTTATTCGACATGGATATTCAGGATTCAGGCATTTCTTTTTAAATGTGTCTTTAAATTGTAGCTTTTAATTGACTTGAATGTTTCCAAATTATAGAAATAGATCGAGTCAGCGGACATAACTCAGGCGGCCCAAGTAGTGGGTGGTCCATGTAGTATCACTTCGTTTATGGATAACAATACCGAAGTATTGTCTTCAAATTGCATGGGGCGGATGACAAATCACACGAGGAAGTAAGAAGATGCATATTTTTGTTAGAGTGTGACATTCTTTAATTCAAGTTGGCGTGACCAAAAACACTTTTCGTGTGTGGTTTTGTTGTTTGAAAAATTCAATCCATTCTCGAATACGAAAAGAACAAATTAATCAAAAAGTTTTGTGTCGTTGTTCGTCTCTCTGCTGTGTTTTCACGTGTTTTGAGTACGTGCATTAAGTGTCTCTCTAATGTCTCTTGAGTATCGTTTAATAAATAGCTGAAACCGTTAGTTTAGTTTAAGTTTACTAACCAAATAAGAAAAGGTTTTGAAAAAGTGTGTGGACGCGCGGACACACACTTAAATACAAATCGGAGAAAAAGAGAGGGAGGCACTTTTGGAAGCTCCTCCCTCGTTCCTTTTATTTAAAAAAAGAAAATATTCGTCTCACTTTTCTTTTCACCTTACATTACACCTCCTCATTAAGTGTCCACCTCACCTCCTCTTACAGCAGCAGCAGCTTTGTTTGTGTTGCAATGTTTCTTGTATGTTTGTCAGTGGAATTCGCTGGCAAAAACGAGAAAGAAAAGAAGGAAATAGTTAAGTAACTAAGTAAAAATAAGTGGGGAAATAAAACAAGAAGAACAAGAAGAGTAGTTGTGTGTGCGTGTCCCCTACAGTGCAACGACACTGCAAGTCTGCAACTAAAACAGTGCAGGCAGTTGAATCTTTTCACACCTGAAAATCGATCGGCAATTTTCATTTATTCCAAGGAAATTTGTGGCCGCCTATTATAATCAACCAAAAAAGCGTGTGTCTTTGTTTTTTCCTTGAGACTTTATTTTGTTCATTCGGAAAAGTTTCGTTTTATTTCACACATTTTTTATACATTAAGTTTTCCTTTATTTAAAAACTCTTCGCCAAAACCGGCTATGGTCAATTGGAATTGGAATGCACTGTAACATTCAGTCAAATAGTTCATGAAGTAAAAGTGATTTATAAGAAAGTCTTCAAACTTTTAAAAATTGCATAGTTGCTAATGTTCAAAAATTAGTTTTTTTGCATTATTTAACTTAGAAGACTGAAATTTGAAGTCATAAAATTAACTTAGATAGTATGTTATTGGCTTCAATGGCGGAGTGGCTATTATCAAGCTTGAAGCGTGAAAGTCTCCGAGTTCAAACCTTGGACTAAATAATATATTGAAGCTCGTATGACTATATAGGATAGTGATGCAAAGTTTGTGATGATAGATCAGATTACCAGAATATCCGAAGATTGAAGAATATCCGAAGAAAGATTGAAGAATATCCGAAGAGAAATGCGGGATCCGGAGCCCGTAGATCAATTGTGTGTACACGTACATTTCCAGCCTAATCCATTAGGCCCTTTTATCGTCACTCGTCCTCGATGACGAGTGATCTTCAGTCACTTGTCGTGTTTTTGAAATCACCGTGGATTACGCCTATTATCTGAGAAAGTTTTTTGAGATCCTTAAGACCTTGCGCTTGCTGGTATCTATAAATTTATTACTGACACATAAACATGCAGCGGATCGTTTTTATTGCTGTATTGTATTCTGCGTGATGAAGTCTTAAATTGTCATACAACAGAATCAGGTTTTTAAACATAATTGGGTGAAGGGCATGCAGATAAATGTAGCCATGTTGAATAGTTTCGACCTTCTAAAATTTGCGGGAAAATCGCCAAATAATCGGGTTGTTTAATTTTCACGACTCATGTTAACAGAACGCCAGGATTTGCTACCAAACTGTTTTCTTTGCGGTGATCCGATCTAATAAATAGTGATTGAGATAAGTACACACGGTTAACGCATGTTTTTCTGGACTTGGCGACACTGAAAAGACGAGAGCCGATTTAAACTCATATAGATTGCGTATAAATAAGGATAACATTCTGACAGCATTGCGCTGACATGCATGTCAACACAAGTGCAAACAATATGTATTGACGCACAGGTCATATGTGTGCCATGCAACAAACGCAGCAACTTATTGTTATTTCACAATTAAATGTCAAATAGGTTCTGACAAACCGTAACTGAAGATAACTAACCTCGCCTAATGATCGACGATTCACAGCCTGGAACGTTGTAGGGCCAATCACATGTTGAAATTGCTGGATTGAAAACAAGGCCCGCCGGACACACCTGAATAAAAACAACGCATTACCAATTTACCATGTGATGATATGTTTCATATTAATATTATTTTGAAGATATTGAGCGTTTACAAATAGATTAGGAACATTGTTGGAACATTGATAGTATTGGCTGCATGAGTTGGGATCCGCAAAATTTCCGTTTGGTGATGGACAAGTGAACGTCCCAGAAGGCTTGGTGGTGGTCGGTGTTGCAATTGGCGTATTAGTTGATGAGGTAACCGCACCCGTAGTCGTCGTTATCACACCTAATTTTTAAATCTAAGTTTTAGCTGAAAATATATATATTAGATGAACTAGAGCTACGCTTACCACAGTAAGAACTATTGGTAGTACAAATATTATCATATGGGTCAAACACGCTGTTGCCCCGACAAGTCTATAAGACGAAAATCAAAATCAAAAGTTTAAACTTCTCAATAGAGTTGACTACTCGCAAATGTGTTACAATGTAGCATTACTTCAAGATATGGAACGCCATCGATGCATGCATAGTATTTATTACTGCAGGTATTTTCTGTTAAAAAATGTTTAAATTAAATGATTAAATTAGGGAATTATTAGAATTTGCAATTGACCATTGATCGGGTAAAAACCGTCGGCTGGACACTGAAAGCTCGGTGTAGTGGTAGTCGGAACGGTGGTGGTCGCTTGATAAAAAGAAATAAAAGATTGGGAAATTTGGGATTATTGTGTAATGGCATGTAATCAAGGATTATTCAAATAGATTTACTGTATTTTGTGCAAGAAGGGGAATCCGGCGAGACGCAGACTTGTGAAACCGGATCAAAAACGCCGTTACCTGGACATTTCTGTGTGAAGATATGGATTGAACGACTTTAAAAATGTAGGCAGATTAAAGGACTCAAAAACAAGCTTAAAAAGAATCAAGGTGATTACGACAGGATAAGAAACCCCATTGAGGCATTGAATGTAGTTTGGGTCGCAATAATCGGGATAAACAGCAAAAAACCCATCCGCTTCCGGGCAGGTAAAATTCCCAGTTGGTGTTTGAGTAGTTGTCGTCACTGAATTAGATAATGACGCAACAAATATGAACAGTTGAACTATTTCTACATTTTTACAAACTGAACATGACGAAACCTCACCTTGACCAGGAGGAACACGATCACCGCAGTCAACTTGTTCTTTCCAATTACATCCATAGTAAACAAGGTCGAAGAGCAAATCTCCGTTACACTGCCATAAATACGTTGGTTGACCCCCATAACAAGTATAATATCGATTACACTGAGTATCAGGGTAAGTAACGTAACCAGGTGGGCATTGGAAATCACTTTCACCTAGATTAATGTCTCTGGCTTCTACAGCGGCAACTGCTACTTGTGGCTGCTGAATATTTTTACCAAACAGACAAAAAATTAAAAAATTGAGGAAAAAGAGGTGAGCAAACAGCTCTACAGATTGGACACTCAAGTTCATGTAGAAAAATTATTCTCTTGTTTCCTTATTGAAACGAAGAATTTCCTTTACGGTTTTTTTTATTTGGTAGGAAATTGGAAAAACATGTCCATTTCTGGATTTTAAGTGATGCAAGTAAAATGTATTAATTTACCTTTCGAAAGAGCTGCTTCCATTCGTCTTTTGCAATGCACACTAGGCAAAAGATGAAAACAAGTAAACAATTACTATTAGACTTACATTTTTGTGTAGCGTTTAATAATTTTACCTTGAATGCAAGCAAGTAGTAAGATTGATACGATGGCAAACCGTAACATCTTTGATATAATCGATCAAAATTATAATAAAATTTCCCCAATTTCGCTTCACAGGACCGCAGAAATCAAGATACAAGCAGGATTTTTATTCGACTAGAAGATTTTCTAAATCTGTTTACTGCTATCTCCTATTGTCTCATTATTTATTTCGTTATCCGTGCTCGCCATCGGAATGATATCATATAGCCTGCATAAGTGCATATAACTTGTCAAATCATTGTGCCATCACTTGAGAGGCATTTTGTGAAGCGCACAGTCTACAATCAATAGTCAATAAGGTTTTTTTATTGATATTTTTTTTTGTGGAGGGAACTACCAAGTTTTGCAATTGGAAAATGATGATTAAAACAAATCAAACAAAGAAACGATAAATTAAATAATTAAGCAAACAAAACGATCACAATTCAGACACTGTTCTGGCTATACGATAAGGATTTTGGGCCTTGGGATGAGATCATACGTGATGCATGACAATTTTGAAAACAAATACCGCTATATGCACTTATTTACGCCTATAGTTTAAGCGTAATACGCCATGCTTTGCACGAAAAATAAACGATTATATCGTTGCCGAAAAATGGCCGTTATACCGTTACAGTTTCTCGGTGATTTAGATCTAGAGAATACTTGACAGTCAATGAAAAGACAATTAAGATGTTGTCATTCAATTTCTTTGTGACGCATGATGTTCTAGATAACGTAGGTGACAAAGCAAAATACTAAATGAGAGAGTGATCATCAGTGATTGTGGTCCAATAGAATTTTTTTATTTTTTGTAATCCTGCATGGATGACGTTCATCATCACGTCATCTTCCTTTTCGTTTAACCCTGGTATTATACATATAGTGTAAAGCACCTTGAGATACATATAAATGTAATACAATGTTAATATCTTGTGGTTTATAACCCGGATAAGCCATCACTCATTGCACAACTCCCGACAACGTCCGATACCCGAACACCGAATAAATGTCAAATACTCAACTAGGCTACTGCTGTATTTCAAAGGTTGACAATTTGAGTATGTGACGGAACGTGCTAGTGGTCCACTCATTTGATCCACGTTCTAAATATCCTTTGACACTTTCAATGACTCAAAATAAGTTGATAGAATTGTACAGAACACATTAACGTACGCATTATTTCTTTATGATGTGTCAGGATTGCATGTAACTAAGAATTCCATCAGATTTAAGGGCTCGACGTCTTGATCGTTAATCCTTGTTATTATAGCATTGACGGATTTTCCGCTTTCGAGGTCTTTGAAAGTTTAAAAGCATTATATTTGCTTAGCCCGACTCAAAACTGCATTTGCTGCTTAAAGATTTGATAAAATATGGTACGGTAGTGCGTAGTGGACTAGTGGTTTGTCTTTATCAGTTTTATATTTTTTCTTTAAATGTATAAAAGCTTCTCAGATTTTGAGTATAAGCATTTTGCCGTGTCTATTTATCCAATAAATTTGTATATTTTGCGTAAAAAATGCTGTGAGTCGAAGAAGATTCGTAGCTACATAATAACAGGGATTTAAGCTACCGTCAGATTTTCTGGCTATTTCTGGGGATAACAAACAATAGATTTGATTTTGGTGTCACTGCAAACTGTTAATGAATAGAAATTTAAAATTTAAAATATGTTCAATAATTTTTTAAAACAAATACGCTTATACAGTATACCTTTGAAATTGTACACAACAAATTTGAAGATTTTACTTGTATTGCTTTGACGTGGTTTACTTCTTCGCGAAACGCCTCGCTAAATATAAGTTGAACAAATAAATTTACAACTGACGAAGGAATCGTCTTTTCTAACATAACAACGATTGAGACTTACAACAAGTAGCTTCAGATGGTGGTGTACAGATAAGTGTTTCGGGATCAAAAATATTGCCGTTCGGACATGTCTGTGGCAGAGGAAAAAATTTACATTGATAAAACACGAAAAGTCCACGAAAAATTTCCAATTGCATTATAATGTGCACCAAAATTACCGAAATGTAGGGAGATCCAGAAACACATACATAGAAGTCGGATCCGCATGTTCCTGATGGATTGAATGGAATGCATTTATTTTATTTTATTATTGCTTTAGACATACAAGCATAAATAAATATTGGTGCGTTTCAAACTCAATTTGCTTACCTGGGATTGGGTAGAAGCCTTCAGAAGTAGGGCAGCTGAATGTTTGAGCTAAAAAAAAGGATTCGGGCTATATATAGTTCAAATTGCATTTAATTTATGGTAATTTAACGGCCAAGTTACAGCAAGTAGCATCTTCAAATGCCACACAGGTAAGGGTCTGTGGGTCAAAAACTGTTGGTCCGGGACATGCCTAAATGTATTGCACAATGAGACATCGTGTGATTGCTGTTAAAAACTTAAATATTTAAGTAGAGATTTACCGTTAGGGTTGGAACTCCACCAACACAGATATAGTAAGGACTGTCGCACGTTCTGAAGGAGTCAAATTTTAATAATTAGGCCTAGTGAATTTTAAGAAAATGCTATAACGTTCTTAATTACCCAGGAATGGGGAAAAATCCATCGGGCGCTGGGCAAGTGAATTCGCCAGAAGGAGGTGTGGTTGTCCTTGAAGTCGTCGAAGAAACAGTGGAAGAAGTGGTTGACGTAGAAGAAATAGTCGTCGTGCTTACAGTAGACAGACCTACACAGTAAACAAAAAGGCAGTCATCTCAGTAAATTTGAAGCCAATGTTGAAAATGCAATTTTTGGGGTTTTTGCATCTTCAGAAAATTAAATTCGAACTTACCGTTACAAGAGGCGTCTGCGTACGGCACACAGTGTTTTATCTCAGGATCGAACACTTCATTCGCTGGACATTCCTAGATTAAGATTAATTGTGCCTTATTATTCAATCATTCATCCAGAGTAAAGGTGCAAAAGAACACGTAAATATTCTTTCATACTTGCTGAATTGGTGTCCCTCCAACACAAGCATAGTACGTACCTAAAATCAAAATCTTGCGCTTTTAAAATATACTGTAATACACATTGAAAAATGGTTTGATGTAATCGCCATATTTACCTATGCATTCGCTGATTGTAAAGAATCCGAATGAAAGAAAAATTCAACAGTTAAATATTTTTAATAAAAATTAAAGTTCGAATGCGAATAATTCTTGTTTTTACCCGGGGACTCCAAAAAAGCCATCGTTGGAAGGGCAGACAAAATCAGTACGCTGTTAGTAAGGTTTGATCAGTAAAAATAATTACAAGCAATTAAACATTTAACTCTTATTTGCCGTGACTTAGGTCACATTGCTTTAATAAATTTGATGACTACTTGCCTGGAGCCTGAATGTTGCTTTTGACAATATTTTCTGCCTTAAATCATGTCCTGCAGCGCCATCGCTCACTAGAGAAAACGTAAAATAAACTAGTTAAATCAGCAATATACAGATGAGGCCTTGGATAAAATGTAAACAATTTTACCGTGGAAAAGACCAAAAGCCAACAGAAAAGGTACTGTTATGATTGCGCGTTTTAGCATCTTGTTTGTGGAGACGTTATTAGTAAACCAAACTGTCGAGCTGTGTGACACGAAGTTCTTATAGTACACAAAGTTTAGTTGATAAGGTATCGACGATACAAACCCTCCAACCTCAAATCAACATCTGTAAAAGTACATATGCCTGCATGCCTGTATCAGAGATGGTTATCACCAATAGAAACATTAATATAGGAATTAGTGATATGGTCTATTGAACCAAAATGTTTCACACATATTATATAAATTCAACTAAATAGAACTATTACTGTCGCAAGAATACATTTTAATATTTGCTATAACAGCTGTTGCAAAAAAAAGAAAAAAAGTATTTATTATGACACAAGTGCATTAACTGAATTTCAAAGCAGATACGTGTTATTTCTTCTTTTCAATGTATATTTTATTTATTCCTTTTTTTAGTTCTGCTATTTTTTCGATCAATTGTGATGATGAGGTGGATTAAACGTGTAAATAAAGGCACAATCAAGCGCAGCCTGTAGGGCATAGCAATAAAGCGTAGCTTAACAAGATGCTTCTTCTTGCGGTACGCACTTCAAAAGAATCGGAGCAAATACGTAATTGTCAATGCAGTTCTTCATCCATTATATGGATTGGATTCGCCAGCAGATTTGATCATCAAAGCAATCGGAAAAAAAAATCATGATTGATGATTCTAATTCAAGACTAAAAATCTATCATACGTAAATGTAAATTAAAAAGTACCTGCTCGTAAGGTGTTCCAGATATGCATGTATAGAATGTGCTGCTACACTCTCCTATTTTAAAATAAATACAACTTTCAAATTTGATATATATCTAAATTTTTTTTAAAAACCAAATAAAAACATTACACAAAATGTGTACCGTACCTGGAACGGGAAAAGAACCGTTGGCCGAAGGACACTTAAAATTTTGTGCTGAAACGATTTACATTTTAGATTAAGTGCTGTGCTGAAACTGAAAAAGAAACATCATTTATTCCAACTTACAACATGAAGCAGACTCTGGCGATACGCATACCAGGGAATCAGGATCGAAAATTGAATCACCAGGACATGTCTGCATAGGAAAATGAAACAAAAAACGATTATTTCTAGAGTAGAGTAACACACGATTGTGTTGTCATTGATAATAACAAACGTCCTTGCTGGTAGTCTATAAGGTATTAACAACTCACCGACAAATAGGGATCACCGCCAATGCACGTATAGTACAAATTGCTACAAAGATTTTCAGGAACGGGATAGAAACCATTGGAACTTGGACACGTGAAAGCCGCCGATGTAGTGGTAGTAGGAGTAGTAGTAGTAGTAGAAGTGGTAGTAGTGGTAGTGGTAGGAGACGTGGTAAAAGTTGTTGAAGAAGATTTAGTGGTCGACGTTTGAGTCGTTGTTGTCGTCTGGCGTGTAGTCGTTACAGCTAAGAGATCATATGACGGAATTATGGAATACTGTAAATAATTATTTCTTTCCAATATATTGAGTTATCAAGCGAGTAGCGCACCTTGACAAGAATTGCCATCAGGAGGAACGCATACTTGTGTCTGAGGGTCAAAGACCGAGTTACCAGGGCAGTGCTGTAGGTTGAATTAACAAAAACAAGTTTAACAAGAAAGAAAGAATGTATACATGCGAAACGTTTAATTGATTTAATCTCTATAGTTAAGTCTACTAAATACCTGAACGTATGGAACATTTTCGACACAGAGATAATAATCAGAGCACGTTTCACTCGGGAAAACCCCGTTTGGTTCTGGGCAAACAAAATTTTCAAACGTTTCCTGTATACGTAAAAATAAAAAATTGTACGTGTAAGTTAATATATGCACACTTTGCACAGTGAGAGGATTATATCTTGTGGACCTGTCGGAAAAAGGTCAAGAGAATCGTTGTGGGCTAAATGTTTTGATGATTATGTAGGAAAAATACCCACCTTGTAATTGTGAAGCCTTGGAGACGGTACAACAACTGATGCGCATGCGACTGCGATAACAAACAAAAGAAAAAAGAGCGACAACGTTTTACTCAATCAAGTGAGTATTGACTCACTTTTTGATTTTGAAAATTAAAAAAATTCCAAAATAAAATGGCTCTAAAAAAATGGAAAAACGCTACACTACCTTGCAAAACGATAAATGACAACAGCGCAAAAATCGCCTGCTTCATTTTGAATTGTAGAATTGATGACAACGAACTCTAATAAACGTCTTTCGTCATTAGATACTATCCAGCGCCACTATCGAATGCACTATACACAAACGTCAATCGGTGGCCGGCCAAATCCCGAAGTCAAAACTGTGTGATATCAGCGTCAAACTTACGTATTGATTCATTGCCCAATGCCCATCGATTGTTATTGTTATCACCAGAAAATATCAACCATTTTGTTTGACGTCGCCTCAGTTTCAAAACTCTGGCGCCCAAATAATTCAAATCTATTTCGGCTTATAATCCTTACAGTTGCACTGGAGTGTATTATTTAAAATTAGCAATTACTATACGGTATAGAACGACATATCTGCGGTTGTATATTACTCTCTAAAAAAATTTACTGGTTCGACCACAGAATAGTTTTTAAAAAGATTTTTAGCGCCACGTCGATTAAAAATTTTCACGTTTGTTGACAAATTGACACATTATTTTTGAGTTATTGTTGAGAGTGCTTTTCAGCTTTCCTGAATTTTGTTCACGCAAACAGGAATGCCTATTGCTATCGATTGCGCTTGTATAAGTCTATATACTGACGACTATTTACTTGTTCAAGAATACCATGCTCACTCAAATTAATTCAGATGATTACCCTTGTGGAGAAGTGCAAGCCTTTTTACAACTGCTTACGTATGAAAATTTCAAAGGGCTGTTTCTTCCAGCTTTTCTGAAAGCAAAATTTATGTAAGAAAACACAAGTCAGTCCTATACGCAATTATGGATTTAATTTAGCCTCATTGCGAAAAATGTCTCGAGTTCCTGACCTTTCAGACGAGCGTAAAAAACAACAAGTTTAGAGTTTTAACTTTTGCATTTGCAAGTTACAAGTTGCAAGCAACTACAAACGAAATGAAAAAAATTAATGGGATAAATCAATTATCTCTCCTCTGTCAACCTACAACAATGCAAAATCCTCGACATCAACTGACGAAAACATTGTCCATTTGTCCTGACAGTCCTGTTTTGTAAATCACGGCGTTTAAATTATGTGATAAATGTGAATCTGAAACTACTATAATTGGGATCGCTTGAACTGTATGCCTACTCGATATTCATCTCAACAATAAACAAAACTCTAACAAAGTATAATTTTAGAAATAACTCAAATGTATCCTTTTTTCCGATTGGATCAGTATTAAAATCCGTATTAAAATATATTCCGTATTAAAATATATTCTTCTGAACTGGGACTAAAAGGAGACATCATATATTTCCGGCGCTCACTTTACGCTGATGAATAAGAAAATTAAAGTAATTGTGTGAAAAATGAGCTTGGTACATACAAACGCTAAGACACGTTACAATCGTTACATCATTTCCCAGATGGCAAATGCTGTTCAATAAGGATATAGATTACAAAAATAGCCAACTTGAATAAGCGCAGAATCCGCCAATTTTCTTGAAAGCAAAATAAAGACAGAATATGCGATCCTCATTGCATGGGCCTAAAGTCCATGAAGTTGTTGGACAATTCAAAATTGAATCCTTTTCCTGGTAAAAATCCTTATCACATTGAAATAAAAATGCACGAATGAATAATGTTTTGCTTTTTTAGACACAGACTCTCAATTACTATAGTTATAGAAAGCTGCAGTCTTGTTGGCTATGTTTGGAATAATCAGCCAATTTTTAAAATCAACAAAATCGGCTTGCTTTCTTTGGGCCAACAGTAAGCGGAAGTCACCACACTGTGTTCAAAACACAGCAATTCTGTTGCATTAATCCTCCGAGTCAGTTTTGACTTTTGAGTGCCTCAGTAGACAATTCAAATTCGTACAAAGTATACAATATGCTTTACGGAAGATTAATTTTACAAAGCAGCGCTAAAAATTTATTCAAAACAGAATCGCCTGTTTAGCAAATAATACAAAAAGCCAGTTCAGGTAAATACAAAATTTTATTAAGGAAAACCTATGTGTCGTTTGATTGTGCAGAAATTGATGAACAAAAGTGATCTGCTGTTTCGTATGCAACTGAGCCAAGGGACTTTGCGTTGTCTCTGTGTGTCCCATTTTCATAAGAAAGAATTAAGAAGGCTATGCAAAAAAGGAAAACCTTGTTAATAACTACGTATTTATAGAAAAACCTATAATTCCTAATAAGAGCTTACTCTATAATCGCCAGCTCTAAAATGGGAGAAACAGACACGACTACCGGTAAATAAAAATAATGAAGTAGACTTAATTCGATCGAAGGGGAAATAAAAACGATGAAACGAAAATATTCTATAAGTTTTAAAAGAATCATTTGTATTGAAGTGACAGACATTTTTAGATACAAATTTTTAGGGTATTTTTAATTGAAAACAAAAGAAAACTTTGACGAATTATACGACAAATCCAAACTTTCTCACTTATTCCTTATCTCCGGCACGTCTGCGATGCGACTTTTTCTTTCTGACAACCGTCTCTTTCTTATCCGGTTTTTGAACTTCCGGTTCCTTAGTTCTTCCCATTCCAACCACGTATTTAGCACCCGAGATCAAGGACTTACCGGCACCCAAGGCTGTTGAGCCAATCCCAAACACAGCGCGCTTCAGTAATCCTGGTTGGGCGATAGGCTCTTCGGGTTTTTCCGGTCCTTTATTCTCTGTGAATTCCTCGACAAGTTTTTCCAAATAACTATCCGAATAGCGTCTCTTTTCATGTCGTCTCTTCTTTTTTCGGGTTCCGGTGACATCTTTCAAAACCGGAGTCTCAATAACAGCTTCAGGTATCAACGCCGAGGATTCAACATTCACCGATGCTCCGTCATCAGTTTCAGCCGTAATCTCATCACTCACTGGTTGGGTTTGAGTGATCTCTGGCGTTATCATCTCGTCGACTTTGGGTATCTGCGGATCTACGTTGAGTTCAATCGAATCTTCAATGACTTCGGTCTCTTCGCCATCCGGTGGCTTTTCCAACAGTTTCTCATCATGTGGTTTATTCGGGTGCAAAATCGGATCTACCACTGAGTGCCACACACGACTTACTAATCCTGGGTGCGCAGACTCCGGGATGACATCAACTTTCTCGGGTGCGTCGTCGATGAGTGGAGTCTGACCGGCCTCTGGTGAGAGGGGGGGCTTATCAGTAATTACTTTTTCAACCAGTTTCTCCTGAGCAATTCCTGTATCCTCAGCCTTATCATTCGGGTGCAAAATCGGGTCGACCATCTTGTTCCTAATTCGGCTAGCTAATCCGGGATATGCTACCTTTATAGCTGCTATTTTTGGCTGACGGTCTTTTTTGCTGGGCACTTCCGGTCGATAAGGCTCATTGTAGTGACTGCGAGGAACAGGTTTAGCCCGGAAAGCTTTTGGTTTCAATTCATCCAGAGTCTTTTTGGTACCGGGGAGTGGCTTGATAACAGCGGTCTTTCCCGTTGGAATTTGTGATGAAGAATTCCAATTTTGAGGATGAATTTTCTTGATCCGGTGCACTTCCGTCGGGCGGATGATCTCGTGTTTGGGAATCACGGCCGTGATCGAAGAAGCGTCAAAACCACGATATCCAAATCCAACTTTAGGCATCTCTGGGACCACAGTGACCTCTGTTGGGACTGCATTAATCGGAATGAGAGAGAGCGAGAGGTTTTGAACTGAGGAAATCATTTTGAAATTCGTAGGGTACGAAAACAAGTTTAGAGTTGAGATGGTCGTCGGTTACCTTTATACCCTTCGATCCCGAACTGCGTTTCTTCTTGGGGCAACAGTTTTTCTCACTTTTTAAAAAGAATTCTTCGAGAAAATTGTTTAAAATGGCAATCGCATAAAAGTTTACTATTTTATCGTTATTGTTCAATTATTTTTTAAACCAAATAGTGAAATAAACCGTTAATTTTTTTAAAAAGATAGCGTCAGGCCTAAGTTGATGGGGGCACCATAGCCGCCATACAATCCATACATAGGCAGAGAATTGATAGTTTAGGGTGCAAAAGGCAAATGCATAAAATTAATTTTCTTAATTTTAAAAGAGAATATAAAGTTATGAAAACTAACGGTAAAAATGTGTTTTATAGAAAACGATTTACACGTAATAAACTCATCTAGAAAAAATTTATTTTATCGTTATAAGTTGTATGTTGTATTATTTTGTATATGTTTAACCGTTTAAGCACCGTCGCGTCTTTTCGCTTTCGAGCCACGTTACTGGTGGCGCTCCTAGCGGAACGCAGTGGAACCCTCTCAGCTACTTCGGCTATTCTGCTCTTTTTTTATTTACCATTTTATTACCAAATAAAAACTAAATTTAATATTTAAAAAAAAATTGTATTGCATAAATTAATAGTTTATTTTATTACATAAACAGCCTTTTAATATTTTTCTTACTACCGATACAAGATTAGCATTGCATATTAACGTTATGGATTTAATGTATAGAGCAGTTCTACGTTGCCACTTCTCGAAATCTCATTTGGCCAATCAGAATTGGCCATTTTGGACACAAATGAGATTTCGGCCAATCAGATTGTCCATTCATGATGTCATTTGGACACAAATGAGAGGCAACGCAGGATGTAGAACTGCTCTATTTAAGCAAATCTAAACAATTATACTCGTAAAGCCGTACTCCACTTTAACGGTGTGTAGAACGATTCTTTATTAGCTATTCCCAAGCAAAACGATGGCAGCGCCATCCGTTTTTAAGTGCCATATGGGTGAAACTCCCTAAACCTCAGAACTTTTCTAGCTCTCCCCAAGTGCGGTCACACCGCTAAGTGCAGTCGTCATGTCAACTGAATCTTCTTCTTCAGTTTCGACTAGTGAATTGCGTCGTCGGGCTTTGCGTGGCTCGTCGATTGATTCTCGTGTCCAGCCAATTGTCGATCAAGAAGATCACTTGTTGGACTTGGATGGCGATTTGCCAGATACGGAAGAAATCGATCGTGGCGATCCCTCAAGTTCACGTACTCGGCGTTCCACGTCTCGTTCTCGCAGTCGTAGAGGTAAAAAACTCAGATCTCGTTCTCGTTCTAGATCTCGGTCGCCCATTAAGAGACCGGCTGATGTCGGGTGTAACGTATTTACCATTAGCATGTCTAAGTCTCGTCAAGTTCGTAAGTGGTTAGTTCAAGGTTTGTCGAAAGACGAGTCGAAAGCTCTTCGTAGTAAGTTTACACCAGCCTTTGAGGGTAATTTTGATTTAATATGCCCAAAATTGGATGAAACTATGGTTTGTTACTGGAAACAAGCTTGTGGTAAAGATTGGCGTGCTAAATTGAACGACTTTCAAGAAAAGTCATGGCAGTCAATCCAGTTTCAAATGCTGGATGTTTTTTCGCCCTTTGCTAAACGTGTGGAACCAATTGCCTCCAGACAGTCCCTTGCTCAATGGAATGGAAGCATCTTTACAGTTATTAGGCACGGCCTTTGCTTCTGTTTCCAAGTTGCGTCGTGGTAATGCCATGCGTCATGTGGCACCTGATTTGATCCCTTTGCTTAAAGATGATCGCATTTTTTCCTCACGTGAATACGAACGTCTATTTGGAGAAAAATTTTTATCTGCCATGGTTAAAGACGCTGAAGACTTTGATAAGGTCAAAAAAATCGGACGCAGCAGCGGTCCTCTCAACAAACCTTCCGGAAGTAGAGGAAATTGGACCTCGGGCAATCGCAATGGCGACATGCGTAATCATCCATCGAGCGGAGGTTTTAACGACAAGAAAGGTGGCTTCCACGGTTTTTTCCGACAAAGGAAATAACAGCAAGTTTGGGCAATCATCTTCCAAGGCGTTCCAGAATGCTAACAGGTTGGTTTCTCTACATTCTTTTTCTCCTGATTACTCGTTAATTGGAGGTAGACTCTCTAAATTTGCTTACGCTTGGAATGTTTTTACTAAAGACCCATGGGTTCTTTCGACAGTAATGCTTGGCTATGAGATTGATTTTGTTTCAAGCCCTGTTCAACATTCAATGCCGCCAGACTGTATTATGTCCCGTGAAATGCATTTGATATGTGACTCGGAAGTAAAAGCCTTATTGGACAAAGGGGCCATTAGAGAAGTATCTGTGAACGTTACAGACGGTTTCATTTCTTCCATGTTTGCAATACATAAGAAAACTGGGGGTTGGCGTCCCATTATTAACTTGAAGAATTTGAATTCTTTCATCCGCTATAAACACTTTAAAATGGAAGGCATTGATTGCGTTAAGTATCTTCTCCAGAAAAATGATTGGATGGTGAAAATTGATCTACAAGATGCCTATTTTTTAGTTCCTGTTTCCCCACGTTTCTTCAAGTTTCTTCGTTTTTTCTGGAACGGATCACTTTTCGAGTATCTTTGTCTACCTTTCGGCCTTTGTTCTGCCCCTAGGGTTTTTACGAAATTGTTGAAACCAGTTGTTTCCTTCTTACGAGAAAGGGGAATTCGTTTAATAGTTTACCTAGATGACATTTTAATTTTAAATCAATCCCTGTCGGGCATTTTGAAAGATTTAGAAGAGGTCATTAACCTACTGGAATTCCTCGGTTTCATAATTAATTATAAAAAATCAGTTGTCGTCCCACAACAAATTTTGGAATATCTTGGATTAGTCATTGACTCGAACAATCTTTCACTCTCTTTGCCTCATGGGAAAATTGATTCGGTTACTAAACTCTGTTTTGACTCCCTGGAGGCTGACAGGGCTGGTAGTCTCAGCCTTCGCGACCTTGCTAAGGTCATGGGAAACTTTTCCTGGGCCATTCCCGCGGTGCCCTTCGCCCAAGGTCATTTTCGGAAGCTTCAATCTTTTTATCTTTCTCACTCCCACGGGGATTTAAGCAAAATTGTCTCTCTTTCGCAAGAGGCAAGAACAGACTTGTTTTGGTGGGCTACGCAATTGGAATCGGCCAACGGCAAATCTTTTTTCCCAGACAATCCAGATCTTGTCATCTTTTCTGACGCCTCTTTGAGAGGTTGGGGTGCTGTTTGTGAAGGTTCCAGAACTTGTGGCCCTTGGCCTTTGAGTGACACTCATCGTCATATTAATGAATTAGAATTGTTGGGAGCTTTGTTTGCTCTAAAGACATTTACAGCTTTATCCGCCAACATCTCGGTCCTCATTTTTCTCGACAACTCTACTGCGGTAGCATATATTAACAAATGTGGAGGAACTCATTCCAAGGCCCTGTCCGATATTTCAGCTTAGATTGTCTCTTGGTGTGAAGAAAAGAGGATCTTGATCCTCGCCTCTCATTTGCCAGGTAACGCAAATTTTATTGCAGATGAAGAGTCTCGCACCGCTTTAGATTCCAGTGATTGGATGCTCTTCAGGGATGAGTTTTGTAAATTAGAGCAAATTTGGCCGGTTGACATAGACCTTTTCGCTTCGGCTTGGAATTGTCAACTTCCGAGGTTTGTGTCCTGGTTACCTCAGCCAGGGGCCTTTGCGGTGAATGCTTTTGCACTTAATTGGAAGGAGTTCCATGGTTACGCCTTTCCCCCCTTTTCCTTAATTCCCCGTTGCTTGGCAAAGGTAAAAAGGGAGCAAGCGGATTTGGTTTTGCTATGCCCGCTTTGGCAATCACAACCTTGGTTTCCGTTGTTTTTAGAGATGTCAACAGACATCCCAAGGATTTTTCACGAAAATCCCTTTATTCTACATTCTCATTTACTAGAGCCACACCCTCTGCTGAAATCGTCGAGGTTCCAGTTATCCGCCTGGAAGTTATCAGGCAACGATTTCAAAACCTCGGTTTTTCGTCTGAAGTTATTCAACTTCTCTTGGGAAGCGCTCGACAGTCGACAATCGCCTCCTATCAATCCGCTTGGAAACATTGGATGGATTGGTGCACTGAACGGGATTCGAATCCCTTATCTCCTAATTTAACTTCTGTCATGAATTATTTAACTTCTTTGTTTAATTCAGGCTACGCTACGGCTTCTCTAAATACGCATCGCTCCATGTTATCGATGACTCTGGATCCCATTGATGGACATAATATTGGTGAACATCCCTTAGTGATTCAGCTGCTTAAGGGTTGTTACAACCTCAACCCTCCGAAGCCGCGTTATGAGTCGTTTTGGGATCCTGATTTGGTTCTATCTTATTTTAATTCTCTTGGCGATAATAGCAGTTTAGGCCTCTACGCTCTTTCAAAGAAATTGGCCATGTTATTAGCGCTCTCTACCATTTCTCGGGTTTCCGAGATTTGTTCCATCTCCTTTCCTTCTATATCCTTTTCAGATATGGCCGTTAAATTTTCGTTTTCTCGCTTGAAAAAAGCTTAAACTTCAGGGCCGCTAAAATCTTGCGTGTTACCTCGTTTAAAAGGTCTCTGTTGCCCAGTAGAATGTTTGGAATCTTATCTTAATGCTACAAAACAATTCAGGGTGTCTAATAACAATTCATCTCTTTTCCTCTCAATAAAACGGCCTCATAGGCCTATTCGACCATCTACATTGGGACATTGGCTCAAATCGTGTCTTCAGGACGCGGGATTAGATAAGGACTCTTTTTCCGCTCATTCGACACGGGGTGCTGCGGCTTCCAAGGCAATTTTAAAAGGGGTTCAGATTGAGTCAGTTCTCCAATCAGCTCACTGGTCTTCTCAATCTACCTTTAGGAAGTTTTACCATCGAGATTTGATTTCGGTTTCGGTTCCCGAAGCGGTGTTAGCCCAAACAAGTTCTCGGGAGTCAAGGCTTTGAAGTCACCGTTAAAGTGGAGTACGGCTTTACGAGTATAATTTATAATTGCACGAGGTCGCTCCGCGACCGACGTGTAATTGGGATTTTACGAGTAAAATAGTACGAGACTTTAACGGTCTCGAAGTCCCTCCCTCCTCACCCACTGTAATATTTTGTCATAATTATTAATTCCTTATTCTTGTCCTTAATTTCAGAGGCAAATCTGCTTTCAAATCCGGATTTCAAAACCGTTAATAATCCCTGGATGGTTCTTCAGTATCGCAATCAAGAATTTATTTTGTTTTCAATCATTTTCCATCTGGCTAATGTTGTTCATGGTGTTCTCCTTTACCTCAACTTGTTTGGATTTTTTAATGTTCGCGTGTAAAAGTTCTGAGGTTGAGGGAGTTTCACCCATATGGCACTTAAAAACGGATGGCGCTGCCATCGTTTTGCTTGGGAATAGCTAATAAAGAATCGTTCTACACACCGTTAAAGTCTCGTACTATTTTACTCGTAAAATCCCAATTACACGTCGGTCGCGGAGCGACCTCGTGCAATTATAAATTAAACAGCTTGCCTCAGTCAACAGGGAACGAAAAAGATGAACGATACAACCAAAAAACTAAAAAAGTCATGAATCTTGTGAGAACTTGATCGTAATAGGTTACGCTTTAACAATTAAAGCCCCGCATTTAAGAACCCCTGATTTGAGTTAGTTGAGGTAGATTTTCATCACCACTAGGAAGATTTCTTCTGACCCAGAAGCCTAGTCTGTACTCATCATCACATCTCAGCAAACGAGCTTTACTATTGATCAAGCCGGTTGTGGAGGAACTGCGAAACCCGATGTTTCACGGTTAGGTCCTCTAGCCAATCTCTGAGCATAGAGAATTTTCCCTTCACTTAGTTCCTCACCTGTACATTCAAGATTCATGACCGGCCCGGGATTCGAACCCACCCCACCCTCCGCATTCGAATACCTATCCCCAATGCAATGATAGCTCGTTAATCATCCATCCATTGGGGGATATGTATAACTGCCACTAGGTGGATGTACTTCAATATGTTTCAGACATAGGCCTACTCTCACTAGATATCACTTTCAAATGGATTGTTTAAAAATATTCCTTAAGTACTTCAGAGATGGATTAGTTACCGAATAGAAAAAATAACAGTATGAGGTTGCTTCATTTAAAATGATTTATTATCCATTTATTTTAAAGAATATATTGTAAAGATTTGGACATTTTGTATTTCTAATTCTAACATATATTATATGCCTACAAAGTCTTTGAAGAGACGGGAAGCAAACTACTTTTTTTTTTATGTTAAGTTGTTCACGCATTCTGGATCTAAGTAATTGGTATCTCGACTATTTTTTCGGCGATTTTCGGTTATTTTCTATGTAAACTGAATCCCATTTTGCACTAGAATCACGAAAATCGGGTTCTTTTTTATTGCGTCCGCTTAATGGTTACTGAGCTATTAATCGGCAGTAAATTAAAAACACCCTGTGGATCAAACGAATAAGTTTTTTTTGCAAATCGAATGAATGAACTTTGTTTCCTAACAAGGATACTAATAAACATCAATTATCACGTGAAACTTGTATACTTGAAAACTATAGTCTTAATAGAGTACGCAAGTAGGTTCTCTAATTTGTCTTTTTTTTCATAGTTGAATTATAGCGAAAGTTAGCAACTATGAAGTACGGGGTGAATCCTTTTAGTTCAAATCTTCAATCCAAACTGTATTATTTTCATTGCAGAATTCACAATTAATTCCTGTTGCACGCAAATTTATGTGAAGCAACACTTAATTAAAAAATATTTAATGCGTGAGGGTAAAAAAAATAGGTCAACTCTCAGTCTAGCAAGAAACTAGATGAGCTTTCTTGCAAATTCGGGAAGTCGGATCGAAAAGATCATCACGTGGACACACCTAAAGAAAAAGTTAAAAAATTGCAATCGTCAGATTCAAATTTCATTCACATAATAAATTCGCGATTATTCTACTGTTTCCTAAAACCTACCCGGTGATATGCGATGCCACTAACGCAGCTGACGTAATCTGAACTGCAAGGATTTCCTATGTCCGTAAAGAAAAAGCCGTCCTGGTGGCATTTAAAGATATTTGAAGGTATTTCAGAATCTGACGAATGCCCAGAAACTAAACTATCTCTTCCGCTGTTCCATTCCAATTTTATTTGATTTTCAGGCTGTAATGAATAAGTTTTGTATCATCATTTGCAACTTGGAATTATTTTACATGCACGATGAAATTTACCTGATCTTGGTCTCCGGTAGCGTATTTCAAGGCACTACAACCAGGGACATTATAATAATAGTCACAGACCTTTAAAGCCGGGTTGTAAACCAGATTTGATGGACAGCACTAGAAACGTACATACAATGAGAAAAACAGAAAAAAAGGAAATAGTTGTAAAAAAGAATACAAAAATTGCGTTCAATTTTAAATTTGTCATTACGTTTAGATATGCATTTCCATTTGAACACTGCCAATAAAGCGACGAGCAGCTATCATAAGGATATTGTCCATTGCTATCAGGGCAAGTAAAGCTGTTGGTTGTAGAGTAATTTCCACACGTATTAGGGGATCTGGTTGTTGTTGAATACGGTGTTGTCGATTGAGTTGTTGTTGAGGTTTTTGTCGTTTCAGTTGTTGCCGGTTCATTGGTTGTAGTCGAAGACTTGGAGGTGTATGTAGTCGATTCCTCGGTCGATTCCTGGGTTGTTGTGAGTGGTTCAGTTGTCAAGTCAGTTGTCGTAGTCGTCGCCGTTGGATCTGCAAAAAAGTTTTTTAAACATCGAAGAATTGTTGATTGATGTTTAACTATTATCTATAATTCAGATGTAACATTTTGAACTTAGAATGAAAACCTTTGCAAACAGCATTTTCCGGACTGGCACAAGCTGGTTGTCCTGGTTGAAAAGGATCGAAAACGGTACCAGGAGGGCACTCCTGCAAGAGAGATAAGACATGTCATAGGTACGACAACATATAATACAGTTATTTTATCCGGTAACATATTACAAGCAGATATTGTCCACCATCTGCGGCGCAATAGTAATAAAACTGAGTGCAGACTTCGGCATAAAAGAATCCCTCTTCTCCTGGAGGGCACACGAATTCATCCGCATGATTCTGCGCTTATGAAACAAATATATTTTTTAGTAGGTATTCGTAAGTAAGTACCTATTCACGTAACTCAACGGACAACGGTAAATTATTGAATTATTCAAAATGAATCATACTTGTACTGTCTTGAAAGGTGAGTGGTTGTGATCCAAACCCAGACCTGCAAATTTAAAAAAATTATTTAATACATGAAAAAAACGGGAATTTAAAGAACTTGTCAGATTGTTTAGTTATAGACTACACTGCTGAGATTAAAGGTAAAAAGTATAACAGACTAGACACTTGCATAGAAATGAGAAAAATAGCAGTAGAAGAGGTCCAAGGATTCCCTTTGTCATCTCTCTGGTCGTTTTTTAAAACTGATGAACTAATATATTAAAATCCTGACAAAAATCTGTGACTTTAAGTACTTGTCTATGATCAACTGATCGATAGTGGGCTGTTTCAGCTATTTCGTCAAGAGTAGCGCATTTATAGATCACGCAGTATATTTATGTCATGTGAAGCCCGGTAGCATGATTAGTGGTGTTTGTTATGTTTGTTAACAGAATGCATCACAGGACTTTATCTCACTAGCGCAATAAAAGAGGCAAGCCAGACAACTGTGATACATCATATGAATATCTCTAAATAATGATAAGCGAAATGTTGCAACTGTAAACTCTATCAGGATATGTGACTTGGTGTAGAGAGAAGCAACTTTATTTCTACTAGCCTAGATGAGTATTACTGATAGAATAGTATTAAAGTAATAATATGCTAACAATACGCAACTGGTGATCGTGAACAAGATCGTGAAGAAAATAAACACTCGAACTTGTGAGAAAGCGAAACGAAATGCTTGATTTCAGATCAGTCTATTTCTGTGCTCTCTAATCATTTATATAAACTAAGATGATTACAAAAAATCAAATGGCGAATGACGCTTCAACCAATATTTTCAATGAATCATGATTTTCAGGAATCTGGGTTCCGCCAAAGTCTCTTACCACCATAGTCCATCACAGACGTCATTACCACACAGTTTGTCCACGAGTTATATTATCGGGCGCCAATAGGATCTTACATAAGCAAGAGTGAAGTGTTTGATGTATAATTGCGCCAATCCCAACCAATAATATTAAAGGGCTCGGGGAAATTTGATTGATAAAATGGGATATGTAGTAAGTAAACCAGTAACGAGACAATGCTAATGGAAAGGTCGATTCTATCAATTATCTGGTATGACAACAATATATATACAGTATAATAATAAAGATAATGCTGGCGATGTACTGTCTTTCTAATCTCAGGTTGAAAATGTAAATATGTAGTATGGCGTATTGGCGTCGCCATGTAAACACTAGTTATTAACATTAAATAAAAATTGACTGTAAAAATATGATAAACTGGCGTGCTTTTTCATCAATCAATCGCAAATTTTGTATTGAAACGTTAAACAAATGAAAAAATGTGACTGCTTATGTAAATTAGGCCGTTATCCATTTGAAAAATGTGTTTCAATCCGGCAAATAAAGTGCTTTTTACTGAATCTATTCGTCGTTGGCAAATGGTTATCGTCAAGTCATTTTTGTGCACTGAAATGAAAAGTATGAGAGTTCGTATAAGTAAAATAAAATTATGTAAATCTGAGAACAACAGTTATATAAGAGAAAGAAATACCTGTTTAACCAATAATTCCACAAGACGATTTTATAGGATCAAACACGGCAACTCCTGCGCATACCTTGAATAAGTAAAGAAAATAAATTTTTACTGGAACATAATAAAAACCAATTTAGGCTGTCACTCTTGATAGCTTACTGCTTACCTTGGGATACGAAATTCCACCTACGCACGCAAAATAATGTTTACTGCTAAATTCATGGGGAAAGAGGCCATCGTCATTTGGACAATTAAAACCTTTATTAACCAAATCGCTTTTCTGGCCCCTCTTAAGATAATTATATTTTTCGTCTTCATTCACCTAGATATAAAAAAAATCGGATACCAACTGAAATTGTGACCTTCTTTAAATCAATCTTACGAATTCATATAAATCTGTTATCGCGCATCCGGGAACATTTTCTGGATTATCACAATAGGTTGTTTCCGGATTGTAAACTAATCCAGAAGGACATGGCTGATGAATTATGAAAAAGAAGAAAAGTATTTTTTTTAAATTGCTGAATCTACTTGTCTAAGTATTATGAAATGACAAATGAGGTACGATGAAGTGGCACAAGACTACAAGAGTATAAGTTGCTTATAACAGTTATGGGATCAGCACCATCAGCTGTGCAGATATAATAAAGCGAGCAATTCCCTGGGTAAGGAAAGGAACCAGCACTTTGACACGAGAAAGGACCTGCAGGTGTAGTCGAAGTTTCGGTGGTCGTGGTTGTTGATAACGTCGTTGTTGTCCTTGGAGTCTCTCCAGCTGATGAAAAGTTTGTTAAATGATTTTTAAAATGCCATGAAGTATTTCGTATAACCTTACGTGAACATGGAGCATTTTCATTCAATACGCAGTTTAAACTTTCCGGATCGAAAATTGAACCTCCAGGACAGTACTGCAGGTTAAAGAAATAATTTGATCCAAAAGTAAAGATGCACACGTGTTCTATTCATGTGAACAACATACCTGTATTGAACTTTGACCACCAGTGCAGTTGTAATAAAAAGTAGAGCACACTTCTTTAAAAATGAAACAGACCGAAAAAAATTCTATTAGATCCCCATTTTCTCTAAATAAGCTATTTAATAAGGTTACAAACTATTTTTTTACCGGGGTACGCGAAAACTCCATCTGAAGAAGGGCAAGTAAACTGCTGGCCTTTGAATAATGGGGTAAACATTAGCTGAGACTCTGTGTTGACAAATATTGCTTAATAAAAGTTAAAATTCCAAATTACTGCAAGAAACGTCTCCGGCTGGTTCGCATTTAAGAAGAACGGGATCAAATAGTGAATCCAAAGGACATGTCTGCAATTCCATTTACGATGAAAAATTTATCTCATGTACAATTTTTTAGGACTCGATTTAAAAACTATTAATAAATGAACAATCTTTGTTTTTTACCTCAATAGCCACTTGATTTCCAACACAGATATAGTAATCGCTGCCGCTAAAATACGTTGCCACAAATAATCAGTAAATTACTATTTATAAGTCTTCTTTCGTTAATTTTAATCTTATAACTTATATAATACCAGGTACCAGGAACCGCAAAGAACCCGGAAGATACAGGGCATGTGAAGTAACAAAAGGTACATTCGATTGGTCGGCAAGTTTTGGTGACTGGATCAAAAGCAGTAACACCAGGAGTACCAGGACATTCCTTAGAATCAGCAGCAATTTCGTTAAAAATAATTTATGAATTCATGTCATCTAATTATTTGTTTTTACTTGAGGATACGCAACTGAGTTTTGACAAGTATAGTAGAACCCAGTGCAGAAGGGATCTGCAGGATAATAATCAGTCTCCGCGTTCGGACACACAAATTCATCTTCAAGTTCCTGGTGCGATTTTGATGAAAAAAATAAACGATGAAAATAATTTTTAAAATTTGAAATAACAAAAAATTTTAAGAAAATATGTTTGCCCTGGATTCGGCAAAAAAAACAAGAGCTTATTGCTAAAAAAAGCTAAATTTCCCCAGGTTCGTAGCATAATTTAATGTGTTAAAATTTTGGCAATAAGTTAAAAGCTTACTCGTAGTACCTGTCTCTTTGGTATTCTCAAACTTATTGTATACAAATTAGTGGCTGGATCAAAAACTGCTGTTGAATTACATTCCTGTTTGGAAAAAAATGATGAACCCATTAAAAATATCATAATTCAGAAAGGAATAATAAACCTCTTGTAACCTGTTTCGTCGATATTTTTACATTTGTTTCAAGTATTCCTGTAAATAGTGATAATTTATTTTTTTAAATATGAGAAACAATTGTCACTATAATAAATTCTATCTAGATTTCTTTAAAACTTGTCTTCTCTTACCTTCATAGACGTTTAGAAGGAACAGTAGAAGTATCACAAACTTAGTCATTTTGGACTATCAAAATAAATTGAAAGCCGCGTTTTGAGTGCAAACTAATACTCGCTAATTAAAGAAGACAGCCGCACAGCAACTGCAGTGTGATTATGTAAACAGTATAATGTTTTCTACATTTCGAAGCTGATTATTTTCACTTATCAAACAACTCAATATTTGTTTATCGATTGGAATCAAATTTGGACTCAAAATACCTTATCACAACGAATGTTGACTTCACTCACTGTCTCACTGTCCTGCAAATGAAAATTCCAACATTATTGGATTGTACAATAAAACGACCCCAAAAGTTTTATAAGAGAGATGCAAAAGAATTTATTATATTCGTTATAAAATCGTCGTTCCAATATAATTTGAAGAAACGCACAAAAACCCAAAATACGATATTTCTTGTCGTTCTTGTAATGTCGTTGTGTTGATATTCTTCATAAAACACGTAGAGTTGCGAAAACAGTTAAACGCAATTGCCAATGTTGGGAAGGAAAAACTTTGCCAATTGGGCAACTCTGAAAAAAAAAGAAAACAAACCCATGAAATTCTTATTGTTACCATTATGTTTCATTTATCAATTTATACTTGAAGTTTTGGGACCCAATTGACACATTTCCAAAACGACGAGCGATTCCCGCGAACTTCAAAGTCACCGTTGGGCATTGTACAAATAAAATCCGAAGAAGACAAGAATGGGGGACGCTGTGGATGTGCTCCATCCTTCAGCTAATTGAATAAAGAAGAAAAAAAGAAAAGAGCATACGGGGTTGCACGTTCGTGTTAATCTTAAGTGGAGAGTTAACACTAAAAGATGAAACGTTACGTGCGCAAGTGGTGTACAGGAACAAAACGCAGCTCGAATATTCCGGAACAAAAACCATATCTCCAGGACAGGACTACATACACGAAATTACTACTGTAGTTAATTAATTAGTTAAAATATTAAATACATATAGGCCTACATAACATTATACGCCTCCTAGCAAATTTCATTTTACCTCAATGTAGAATTGCCCCGCAGTACAATTATAAAATTTGCCGGTACACGAGACACCTTTAAAACATGGATATAACGACGACGATGTCATTTTACTTGATTTACTTTTTTCGGAATACACTTTTTACCGGTAGAATAATATCCGTCACCAGGACATACAAACGGTTCTGATGTAGGAGGTATTGAAGTCGTGGGTGTTAAAGATGTCATTGACGTAAAAGATGTCGTTGACGTTGTTGTAACACTACCAGCTGAAAGTGAAGAAAAAAAAACATTAAGAAATTAAACTTTAATGGTAATGTGAGCCGATCAACAGGCATACGTGCGCAACTAGCTTCCCCAATCAACACACAGCTAAAAACTTCTGGATCAAAATAGTAGTCGCCAGGACAATACTAGAGAAACAGTGACGAAATCAAATAGTTCTTTAAGTTTTTAAAAATGTATTCTCAGTAATTATGTTCATCAATTGCTTACCTGTACGGAGCTTTGACTTCCAGTGCAATTATAGTACATTGCGCTACAAGCGCCTTAAAAAACATGTTGTTAGTCGGGATTTAAATTGTTTTATGATTTCACAACAACATTTACCAGGGTACGGGAAAACTCCATCTGAAGTCGGACAAGTGAACGGCTGATCTGATGGAATATGTGCAAACATTAGCATTCTGTTCACGAACAATGTAGCAAATCTATAATTGAAAGTTACTGCATGAAGCTTCCCCGACAGGTACGCAGGCAAAAGTGACGGGATCGAATATTGCCTGAAATGGGCAAGTCTGCATCCGCATTTAGTACATGAGAGTTTAAGAGTAAAGCCATTAACGGATTATCGAATCTAGTGAATTCAAAATTTAAGTCTTACTGCGGATGCAGCGCTTCCTCCGACGCAGATAAAATAATCACTTCCGCAGGTTTCAGGAACTGGAAAGAATCCCTCTGGATATGGACATGTGAATGAAGGCACTAATAATAGACAACAAATATTTAGTTTGGATGTGACAAATATTAGTTGCCGATATGAGTTAAAATATGGAGGTTTTTACCATAGCAAGAGGAGGCTTCAACATCAACACAGTTGGAAGTGGCAGGATCAAAAACAGTTATTCCAGGACATTGCTATACAAATAAAGTATTAAAAATTTGTCTTATACAAACGATATTTATTGGTCGATTTTTTAATATGGATTCAGCGATGTAATAATCTGTATTTACTACCTGGGGATAAGCAACGCCATTTACACACGTGTAATAAGAAGCAGAACATATATTTGGATCTTCTGGATAAAAACCGGTGTCTTGATCTGGACAAACAAATTCCCTGTCCTGGTTAAAAAATAATTGATTAATCAATGAATAATTGGACTTCATATTCCTACTTGACAAAGACTTCATTTTATGAGAGCATAGGCATATCCTTCACCTATTTACGCTTTCATGTTTTGTCATAAACGCCAATAATTTAATAAGGGGACGACACAACACCCATCTTAGATACTATATAGCTACCTGTTTCCCCAATATTCTCACACTTGAACACAAACTCCCTGCAACGTAAACAATAAAACAAATAATATATTTATACCTGGACATTTAAATTTTCTAATACAAAGACAATGTTTACCACCGAATACACCCAGAAGAATCAATAAAGGAAAGGCGCACTTGATCATTTTTTGTTTAGATATCAACTGATTATGAATATTGTGCTCTGAACTGAAGCTTTTTCTTATTTGAAGAAGTAATAGATCGAAAGTGGATGAAACTCGGGGCATGGTGTATACTTGTGAGTCTTACATTTTCATAATTGATTGCACACTTATCACGGACGTCAATCACTTTTGTTTGTCTATATTACAATCTTTGAACTGAAACTGCCTGACGTCTGAAAAAATTATTTCTTGACCGTGCGACGATGTGGCTCGTCTAAACTGATACGAGATTTTCTTTACATAGAACAAATCTATCCAATGATCAAAGATCTTTTTTATGACGTTGTAAAATAAAATATTACACATTTTTATTGAAAAATGTTTTGAGAAAACAGAATCTGAAACAAGCAGAAAAAGATGTAGTTTGTAAAAATAAAACATGTAAAATCAGATGAAACAATTGTTGTATTTTGTTTTTTACTTTCTTAATATACTCTTTTAATTCATATTCTCTTTTCGGGAAGTTCGTCTCGTAAGTCGCTGGGAAGATACACGTTGTCTATGTTGATCCTGCCAATTAAACAATTAATTAAAGCATATACAGTAATAGTGGAAAGGCTTCACAATTACATGTCTTATAATTGGTCAAAAAATCTTACTCGATTGAATGCGGCCACCACAGTCAGTGACTTTCGAATACCGACATTTTTGGTACTTGGTGTCGTAAAGAAAATCTTCTCTGCATTGCCAAAGATGGGCTCGTTTAACGGCCGACCGGTTTCCATGGCAGTTGTAAAACAAACGGCATTTGGTCGGATGCGGCCAGTTGCCATCGCCGGGGCACTGAAAGGTTAAATCAATGCCCAAATTTCGGTCTTTATCATCTTCATTGGCTCTAAGCTGTAACGTAGAATTATATGTTATTTGAAATACCTACCGTAACATGTCATACTATAAAAAAATTTAAAAATTAGGCCTACAAAATAACAGCCAGGAACGTTGAAAGCAAGATCGCACGCGCTAACAACAGGATTGAAGGCTTGGCCAGAAGGACAATTCTGTAATCCGGTATAGAGAAATGTTAGTAAAGATCAGGATAATTAGTGAAAGTAAAAATTATACTTGAATGGTATATACTCCATTGGTACAATTATAAAAAGAAGTGCAATTCCCAGGAATTTCGAAGTTACCATTAGGCATTGGGCAAATAAAACCTGGGGGGAGGGTCGTGGTCGGTGTAGTGGTTGGCGTAGTAGTTGGGGTAGTAGTTGGAGTTGTTGTTGGGGTTGTAGTTGGGGTAGTGGTTGGGGTAGTGGTTGGTGTAGTAGTTGGTGTAGTAGTTGGTGTAGTGGTTGGCGTAGTGGTTGGTGTAGTTGTTGGTGTAGTTGTTGGTGTAGTTGTTGGTGTAGTGGTTGGTGTAGTTGTTGGTGTAGTAGCTGGGGTAGTGGTTGGTGTCGTTGTTGGTGTCGTAGTTGGTGTCGTAGTTGGTGTAGTGGTTGGGGTAGTGGCTGGGGTAGTGGTTTTTGGCCCAGCTGATAAAAAAACAATGGGAGGTAATTAAACATAGGGAGGAACAGAAATAATTGACCTCTACTTATTTGAGTTTAGAGTTTACTTACGCATGCATGTTTCATTTATTGGTTTACAAGTCGACGAGATTTGGTCAAATACAAAACCCCATGGGCAATACTGAAAGCAATTGTGACTTGTGAGTGAGGTATGAAATATGTTCAGTTGTTCAGATTTCATGTGTTGATAAGTTATTTAGTTTACCTGTGGATAACCTGTGCCACCAACACACACAAAGTACAGTTCGCTACAAGTTCCTTAAAAATGTTAAAAGTAATAATTAAATTTTAAATGAATCATTTTCATATTATTTTATTTACCTGGGTACGTACAGTAGAAAGGGTCGGTGCAGTAGTCTGCACTGCAATCAAACGATGTCACTATAATATATATTTAAAAAATAACTCTACTATATTCGAACACTTGAAAACAATTTTACTATTTTGTCCTAATTAAGCATGAATAAAACCATTTATTACAGCATGTAGCTTCGCTGGAAGGTGTGCATTCATAAGTAATAGGATCAAAGATGTTATCACCAGAACATGTCTGAACTCCGAAAATAGGGATGGATCAAAAATAAAATTTTTATTAATGTTCAGTCGTCTATTTATTATTTGAACGAAGAAAGCAAAAAGCAATAAGACCAGTTTTTGTGGATATCCAGCGGTGCATTCATAATAATCACTGGAGCAATTTTGATGAACAGGGTAAGTTCCACTTTCATCAGGACATTCTGAACAAGTGAGAGAAAAATAAAAACGTTATTAAATCGCTTCAATGATGATATTGAAAATCGTTCAAGTCTACACGGATTTACCGAAACAATATCTATTTTCGACGCACATCTGACTAGCGGGATCAAAAACTTGTGAATCTGGGCATAGCTAATTACAGAACCAAGAATTTACAAAATAAACGTTATTTTTATTTTTAAGAAGCTTGAAAACAAGGGACACACGTTGTCATGACGTTCACGTCCTTGTTCGTACCTGGCATTTTAACACGATTCCACCAACACATAAATAATAATCCTGAGTGCATTTGTTATTCAGAGTGTAATAGCCGTCTTCGGGAGGACAAGTGAATCCAGGTGGCTGTCCAACATTAAAATAATGAATTAAAAATATTGAACTTCAATACATTGTTAAAAGAAAAAAGAATAAAAACACTCTTTTGAAATTAAAACGTAAAAATACAAACAAACCGCTGTGGGTGGTTCCTTACAAATAGCACAAGAATAGCCTGATCGAGAAAAAGAAATAAAAGCTTTCGTTAAATTGTATAATTTTAGTGTATTACATTTACCTTGAATGGTAACAAGAATCAAAAGAAATTGTAACCACCGCTCCATCATCTTTTTCTTATAGAACAGATGGGGACGAGCAGGCGTGGAACACAACGGCTGAACTGTTAATGCTCAAGTTAACGACTGATCTTACTGCTAAGTGCTAACCGAATTTTTCTTTTATCAATCACTATGTGTCGCATATAGGTTTATCGCGGATCTTATGAAAAATCACGCCTTAAAAAACTTTAATAACTAAACATCTTATCGTCTGGCGCAACAACATTTCCAGAGGGCACAGTGAATAGATATGAAGCAAAAACTAGTTGGTTATTGTTTCATAAAAGGCTAAACGGAATATCGACAGATCAGTGACGTTAATATATATTATGGCAGATTTATAAACATGCCAAAAGAGTGACAGGTAAGCCATATTTATAAGCAATAATTTTGATAGCCGAGCAATCACTTCTGGCGATTTGCTAACTTATTTCAATTGCATTTTAACTATGTCAGTGTATATAACAGAACTTACCTTTTTTATTGATCATTCTGCTTTATTTACTGCAGTATTTACTATCTAAAATACCACATAATTTAATTGCGTTATTTAACAACCTAGAAAAGCAAAATGTATCCAGCAAACATAAAAGTGCATTACTTTTAGCGATATTTATTGATTCATTTTAATTCTTTCAAATACATCCAAAACTCCATGAAGGATTTTAAAATTGTGACTGTAGCCTACTCCTTCATTTAATGCAGGGGATATTCCAGAAACGATTAATAAATGTTTTGAAGGAATTAAATGAAAACTTCAGTTATTTGTGCACGACGCGTTTACTTTCACTACACACATTAGAACCAAAGGGTCGAAGACGAGGTTTTCAGGACAATACTTGAATTCGAATGGAATAATAATTTTTTTTAATGATAATACGAACATTCCATATAAAAAGTGTCTGTACCTCTACATACGACTCTCCAGCGCTGCAAACAAAATACAAATTGCTGCAGGCATCTAGAAAACAAATTAATAAATAAGTGGATTGCATCGAATACAAAAACATATTTCAAAGAGATATTAGGTAGATTTATCAAAAGTGAATTGATAAATGCATAAATTGTCTCACCAGGGTATGGAAATAAACCGTCTGAAAGGCAATCAATTTTCTGATCTAGACATTATAATCGAAAATATGTTAACATTTTAGATTCAAGATTTTTATGAAATAATAAAAACTATTTGGTAAATTAAAAAAAAAACTAACTGCAAGAAGCTAGATCTCTGAAGGAGTGCACGTAAAAGTAACAGGATCAAAAACATCGCCTTCTGAACAGCTCTACATGAGAAAAATTCAAAAAAATCCCGTGACATTAGAATGGAAAAAGGAAAAAAAAAACTTTATTTTTCAGATTACTTCAGGATAAGCGATTCCATTCACGCAGGCGTAGTACGTTTTCACACATTGACCGGGAAATGCATAGAGCCCGTCATCTCCTAGAAAAGTATGTCGACACTTTTAATAAAAACCTCAAAATTAAAGTTGAACGAGCTGAATGAAATTACCATAGTATTAGACGTTAGTGCAATTTCTGAAAATATATTATTTACCGTTTGATGTTGGGCAAATAAAATCTGGGGGAATAGACGTAGTTGGTGTGATGGTTGGTGTGATGGTTGGTGTGATGGTCGGTGTGGTAGTTGGTGTGGTAGTTGGTGTAATAGTTGGGGTAGTGGTCACTGGCCCAGCTGATAACACAAAATATGCAAGTTAATTAAACATAGCGAAAAACAAAGATAATGGACCTCTATTTAATAGAGTTTACAGTTTACGGTGGTCGTCGTTGTCGTTGTCCTTGCAGTCTCTCCAGCTGATGAAAAGAAAATTCTATAAGATCCCCACTCTAAATATAAAACTAATTAATATAGTAACAAATTATTTTTACCGGGGTACGCGAAAACTCCGTCTGAAGATGGACAAGTGAACTGCTGGCCTTCGAAAATTGTGATAAACATTAGCTGAGACTCTGTGTTGAAAAATATTGCGTAAAATTAAAATTCCAAATTACTGCAAGAAACGTCTCCGGCTGATTCGCATTTAAGAAGAACAGGATCAAATAGTGAATCCAAAGGACATGTCTGCAGTTCAATTTACGATGAAAAATTTATCTTATGTACATTTTTTATAAGTCAATTTATAAACTAAAAATGAATGGAAAATCTTTTTTTTTACCCCAATAGTCACTTGATTTCCAATACAGATATAGTAATCGCTGCCGCTAAAATACGTTGCCACAAATAACAGTGAATAATACTATTTAGTTCGGTTCTTCTTTAGTTAGTTTTAATGTTATACAATACCAGGTACCGGGAACCGCAAAGAACCCGGAAGATGCAGGGCATGTGAAGTAACAAAAGGTACATTCGATCGGCATGCAAATTTTCGTGACTGGATCAAAAGCACTAACACCAGGAGTACCAGGACATTCCTGTGGAATCAGCAGCAATTTCGTTAGTGAATTAAGGTCATCTGATTGATTGTTTTTACTTGAAGACACAAGTATAGTAGAACCCAGTGCAGAAGGGATCTGCAGGATAAAAATCAGTCTCCGCGTTCGGGCACACAAATTCACCTTCGAGTTCCTAAATCAATTAACTCAAATTTGCTGCTATTGCTGTAACTATAAGTTGAGGATATCTTGCACACGCTAGGAAAATTATGATTCCGTTCAGTACTAAAAAGCTAAAAAGTTACCTGAATCATAGGCTAAACGGTGGATCTTAACTATAAGGGAATTACTAATCCAGGGTTTAGTAATAATTAAAAAAAAAGGCTATGAAAAAATGGCTACAACCAGAACTACGCAAAAATAACTGATTCTGCTTTGTTGAGACCTATTATTACAAGTAAAGGATATAATGGAACATTTAACACAATGTCATGATGTAATTTTCTTTTTGGTGTACCACCATTTCGCCGATTTTATCGTAAATTTTAAGAATCATTCATACAAAGATAATATCCGACTGAGTATTATTAAGAAAACCAACTGGCATTGACTTTTAATTATTTTCAACAATTAGCTAAACGTTCGACAAAATTAACAAAACAGGCCAAAGAAAAACGTCAAAGGATTTGATCAATTTAAGATAGGTTAATCTAAAATGTTATGTTGTTTTCTTGCCTGTAAAGATATTCCAAAATTACCACTGAAGTTTTCTATGATAAAAAAACAAAAAAATATAATGAAAAAAGTATAACTGCCCAACAGGTGCGCAAGTAAACCTACCACTGAAGGCAATGAGAAGCAACAAAGGTAAGACGGATACAAACATTTTTTCATCAAAATTGTTAAAGAGTATGCTGCACTGAACTGAATCGTTTATTAGTTGAATATTTACAAAAATGTATTGCCCTGATTAACATTAAGTCGGGTATCTTATCGCCTTTTAAAATTGAGTCGGGTGGTATTTTCATTATCAAATTATGGATGCTAGTCTGCACTTATCACTCCAGCCACTCACCTTTATTAAGATAAAAAACTAATATTATATACGAATTTTCATTGTAAAAGAAGAAATGTGAAAAGTAGAAGAAAATGAACTTTTTAAATTTTTATCAAAATTCATAATAATGCTGAATTGATGACTAAACAAAGTAATTCAAGAGATATGGAAAGGACCAAGTAGGAAATATTTTGTTTCTTGTTTTTGACTCCTTTTAGACCTTCCAATTGCAGGTTTTTTTTTACCGATTCACTATGGTTAGTTTATGCCTTTATGGCTACCAAAATTACACTGATGTACTTTATGTCCCTCTCCAGTACTAATTCAGGATTTAAAAAAAATAATTACGGCAGATTTTTTTAGTTGATCTAATATCGAAAATATTAGTTACACAATGTGGCACACTTTATTACACTATATCTCATCGTTGGGAAATGAATGTCGAATGCTTCCAAAGTAATAAACATGTCTTTATTTGACTTAACTGAACAGGATGAAGAGAGGCTCAGGACAATGAATATATCAGGCCAAATCTGGACAATTATTTCTAGTGTGACCTGCAATAAGAATTTGAAAATTAAATTTCGGAACAATAAGATAGGGATAGAAATATTATTTTTTACGGTATCACCTTCTTCGCCGCAATTTCCGCATTTCCTCGCTCTCCTTGCATTACTGGATGATGGCTCACTAGACTTCCCACGACCACGTCCTCTTCCTCTGGAACCTCCATCTCGATCTGATCCTCCTCTACCGAATCCTTCTCGAGAGCCTTGAGCAGATCCGCTTCCACTAGCGCCGTTGTCATCCATCCATTTGAAAAAATTACACTGTGACTCACGCGGTTTGCTACAACAGTAAAATTGGCGCCCGCAATTTGGCCCCGGTTTTTGTGTTGTTCGTGTCGTAGCCAATTCACGACCTCCTCCATCACAGTCACAGTATGTCTCTGAATCGCCGCTATCACGTCGTTCAGTTCGGGTAGATGGTTGCCTGAAAACTGCCCCTCCTCCTCCGCCACGACCATTAGGAGCAGGTGCTGCTATATTAGTGCAGGCATCGGTCCAAAGGAAAAAATCGCAGCCACCTTGGGGTTTGGCACATTTATAAAACTGCCGACCCGTGTTGGGACCTTCCTTCCGAACGGTTAGGAGCAAAGCATCAGGAGCGTCTCTGCACTTGCAAACGATCATGGAATCCCTAAGTTCAGTAACACAACAGCAAATTTGAATAAGATCCACATTTAACTGACGAAAATCTAAATTACCCGTTGTTGTTTTCAGGTAGAGATATAGGAACAGGTTGGCGAAAATACGGCTGCGAAGGGAAATTCTGTTGACTAGCACCAGGGAACGCTGAAGGAACCAGCGGTCTTGTACTTCGAACGTTATTTGAAGCCATTGGACGAGGCTGACCTTGAGGTCTAGGTGGAGGGAACGGAGCAGACGGACGCGAGCTACTTGAGGAATACTGAGATCGTTGCGATCCGGAGGCGTAACCAGAAGAATTCGCAGAGTTGTTGACAACACTAGTGTTGTTCGGCTGAGTGTTGTTTTGATTTCGAGCTTGCGTTGCCAATGGACGGATACCTAGAAGTTCCATAAAGTTCGGGTCGCACCCACCAATACAACCTGTGTGATTATCCGGGTAAAATGGAGTGTATGCTCCTGGGGTGAAATTGAACCGCAAAAGAGGTGGATGGGAAGGGCACTGGAGAAAAAAAATGACTTGTCAAATACAAACAGGTATGATGGTCATTAAATCGAATTTAAAAATACGGACCGAGTTACACTTTCGCGCATCAATTTCCACTAACTGTACGGTAGCTGGCAACCAGACGGCGGTTTTACAATCAGGAAAGCCCATGCAAGAGAAAAAGAACGGGCCATTGTCCTTTTTCCGTCGCAAAGTCATGTCCAAATTACAAGCGGGACATTTCCGGTAGGGCAAACTTCCATCTGGCCCTCCTTCAGGAATGAGAGGCGGTGCTTCCTGTCTTTCTTCATTAAAGAACGTTGAAAGAGCCTCGTCGATTTTTATGACCTGTAGTGGTTGTTGAATTAAATTTTAATCGAAACAGTGAGCATTCTTGAAAATCAATTTACCTGTTCCACTGCTTGGACAAAAACTCCTCGATATCTGTCGATTTGTTCTCTCAAGACATCGTTCGGATTCCTTTCTCCATCGCAAACTCTACGATATTAAATTTGTAATGAATACTCAAAAACTTTTAGGTTTCCATCCAATTGTTTCAAACCTTTTGAGATCAGCCTCCAGTTCAGCTCTGAGATTAGGCTTCGAAAGCGCGATACCCATGGCATCATAGCCTTGCACGAGCCCCATACCCAGTGAACACGGTAAGAAGCGTCCGTCGCCTTGTACGCCAGCGTACTGTCGACTTTTGACCGTTTCAATATGATCAGCATGTGTGGCGTCTGTACCGATTCCATGTTTTTCCATCAATGAAATCAAATCAGCTTCACTTAACAGTTGAGGTGGACTAGTTTCTCCCTCCTCCATGGTTATCGATGTCGGCTAAAATAAATATAAAATTTAGTATTTAATCGCGATATTCGGGATCTTACATCAGTTTCGTACAATGAAACGCTGGCCTTCATTGAGTTGAGGAAGACTACGATCACTCCAGCGCTCGTATGGATAAACTTCCAAATAGTTTCTTGCTACTATTTGCAATCCGCTGGCCACGAAGGCTTCTTCTTGAATTTCAATCTCGGCCACCGTTTCGTAACCCTGTAAGTACCGGTAACTTATCAGACCGTGAACAAGAAAAATACGTTACTTAACATACCTGAGCATCCTTACTGACACAAGCCAAGAAATGACGAACAATAAATTCATAAAGTTTGCGCTCATTCTCGTTGTTTAGATTTTCTGCGTATTTTATTGGATGAATGGGAGGATGGGCCTGATCACTTTTTTTCCCCTGGCGAGGATTCAACCCTTCGTCCAAAACGCGCTGAGCGAATCCTCCCCATGCAGGATCAACCGTCTGGAGCAATATTTTTGCGAGCAACTAATACGGTTAATCAAAGAACCCCAATATTTAATGCCGTCATCAAATGTACCTGACATTGAACCAAAGGATTGAGGTCCAGCTCTTTGGGAAATATATTTGTTTCAGTACGTGGGTAACTGATAAATCCTTGGGTGTACAATTTCTCAGCAATCTTCATCGTTTCCTTGGCATTGATTCGTAGTTTTCTGGATGCTAGCTTTTCCAGTTCCTAAAACAAAAATTATGCACATATATTTTACATTCGGACACATATAATTTCAAATGACCCGACGAAAAATTTCACTTACAACAGTGTCTAAAGGCAAAGGTCTCCATTTGCTTTTATTCTTTGTTTGGACTTTGATTATTTCAGCTTCAGGATTCTCCTGGCATCTTTTATTAATATAAAAGTAAAAAATATAGAATCAAACGTAATACTTCATTTAGTTGATAATGACGGTCTTAATACTTTTCGAGGAGAATTTGAACCACAGCTTGATCAAATAAATGGTGCCTTTTCCAGAGGAAATCCACGCGCTCTTCCTCGTTGAGCTCCCAAACAACTTTGAGTTTCCAAAAATTCTCTTTCACAAAATCCTGTATGGCTTTATATCGCTCGACGATAAAGCCTAGAGTGGGGAACTGACACGAACCATAACTGATCATCGACGTCCCTAAAAATTGTTAATTGAAAAACTGTTTAATAAATTCTTTGCCCAAAACTTAACAGCCAATAGATCAAAACTTACCAAGAGAGACTGGAAAGACTTTTTGAAGCCTGAGAGTTTGAAATCTTGTAAAAGCAGCACCAATTCTGAGATCTAGCTCAATTCTAACATCCACTGCATCACTGACATTTTTATTAGGTGGCCCCAAATTCTGAAGTGCTCGCGCAATAGACTACCATTAAAAAGATAAAAATGAAATAGGATCTTAAATTTCATAAACAGTTACACACAATTGATGTTATATACCTGATAAGTAATTTCTGAGAACTTTGCTCTGAACACTTGAATGTTGGGTTTGATTGCCTGACATACTGTGATTACTTCATAGCCAATATTTTCACCTTCTCTATCACAATCAGTCCATATAATCAAGTATTTGCTTTTTTTAGTTTCATCCTCCAAGGTTCTTTTAATATTTTGATAATCTTGAGCAACAAATTTATGGATTGGAGCTTCAAATAAAGTAACAGGATTAACTGCTAGCCACTTTTTATAATTTCCAACAAAGTCTGATGTCAGAAGATGGCCGGATACTGAAGTAACTGACATCTTTACATTTTGGTTGAAAAGATTATGTTCAAACTCATAGATTTTGTTGAATTGGCTTCTTCCTTCCCTACGATTCATACGACCTAAAGGAAAGTATAACTGATAATAAATTTGACAATTGTATTGTGTGGCTGTGTAGTATTACCGCGAGAAAGGAGTTGAGCTATATTTTTGGCAGCATCATTTTTCTCGGCTACGTTAAGCACCTGTGTAGTGTGTACAAACATTGAATTTTAGAAAGTTTTCGTCATTCATCGTTTTCCATTCCAACAGCATGCCAACAGGAATGAGACAAATTCAGGTGTCATGTTACCTGGACCATTTTACAAGATTCTGGTAATACAATAGTGGTTTTACAACATCTAGTAAACACTATAAGATTAAGATTCAAACGAACATGTTTTATCCACGATGATTTGAAACGAGAAAATAACAACATAACTTTCCATGTCCTTCGATTTTTGTGAATTCACCCGCCAATAAGGAAGCCTTTTCTTTCCGCCACTCAAATGGTGCGTACAGTGTTTTTCACGAATCACGATAAAAAAAACTAAATAAACAACAAGGGGCAAAATCGACTGTTTAGGCATAAGAGAATTTTTTATTTTAAGAGAAAAGAATTTTACAAAGCACAAAATAATAATAATCTATAAAATAAAATAATACTATAATATAGAATTATAGATGTGGAAAATTCAATGCCGACTTCCGAGTTCAGCTGAGTAGCAAAATTGTGTCTAAAATGACTCAAAGGCAAGCTAATTTGCGCTACAATATTTTAATAAAATTTGTTAATTAATTGTTTGTGTTTTGGTGGTTTTGGCAAAAAATGGCAAGTACTATACGACTATAGAAAATATTGATATAATTTATCAATTAGTGGGCGATCTTGGAGTATTTAAAGCGGCCAGAGCTGCTCCGTAAGATGCATCTCCTTCTTGTACAGTTTTGAATGGAATGTTTTTATACTGAGCAGCCACTTGCTGTTGAAGAGGTTGATTTCGACTAAGAGCAGATCCTGTTCCAACCAATTGGGTAACTCCATACTGTTCCAGAAGAGTAGTAGACATCATGCTATTTGGTGGAAACAAATGAGACAATAAAAAAGTAGCTATGTAAATAAAGCTATGTAATAAAGAAGACAATTTATTACTTGTGCAAGTTGGTGATGAGTCCTTCAAACAAAGCCTTCGCCACATTGCCGAGACTAATATTTCCAGAATTTATGTTGGATACTTCAGCGGCGGGCAACCTAGATAGATGACGTTCGCCGAAAAGGGTCGGGATGATCGTCATCGCTTGCTCTGTTGAATTTGATTGCTTAACCAGGGTCAGCATTTTATCCCATATCAAACTCTGTGGAACCCCGAAACCCAAATCTTGCATCCAGGATTGGAGCATCCGTACGAAAGAAGCCATGACATTACCGCCGTTCAGGGAAGCGGCGACCGCAAGGTAACGGTTGTCAAAGTAAGGAAAATATTCAATAGACGATTGCGTGTCCGGTAGGATAAAATCGGCAGGCATACGAAACGAAAGTTGAGCAGATGTCGAGATGTTTAACACGGCTGTGCATGCAATCTCGTTAGCAAGAGTGGATAACACCGAGCACTGCATATCCCCTAGGGCAGTTAACACTTGCGTTCCACGAGGAATGCCGCACCAGGTTTTCGACAAGGTACCCGCCACGGATCCAGAATCTATTACTTTCGGGAGAAGATGGATGGGGAAGTCGACAGTTTTCAAGATGTCTAGATTCCATGTCTTTTCTTGAGTGTTAAAGTAACCCCAACTTGCAGCATTTTGAATGGACATGACAGGTGACTCGAGGTCACACAGCATAGAAACAAGAAAGTCTTGAATTGTTCCTGCACAACTGTAAAGGGAAAGCTCTTCCGGCTCATTTTTCAGCTTCCATAAAAGTGTGGCACATCCATATCCTGATGCAATTCTCAAGTGAGAGTCTGGTTTAGGAATTTCACTGAGGAATTCCAAGGAGCACCTAGAATCTTGCCAAGTATACAGTGAGCTAATAGGACCCTTACCCAATTCAAAGCGGTCACTGCTTGTAGTGTTCCAAGCAGTTTCTTGATTCCACAGCAGAACACCATGCATTTGTCCACAGACACCAATCTTTGTAACATTCTTGAGTAAATCTCGAGGAATCCGGCCAATGCAGTTATGAACGGCCGATATTATTTTCGAAACATCTTGTTCGGCTCCTTCGCCGGCTTGTGTATCCTTGCTTTGCTTGGCTACCACTTTGCGTGATTGGATGTCTATAACGCTAACTTTGACGGAAGTAGTCCCTAAATCCAGTCCAAGAACTAAATTAGCTGATATGGCCATGTTTTCAGCTGTCGTACTTGACTTTTTGTTGGCCAGTCAATAGCTGGAAGTTGTTTATTTGTCAATTTCTCGTTCTGCACTAATCAGACTCGGAGATTCAAGAATAGCAAGAAGACAGACGAAGGTCCAAACTCCAAAGCTGTGTTTGTTTTGGTTTCTCAAAGTTGTCTGCAAGTTGCATCTAACGGCCAATTTTGGAACTTGCAGGAACCTACTAAACCCGGGCTTCAGACATTTCTTAAAATTCTTTGAAAGAAAAAAAAGAAAAATGATGTTTTGCATATATGGAATGATGGAAAATCTCGTCAGCAGAAATGACAATGGTTATAAATTTGAAAAAAGAGTTAAGGTACAAGACCAAAATCCAAATATGTTTGTCTAGCTTAAATCCCTGAAGCAATAGCGTACGTACAATCGCTTCAAGCAGGTGAAAACTGGTTGGTAAAAAAAAAACTAAAAGAAAAAGAAAGCAAATGTTTTAAGGGTGTCATTATTTCTAGGAGTAGCACTAGCAAAGGTTTGTTGTTTCTTTCTCTTTCTAATAGCTTCTTTCATTCTCTTTTCAAGAAAAATCGACCACCGAGTCCTTTCGTACCTTCGGGTTATTAGGGGGATTTCTTATGCATTAAAGATATAGTTGCCATGCCCTTTTCCCCTTCAACCATCGTTATCTTATCGTAGAATCAAAAAAAAGGTCGACGGACGATGTTTTCGCGTGGTCTCAAAAAGTAACTTTCCAGAAGAGTTTTACCCATCATGCTAATAAAACCCAAGAAAAGATAACAAACATGTTTTTATATAGATATAGCATTTTCTTATATTGTCAACTGAACAATTGCGACTACAATCGAGAGATGATCGAAGGTGGGGTGGGAAGATGAGACGGAAAAAAAATAAATTTGTTTTTCTTTTTTTGGGTTTCTTTTTCTTCTTCAACTAACCAAGTCGACGAATGGCACTACTACTGTGGAAGTAAACTCGAGATTCCTTGTCGCAAGTCTCACGCTTCAGGCTGCGCAGATCAAAAAAGTGAACGCGATCCATCAGCACATCCTTCACGCGTAAGGCTTCGACAGGGGCTAGATACCTCCATCCGGTTATTTTCTTCTTTTCCTCAATCACACCCAACATACTTTTTTATTATTATTATTATGAGGGGGGAGACAGAGTCAGGTCACATGTTTTTTTATCCCTTAATATTGATTCAAATCATAACTACATCATCAATTCATCACCATCAAGTAAGCTGCTCGACAGACATGCTTTCACACATTCATTCGAAAAAACAAAACAAAACAATTGATTCAAATAAATCAAAAAAACAAAATAAGATGCCCAAGGTCGGGGGTAGGTCAAAATGGCCGTCAAGTTATTGTACTGCCCATATATGTTCCAGCAGCTACTACGAGAAACCTGATCGTAATATAATAGAAGACTTGAGGGACGAACATACAAGGGGGCAAATGCATCTCAAGTCCGGTGCGCATTTGACTTTCATTTTTTCCTCTCAAAAACTACAACAGATTTCCATTTTCTGTCTTTCTTCCTCACTCTTGTCTCTCCACCCTCCCAACTAGTATCACATTCTTCTAATGAGTTCCGACGACCATCAACCATGAACCAAGAAAACAAAAAATTGGGGTATAGAAAAACGTTTCCTACGAGAACAAAAAAAAAATTTAAAGGGGGGACCTCCCCCAAACACTTCACCACCCGTTTCCGATTTACTTAAAGCAGCCCGCAACCAAGTAACGTGAGCACTCTTTAAGTGGATCGGATTCTTGGAGGCAAACGAAAATGAGGGGGAGCAGCAAATATAGAAACAGGGGAGGGATTCTCTCTCTACCAGATGGACTAAATTACGAACGAAAGATATATGGCAGCTACTTCAATTCCGATTCACCTGATGTTTGACATTATTTCTCGCTGTTCCCCCACTTACGCGCCTTTTTCTTTCTTTTAAATAATTCATTCCAATCATCTTCTACGGCTTCGTCAGGGTGCTCTCGGCAGGATATTTTGTGTCCTTTTGTTTCTTCAAGGTGAAAAAGAAAAACAGTTATTTCTTTTTCTTTTCTTTACAGGTCACATGCTCGCTGGGCATTATTTTTCTATTCTTTTTCTTTTTTTTTGTTTAAAAAGGAGACCCTGATGGCCGGTTGGCTTTTCAAATGGATTGTGTCAGCGTGTGGTATAGACGACGGCCCCACCAACCTTCGAGGTCAAAAGGTTCAAAATCTGTAAACAACATCATAAAAATGATTACCCATTTGTTTTTCATCTTTTCTTGATTTTTAACCAAGAGATAAAAAGAACCGAAAAACAATTCTCACCTTGAAGAGCTGGATTAGGATTGGCGTCCTGATAATACGTCACTGAGGTACCTGTTGTCGTCAAAACAACTCCATTAACATCATGTATGCGTAATTGGCATAAAGAACAAATCAAAATTGTATGACGCAAATTTACCCTCGGCAGTTGGCACGGTCGATGTTTTCAATTCTCGATTCACTCGCTGCCATCCTGCAATGGAATTCAAACAAAAACAGAATAACATTTTTCCAGTTAAAATATGACTCGAGCAACTCACGTGCACGAGGTGGGACGGGTAGGAGGAGGGAACAAGTTTCAAGACGAGGGGGAAAACTAGAAATAGCTTCTTTCTTTAGGCCAAACGAGTGATGAAACGAATCGATATTTGAGGCGTGTTCTTTAAGGATCGATCATGCAGAGCGTGAAAAACATGTCGAGCCAAGAATCGGTTGCCCTGGCAACTCGGAACTGGTTGGCTAGTATCTCTATTCTGCTATATAGGCAAGCACACCTCTAGTATCCAGCTCGATCATTGGTCGGTTTCAACGGGCACTATAAACTCTGACGTCAAGAGGCCTTGGTACCATAGAGAACGTGCTATTCCATTTCTCCTTTCGTTCAGATTCACAATAGGCTACATGGGGGGAAAAAGGTCCGACTAAACTATCGATAACTAAGCTCCAAACCGTGTGTTAAAAAAAAAAAAGAAAAAACAATTTGTTTGTTTTTCCAACGGACCCCGTAAAGAATCTTCGAGACAAAAACAACCAGGCGCCATAGCGACGGCGGTGTGGTTACATAATGTAGTTTGAACAAGTAAAAAATAAATAGAATAATAACTTACTGTCGTAGACGTATTTGATTAATTCTTGTTGACTCCTCGTAAGGATTTCAGGCTGCTGTTGTTGGTGGTGATGTCGGTGACTGTTGGAACTGTGAAGGTGTCGTTTATTCGTCGTGCTCACCGTCTGGAATACAGGTCTCGGTGGGCTAACAATTTCAAAAAAAAACAAACAAAAAGAGTTGAAATTGAAATGAAAATGCGTCAGAAATGTAACACGAGACATGTTTTCCAGTTTGCTAAATAAACTCACCTCATAGAGCCAAGAGATTCCACTTCATCCGAATCCGAATTCTTCCTCGTCATGTCGCGGATTGTGTCCAAACTCTCCAATTTCTGCGCCAATCCTGTACCAATCAAACATTCACATTTAGTTGAAGCTTCCATCGTGATTATGTAACAAAGGGGGGGGGGGGGGCATATAATAGTCGAGACGGAGAAAGAAGAAAAGATTCAGCAAAATCACTTGGACCCGTTCCAAAACGTTTTCACTTAAATTCGCCCCCCTACTTGTCCAAAAGAGGCATGTTCACATTCGAGAATAGAAAATGTTACGTATAAAAAATTAAGATCACGAGCGTTTCCAAATCCATAATGTGTGTACCTGCTGTGCCTTTTGACCTGTTCTATTTTGTCGTACATATCCACACGCACAATAATCATGTCCCGTGAAAGAGATATTTAATCGAAATAACAGAACAAGAAAAATTGCCTTACACGACAAGAGACAACTTTCTAGAAAGACATAATAATAATAATATACATGAGTATAAAACACTAAGGGGCTTACCTCGCCGGGTCTTGGCCACGATTTGACTAGGTCCTTTAGAAATGGTGTACATCTTCAGGTGAATAGAGTTTCGTGATGTCAACGACAAAAAGGGAAAAAAATAAAAAGTTTCGATTCGTTTTAACAAATTGGAAGAAGAAGACAAGTTTTCGTCTCGACGTCTAGGCAGTTCGTTGATACAAAAATTGTGAAAGTTCGACTAGAGACGTCTGTAAACCCCGAAGCAGTGAAGAGAGAAAAATGGAATAGCGGGATCGACGTATCCTAGGGACAGACTTTCTTACACGAATAGTGTGGAGGGAATGGGAACTACATAGTAATGGCCGGAAAAAGATGGGAGGAGTTTAAGACAATTTCATTTTTGAATCCACTAAGATCCCACACGCCATCTATGAGTCGATTTGTAAAATATGTCATTCAAATTCGTATCCATCGATTTCCAATGGAGGGATTGTCTATTGTCAGGTCGATTACACACGCTCGATGAATCGATCATCAAAGAATCCGCCAGCAAGTCCCATGGCCATGAATTTTTAAAAACCTACGATTCGTAAAGTGGAAAGACGAAGATGGAACGTTACCACTTGAAGCCGGACGCAAAACGGTGACCGCATAATCAGCAGACAGCAGCTATTGCAGCTGTTGATAATCTACTAATAAAACTAGTTGGAAATACCTTGATTACACAATTGCGTGGAGCCAACAGATAGGCATACACTTTACACAATTTTGATTTAGCTGAGCATACAATTGAAAGGGGATTTCGGTAAAGTATGTAACGCTTCAGTTCTCTGGAGGTCTTAACGCCGATATTAGTCCCAGGCATTTTTCAGGTTCCCAGTCATTTAACTACTGCAAATAAAAATCCTCAGTACTCGATCGATTAAATCCAAGCTAAATATTAAAAAAGGATAAGGTGATTTGATTCTTCAACTCAGCCCAGATCTCAACTTAATGCCACTGTCGGTCCCAAAGTTAGAGACGCTAATAACTCGTTGAGCGTTGACGCATTCGTTATAGAGGTGCCTAACTGTCATATTTGTCAGCCGCTTGATTCTTACCCATTTTGAGTGCTTTACGTACAAGAAGATTTGAAAATGATGTCGACGAACATAACATGACATTGAAAACAGGACTTCCGGCTGATTGAAAAACGACGACATGAGCGCCGATGGAAATGCCACGTTTGAAAAAGAAATGGACGTCGCAAAGAGATTGACTGTGGAACATCTCTACTAGTCCGTTATTAAAGGATGTTCTTTTCGGCAACTTCTATGATACGGAAATCCATCCACAGTTTCATACAGGTGGGTTTTGGCTTATTAGTTGCAGGTCATCAGTGCATAATCCTATTTCATTAATTACACAAGCCACATGCAAAGAACCATCAACCATCATTGCTGCATATTAATTTAACTCTGAAAGTTTTGCCTGACGGGGATAAAAGTACTAGTCGAAACTTCTTGTCAATGTCGGTCAATGTTTAAATGCTTATTTGTTCTGGTATGTTTCTGATTTCCAGCATATTTGAAACAGTCCACGACTAACTTCTTTCATCTTTCACCTATTTACCGTTTCAGACGTTTTCACATGCATTTAATTTCCAATTAACAGTAAAGACGTTGTAGAAGAGTGGACAAATCGCGAAGGTTATATATCACAAAATTATATAATATACAAAAATAACCAAACTCTGAGCAAAAGTTTTTTCTTTCGGCTGGTAAGAAACGACCGAAAAGCTTGTCAGAAAGAAAGACATTTGGTACTTAATGTTGTATTATTTTTATTTGTATGATGGGTTATTATGGCGCGCCGAAAGGGCCAAAAAAAAAAATAAAATAAAATAAAAAAAAAAAAAAAAAAAAAACGCCACCGCCATCTAGCGGTCAAATTTGGAACTACACAAAAACTTCTCCTTTATTATTACAGCTTTTAGTCTTATAAAGAATACCATATATTAAGGTTATAGATAAATAACTTCAGAACATAAGATTACTACAGTATTGCCTCGAGCCCTAGATATTTCGTTGGCCACCATATAGAGAATATCAAATCAATGTAGCTAGTCCCTTAAGCTTTTGCGAATCGCCAATTCGCCCTTCTATTATGTATAACGACCAGTCGACCAGGTCGCCAGCAAGCTCATTTTACACTTGGAAACCTGCTACTAGCTAGAAAATAGACCATGATTCCATTATCTTATACCTAAAAAAATACGAATGTATTATATTACTGAATGAATAGCGTATGTTCAATTCATGAATTCATGAATGCAAATGTTCAATTCAAGGGCCAAAGGCGCGCAACAATAATATTCTCTTTTTTGATCGCTTATGAGATGTCTCTTCCACTTGCTTGAAACAATACTTTTCAAAACATCCGATTTCCCTGAAATAAATACCAAATCTATTCAATCAGGAATTAATCAGAATTTCATGTGTGTTGTATAAATCATGCATTCGGCACGTCTATAGCGTGGAATGAATGCTCATATTATCAAGCAATAGGAAGGTGACAGATGAATGATTATAAAAACCCTAAAAACCGGTCTTGTCAGTGCAAGCATGAATAGCAGCCTTAGTTTCCCATGGTTATATCGTTGGCATTTAGGATTCTATTTTGAAATAGACTAACCAACATACACAAGTGACTTACCCAACTAATCTCGCTGATGTATCTCGATTTGTATTGCCAGCTTATTTTGGCGTGTTTGTACTCATGACTCATTTATAAAAATAAATTCTCCCACCAACTCACTCATATTTAAGTGTACCCATCGCAATATAAAAGTTCCAGCATAGTTCATACCTGATATGAATTTCGACAACTCACGCGTCCCATCCCCGCGAGAATAACCGATCCCTTTTTTTCCGCTTTTTCCGCCTTTTCTGTGGAGAAAAAACTTATCCTGATAAAAAAAAACAGTTTTTTTTTACAATGTAACGTTCAAGGGAAAACTTTTCGTGTTCACGATCCATCAGCGAGCAGGCAATAAGTTCAGCATAAGTTCAGCAGAAGTGCAGAGCCTTCTTGCTTGGTAGCGGCCTTCTTGCTACGTATACTTTCATACCTATCCTCAAGGACAATTATCAGTAGGCCTACATCTTACGGAACGCCAAATGACCCCCTAAAATTAATATACCCTGCTAGTGGTATTAAACACAAAATATAGTAAAATAATCAACTACTTCATGGCGCCATCTAGCGGGAAAATCGGGCAGAACACTTTGTATCGATTTCTACGCTTTTCTGGCAGGTCTATCGATACATAATCGTTTCCACTCGTGATTTAGTGGAACTTTTATTGTGGAATGAATGAATTTTGACATTTTAAACGAACGGTCGTTGCGGTAGCCTACCCATTTCGTCACAGGCTCGGCGGATGCCACGTTACTCTCCTTATTCGATTGAGGGGAAATGAGAACGATTAAACTATTTAATAAGTTTTAAATGAATTATTTGTATTGAACTGACAGACGCTTTTATGGATACAATTTTATTTTTAATTGAAACAAAAGAACTTTCACGAATTATACGACAAATCCAAACTTGCTCACTTATTCCTTAACTCCGGCGCGTCTGCGACGATGCGACTTTTTCTTCTTGACAACAGTCTCTTTGTTATCCGGTTCTTGAGGAACTTCCGGTGCCTTAGTTCCATTAAACCTCCCATTCCAACCACGTATTTAGCACCCAAGCAAGGACTTACCGGCACCCAAGGATGTCGAGCCAATCCCAAACACGGCGCGTTTCAGTATTCCAGAATGGGCGATTGGCTCTTCGGGTTTTTCCGGTCCTTTGGTTTCTGTGAATTCCTCGACAAATTTTTCAAAATAACTATCCGAATAGCGTCTCTTTTCATGTCGTCTCTTCTTCTTTCGGGTTCCAGTGACATCTTTCAGAACCGGATTCTCAATATAACAGCATATGGGATCAACGCCGAGGATTCAACATTCACCGATGCTCCGCCCTCATCAGTTTCAGCCGGAATCTCATCACTCTCTGGTTGGGTTTGAACGATCTCTGGCGTAATCATCTCGTCGACTTTGGGTATCTGTGGATCTACGTTGAGTTCAATCGAATCCTCAACAACTTCGGTCTCTTCGCCATCCGGTTGTTTTTCCAACAGTTTCTCATCATGTTCCTTATTCGGGTGCAAAATCGGATCTACTACTGGGTGCCACATACGACTTACTAATCCTGGGTGCGCAGACTCCGGGATGGCATCAATTTTCTCAGGTGCATCGTCGAAGAGTGGCGTGTTACCGGCCTCTGGTGAGACTTCAGCAGTAATTACTTTTTCAACCAGTTTCCCCTGAGCAATTCCTGTTTCCTCTACATTATCATTCGAGTGCAAAATCGGGTCGACTATCTTGTTCCAAATTCGGCTAGCTAATCCAGGATGTGCTGTATCTACCTATTTAGCTGCTGCTATTTTTGGCTGACGGTCTTTTTTGCTGGGCAACTCCGGTCGATAAGGCTCATTGTTGTGACTGCGAGGAACAGTTCTAGCTCGGAAAGGTTTTGGTTTCAATTCATCCAAAGTCTTTTTACCGGATAAGAAAGAGACTGCTGTCAGGAAGAAAAAGTCACATCGCAGACGTGCGGGAGATAAGTGAACAAGTTTGACGTTTTTTGTTTGTTGTTTGTCGTTTAATTCGTGAAAATTTTCTTTTGTTTTCAATTTAAAATAAAATTGTATCCATAAAAGTGTCTGTCAGTTCAATACAAATAATTCGTTTAAAACTTATTAAATAGTTTCATCGTTCTCATTTCTCCTTGATCGAATACGTGTATATTTCATTATTTTTATTTAACGTGTTGTTTCTCCCATCTTAAATAGAGCTAGCGCTTATAGAGTAAGCTCTTATTAAGAACGTCGATGCGATAGCCTACCCATTTCGTCACAGGCTCGGCGGATGCCACGTTACTCTCCCAAGTCATCACGAATCTGCTCCAGATCAATCAATCAGCCACCGATGCTATCCGCTTACCTAGAATTCACACGAAAGAGACTTAGTTCACTTTGAACCTGTAAGGGAAGCAAGAATACACAGGTAGTTAGAAAAATTACAAATCATGATAACTTGGGAGAGTAACGTGGCATCCGCCGAGCCTGTGACGAAAAGGGTAGGCTGCCGCAACGGCCGTTCGTTTCAGTCGCAATCACCGGTAAAAGACCATGGAATGGACGTTGACCCGCTATGTCACCTAAATTGTTCGGAAGAGAAGGGTCATTATAGAAGCTGGCCATGGCGTTATTGAGGAAGTATCCATCGGGAGTCACTAGATGGGCTCCGAAAACTGAATTCAATCCGCTTTAGACATAAAGTAAATTAGATCATGAACCAGGTAGTTAGGAAAATTAAAAATGTCCAAATTCATTCATTCCACAATAAAAGTTCCACAAAATCACGAGTGGAAAACGATTTTGTATCGATAGACCTGCCAGAAAAGCGTAGAAATCGATACAAAGAGTTCTGCCCGATTTTCCCGCTAGATGGCGCCATGAAGTCGTTGATTATTTTACTATATTTTGTGTTTAATACCACTAGCGGGGTATATTAATTTTGGGGGGTCATTTGGCGTTCCGTAACATCTTACTTATTATATCTTACTTATTAGCAGCGATTTTTTGATCTATTTTCCTTGATGCGTATAGCATTTTCTAAAAATCGAGACTAAAAGTTGTAATAATTAAGGAGGAGAAAAATTTCGGGGGGTAGTTCCAAATTTGAACCCTAGATGGCGGTGGCGTTTTTTTTTTTTTTTTTTTTTAATTTTTTTTTTTTTTTTTTTTTTGGCCCTTTCGGCGCGCCATAGGTTATGATTTTTTGAATTTTTATTTTTTTGAATTTACCCAAGATCGTGGAAGCCATCTATGGGTCGATTTGTACAATATTTCATGCAAAATCATTTCCATCGATTTCCAATGGAGGGATTTTCAGGTCGATTACACAATCCACACTCAAGAAATCGATCCCGTCAAAATTCCCGTGAAATGAGAAAAAAAAAAATTTCAACAAACAAACAACAAATTTGTTGTTGTCAACTTCAATATTTGTCATTCGGCGTGTGTTGTTGCGCCAAATTTTAACGTCAAAATGTCTTCCAATCCGATCATTTGATTGATCGAACAGCCGCCAGCTCCTCTCTCGTGCAAAACGTTTTTGATGAAAAATACAAACAAAATATGACGAGCAAATTGATTCAGTTCGGTTGGGTTAAGTTGATAGTTGAATTGATGAGCATAATCCGTTAGAAAAGAAAAAGTAGACTCAAGAATTCCATCGTGAAAGAGGAAAACAATTTCTCATGTAAAAGACAAATCCTTCATTCTGGCACCGCGGACTCTCACGAATATTAGTCATCATAAGAATATTATTTATATAAATATTTGGTAAAAAATTTTAAAAATGATTGAACTGTGTTGGTTAAAAAAAATAGTTCCGTTAAACACGAATTCTTTCATTTAAACCGGTGTTTTAAATTAAACTTAACGGCTTAACGAGTCCCTAAATTGACCAAAAGACAGCCAATAGATGTGAACAGCGCCACCTATCGCGGGAAAATGAAACAGGGAAAAACCGAAGATTTCGTGTCGTCGTTACTCGTTAGTCATATTTTCACAGAAATATTAAATTCATTTGATATTATTTGATTTAAATTTTTGTGAACTTTGTTGGTGAAAATAAACGCATTCAGTTAATCATAATTTCTTTGGTATAAACTAAATAGTTTGTTTATAAATCAAGCCAAAAGACTCAGAGTTTACGCAAGCCAAGTCTATATAAGGGGGTGCTGTGCAGCTGTTTAAACGTTAGTAAAGTTTTCTCAGTCTCGAACTCACGATCTCTTTTCGCAAACGTACCGAAAATGAATTTCTCAAGCTTTTTTGCTTTGCTATTTCCTCAATGGGTTTACCGTTTTTTCAATTCGGTTAAATCCATTTCCCAAAGTGATGAGTCAGATTCTCATCTTCTACCGGAGTCACACTCCGGTTCCCAAATGTCTTATGAGACAAATACCGATATTAAGCCACAAGAGCCTATCGGGCAGCTACCGGAAACACAGTCCGGATCCCAGATGTCCTATGAGACAAATACTACCGATACCTGTGTCGGACACCAGTACCAGCAGATGACGATTGATGCAGTCCTGGAAGAGGAAAAACATCTTCGAGAACGACTTCGAGTGATGACAAGATCTCGCGATGCCTTACTCATCAAAAATCGTCGAATGAAATGTCAAGCTAACTCGAGAATTTCTACATGGCGTCAACTCGAATGTAAGATGGTCTCCTTAGAAGATGACATCATGGAATTGAGAAAATCCGTGAATGAGTGGCAAAATCAAGCAATCACTTCTGATAAGGAGTTGCACTCGTTGAAATTAGCTCATTCGGACCAAGAAGAGTTGATTAGTAACTTGAAACAAACCATTTTGGATTTGCAAACGGGAGAGCATCCCAAGAAAGAGTCGTGTTCTCTCTCCAGAACCTACAACAGAGAATTTCTTCTTTCGCTGAATAATATCCCCGTTGAGATTACCCGTGAGGTGGCTGTTGCTACCAAGGGTGTCTCAGATGCGAAACGAAATGCTTCTCCATGTCCATCAATTCAGTCAATCGGCGCGAAAGTTACTGAAGCCCCGCGAAGGGAATTTAAATTAGCGCCCATCGACAAAGAACGTCAAGCTAATGACTCAAACGTATGGAGACCATCATTCGTAAGAGAGTCAACTCCAGGTCAAAGGTCCACAGAAATGATACTGAAAACAGTTCGAGGCCTATTGAATAAGTTGACACCTGCTAACCATGACAAGCTGTTTTCACAGATACAGGCATTGGACATAAATAATGAAGAGAGACTCGCAGGTGTTATCACACTTTTCTTTGAAAAAGCACTTAGTGAGCCTTGTTTTGCTCCGATATACGCGAGAATGTGTCAGGCACTGTCTGAAAAGGCAGTTTATTCTTCTACGGATCCCGAAAAAAGTGTTTCATTCCGCACTCTGCTACTTGCCCATTGCAAGAATGAATTTGATAAGGATAGCGCTGAACTGGTTGGTCTGGAAGAGAAGAGAATACAAATCCGCAGCGCCGAAACCGAAGAAAGCAAAAAGGAACTGACTAACGAACTTCAAGATCTTGTGGATCGAAACCGTCGGAAGGTGTTAGGAAATATCACTCTCATTGGTGAACTGTTTCGAGTCGAAACTATATCGGACATTGTCATACACCAGTGTATCCGTCGCCTCCTAAAAGATCCCGACGACGAACAAATGGAAAATCTCTGTCTATTGATGAAGACCGTTGGCAAAGAGTTTGACACGATCAGAAACTCTGAAGCCATAAATTCCTATTTCCGGACCCTGGAATGGATCACCGTAGAAAGGAAATCCTGCAATCGCATACGTTTTATGGTAATGGATCTTAGTGAGCTACGCAGTCGACGATGGACGACTCGACAAGAGTCAAGGCTTGAGGACCAAAACATTTCCTGGGGGAAAACTCAACAAGTGACTGCCAATAATATCACAGAGGAGACGACTCCCCAACAGTTACCAGTGCCGGTTACCGTGATTGAAAACAACATGGAAGCTTCGGTTTTGGACCCTATTCCGGCGCAGGAGCGTACCAAAATGGAACCACGACAAGTTACGCCAACCAGCTTAAAAGAAAACACAGTTAAGGATAAAAATCATCGTTTTACAGTAGTGGCCTCTCCGATCAGAGTCGTCGAAATCAAGAATCAAATCGTTCTAAGGAATGTAGAATCTTCGAATTATGGGCGCATCATTGGTCGAGAAGGGTCTAACTTACAACGACTTTTGGAAGAATATGGAACTGTTGTCACGTCCAAAAATAAAAAAGATGGCAATTATGATTTCACCTTTTCCGGATCTACCATCGAGGGCCGTCGACAATCTGTGGATGATGTCATTGAATCTTTACCGGTAATGATTGAGTTTGACTACTCTACAATCCATAGTCTAAAAAGGACTAAAATTAGAAAAATGGCATTCTTCAATCTTGTCCAAATCAACATACCGAAACTATCCGAAGAAAAGGTTACGATGTGTGGTAAATTGAACAATTGTGAAAAGGTTTTCTATCAACTTGTAAACTTACGCTCGTAAATCACATGATTTAAACTGTACTATGTCTATCATAACATGAAATTCAATTACAATAAAATATCTTGAAAAAATGTATTATCCTTGTCGGTTCTTTTTATTAATTCATTAAATTATGCCATCATTCAAAATGAAAGTCAAAAATTAGAAAACAAAAAAAATTGACTACCACCGTGTACCACGTCGGCACGTTGGCAGAGAAATAAAAACTTAGAAAGGTGCCAAAGTGAAGACTATTTCGCTCATTTCGTTCTGCCTACTCATTGCTGGAATCCTGGATTCCTGAATAATCTGGATTGTAGGTGGGAGCGTAAGAAAAAAGGCGTCGAAAAGGAAAAAAAATTATTTGCGATTGTGTGTATGACGTATAGTACATCTCCTTGACACCCTCGTGTCACTCACGTCGAAAAATTGGACGGGCACCTCTATTTTTTACAAATTATGCCGACTTGTGTGTGTAGCGCATCTCCCCGTCATTTCTCATTATCAACGCAGATGCCCCCGCTCTTGTCTGCTACAGAAGATTCTCTTTTCAACTGCTTTGATCAAAATATATGATTTATTTCGCAATTTTTCCCCTCGCTCAAACAATTTAAATCTGATCCAATTTTTCGAATGTGTTACGCATTTATAACGTTGTATAATATTTTTCATTTCGTCAATTTTGTCATGGCAATATACTTTGACCAAGTAACTGCGCTGATGTTGCTGTTCACCTTCGTGTCTATTTGCAGGTGGACGATGAACTTTTCGCTAAATTTTCTCCATGGAGAAAATAATAATGCTAATATAGAGATTCCACGGTTGCCAAAAAGAAAAAAGAAAATACAAAATAAAAACTGCATAATAAAAAAACCTCCATATTAAAAATGTTTATGGTTCGATCGGCTTTTATTCGGTGAAACGCCTGCTATATCTAATTGATGGAGAGCATCTGCTGCCATGGCGACGCTTTCCAATTATCGCACCGACGCTCCCGACGCACTTTACACTGAAAAGGAAATAAATAAATGAAAAAAACGACGTCAGGTTGGTGGGCACTCCTCGTTTCACTAAAAGTGCATGAGATGCACGACATAAATATCAACGCAACGGAAAACTACTTCCGACTGGGAATTATTCAGCAGTTGCGCTATCTGAACTATAAATTTCCTATTCAAAAAGTTTGCCGTTATTTCTATCCGACGTCTGTGTTGCTTTCATTTTGTTTGTTTTTTCTATTTTCATGTATAGTATCTTATGTAATTTCCACATTTATTATCATTCAAAAAAACAAAAAACAAACAAAATCTAAAATAAATTCCACCACCACCACCGTATATCTGTATACTCCGCCATATGTTGGACACGTCTAACAACTTTCTCCAATAATAATATAAGTATTTAGCTCTAGACAGCACACAGCTGCTCGTTTCTGTTATAGTTGTGTGTACACGTTTGATGAAACGTTAAGCTTCGTTTCTGCTGTGACGAGACAAAAACAAAACATGATGCGTGTCTCTACGTATATTGTTATAAACCAGAAACTTGTTTGTTTTAGTTATTCAAACTTTTCGGCGCCAAACGTGTGATGAATATAATTAAACCTAAAAGAAAGAAAACAAAATCTCATCTCATTTTCATAATGTAATATACAACTCTTTTGTTTTCAAAATTGTTTTCATGTCTACGTACGTAGACTGTATTAATAAAAAATCTAATTTTAAAAGCCAAGTTATTGATATTTACACGTCTCCGTGTGCTGCCTGCTGTCATGTAGCTAGCTTTTTAAACTTACAATCAAAATCCGCACTTCATGTGGATGTGTGGCTGTGCGTGTGTGTACTGGCATTCAAGAGCGTTCACGTGTATCATCAACGGTGGAAAAAGGTGGAAAAAGGGAGTCGCCTTCCTCGAGCAGAACATTTGACAGCAGTTGTCGTCTGGTGTGTGTGAATCGATTCGTCAGAGTCTGAAAAGAGTATACGCCGTGCAGGATCAAGGCAAAGAGAGAAATGGGAATGAAAAAAAAGGGCGAACAAAAAATATATAAAAAGTCTTGATAAGAAGAAGAAGAAGAGAGTAAGTCAGGTATAGCATAGCTCGATGAATAATGGATGGCATTATTTAAACTCCTCTTTTCTGTTCCTATTCGTTCCTTTTCAGCTGCTCGTGCAACCCTGTGTGACTCGTTCAACTCGTTGGGGTTCCTTTGGGAGTTCATGGGATGACAAGATCTTCGCAGTGAGTCAAGTGGATCCCCCCACCACCCCGTCTCTCCGTGATCGATTTCGCCGTTGAACACACACACAGTCACAGAAAAGAGGAGCACCACCAAAGATCACACGCATTTACCAAACGTATACAGCTCGCACGATTTATAATAATAATCATCATAATATATCTATAGAAATAGAAAGAGAACTTATACGTTTGCTGCCGTATTACAACATTGAAATATATCTATATAAATATATAAGAAAAAGAGAAACGTCGTTCGTTTCTTTATATATTTTATAGGTCCTAGCTGTTGATGGCTGGCAACCGCAAACACAAATCAAACAGCAATCGTGGTGCCTATCTTATTCTCTTGTTATTATAGTATATAGTCAAAATAAAAGGTTGAGCCGCAGAAGTCCCATCATCTTTTGTCCTCTTCTGTTGGTTATACATCGTCTATAAGGAACTAAATTCAAAGGCAGCAGCAACACGGAATAATATTTAGAGATGCAACCCAGCAGCAACAGCAGCAGGCCAGCAGCACGCTCCAGGAGTCCAGGGCTTTTACAGATTTTGATTCTTCTTATTTATAAAATAAAAACAAAATAGTATAAAAGAAATCGAAATATACTGTACAAAGATTGGAGAAAATGATAAAATCCATAATCATTAGCAGCTCAATGATGACATGATTAGTCCCCAATGATTAGTCCCCAATGATTCGCTTGTTTGTTTGTTGACTTTTTCCTCTTTTTTCTTTAAAGATTTTCAGATTAAAAAGAAACGGTCAGTACTCGTGATGTCATCCGCAGCTTTTATTGTCGAGTTGTTGTTGTTGTTGTGTGTATCTTTAGTATAGATGGTTCTGTAGCCTCTGGGGATGCGCTATATAGTCAGTCAGGATCCAAAAAAAAAATAAATATATAACTGTGAAAAGGACTCAAATATTGTAGGAGAGCGCAAGCGCCATTGTTATATATGTGGTACACTCGTTAAGTGCGCTGCTGCTGCTGCCGTCTGTACTATACTTCATCCACTTTCTCCAGCAGCAGGGCGACCTCAACAGAGCCAGAAAGCTGCCAACATCACCACTAGAGGCCATATAGAAATCTATTGCTGCAGTCTCACCAACTCTGGGCTGCAGCTGTGAATGAGCTGGAGCTATGCTGTAGTGTATAGAGCAGCAGCAGCAGCAGACGGGCAAACGAAGAAGAGCTTAATACGCATCCACCGTGGGCGGGATTCTGAAAAGGATGTCCTATATCCTGGTTGCCTTGAAAATTCGCCGAACAGCAGCGCGGGGAGTCGGTCGTACCGTTCGTTTGCGCTGTGAAGGATAACTTTGAATGCCTTCACAAGATACAAGTCAGTCATTCGACGAATCCGCTACGGAGCGCATCACGTCTTACATCTTTCGACCCAAGTCTAATCGTCGTTGTTGTTTCAGTTTTTTTTCTGTAGCCTAGAGAGACAAATCAGTTGATGACAATCATTCATCTATTTAGCTACTGTTATTATTGACAAGATTTTCTAACTAGAAAAAAAGTTTCAAGTGCCGCACCATCAACATTTCTCTCTCTTACTTAATCGGCTCACTCAGCAAGTCAAGGTAAGCCTATACGTCTATAGAAAACATATTAATCGAGCATATAGAGTTGATGATCTTTTGATCTCTTACCTTTAGTCTAATAAGCGATGTATATGTATAAGCCCATTGTGCGTCAAGTTATTTATTTTGTTTTGTTGTTTTAATTATTTTAAAAACTAGCTTTTATACGTTTTTTTTTTTCGTAATGCGATTGCAAATATTTTGAAAAAGAACGTGTTACTTCTTTATTAAAGGGAAAATAATTTTTTAAAAAATTCTACGTCGAACTTGAAATCGATATAGTTATACCTCCACTCATCTCTTTTGTGTGTGTTGTGATCGAGTCAATCAAACCTTTGATGTCTCCCAGTTCTCCGACGTCTAAACAGGGCGATGTTGCGTTATACCTAGGGCTACCTATGATGATACTCATTTCAATCGGCTGTTGATTGTTGCTGGCGTTTGATTGATCTCCTTGTTGATGTGCTCTCTCTCTTCTATTACGTCCACCCGCGACGATCTAATATCGCGAATAAAACAAATCGTCGGGCGGAAAAGAAAAATGATTTCTATTAAACGGGTGCAGCAGTGCCGCAGCAGCAGCAGCAAATAAACGGAAAAATAACAGAGTAGATTGAAAATTTCAAAAATGGGAGAAAAAAAACTGAATTTCTATAATAGATCTTGATGATACGCTGGATACGGCCCACGCAGCACGCGCGTCCCAATTTGCGTGTCTATACATATTCTCGGGTCGGCATCGTCAAACAACATAATAATTCACGAATAGTTTCAAATATTGAATCCGAGTGTTTTTCATTCGTCGCTCTAATAATGAGAAATTGAAGCAGACGTTTATTACCTTTTAGATCCTACACTCTCGTACTCAAATATTAGTCATCTAATAGTATAGTATAACACCGAAATCGTAGTAGTATCTGCTGAGCAGTTGAGCACTTTGCCCTTTATATTTTCTATTGAGCTTCCGCTCTCTCCGCACGGCCGGTGCCCTAACGGAAACAATAACGCCAACAAGAAAGAGAGAAATGGACTCTGTCGTTCTCTCATGCAGGGGTGGAAATCTATGGACCCAAAGTTCTGTTGGATCTCTTAACTCCCCTATACATAGAGCGTGATGCTGTGATGGGTCTCGAAACTCAATACAAAGTGAACCTATAGTCGCGTCTGAAATGATATTACATTGATCTACGTAGCAAAGTACGGAGAAGAGAGATCAAGTCAACCATCATATAATATAGTATATGGTAATAGAGTCAACTTTCTATACATATAGAGTGAGACAGACATAAGGGAAACGGAGCCAAATGTATTCCAGTGCTGATGCTGCTGCCCTCGCGTAACAAACGACGCGGCAACATCACCAACCGATCGACATCGAAGAAAATGTTCCCCCCTTTTTTTTTTTTTTTTTGGTTCTTCTTCTTATTTTGGATCAAGTTAGATATAGAGAGAGACTGGCAGTATATATATAATACTGTACCCCTGTGCAATTGTTTTAGATGGGTATAGTGGATGGGATGGTCCAGCTGGCCATCTCCGATGAGTTCCGGTTTGCCTCCCCCCTCTTTTTTTTACTCGTCTATAGCCTACATTTATACTCGTCTTGCTGCTGCTCAAGCAAATAATAAAAAAGGAGAGAAAAAAAAAGACAAATGAAAGTATCTATAGAGAAGAATCTATATAAGCTATTCCATCTCTTCTAATTCTGATGATTCGGTCCGGTAGCCATTTGCCATCGTCAGCAGAGCTGACTGAGAGAAAGAGAAGGAAAAAATATATAGTAAATCTCTTATTTTTTTTTGTCGTCGTCGTCGTCGTTGGTTGTTGTTTTCTTCATTTTCTTCTTGTTCCTTCTTTTTAGAGGAAAACGACAACGATTTCTCTGTGCGTCCTGGTTAGATTTTTCTTTATAGATCCGGCGTTGTTGTTTCGATTGATCCGTATCGACAACTTCTTCTTCTTCCCGCTGTCGTTCTATCTCGTGCTCGACTGAATCTTTATATCTGACGTGAAAGAATCAAAATAAAATAGAAGAAAGACGAAGAAAAACGCGGGTCGACATATCAGTGCTGTGTGTCGTATAGCCTACACGACCGACGGATGCTAGACGTGGCCGGGTTATATACAGCGCGTGACCGTTGCTGCCGGTGATGTATGAGGATATCACCATCTCAATTCATGTGTGCCCACCGTGCACAATCTTTGCGGGCGCTTTCTCTCTCATACAGTAGATAATATAATAATACAATCAAAAAAGAAATATTATGCATTACATGACGAATTGCGGGAATATATCGCATTGACTTGCGCGCACCATTTGACTTTTTTGTTTTCATATTATTATATATGATAAATTATTTATTATATTTTTTGTATATTATCTTTAGCTACGTATAGATCAATGTCTCTCTCTTTTTTTTCTATTCATTCATACAGTATAGGCTGAATGGAAAGTGTTAGTACGTCTATTTTAGTGTAATAGCTCCAATTTAGGATTCGTATAAGTTATAACTGCGTTCTCTGTCCGACGAGTTAATCTAGGACGTGGAATTAGAGTAGAATCTATACTCCTATAATACTATATACACTTATCTCATAGCTCCTTCGTCTTTCTTCCTTATTTCTCCTCCGTGTTTTGTTTTTCCCTTTTTTGTCTTTTCTTATTCAATATAAATGCAGGATCTCGTGCATTGTCTTTTTTTTTCTCTTTTTCTATATAGCAAAGCTATGACTTTGGCTGTTTATATGGATAAAGATTTAAAGAATGGCATTAGCTATAGATGGTAGACTATACTGTGTGTGTGTTGCATCTACATAAACTCATCCGGATGAACTGGAAATTGAATGTGGGCGGACACACAATCAAAGTATACGTATGTGTGCTGCTGTAATATAAAGTAAATATATATAGGAATAAGAGAGAGAGATGACATCATCCACTCATGGTGATGTTCTTCTGCTCTCTTTTAACTGGCTTCCGAACGAATGCAAACAACCGGAACCGCCTCTTCCTTCTCCTCCTCGGTCTCTCATCTAATCTTTTTTTTAAAGAAACAAACAAACAAAAAAGAAAGAAAGAAAGAAAGAAAGAAAGAAAGACAACATCAATACTATATTTGAATACTGCACTTCTCCATTAATAATGTAATAAGAATAGGCCTACCGTTAAATTACATTGGATCTATATTATAGAAAATTTGCATAATATCATCGTCTCTCTCTTATATCTATCGCTATGAGCCCATTTGCACAAAAGCATTTTTTAAATGCTACCCAGTTTTATATTAGTGAGGTCATTTTTTCATACATTATCAATTGGTGGAAGGATCTCATTGGAATTTAGATATAGGACTCTATTATAGTCAGACGAATATTTCATTGGTGGCCAAGGGAAATAAGTTGGAATAAAGCAGATGGGCCAATGGATTTATCGGCGTCATGGGGCCATAACGCACGCACCTCATCGTCTCTCCGGTGGCTCTCGCTGCTGCTGCTGCTGGATGTGATGTATATATCCAGAACACATGACGCTATATATTTATATAGACGCATAGCGGCCATTTGTTTTTATATTCAATGTGGGCCACACACGTTCGCGATTGAACTGCCAGCGCATCTCTTATATATATTCTTCTTCTTCGATTTAGTTTTTTTTTCCTTTTATTTTATGGCGATGAAGAGACTATAGACGAGCTCTTGATCGAAAACTATCGCCGACATTCAATACATTCCCAGTCTGTGATCCTATAGAAAACCGTTACAATAAAAGATAACCAACAGTATAGTATTCCGTTTTTATTGTATATCCTATATAGAGTCTAGACACAATTCGTTATAAATAAACCATTTAAAAAATGGCTGAATATTGGAATGTATGTAATAAAACAATATGTTTCTTTTTCCTTATATTATACTATATCGCCATCTAAAACGTTGTTGTTGTTGTTTATTAAATTATTCCATCAATTTGATGATTAGACGCTTCTTGACTTTCTCTCGGAAATGTTTCGTCGTCTTTTTGCTGGAAGATGATGACGCGATGCTGTTGCTGGCTGCTGTGTAGCCTTTATTCATCAATCAGGGAGAGAAAGAGAGACAGAAGAGAGAATTCCAGGAATATTCACTATGATTTCTTTCTCTCTATATTTGTATTTTTTTTAAATATTTTTGATGCCTTTTCTGTTGGTGTTCATCAGATTTCTTTTGCCTAGTACTATCAAATATGTGGATAGGGTTGGCGCAACAATCTACGAAATCAATATCGATACCGTGTGCGTGATGCAGAGAAATCGACTTTTAACGTTGTCGTCTTTTCTCATATTCAGCGCAATATCGACGAAATATCTGGTCGAATTTCCTAGTCGAAAATAACGATTATTTAAAAATATAGATAAAATAAACTTGTTGTCATGTCGCCGCATCAAACAAAATATATGAGTTTCGGCCACTAAAGCATTCAACGGCCACCTGCTGTGTTATCCGATGGATAATAGAAGACGAGCTAATCTTTTAAATATTATATATACCATCTTCTAAATGCCACATACTACACATACTAGACATCAGTTGATGAACAGCAATAAGATATTTGGCGTTCAGTCACCTTATATCGCCTTATATAGTGTCTATTATTATTATTATGAGAGACAATAATACGGTCGGGCAATTGTGTCTTCTCTTTATTATCATCGCGCCTGTTATATTGTGTGAAATTGATGATGAATTAACCGTCAAATACAATATCGATATAGTTTACGTATCTATTACGTATTAGCTATTTTGTCGTGTGAAACGACATGTACAATAAATCATATATTATGCAACGTGCGTGGCCTGTCTGTCTAAATTGCTATATACTAAACACGCAAAAAAGGGAAACAAAAGAAATTTGCTTCTTTTCTCGTGAATAACGCGCCCGTCCAGTAGATAATAACAAAAGCGCAGCAGCTCTACATAGACACACAGAGAACATAGTTATAGACGCGCTATAGCGCTGTTTTTAAAAATGTATAGACAAGTATAAATAAGTTCATATACACATGGAGCATCGCGTCTATTATAATATGCAGCTGCTGCTGGATCCAGACTATATGTACACGCAGCAGACATGACGGGACAAAAGAGAAGGAATAAATTATAGAAAGATGAGCTCTATTATCTAATTATTAGGCCTACATACTAGAATACTTTGTAGTACACTATATAGTAGGTCTATACAAACCATATTATAAACACGCATTATAAGTATATTCATCTATCTAGTGCGCTCTGGGATGAATATTGAAAGCGCTGGCAACATATTACACAGTAGCCTACTAGATATATATTCTATTTATAGCGATTTATATAGTTATACGGTACAATACGGTCCAGCAATTTTTTAAGGATTTTCTGCTGTGCCAGTTGCTGTGCGTTGGTGATCGATCGGGACGATATGGAAACACACGATATGCAGCAGCACATCAGCCTCTATTACAGCATCCAAAAAAAAAGGAAAAAAAGAGTCAAAGGCCATAAGAGGACGACAGAAGGAAACTATCTGCTGATGCTGCGCTCGGCGCTCTTATTTTCTATATATCGTCTAAATAATCAAATGGAAAGACACGACAAGCAGCTAGCAGCAGATTCACAGCCTATATCACGCCATCTCTTTATGTCCTACTAGCCTATATGTGTAGCGCTTCATCTGGTTCGATTTATATGGTATATGTTGTTTAGATGTCTGACCGTGGCGGAACGATAAATCTAAATTGTCTTTACACGCTATATAGATCGTCCAAAATGCGTGTTGTACATATAAACATTAAACAGTCACTTTGAGCGCTGCGTGATGTTGTTGTTATACAGTACCGAACGTTAGATATAAATCCTTCTGAGCCTTAAACATAAATAATAATGTACATATAGAGGATATAGAGAGAAATAGTCGATTATTCATTGACTTTGCATGGGGGAATTTCAATATTAAAGTCTCTGTGATTATAGAGAAATTTCCCGCGTAAAATGACAATATAATGAGATAGGCAATGATGATGTAATCTGCAAGAAGTTCATCATCTCGTTTCTATAGTTACATGAAATATTTTTCATCTTCTTTATCTCTCTCTATATATACCAACCCAGCAGGTTTTAATTGGCTCACCCACTCCAACAAACAGCAGCAGCAGCAGCAAAAGCAGTAACTTTGATATTATATTATTAGACACGCTCGAGTGTCGTCGTCGCCGTCGTCATATCCCCGCTTTATATTCGTGGCAAATGGATGAATTATTATTAATTAGATGTCTCTGGTCATTTTTGTATTTCTTTTTTAAATGTTACATTTTTTATAAAGCCAACAGAAAGGGAAGTTTTCAGTTTTAGCTCCGTTTTCGACATTAAATGTCGAATTATTTTATTTTAAATAACACATCAATAAAGCGCTTATTATGTATGTTACAACGTGAATTGTTAACCAACATCAGCTAATAGGCTTCTGTAGCTTCTGTACTACCCTAACAATTTCATCCTAGGGCATCGCAGCACAAATATCCCAAAGGATTACAGGAACTTTCCTCGACATCAGCACAAAGTTAATTCACTTGTGTGCTGTGTATTTGTTTTTTGGGGTTTTTTTTTTTTGCCTGGGTGGTTACGTTTGGGGAACTCGACTATATATACTATACATTGCCCGCCCGTTCTGTGTAACCTACCGCGATGTATGGGTGGTACGGTATTATACGCCAGTTAACATTTAAAAAAAAAAAAAAGGAAAAAATGGAGTTGGCCGGGGATAGAAAGCTCAGAGACATTATCACAACTTTCCTTTTTACATCAACAGAAAAATTGTCAAAATAGTTTGTTTATTAGATTCGTTGCCTTCCCCCATCCCATTTTCCATTTTCTTATATAATATACTAACAATTCTCTGTAGGCCTATTATTCGCCTCAAAAGATGTATATTATAATATATAGGATGAAATGTCTATGCGGCCACAGAATATGCACGAGACGTTGATCGATCCGTTTTCTCGCACAACACACACACACACACACACACATAGTACAAAAAACAGAGTACATCACTTGACTGCATGGTGAATATGTGCCGGTGAATTATATAAGAATCGACTTTTTTCTCTTTTTTATACTTTCGGTTTTTTTGTTGTTGATGCTTCTGGCTGCTGTTATTGGATCGAAAAGAAGAGTCTACCGCATTTTTTTTAAGGCGAATATAAATAGAAGAAACACATCGCATTGATATAAGAATAAAGAGAATTATATATATATATATACGTATACGGCCGCCGTCTATGATGTGTAAACCGATAACAATCCAGATGTTTATTTATATACTGCTCTTAAAATAGCATGGCTGCTGGATGTATGATTTTATACGCTTCTATAATATCGGGTTGGGGCAAAAATGTGTTGACTACAATCACCAGCTTCTTTGTAGACGCCTAGTTACACTATTTGCGGGGAATGGTTTAGCGTCGTTTTTAACCTGTTCTTTGAATCTCATTTGTCTACGATTACGGTGTAATATGTTTGTACTGATATCAAAATAACGCGACTCATTTCTTCAATTGGAATTATCATCAAAATAAATCAACATATACTTTCCGATACTTTCGAATATGTATTGAAAGAGCGTAACAAAAGACAGCAGTCCATCAAAAAAGGGGCGGCATCAGCAATTTGGCTCGATTGAGTCTCAATCATGAATTGCGGCAACAGACGGCTCTGATTATTATTAGCCTGTATTTATTATTATATAGCACTGTATTGAACCCATGTTATATGTAGGCCTATATATATACATGCAGTAGACTCTATTTAGATATAGTCTATGAATAATAAATTTTTAGAGTCAAATGTGATTCGATATCGTGTTGTGAGTAAAGGTTATTTACATCATTAACTATACATTTCTGTATAATTATATATGCTGGTCGATATTTATAGGCTTAATGATGTTCCAAACTGAAAATGATATATACTCATCAATATTATTCTGAAACTTGATTGCAGTTATTAGCCCGGCAACCGGCTCTCAGTACTGTAATCAAATAATTGAAAAAAAAAGAATATTCTAATTAACAACAAACGGATCTAGGGTATATTCAAAACATTGGATACAACTGGGATGCAGATACACATTCGAATTTTAACTATTCATTTATTCAAATCAACGTAGATGATAATATATACTGTGGGGGTTACATTTATTATTTTCTCTCGTTTCTCTGTACAAGAGAATTGGCATCAGCTGTTGTCTTTCTCAAATGAAAATTCGTCGTCTACACTCTACAACATCATCACAAATTCACAATCTAACCAGTCAATAATAACAGCAGCCCATAAGCAAATGCACTCACGCCGAAACTCCTGCTGCTCAGCTCAATATTTATTTCTCTTTCTCTATGATATATGTACTACAACACTGTCTAGATATTAGACATGCTGGCAAAAAGTCTATTGATGTTAATATGACCAGATGAGGGACATCAAACGATATACCCGCGCCTCCATCATATCGCCCACGGCCCTTTTTCTATAGGCCCAATTGAAATACATGATAGAGAGAATAACCAGAAATGTATATTCATATCAGCTATAGAGACTAAATATAAGAATACATTTCAAACGGAATCACTTTATTAGACTCTCTCGATCTCGATCAGACGGTTGCCTGATGATATATTTTTTCAGACATGCGTCAACATGATTTGCAATTGAGAGAGAAGAAATAGTCAAGGAATGAATAAATAGTCAAGGCAAAAGAGAGAACTCCCAACAGCCAATACAGCAATCCATTGAAATCTCATTGATAGAGTCGTCGGAATAAAATCGATGATTTGCTTTCGATGCTGGGCGGAGAACACACCAACGACAATTTCGTTCTGAAGCGCAGTTCAATGATTCCCAGCTGAACGGTTTCGTCATCTTATTCACCATCACCATCGACCCAATTTTTTCCATATAAAAATATACTTTTTTTTTTTATTCTTTCTTTCTTTTTTTTTTTACTCTCATCGGTATAGGGGGGCGGAGTCTTTGCCAAGCTGCCAAGAAGAAGCTCTACTAAACGTCTAGTCGCCAGGAAGATAAGGATAAGAACCATGTCAAAAAAAAAAGAAGAAAAAGAATCTGAGCCTTTTTTTTATTTATTTTTTTTTTATAATCTATATATGTAGGCTAGAAAGTGATGATCCAATCAACTCTTATAGTTGATCGTCGTCAAATATATAGGAGGAGAGAATCTCAGTGATGACTGACAATAAATTTATAAGAGAACCGGAGTAAAGATAAGAAGGGAATCATCAAAGCAGCTGGTTTAATATACCTTATATATTTAGAGGGTGAATATATTTACCATCAAGCGCACATTGTATAAAAGACGTCAAGTTCTTTTGATGGGTTTTCTTTTTCAGCGAATTTTAATTGAAAATTCTACGCTCCGAAAAAAAGTTTCTTTGTGAAATCGACAGCCAATATCATTGCTGCCCATTCGATTGTTTCTCTTCATTTCTAAATCATTGTCCAACACTCGTTGTTTTAAAGTCAAAGAAGAAGTCAAATAAACCAGAATCACTTGAATATCAAGTATAATAACATAAGTATCTGCTCTTTTGAGGTTACGCTGTTGCGTTTGCATTCGAATGGGCAACATCTCAAACGGTTCAATTGATGGCGAGAAACGTGTGTGTGTTATCAAGTGAACTGTCACCATATTTGCCCAGCACCTTTTACATCTAAACAGATAGAGAGAGCTAGCCTATATAGAGATAGAGAGACACATATTGCGTATATTTAAGGGGAATAGGGGATGTGATGTCCTGGCGTGACGGCCACATTCTCACGTCGCGCATATAAATAAAAGAGACTCTATTTTATATCGTGCTGAACTTCGTCTCTTTTCTGTGTATCTTATTTCCACCAGTAGCGGCACACGGCAGGACAATATATATATAAGGAGTATACACACAGCTGTCGGCTGTCCTTTTCCATCATGGCCCTTGCTGTCGTCTTGTGTACCGTCCCGTCGCGACGAGTTACAACTTGAGCGCTGCCTATATAGTGGCGTCTTTGCTGTCGTACAATAACGCAATTGGTTACACACACACACACTCCCAGCACTGCTGCTGCTGTGTGATCTGTCCTTTTCTTTATTTTCTTTTATGTATATAGGCCCTATAGTATAGATTTATAAACGGAGTCGAACTATATATATCTGAGACTGCGTGATATGTCGAAAGAGAAATAGGATCACAGGCGACGTGATGCTGTTGAGTGTATCGTGAGCATCAGCAGCAGAGAGATACTGCTAGTATATACAATGACAGCTCAGTATAGACCACGTCCAACATCCGCTAGGATATCCGTTCACATTTTCTTTCTCTCTTTCTCGTATCTATCTATCTATCTGCTCTATCTGCTCTATGCTGTGATGACTTGTGTACCTACTTTAAGCTCCTGTCTGCTGTCTGTGGTCAGCCCTTGGTGCGTGATGGCACGTCCCGACGGGTATTATTGGGACCGCGCTATATAATAAAAGAGGATATACAGCAGAAGAGTGAGAGCTGGACGTATAACACAAAGTCTATACCGCTATATGATATCATATTATCATAATGTAATAATCTACGATCGTAAAAGAGACAGCAGGTTCCACTATTTATACGGGCAAATAGCTCAGCAGCTAGACGTAGTAGCGTGATATTCTTTAGAGAGACGTGATGGTACTATATAGACGAATATAAGTGGATTTAATACATTCGATCAACATCGTCGTCATCCACATCATATGGCGACAGGCGACACATCTATCGAAAAAAGGACAATAATGGGACAATAATCCTCAGATTATTATTCCCAACAGTGTGCTGTATAGTACGATGTTATTCCTTGTGCACATTCACAGCTTCACGAGAAGCCAGTCACATCCAATCTCGTCGGCACGGCTCTATATATTTCCTTTTTTTGGTGGGAATAATAAGACTCGTCTATTTTTGACTGCCGATTTCAAATTGAAAAATGGCTTAGAAATGAAAAAAACACTTTTTTTTTTTACATAACAGCAAGATTATTCGTATTTACAAGTGTTAGATTTCGATTGACGAATCATAAGAAATGTAGCCACGATTTGATTAGATTGACGAATAAGCACTTTGCAGTATATCATCATTATCTCATTTCACATTCACGCGAAAGAAGAGTGAACTCCAAATGAAGGGTGCGGGAAGGGCGGAACAATTAACTCTTTTGTATATTTCTAATAAAAAGATGATATTACAGCAGTTCATTGTTTCATCATCGTCGCCATTGTGTCTAAAGTATAAAGAATTATAGAGGCAGATGGCTGTATATGTATTGAATTGGGAGTTTGGGGCCCGCATCATCATGTAACATACAACAGACAGCAGATATGCATGTTGTGCTTGTACTCCTCCTAATACATGATAAGAAACAATGGAGCACGCACATCGTCATTCAAAATTCAATCTCTGCTCTTCGTCACCCAGCATCACTATAGGCATATCTTTTGATTAATATCTCACGTTTTATATATATATTATATAACCATGAGAAATTCATCATGGATGAATTGATATGACGTCATTCATTTTCGAGTATTGGGAAATATTCATTTCCAATTTGACAACAATATGCCCAGCAACGCATTTTGAATGAGCATCAACAGTAGATAGATATTATTGGAAAATTCTGATGACACGTCCGTCTCAAACAGGTCCTAGCTCTCCACACAGTTTCAATTCTATAAAATTTTATGATTATATCGGATTATATTTCCATCAAATTTAAAAAAGAAAAAAACAGAGAGAGACGACGGTTTCCATTATTCAATTTCAATTGGGTGCGTCATAACAATGTCATTTTCTCAAATCCGTTTTAATATTATAATAAGAAGGAGGATAGAAAACAACAACAAGAAAATCCCGCTCATTGCGCTACACTATAGCAGTAGACACACACGTGACGTCAATCGCATCATTCACATTCTATCCATTTATAAATTTTAAAAGTGACAACAAAAAAGCGACGACGTCATCGTAAAGAATAAGGAAAACTTGTGCACACCGTTACACTGCATAGTATAATCAACTGTCCATTTCTCTCTGTTTTTCGTTTCTTCATCTTCTTTCTTTTTCAAATGATGTGATGCGCTCGTGTCCTTTCTCTAAAAGTCGATCGATCGTCCCATTTCTCCTCTATACGCCTCCTCATATGACCATGATATTACCCACGTTTTCCCCTGCACACTGTTTTTATACACGAAGAATATCTAATAATAATAAAGAGATCAGCACCGAGATCAGCACATCATATAAAATATTGAATAAAAAAAAATCCTGTTCCCATTCAACTCTCATCATCGCTCATCATTTAGGTCGCTATTACATGGGCTGATATGCGTTGTACCGTGTAATATTCGACATATGTAATATTAAAGTGGATTCGTGATCCGTACATCCGCACATTGATGTAAATATATAGAGATGATGCCGCTATACGCTGTGCGTGCCTATATTACACAATTATATGCAAATTGTGTAATAGGCCTATAGATGTATATACATAAAACTGGTGGGGTGGAGACTTTGACGTTATGTATGGCATATATATTTTTTTATCTATAAACGTATTATATGTGGTTCAAGGAATATAGGCCTATTGTAGGATTGCACAGAGGCACAAGGCGGATTTCATTTACCTTTTTTTCTTCTTCTTCTTCTGATATTGCCGCAGTCTATAAGCTTTTGATCGTCAGGTTTCCTATTTTATTTTTATTTATTTTTTTATTTTTTAAATCCCTTTGAGACCATCACATCATCTCACTGACATGGCGGATTACATTTTCATTTTGGGTTGAAGATTTTACTCTTTTTTTTTTCATTTTCTTTCTGGCCTGCTGTTGCGTGATTATCTGCGCTGAGGAACGATATTCTTTTTCCTTCAATAATATGTTACGACTCTTGTTATTGTTCCTCGTCCGTTGATTTTCCATCGATTACATTTGGCAGCAGTTTATTCGTCGTCGTTGCAGTTGATTCTCAGCATCAAGTGATGAATCGCTATCTTTATAATAAATATATAGACCAATGACAATATCATTTCTTTTTCTTATTATATTGACGTTGATGTAGAGCAGGAGCATATCAACATTTCTATAAATGCCACAGCAACAGCGCGGCAGTTCTGACTGTGTTTTTGGCGAACCGAAACGTTTGGCAGATAAGCGAAAATGTTTTTTTTCTTTTTGGTTTTATTTCTGCCGTCGCCGTTTTTGATATCACATCACATTAAAGAGAGAAAAGGGAAAGTGCTATGTAACATCCAATCGCGTGGAATTACATTTGCATATAGAAGATAAATGAGAGAAACAATGAAACAAAGTCGCCATCAACCAGAGCGTAGTACAATTGCAGTTTTATCTTGAATGTAAGAGTCGGGCGACGTCAATGAATTGCCTTTTCTATTGTATTACGTCAACATATTTTTTTGAGTTATGAGCACCAGCAGAAATACACATAGAAAGGCCGGTAAAAACATTTTCGCTTATATTATAGCAGCAAACAACTAAATCCGCGTCCAACAGAAATCTACAAACTTTTCTTTCTTTCTATTATTTTATTATATTAACAAATAGTCAAATATATACGCGACAAAAAGACCGTCTTGTGAGTCGAGCGTAATGAGGATGTTATTTTTAAAAAGTCTCTATAGAGCAGCAGTAACAGCAGCCGTTGATGTAATCATTTAATACTTAAACCTAAATGTATACTACACTGTTGGAAATAGTAGACGGCGGTCCAGCTGTAATATCAGTTGTAGTATTTACACACTATGTTACAAACTCGGCTAAAAGCGTAGGTACCGCCAGAGCGCCTAAATGGCCAATCCCAGTTGAGACTAATCCATATATATGTAGTGTAGTCTACGTTGTATATATAGTAGTATACACACAGTACGTAGACGTATATATATCCAGCACGTCGCTGTAGCGTTCTAATAATATAAGTAAAGAGTAAAATAATAAGGAAAAAAAAATAAAAACTTTTTAGATCGAGTTAAGTGCTCGGCAAGGCCATGTATACAGTCATTATTTGTTTTTCTTCTTTCTTTTTGTACATGAGAAGATGATCCAACAGTATCGTCGCTGGACGAATCACGTGATGCAGATAAAATGAAACGGTGTTTAACTATAATAATATCTGAAAATGTGTTATACTGTTTATTTTTTTAATGAGTTAATCAATGATGCAATTGATTCCGAATCTTTTATACGTAGACCTCTCTAATTTTTAATGTAGTCAAATTCAACCAATGAATCAATAACAATTTATTTATTTAGCTGCTGTAAATAATAGAAGCAAGGAAATGTATAATGTGACGTAGTACGGGGTACGTACGTCGGGTATTTTTAAATTCTAAATTCGATCATTATCACAGCGCAGCAACATGTAAAAAGATATTGACTAAATATTTCATTTATAATCAAATCAAATCCCTCGACGACGTTGGTGGAAAGAAAAAACCAAAACAGCTAGCAACGCACCAAAAGGCAAAAGCTAATGAACTGCTTCTGCTGTGCTGAGCTGGTTTCTATTCAATTTCATTATAAACATAACATTAAACAGGATTAGACGATATGTAGTATAATGTGTATACATATTAAGGTTTACTTGCAGCAGCAGCACGGGTTTATGATCTTGGCGGCGTCTTTTTTTACTTGAAATTCGCTGAACTTCCGTTGTGGCTTTACTTGCGCGGGTCGTACGCCGTCTTATATAATCAATGGGGAAAATGAAGCACAGCAGACTGTTCCGTATATATAAATATAGGAAAAGAGAATCAAGTATCGTGCGGCTTTATATATTATGGCAGCGAACAGTATAGCAAAGTGATCCATCGATAGCGCGTGCCGGTGGGAGATGGCAGCTCACGAAGCTCTATAATGCTAATCACGTCTATATTAAAGCCCTCTGCTATATACGTACGTGTATACACCCACCGCTGCCGACTGATGCCTATAAAAAAGAAGCTAATTTTTTTTCCTTTTTTAAAAAAAAAAACAGGGGGAAAAGCCACAGGAGAAAAGGAATATCTATCTAATTATCGATTTATCGATTGATGGATGAAATGTTGCCTTTTTCTGTGTGTATATATTTTTATATTCATCTTTTGAGAGAAGAAGAAGAAGAAGAAAATTTGCTGTATTCAATTATATGTAACCGCGATTGCTTTTTTCTTTTCTGCTGGATGAATGTCAACAGAGCGTCTCCGACATTAGTTTCATCTTATTTTATGCTTTGTTATGCACAACATTTTATGGCATCCACTGTATTATACACATAGAATTATAAAAGAAGAGTCACTTATTACGCAGGGATTCAATTACCCAATTTCACGTTCATTTCCTTCCCCATCTTTTTCATTTGAAAAGGTTGCAGGAAAAAAGAAATATATTATTACACACATATAAAAGGGAGAGAGCAGCAGATGATATTATATAAAGAGAATCCTCTCTAAAAGATCGATTTTTTCCTTCTTTTTTTAAGGACTGGCAGTTGCTTGCAGGCATCGCCATTTAAAAAAAAATAAACGGTCGTCATTGTGTTCCCGTTTTTTTTTTAAATGGGAAATCATTGCGAATTCCCGCCAGGTTTTTAAAAAATGCGCCATCCAAGTCATTGGAAAAGAATCAAAGCTTTTTCCGTCTTAACTTTCTTCTTGAATTATTGATGTCATGTCACTCACAATGAGAATGTGAATCACCAATGGCCTTTATCTGGCCTTTATAGACTTAGATGTGTTATTATATAATATGCCTGTCGTGTCATATAACCCGTTTTCCAGCAACAATAACAACTCCCTTTTCTTCCTTTTTATTTCTCACTCTTATACCGTGTCATTCTTTTGTTAGTTTGTTTTTTCTATTTATTTATTTAAAGGAAAACGATGTTTGCCGGGTCCCTTGACCGGCCATGTCATTTACATCTCATGATAAATTCCCGTCGCATTTTATTCATTCTGGCTCTTGTTATTCCGAGACGTTTTTTCATCCCTTGATGGCTCAATGTGTAGCCAAATAGAGAGGCCGTCACAACTTTAAAAAAAAAAAACACGGTTTATACGGTTCGACAATAATATCTAACTTTAGCCTCCATTTATATTTTAGATAAGAGAGACGAGACGACGACGACGCCATGAATATTGGACCCAACCCTGAAAGTTGTCCTTTAGAATAGAAATCCAAAGGTATACCGGATACTTTTATTTTTCTGATCCAACTGCTCAAGTTACTTATTGACGTGTATATATACTGTAAAAGTGAACTTTCCTTCTTTTTTCTTTTCTTTTTATAGTCTGTCGTATGGTCTCCCACTCTCTCTGTAAACTTTATCGAAGCTTATGCGTTCGCCTTATGTATATGCGCAGTTCAATGCTTATAATCGTTTATTTGTATTTTACAAACTAAAAAAGTTTGTTTGTTTGTTTGTTTTCCGGACGATTTGCGCAAGTTTTGTTTGTTCAAAATGTTTTTCAAATTGATCGAAACAATTGCGTGATCTATGCTAATTCACCTCTTTTTGGGTGGGGGGAGTAGGGTTTTGTTTTAGCGTTTCCTTTTTCATTTTTCAATCGATCGTTGTGTCTGTTTCCTTCTTTTGAGTGAATCGTTCACGGTTCTAGTTTCTCGTCCGGTAAGTTCCTCCAGAGAATTCCATTCTCTTATCTTTTTTTTATTCGGTTGGCAAATAAAACAGCCACGCCTTTGCCTCCATAGGGATTTGTACGACGACGTGGGGGGGGGGGATATGGAGAAAAACTGCCCGTCTCAAAATGTCAAACGCTTTTTTTCCAAATCAGTTGGCGAGAAAAGAAACGGCTGCCGAATAATAGAATAGAACTAATACGAATACCGTAGTCAAAGCGGACGACGACAGACAAAATAGAATATTTATTGTTATTTTAATATCATAGTATATAAGGCAGTCCTGCATTCTAGCATGGAATGAAATCAACCCTTAACCAAAGCCAATTTGTTTTGTTTTTCTCACGACATTTCATTTAAAAATAAAAATAAATAACAAATCATTTAGTCAGACTTATTTTTCATTTTCTTTTATTTGCAAATAGACGACCGTTGCGCTAGCAGACACACGACCATTGCGCCAAGTTGAAGGTGCAACCACCGGCACTAAAACAACAAAAACAACAAAAACAACAAAAAGAACAAAAAGAACAAAAAGAACAAAAAGAAGAGAAAGAGCCAACAGCAGTCGAGTCCAATTGCACAGTGCACGAGTTAAGGAAGGAGGAGCCGTTCGTGACAAACGACCGGATGGCGGGCTTTATATAAAGCGGCGGCGGCGGCAGCCTCTTAAACTATTGAAAGAAGAAAAAAAAGAGAGAAAGAAAAAACAATCAAACGTAAAAGGGCGAAGCAGCAACGATCGCTCACTTGTGTTGTTGTTACTCTCTAGCTGAACGGACACACAAAACAACTGCTGGTGCTGGTGCAACCGACGTTCGGTTCCATTGTAAAGCCACTGGATGGGAAGACCAAGAAAAAGGCAAACAGCAGTTGAATCGTCAAGTGAAATCGCTCAACGTGTGAAATCAACTGAACAAGAAGAAGAAGAAGAGGACGAAGAAGAAGAAGAAGAAGAAGAAAGAAAGAATTGGAAAACGACGACAGTATAGACATTGTAGACGTGAATTGTTGTACGTTGTTATTGGTCAGGCCTCGGAACATCTTTGGGGAGCGAGTTAAATAGAGTGCTACCACTACCACTATTACCACTACTGGCCAAATCAATATTCTGTAACTGGTTGTTGTGGACAGAGAAAAAAAAAGGGAAAAGAGTGAACCCAGTGACACTTGGCTCTTTTTTAAAGTGAAAACGTATTGAAAAAAGAAAGAAAGACAAAATATTTATCAAGTGGGAATCGAATTTGTGTGTGTGTTGCGCCAGGAGCAATAAGTTGACCAATCGTAACCAAATTGAAATGTCAACATTGAATTGCACATCGATGCTGACCAACAGGGTAACATTACCAACGTCGACATTATTCAAAATGTTGGCCGTTTTGTTGGCGACGGTGATTATCAATTCGAATGTAGTGATGATGAGTTCCATTAGTTCGTCATCGTCATCCGGCGGAGATGATTTCGTCGATTCCGGCCATCTTGTTTGGACGACGATCGGAGTCACAGCAGCTCGCAGTAAGTTGATTATTTCAGGGAAAAGAATTTTTTGAGTATAACGCGCTCAAATCCTTTTTTCTTTTCTTTTCTCCTTGTTGGTCTATTGTATTTCTCTTTTTTTTCAAAAAACATGTGATGACATTTTTCGTTCTTTTATAATATAACATTAAAGAAGAAGAAGAGAAAGTCTATAGGACTCTCTTCTCTTTCGTCTATTGTTTGTTGACTCTTTTCTTCTTGTGCCGTCGATGTCAAAGAAAGACACAATAGCTAACTGGGTTGGAGCACAACCAGCAGAGAGAGAGAGAGAAAGGGGCGGAAGTAATAATGACAATCGCCAGCGCAACAATAAGATGAGAACTAAATACACACGTAGACACACCACGTAGAAGAGAGAGAGAATATAAAAAGATAAAAACGTCTTGTTCTACTGATGATGGTGATGCTGGTGAAACATATATACCTTGTATAGCACGAGACACGTTCATAGATGAACGGATATGAAAATATAGAAGAATGAAAAACCCGCTGAATAATAATATTAACAATAACAATAGATTTTTCATATGATTGTTTTTGAAGATGAACGAACGACGAGTTCGTTTGTCAAATGCGCTGTGATGATTTTTTTGTTTTCAAGTCAGTTAAGAAATCGACTGTCCCTTTTTATTTTTTTTTGTAAATAAATTGTTACAAATGAGGATTTCGTGATTGGGGACGGAAACAGTCGATTTACCACAGCAGACGTCTATTTAACAATGTTCATGTTGTTCCACTGGTTTTCGTTTTCTCGTTGATTAGCGTCGATTAAAGTTGAACATCTGTTGTCACCGTGTCATCTATTGCTAAGAGAAAGACGTTGCTTAACGATAGAAATTGATTTTAAATAAAAATTAAAAATTTTCAAATGAAAATAGGTGAAGTGGACATGTGGACAAAGACGAGCAGTGGATGCGCCTGTTCCAGTCAGGATCATCATATCCAGTCGCAAGGATCAGCCAAAGGCGGAGGTGGCAACAAAAATCTCAAGACATGCGCCTGTTGTGCCCACGCAGGTGCCTGCCAATGTGGTCCAAAAGTCCCGTACCGCTGCGCCCAGTGCGGATTGGAGCAACAATGCGATCAGAGTAAGTCGAGTGTGTATACTACTCTCTATACCCCTCACTCTGTACCTCTCAAGTGAACCAATTAACCGTATTGATCCAACATACAGTCACTCACAGTAGCTCCTGTTCTAAACTTTCGACACCAGCAGTCTCACTATTGTTGTTCTGTCATTCATTTCGAATCAAATAAAATAGAAAAGGAAAAAGTATAGAAAATGCCATTTTCGCCATTCTCAACATCTCAGTCAATTTTCTTTTACTTCCCTTTTCAAATTGGAGGCTTTTTTTTTTTATTATTTCCCAGCACTGATGACATACGATATATAGAACGACTCAATCATTTCACATCAAAATTGGGGAGGGAAGCAATTCCCCAAGCAACTGGCGTCTACGTTGCCGAGTAACGGCCAACGAGTCTCTAAAAGATGCAATTTCATAAGTTAAGGTTGCATTACAAATACACACACAGGGACTCGTATAAATATACATACAATGCGATGTATAGAACCCAACAAGGAAAATATTTTTCCTAATAAATTCAAGCCCAAACTTTCATTCCGCATCATCATAAGAAAAGCTTCCGCGTTTTCTTTTATTCTTTCCTTCTTCCGACGTCCTACACATTTGACTATTGCGTCATAAATATGCTGGCAAGACAGTACGTATAACTAGACGCAGCATAAGAGCAGTAGCAAATCACTTTTGCAGATGAGGGAATGTAATATTTTTAAAGAGCGCACATCACAACAGCAGGGATGGGGATGGGGGTGGGGGGCAAAGTTTCGTTCATCTCGTCGTCGTGCCATCCTCTATAGGAAACGGATGTCATTCCTCGACGGACGGACGCGATGACGACGCCAAATCCGCGCCTAGTAGCTTCTGCTGATTCTGCTACTGGCGTCGTTGCTATTTGCATAATAATGATAATCATCATATTCATGTGCGCGCTTGTATTGGTAGTACCATATTATACTCTTTTTTTTTTAAGTCTTGTTGTCAACGTTTGATTCGTTGGATTTGAAGGCAGCAGGAAGGAGTTACTGACAAAGAGCAACGTGTCATTACCGTGTCCTGCGGTGTAGGAAATGAAAAAGAGAGCCATTACACATCTCCCTATACGCTGATTATCTCAATTTTCGTTGGTATTTTGGAGACGAAACGATGTCGACGAGGAGTAGGGTTGGTTTATCCATCTCAGTTGGACGGGTTTTATCATTAATAGAAGAAAGAAGTATAGAGTACAAGATGACAAGTCTTAGTTGGTGTGTGTATGTGTGTGGCCAATAGAATTGACTTTGACATTGATTAGGAGTTTGTGACATATCCCGCCCCATTTTGGCCAATGCTGGGCAGCAACTCGAAATCGTTTCTTTTCTTATTTTTTCTGTTGGACGTTTGGCTTCAATTGTTAGACGTTCACGAGCGCCGTATGGTGTACTGTACGTGACGAGCCTCACTATTATATACGAAGGGAACAAATAAACGAACTGCTGGTTGACCGTCACCGGCGATCGATCGTTTAATTGATTCAAACTGTACTACATATATTAAATATCAATGCGCATTCAGCTCTATAACGAAATCCGACAGTGTGATAACGATAGAATGTTCCTTTGCAAATTCCGCTTCATCTTTGTAAATAGATGAAATGTCTGATATTCCGTTGTCATCACTTTTATGTATAGAGAAGAAGAAACATGGCCATTTTTCTATACATCCAAACAACTCTGTTGGTTAGATCGAGCGTATAGTGTCTAGGCGTTCCACTGTATTGTCTGATGTCTATTCCTTATATAATGTTTGTTTGGCATGACATTCTTCGTTCTGTTTTCTATAGCCAAGGTTATAAAGTATAAAAGAAACGTTCAAGAGAGTTTGTTTGGTTCGTCCTTCATAAGTTTGCCTATATTGATGAAGGGCCCTTTACAAGTCACCAGGAATAATAGGAACAATAAATAACATCAGATTATAAGAAAAACATGAGTGATACTCGTCCGAGACTATACGGATGCTGTCAAAACGTTATACACGCTCTTGTCTAAAGAGATATAATATCCGATTGATGTAAAGTCAATAAAACTAACTTGGGTGGGGTATTCATTTTTATTTTTTTCGTGTCGGAATTGAACGGTAGAAAATGGAAAGATTCAACAAACTTTGACGCATCACATCCAAAGACGATGCGATGGATACCGGAAGGAAAACGTCTGAAAAAGATGTTGAAAACACGCCACTGCCAAGAGTTTTCATTTTGCATGTTGTAAACTTTCTACGTTTTCAAATTGTTTGCCTTTTGATTTGATTTTTTTGAAAATTCTAGACATTTTTTTGATTTTTGATGGGTTGGAGTTGGGGCCGTGTTTTTTTTCTTCTAAATCGATAGGAAGGCGGTTATGTGTGTGAACGATATTTGAGGCAATACCGAACGGCTTTGTAACGATAGGAACGTACTGCATTTTATAAACTGTCTCGTTTCCTATTGTCATATTCTTCTTCTAAACGTTGACACACAAAAGGATCAAATTCGGCAGCGGGAGCCTATTGAATTCGGCCATACCGCTCGTGTGACGAATTCTTTTTCTCGTTTCTTCAATTTTTTATTTTTTAAAAGAAACAAATAATCGATTGAAATGACTGATTGGGACAAAAAAAGTTGCGGACGTGAATAGGATTTAGTATTTATCTCCTTTGAATGTGTGATGATGTCCTCGAGATGAAAAATGGGCGCCATTGTTAAGTTTTGAGCTACAGACTGCCAGCAAATGGCGCTCACAGCATATTCATCGTCATTTGTTGTTTTGATGTGTGCGTTATTTTGTTGCTGTTGGCGGCGGCGTCAGCTGCTGATTGAATCGCACACGACCGCAGCAAAACTTACACAGCAGAAAGCAAAAAAAGGAATACAGAGGCACGTTTCTCTTGATTTTCTTACAAATAACACACACAATAATAATGCCTGACACTTTTTTTATATACTTTCTGAATCGTTTGTCAAGCGAATAATATAATAAACCAAACTTGCATTTGTATAATAATAACAAACGGAAGAAAAGGTTTTTTCTTGTTATTATTATTATTTTTTTTTAAAGGAAACGTATATACAAACAAAATTCACAAGCCAAGCTGCTGCGGGAGAATAAACGGGAGTTCCTTGTTTTCCCATAATGTTCCGGCGGGATGAAGCAGCAGCTGTTGGTTTGTTGGAAGAAGAATTTCCATGAGAATATTGAGGCCAATAAAAGATTGTTTTGTTACTAAACAGAACGACGACAGGCCTGCTGATGGAATATATATAAGAGAACAAACAATGTGACACTCGAAAAAGCTCTCCCTACTAGCTAACAAAAAATTAAACAAACAAATGCGCCAAATATGAAAGAATTACTTTTGTTTTTTCTTCTATCTCACCTCTCTTTTTTCAAAAAAAAATATTTATTTATTTATTTTTTGTCTTTCATCTTTCTTTTTATTTCCAAAGGGAATGAATTTTCGCTTGGCTGTCGATTATTGATCGGTTCCTGCTGATTTGTCCCTTTCATTCACCCGGCCCCGTCCAAAAAGAAGAAATATAATACAACAAAACAGTGGTCCTAGATGTTTTTCCTTTTCTTTTCTATTTGATCCAATGACCAGCAGTCAAACAAGTAATATAATCTAAACTCGATTTGACAAAACATTCTATCTTCTCTTTCAGCCACTTATTGTTTATACAAAATATCGATTTCACATTGGGGTCGTCATCAGACAACAACGTCGTTGGGTGTTTAAAAACGAATAAGTTACACCCAAATATGAACACAGAGACTCGGAGAGTTTTATACAAAAGTAAATGGCGATTGAATGTCTGTACTAGGTCAAACAAAAGTTGGGAATAACGTCATTGTCCAAATGGCAATAACGTGCTGCTGTTGCTGTTGTTCGTGTGTTAGGACCATTCCGGCTTATTCTCGGCTTATTATTACAGTTTAGATTGTGTGTCGCTCTTTGAATTATTGAACAATATTTGCAGCCAACAGAGTGCAGCATATCTAACATCAGAGGAGTCATTATATACGCGGAAAGTCACGTAATCAAAACTGGAAAGATGAGATATATTGCAGATAAATATCCATAATAAAGCAGTATATACGTTGTTTCGTTGTTATTATTGTGTGCGAAAAAAAGAAGGAGGACTAAATAGAAAAGGACGTTATATATACCCTGCAGGTTCGCAGCTATAGGCTCTTTCTAGTGGAATCGTTTCTCATTAGACGCCATCCATCATCCCGCGTATAACCGATTTTTTCCCTCTATTTCTAAGCTCATGATGATGATGATGATGATGTCTGACGTGGATTTATTGTTTCGGACTTTTTTCTTTTCTATATTATGGCCGGCATTTTCTTTGTACATTTGGCGACTCTTACCCTAAATCGTCGTCTATCGTACCTCTTTCTTTATATAGTGTGCAACGTCACTCTGGATGCCCGCCAGTTGTATTCGACTTCACGTCTCCGTTACGGTCAGATTAAATCACTTGAACTTCAAGAACATCAACATTGTTGGTATAGACTCATTCCCGAGCCGGGCTATCGCATCGAACTGCAAATCTATCGGCTCGTCGACACAGGACATCTGAACCAATCCAAGTACGTGTCCTCATTTAAGTATAATGTACGTCATACTTTAAGTATCTAAACAATTTAGATCTTTCTGCTGTAAATATATCCTGACGTTAAAACAACATAATAAAAAGTCCATAAATTACAACAAACAGCCAACAACAAAATTACATTAAACAGCCAAACCAATGACTTTGTAGTACATTTATAACTTTTTTAATTTCTTTTATCGTTGATTTGTGCCTCAAGTTCAAATTTATCCGTTAGTTTTATAGCTACTGCAATAATAATAATAATAGTGTGTAATGAAACAAAATGTGATGACAAGGTGCGTGGGCGGTCAGTTGGAGTGGATTACCAGTGGGAGTAGCGGAAGCAGTAGTAGTATTGAAAGCGCCATTTCCGCTGCGATGCAACAACAACCGCACCAACATCTGCAACAACACTCGTGGACGTTGTGCGGTGCTAACGAGCGTTATTCACCGCCAGCCCTACTCTTCTCGGATGACGACATTTCACCAGCTACACTTGTGCTCAAGTTAGTTTATAACATCATTATAGAGCTGCTGTTGTGTATAGGCCAAACTGTATATGCTCATCACTTGATTACAGCAACTTCTTTTTATTTATTTATTTGTTTATTTGTTTAAATTAATGAATCAATCCTTTTCCACCGTATGATGTGTCCTTCACAAGTTAATTTTTCGAGATGATCAACGACATATTGGATGAATAATAGCTCCATTGAGAATAACAACAACATCGTCATCTCATGATTGATGCTGTTGTTTTTCATGTCTTTGTGTGTCCTTCAAACTGGATACCATTTAAAGATGATATTTTTCATTTGAAATCATTGCAGATCAGGGGAATTCACCAGACGCGGCAAACTGTTGGCTCATTTCAGTTTCACGCCCATTGGGCATTCAGCTCAGTTGGGAGTGCAAACAATCGGAGGGACGCCCGTTCACGGTTCAGGTAATTAATATGTGTGTGCACAGTTCCCATCTCATCTTCTACGAACCTCCTCCCTTTGCTTATTATTGACAATTTAAAAAAAAAAAAAAAGGATACCTTTCAAGTGTTATTTAGTTAGTGGCAATGGGAGTCAAAATAATAAGAATCGATTCATCAACAAATCTCTATGTTTATGAAATGATATGTTTTTAATTCTTGGTGCTCATTATTTTAGTTTGCGATTGGCACTATCAGCAATCGGACTGCGTGAAAGAAGGTCGGTACAACAACAGTTGTCGAATGGCAAGTCCAGGCTATCCTGGGCTTTATCCACCCAACCGAATGTGTCGTTTCCACGTCGCTCTGCAGTCGCCATTTCAGCCGCTGACGCTTCATTTCACTTCGGTTCAACTCCCCGCTCAGTATGTATACCCAAGTTATATACTACCCCATCTACCATATTGATAGGAGACGACCCTTCATCATTACACATTAATGACTAGCAAATATGTTTACGCGTCAATGATTACATACACGACGACATTTGATGTTCGCAGGCGTTGCAAGACGGACTTTATTCGCGTCCTGATTAATGGTCGCGTACACTCGACTCTATGCGGACAGGAGACGGTCCAATTGGTCACTTTCGGGCCGGACGTCGTCGTCGAATTCACGTTAGTATTTCACTTTCACGTATAGTATTAAGCAGCAGTACAGTTTCATATACAATAGACTATAGACTAGTCGTATCCCATATATATATATAGATTATATACGTATTAGGTGTTTAACATTTGTGATTGGCTCTATTTATCTGTTTGTGTGTTCCACTGGAATGATCATCAGCTCTGGGGTTCTATTACCGCCGTACGTGTTCAATGGATTCGTGGCTCAGTTAACTTTCCGAGAAATGGACGCCCAGTCATCGCAGCAGCCACCGCCTCAGCAGCCACATGCTCGTGCTGGCAGCAACTTGAAAAATCATTTCGTTCCCCAACAGCAGCCAACCATTTCAAGTATAAAAAAACAAACTTTGTGTGACTCTTGAAGTGAAAAATCATTTTTGGTTTGATTTTTGTTTTTTTTATAAAAAGCGAACAATAACTAATTATAGAATGGGTGTAGTACTATACAGTCATAGCTAGTCGAGATCTCTTTGACGCTGCCTGCTCTTATTATCGCATGGCAAAGTTTGACCATCTAGGGAGAGACGGAAGCTTATATTCTATAAGCTTCTTGTGCCGCAGCAGAGCCATAATAATGAGTACCCCTTCGTCTACATATACTTTCGAAATGAATTCCAACTCTTGGTGTATAGTATAAAACGCAGTACAGGAGCAGGGGCAGTGCTGCTTTAATACGAGCGAATGGGTTCCGGCTAATTGAAGTTGGAACTGGCACGCGGCTAACAGCAACAGCATTGGATATTGGCATGGCACACAACAAAACAACGTGCAGCAGCACAGACACTTAGCAGCCAACAGTTTCTGACGCCTGTATAGCTTGAATACTTTATGGATTTCAAAACTCGCCACTTAACTAACAGTTAACATTTCATGCTGCGTTTATTTGAAAGAGAAAACTCGACCGATAACTAAAAAAGAAAAAGGAAAGGAGAGAAATCTGCTGCTGGGATGTGATGCTCAGCAGGATCTCACATTTCACCGTTTGAGTAATTCACGGTGGCATAAATCGTAAATCCTATATATCCTATCATCACGAATCCGTCAAATCATTTGATCCGGAAAATCCTAGAGCGAACACGTTTGCACTTGGCGACGACGATGTCGCCGCTCCTTATTGAAGGATCTCTCTCTTATATACTTTTGGGTGATCTCTTTGTAAAAAAAAGAATAAAGTTTCGGTCGTCGACGGCTAGATAAAAACTGGTCGCTTGACTGACTGTCTTGTAAAGATGGTCTTGCTCTTCCCGTTTTGATCCCGCGGTACCTATACGCTTTTATATCTACACACAGACGGCGCTTTCAGAGCTGTGGAGAGACAGGCTCACGCTGTTTGCGACTACGTGATCCGGCCAAACGCCACGGGCAACGGAGGAGGAAGCAGCGAAACGATGATGAATCGCTGGTCCGGTTTCTTCAGCACGTCCAACACTGCATGGAGAGTTTGGCCGGCTCCTTGCTCTTTTACATTTCCCGTTCTACCAGGGCAGAGCGTTCAAATCAATTTGCTAACGTTCAACATCACGTACGTACTATACATCACAGTTGGAACTACCACACACATCATAAGTTGCTTCCTCGTTTGAACATCTCTAGTTCTTGTCTTGTTTCTCTCTCTCTCTAAAAGCTCCCGACCAAACAACTGCACGTCGGGCAATAAGTTTTGGTGGCTGTTGTTCATCAAACAGTGCGTATGCACGTACTTGTCGAGAGAGAGAGAGACTCGCCAGAGAAAAGTTTTAACAGTCTTTCAAACTACTACTATACTATACATATAATAGTCAACTTATATATCCATGCGAGCCGATCTTATTATTAATATGCATCATTCTCGACACAGTGGGTCGGATTGTACTTCTTTCATGGAAATCCACGAAGGAGCCCTTGACGTCAGATGGAGCTCATCGTCTCCACGACAAAAGATCTGCAGTCCAGCTTGGAAAAAATCCAGGAATTCTTATACAAGGTTTTCGTTTTTTTTTTCCCCTTTCTTATTAAATTTCTTTTATAAAATCTTCACTTTAACTTATCCCTTTGAATGTCAGTCGTTTCTATTGCTGTTAAACTTGTGTGATTGTCGACGCATTAACAATCAAAGTTTTGCATCTGGCGTTCTCTATATGTCGTAGATTCAATCAACCGTACCTGATCCAGTCCAACAACGCCAGTCTTTCCATACGATTCCGCATGGATCCCATCACTGGAGCCGACCAGGTTATCGAAGGAGCTTTTGCCTATTTCAACGGTGCGATTTCCATTTGATTTCTGCCCTTTGACGATGGAAAGTCAAGTTTCGGATTCAAGAAATTCTTACTTTTTTTTTTCTTGTTCGCTTTGTCTTTTCCCCTTCCTTTAGAGCTTGAAGGATTCAGAATTCCGGGAACTCTATGCGACGCCCTTTTTGACGCAACGGTGAACCCGTCCAATGGACGTCTCTCTAGTTCCTTTGATTCGACCGTTTTTTGGTCGGTTGTCGGCCCGTTCAACTGCACTTCAACTTTCGATCCCGAAGAAAGGAAATCCGTCACGCTCACTGTATAATTGAACATTTCAGTGCCACTGAAAATAAAATAAAATAAATGTCACGCTATCTTATTAATCCTCAAATTTGTTAGGTGACCGCTAGTCAGATGAAAGACGACGGTCGTTGTTACACCGAGTGCGATCGACAAGGATGTCACTGCCGCACCAACGACACCAACAACATCGATCACATCATCTTATCCATGTCTAATAGATCGATCGTTTGCCTCTGTGGAGATATTCAGGTATTATATAATACGTCTCACATGAAATCCCTCAAGACGGTCAAACGTCGGCACGTGTAATCTTTGGCTAGACATTTATCCTATTTTGTTTGTGATTTTCAAGGCTTTTCTGCCCGTGAGCTTATCGTCCAACACTCGTCTTTCCGTCCATCATCACGTAGTCGAGTTCAGCTTTGGCCAACCAGATTTAGCTGTCGACTTGAGCTACCGTTTCTCGTCTAGACACGAGTGTGGATCGGAAACTTTCCTGGAATCAGCCACCGGTCTGAACATTGTTTTCTAAATTCCTTTGACTCTCTCGTCTAATGCTGACTGCGTTGCTGATTTATTGATGAAAACAGGTTCCATATCGTCGCCGTTGTTTGGTCTGAAGGAGAGATCAACCAACGAGGGATACCATCACACCGACTGCCTGTGGGTTGCCACAGTGAAGCCCACAGAATTATGGACTGCCACCATCCATACACCTGATCAAGGTACACCTGTCCGCCTAAAAACAAGTTCATTCACAAGTTTGATAAAATTGAAAACAAATGCGATGCATTACGGAAACAGGAGACTGTCAAGAATGGAATTTAACATTGCACTATTACGACGAGAAATGGCCGAATCATTTGGGCTCCGTTATTAACGTCCTCTGTCCAGAAAGCAGTGAGAAACATGTTTTTGCCATGCCAAGTGGTTTAAATGTCATGGCCATCAGGTAATGAATGAAATGTTGCTTTGATTCGAAATTCTGAAAGTGAAACACATTTTCTGTTTGAATGGATTAATAAGGCTTCAAGCTTGGAATACGGTTCCCGTCCAATATCGACTCGTCTGGCAAACTTCTTCTCTGTCTAGTCCAGCACCTGGAGTCCAACGCTCACTTTCATCTCTTATCACGACCGCAATTCCGTCGCCGGACCAACAACCTGACCCCATCGGAAGCATTTCAAGTTGTTCATGCGGATTATCGTCGTCAATGTCGTCCATTTGTTGTACATTTCTACTCATCGCATTTGTCATCGTTCACAAGCGACTCATTCCCCAATCGTAATTATATAAATGTCAAAGTCTTGAGAGAAACATCTGACAATTTTCTTTAAAAAATTTGGATTCCTCTTAAATAATAAATCATGTAATATATAAATATTTACATAAATATATATGACAGTATTATTAGACAATGTTTCAATGCTGTATAGCTAATAACCTAACAACTTAAATAGACACATCCCAAACATCATTAAAATGTTATAAACAATCTGTATTGTGTCTCTTTGCTGGTTATGGATATCATCATCTCAAAAGACAACACTTATTACGATGCCATAAATTAGGATAGATCCTCACGTCTCGACCAGGGAGAAAAAATCAATCGAAGAAAAAGGTGAGAGGATAAATCACGCAACACAGCTTGTTATCAAACCAAGAGACCGAAACAATCATTCGTTCCTCACGACCAGAAGAGGAAAAGAAGAAGAAGAAAAAAAAACGAGTATAGTGGAGGATAAATCCCAGCAATTGAACACAATGCAAAAAAAGGGGGAAAGAAAAACCAGGTTGACAAGGATTCAAGTGTTCATTGAAGCAGATTTTTCATTTTTGTTGCCGAAGATATTTCAGTTGCGAGGCGACGAGCCACTAGATGATGGAATAGCTACTTCTGTCGTTTGTCCTCCACTTTCTCTAGGAGAACTCTGCAACCAAAAAGTCGTCAAAAATGGGAAACGTCTATAGCCTGAGCAATGGTATGTACCATGAAACTCAAATTACTTTGACATGAATCTGATTGCGCAAGACTGCGGCACGAATTACTAGCAATCGAGTTCTTCTCTTGAATTCCTCGCCCAAATTGAGCGACTTTTCAAAAGTGCAACTGCGTTGGTCGGCGTCTTTAGCGAACAAGATCTGATCAACAGCAAAAGAAAAATTCATTGCTAGTGATTTAAAGAAGGAAATTTTTCGCCAAAAATAGCACATACTTTATTGTGAGAATCGATTCGCGCCTGGATTTGCCCGTCGAGAATCAATTGCATTAGCTCGTCTTCTAGGGCTGAAACACTGGTATTGAACGCTTCTGCCATTCGTCTCATATCCGCTGACATGTATGGACTGCGCAAAGAAAAATAAAGATGACGTTTGTTGCGCAAAATAACTCGTTGTGATTCACCTACCTGAAATACTGAATCAAAGCTCGATTTCGGATTTTAGTATAAAGGGCAGGCACATGGGGGGCGAGATACATGTCCAATAACAAGTTATCCTATGAAAAAAAAAGTCAGACAAATTAACGTTACTATTACTGTTTAATGCTCGTATATGTATATAATTATTTTAAAAATTTCCTCGGTGTCTTATTACCTTCATTTCGTCTAGTAGCTTTAGGCAGGAGGCGTATTTAGATTCATAGAACTTGTGGATTATGTCTCTCAACTGCGGTTCCAATTCCAGAAAGAGTTTGAAAGAACTGAAAAAGAAGAGGGTATTTAATGTTGTCATCTTCATTCGATCACTTTCCCATGGGATTGAAATACCTGCTTGAAATCACGTGTTTTTGAAGCTCAGCCCTGTCGTAAGTGGCTAGAGCGCACAACCCTCCAAACACGGCTACGTTGGACGGCGAAAGCAATTCGGGAAGGTCACAGTGATCAACGTTGGCCTGCAGGAAATGTCGGGCGGCGCACTTGTATTTCTTGGTCGCAAGTTCAGCAAGTCCGGCCGCACATTGTAAATGAGTTACTAGTGCTTGGCCACCATCTTTACTGTTTGAAGACTGAACACAAGTCGAAAGAAATAAAACATTGAAAATCCACTTTTATGTTTCATTAAACTCGAGTCAGAACTTACCTCGGCGAAATCTGGCGTTGACTCTGCTTTATTGACATAACTAAGAACATGTGACCAGTTTTGAAGATAAACACTAACCTATACAATACAAATGAAAATAAGCAAATAATTTCATAAAACTTCAGAGGAAAATTACCTTAATAACATTGAGACACATGTGTATTACATGTTTGCTGCTTGTACAGTAATCTCTGGCTCTTGAATAGCATTTCAATGCATTAGACATGTCACCGTAATCCAAGTAGTGATCTCCCAAATCATCGTGACCGCGACGAATGCTCTCTTTAATGGAATTAGCTTTGTAGTTTTTCAGATCAGTATCAAGTTTCTCCAATTTTAATGCAGCTTTCTTCATTTTGCTTTCAGCCCAAGCTACATCATAGCTTGGAAGTTCCAAGGCTTGAACCTGAGCAGGTGTCAGTCTAAATAGCAATAATAAATATGAGATTGAAACTTATTCATATTCTTTGGCCATAATGTCAAGGGTGATACCCAGTTATGGCTTCTTGTAATTTCCTGTGCAATTGTTGATATAATGTGACATTATAAGTCTCTTGAACTGCTGTGATAGCCATTTTGAGAGTTTCAATTCTCAATGATGGACAGTGATCAGCAATAAACATTAGACGGGATAATTTTGCCATCCCATGATAGCTACTTGTGAAAGTTTCAATGTCCTAAGTTTACAAATAATTATGTTTAAGGAATAGACAACATTAAAGGAATGATAAAGTGTGTGAGGCACAACAATCTAGTATTTAGATTTTGGCAAACTTGTTCATTTACCAAAGTGGGATTCTCAACAATATAGGCTTCTTCTTCTGCATTTTCATTCTCTTCCGATACGTCTACTTGCATTGGCTCAACAGCATTCTAAATAAAACAAAATGTTGCGAATTATTGTTCACGAAGCCGGTGATACAAATTTTCGTCTGTACCTGGTGGTTTAGCGGCAAGGCCGGCATGGGCATGTTGAAAAATAGAACAAATGTTTTGAAGGTTTATGACCTGAATTGAAATCTTATGGCAATATATAACAAAATAATTAACAACACGTTGTAAACTGATGGTTTTCGCTGAATGTTTCAGTCAGTTTCGTTGGACACAGTTTTTTTTAGTGAAAAGCTTTCCACCATTGCAAGATTTGCAATAAACAGTGTTGTCGGTTGCGTTAAATACGCTTATTTTTAGTTGACATTGAAAATGTAAAACTACATTATTTAAAAAATGAAAACAATTTCCATGATTTCGTTAATTTTTTTTAAAATAGCAGTCGATTTTATAGGCATTAGGAAGTGAAATGAGGATAGGGTCAGAAAATTCCTCCTCGTGCCGACCGCCCTCGTTCGTTCTCGCATGAAATATGCCAGTTCATATTTTAGTTATGCAGTTTTGTTTCGCCTGTGTTAGTATTAATAAGATTATGACTTATTTTGTTTTATAATTATTTCTATTTGCTGTTTCTTTGGCCACGGTCTATGAAAATATCGGTTCGGCGGTTCGGCCTGATTCGATTCGTTAACGCGGTCCGATTGGGCAGAGCCATGAAAGGGGAGGTCTGTTCACTCCATAGGAAAAAGTCCATAAGGCAGCGGCACAGAAACAGCTACGACGACGGTGCTGCCTCCTGTGGGTGTGTGGTGAACTACAACTTTTCTACGTTTTTTTTCTAAGTCCCATGTCAAAATTAAAAATCCCCTAATTCCATCAAAAAACTTTTTTAAAAAACATTTCTTGATAGAATAATGTGATTTATCAGTTAGGCATTAAAAAATGCAAAAAAAAAAGAAAAAAAGTAAAAAAAAAAATTATAAAATAAAACAGCTTCTTCACAGTGTCGAACCTTTGAACCACATCATTTCATATCAGCTATCCGTCGCTCTACCAACTTAGCTACAATTTGATGTTTGCTACCTTAAAATTGCAATACATAAATTGAAAATTGAATGATTTTGGCCACTTTTACGCGTTACAGTGGCTAGATGGCAGCACCGTCGTCGTAGCTGTTCCCAAAAATGCCAAAAGTAGGAGGATGGGAAAGAGTTAAACGTGGTCTCAACTCGGAAAAACCGTGCCGCAGCCCAAGGGAAATTTTCTTATGGAGTGAACAGACCTCCCCTTTCATGGCTCTGGATTGGGCGTCGGGGTTGCTAACGCCGATTTGGCAACAGCAGACGATGCTTGCGTTCGACCTCAAAATAAGCGAAAAGTCTTTGATGACTAAAATTGTGTAAGTTTAATAGTTTATCAAATCACAAATAGTTCGTGAAGAATGGCGGATCCTTTGAGTTTACTTCGTCAGTTCAATGTCAACAAAAAGGAAATTATCGAACGTGAGGGTCAAATCATCTTTGGAGAATTCTCTTGGCCGAAAACCGTCAAGACAAACTATCTCATTTACGGGTAGGTTAACTATCGAGTATCCGTTTGATCAAGCAAGAATATCTTTTTAATTATGAATTTAATAGTTCTGGAAAGGATGGTGCTCCCAGAGATTATTATACCTTGGAATGTTTACTATTCCTTCTGAAAAATGTCCAACTCCAGCATCCAGTATATGTGCGTCAAGCAGCTGCTGACAGTATTCCAGTTGTACGTCGTCCAGATCGTAAAGACCTATTGGCATATCTCAATGGAGAAACTGCTGCTTCTGCTTCCATTGACAAGGCAGCTCCCATTGAAATTCCAATTCAAGTTCGCAGAATTGCTGGAACTGCACAAGCTGGAGGATCTGGTTTAGGATCAGGAAGTGGAATTGGTGGTGATGATAGTGAAGTACCTGCAAATAAGAAACCGCGTCTGGAAGACCAGCAGATGCAAAGAGTCAAAGAAGTTCTGGCTGCTCGTCTAGAAGCTCCTCGTCAAGACAGTCTGATCAATGTGAACAAGATCCAGTAAGAAAAGAAAAAGTTAATATTGATGAGACCATATCCTTATTGGACATTCATTTTCAGGTCTTTATCAGAGGCCATGTCAATTGAAACAATTGCTTCACTTAAAGCCAAACGTATTGCCAACAAACGAAAAACTATCAAGGGAGACACAGAAGATATGGGTTTGGGGCTTGGATCTTCCCTTGGTTTGGCAGGAAGTTCGTCGTCTGAACTTAGAGGTATGCTTGACTATGATTTTGATGTCACGAAGGATATCTTAAATCGCGAGAGGCAATGGAGAAATCGGACTTCAGTCCTCCAAAGCTCTGGAAAGGTATGCGACATTTTTATTCGATTTCTTTCGAAGCAGCTAATGTTTTTTTTTTCTTTAAAAATTATGTCAGGTATTTTCGAAAAACATATTTGCTATCCTACAAGGTCTTAAAGCTCGAGAGGATGGCAAGCTAAGGGGCCACAGCTCAATGGCACCAGGAGTAGGACGAACAGTTGTTCCACAAGGGGGTGCTCCTCCTGGAATGGGACCTCCTGTTCAACAGCAAGGCCCAGTTTACAGTCGTTACGACCAAGAAAGATTCAGGGGAAAAGAAGGTAAACATACAAATCTATTGTGGAACAATTAAAATAAATCTTGCTTTTTTTCTTTTTTTTAAAGAAACGGAGGGTTTCAAAATCGATACCACTGGTACGTATCACGGCATGACACTTAAGTCGGTGACAGAAGGTACCCAACCTCGCAAGGCTGCACCGCCGACTGCTGTTGCTCCTAATACAGCTGTTGCTCAACCACGTCCCTCAACCGGCCCGACCAAGCGAGTATCCCGAACGCCAATTATTATTATTCCATCTGCCAACTCCTCTCTAATCACCATGTTCAATGCAAAAGATGTATTGCAAGATCTTAAGTAAGGCATTATTTAATTTTGTATATCTGGTCGATTTATAAACAAATATTCTCTTGAACAGGTTTCTTAGCACAGAAGAAAAGAGGCAACAGGGTTGTCGAAGAGACAATGAGATCCTTCTACAGAGACGCAAAGAAGGAAATCTTACGGTGCCCTATCGGTCGGTGTGCTTTCGTTGAAAAAGTAGTCTTGAATTGTTGACTTAAGTTTGAACTGTTTTTTTGCAGAGTGATAGACAGCCCTCAGAAATTAGCTCCTGCAGATTGGGATCGAGTTGTAGCCGTCTTTGTTATGGGCCCTGCTTGGCAGTTCAAAGGTTGGCCATAAAAATCATGAATTTTGATTGTTGATTGTTTTTTACAATTAATTTTTTAAACTCTTTTAGGTTGGCCATGGAGTGGAAACCCTGTAGAGATCTTTGTTCAAGGTTTTTATTTTCTTCCTTCTCTATAATTTAAATTCGACAATAACACCTTGCTCGTAAAAAATAGTCTCCGCCTTCCACATTAAATGGGATGACATACCGTTGGACCAGAATGTGGCAAAATGGGCTGTGAATGTGATTTCTTTGTCCCGAACTAAACGACATCTTGATCGCGCTGCCCTAATGACGTTCTGGGAGAAACTTGACAGGTAAGTCTTCTGAAAGCGTAAAATCTTTCATTCCCTTTGCATAATTGTTAATTATTTTATTTAGGCACATGTTAAAAAACAAACAACATCTTCGGTTTTAAACGTCGCCTTCAACGACTTATGCGGTATCAAAATTTTCTTTCTACTAAATCGCGTTATCCTTTCGAAAATTTGTTGGCACTTTCTGTAATGTCATTTGATTTGATTTTGTGATACACAACCTGTTCACATCCTATAAAGATATGTATATTTCTTTTTTTTAAATTTCATGAATTTCAATTGTAGATGTTAAACGAGACATTCCTTAAACGAACAAAACAGAAATGTCCTTAAATTTCTTGTTTTTAAATACTCATTTCCGTTAATTTACAACTAGTATCAATCCAGCTGGAACTAAGTGACGTCGAGAAAACTGTTTAAGGAGTTATTTACCGAGTTGTGACCATGGATTAATGGATCTCATCAGCCATTAGTTGAGTTAGAAATTGCCTGCAGGATCATCACATATTTATTGGCATAACTGTTTAGACTGTGTTTGATGATTATCTCGGATTTATACCAACAAAAAAGAATCTTTGTAAAATTTGTCAGTAAACTTTTTAAAAATTTCAATAAATGTTTGCTTGAATGATTCAAAGAAAAAACACTCGATAACGTCCCGTGAAACAAAGTGTATTCTGACTTTCTTTCCATCTGATTTTCTCCATCAAGATGGAAAGAAAACGCATGATGTGAAATTGTTTCCTACATAAGAGCACTATTAAAGAGCTCGGCAACAGCAAAGTGAGAACATCCAGTAACCCAACACTATACCTCGCGAAATGAATAGACAACTAAACTTGCATGTAAAAGCATAGGTGAAGAAAGCTGAAGAATGTGAAAGGAAACAGAGAAAGCATTGGTCGACTGGAGAGAAAACAAGTCAAGAGAAATAAACAATTCAAAAAAATCAGTTCACTAAGCTTCGAACGCGTTATCAACTGAGGGGGCCTACAAAAGAAGCATTCTAATTTTGGGTGACGTTTCATCGAAAAAAAAAAACGTCGCTTTGTCGAAGGGATTTGTGTTAGCTTCCAACCCACTAGAAACAGACTTAGGTAGGGTCCACTATGTTGGATGGTATGGGTATAGCAGTTGTTTTCCCGTATTTTCGACATTAATTTGTTGAAGCCCATCAACTCCGTTATCGGCTCGTTCGTCTGGACACCGCTCTCTTGCTTCAACGGCAGATTGCTAGTGCTGCTTAAGGTGTGCGACGTTGAAGGCCATTTGATAGATGGGCATAGGTCTTTCGAGCTGTCAGTTGATGAACGTTGGATTTCCCCTTTCTTCTTTTATCTTTAACTGCAAGATGAATTCAAATACGGTCGGCTGCCGCCAGGCGTCGTCATCGTCAATTTTCTTAGGGTCTTTTTATTACTGCAACGCCTTACAGTTTTCAGTATGGCTAAAACAAAGTACGATTGTAAACGACAAGCTCATATAAAATAAGACTAATTCATTTCATCAGCATACCTGCGTGAATTGAGAGCCATGACGGAAAAAGGCCGAACGGCCCCCTTGATACGTTGAATCTTGAGACAGTAGACCGTCCATTTGCGATTGATAATCTGATGACATATAGGCGTCTTGTGAAGGATCTAATTGAGACAGACCAGACTGCGACAGCGCTCCGAAGCCCGAAACCGTCTGTGACATCCCCTACACGAATATTAACGGTTAAGCAACACTTTAAGACTTTTTTTGTTGTTGGTATTATTTTACCTGGGACATTCCTTGGGTGAGAGCCATACCACCCTGGCTGAAAGGCTGAGTAGAAACATCCTGCGTATTTTGCGAAAGTGATTGTGTAAATAGTGAAGAACTTCCTTTGCTCGCGGTTTTGCCAGCGCGAGGTCCACTTCGAGCATTATCCTTTGGTCTTTGATTGGACTTGGATAAACCATGCGTCCCTTGTTGTTGCTGGCCGTGGAATCTAGGCGGGACGTGTGTCATATTCATAAACACACCTAAAGGAACGGGCATGGCAGAAAGAGCGGCTTGGGCTCGTTCAGGAGCAATGTAGCCGATGGGGTCGTGCAAACGGCTGTACGGATCTCCAACATTCGCCGTGGCTCGAGGTATGTAGGTATTCATACTATTGTTGTTTGGTGGTTGATTCCCACCAGATCGATCATAGACGGATCCAGGAACCATGGCCTTATAAAATATAGACAGAATACAAAAAATTTATAGAATTAGACAATTAATCATTTGAAATAAGTTCGTTGTGACTACGAACATACCTGGCGTGCGTCGTAGACGGCTGTAGACATGAAATGTTGACCAGGATTAAAACTATTAATGGGTTTCTTTGGCTTGGGAAACTGCATCATGGATTCTTTGAGGTTGTTGAGGGCTCCCTCTGTTAGAACATGATTTTCTTTGTAAAAGTGAAGCAGATGATTCCAAACAGGCTGCTTGGCTAACACTTTAGGGTTTCCGACAATAATGATTCCGTAACGGGCGCGAGTCATAGCAACGTTCAATCGACGGGGGTCGTTGAGAAACCCGATTCCTTGGTTCTCGTTGGAACGAACACAAGACATGATGATAAGATCTTTCTCTCGACCCTGGAAAGCATCTACACTAGCGATTTCGATATCCTACAAAAATATAAATTTTTAAACGCGAATTCTTATAAAGTTATTAAATATACAAATATTCTTACTTGGTATAATTTAGCGTGTAGTGATCCTTGGTGTTGCATATATTGCACAAGATAAGCCCTTTGCCCTTCGTAGGGTGTGATGATTCCAATTTGTTCTGGCTTGACTCCGGATCGAAGAAATCGTGTAGCGATCTTTTCCACATTGGATGCCTCTGTTCTGTTCAAATAGGACGTACCCGATCCAGCAATTTCCTCCTGACCCAATGTAACGTAGAAAAACATGGGCCTATCCGGCATTGGCCAAGGAAAATCAACCCCGCGAAGGATTCGATCTTCCGCACAAACACCGTTCTGTAGTGATCCCTCGTAAAAGAAGTTGGAAGGAAACTCAGACAATCGTGGATGCATACGGTACTGTACTTCCAAACGAAAGGGTCGAATGCCAAGTACCACCAGTCGTTCAAAAAGTGATTGCGAGAGACCAGCTTTGGCAGCTGGTTTACACATCACAACTGGACCCAACTGACAATGATCCCCTACCAGAATGAGCTAAACAACCGAAACGTTAAATGAATAAAACAAGTTAAACCAATTAACCAAAATTCCAAATGAATGTTACCTGTCTTGCTCCTAGGACGACTGGAACCATGCATTCAGGTTCAGTAGCTTGCATAGATTCATCGATCAAAATCGATGCAAATTTAATACGAGCAAGGCGAACATCACCGGCACCAACACAAGTACACGCTAATACGTCTGCTGCCTCGAGTAGCTCTCTTTCTGCTTGTCGCTTTAACATGCGGTATCGCTTTTCATCTCCCTGTGATAGCTCACCGACTTCCTCCTTAAGTTGGACCAACTTTCGCAATTCTGAAGCTCTGTAATGAATTCATCGGGTAATTCTAGACTCAATTGTGAAATTCTCTTAAAGTGCATTCTTACCCTTCAAGACATCGAACTTGATTATGCAAAGCTAAGAATGAGACGGGGGAATCAATAGCCTCTCTGGATTTCGCGCACAAACGGACCACTTTTAAACCGGTTCGATGAATCTTCTCGGTCAGTTGATCAACAGCGATATTGGACGGAGCGCAAACTAATACTGGCCCTGACCCTAATTTAGCCAAATGGTACACGATTGTGGCCGATGTAACAGTCTTTCCGGTACCAGGAGGACCTTGAATTAATGTAAGTGGACGTTGAACTGCTTGTTTCACAGCAAAAACCTGCAAAGCGTAAAAGTGTAATATAAGCAATCGATATTCAATGATTTCACAGCAGCATTTTACCTGAGATCGATTCAGCTCAGGCAAGTCAGGAGCAGAGAAATGTTTGGGGAGATGTAGGCGGAACACGACATCTTCAACTTCGTGACCAAGCAAACGATGATAAATGTAAGCTGACACACTGCTTTCATCAACTGCGAATTTCCTCAGCGCTGATTGCATCCTGAAAACATATGCCTTTTTCAGAATAGATCTCTTTGAAATGCGAGCTCATCGGATGTTACCTATCAAAAGACGTTGATTTCCAGACAAAATCAACGACGAAATTGGTGGAACATTCTGTAGGAGCTCCGTTTGAATTCTTTAATTCAATTCCGACTTCTTCGCCATAATTGTCAGGAAGTTTAATCACATGGCCCAAACCAGTCCATGGTTTGTGTAGTTCTCCGAGGTAACGTAATCTCAATTCGTCACCATGCATCAGCTTCATATCTGATTTAAAGAGAAATATGAGAGAGAACACTAGTGAGGTATTAATTGTCAGACATTACCGCTATCTGTCTTTTGAAGACTAAAGTAAGCGACAGTCTTTTTATTGAGGCCAACATCCCAGCGAACGTGAACGTTATCTTGAGTTTGGGCTTCTTTGACTCGTCGATCATAGTCAGCTTCAAGTTTCACCAGCGGACCAAAAATATTCTGATACTGATAACCATCTTCGTATCGCAGCAATACGTGCTGAGGTTCTTCGTCAACGCCAGGACGTTCCAGGTCCTCAAAGCTGGCTTCAGGTTTCTCTTTCCACATCTCTTCCAATCGGTTCAACTGCTGGGCCGTCAATTGGCGAGCTCTCATCTGTTCGGCCTCTGACGGGCTTCGAACAAGCCAACTGAGGAAACAACGATCAGCTATAAGTGGTTTCCACTGTTCAATGTCCCTAGTAGCAAAAATTAATTAGATACAAGATCCAAAACACGAGCACAGAAAATTTGACTAACCAGTTCATGTCTTTCAGTGATGACTGAGCTGCACAAGGTTGACGACACAGCAGCACAACAACTGAATCAGCTTTGGCAGGAATGAATCCCAAAACAAAGACATTTCTAACTCCACAGGAATAACACTCTAAAACTGTTTCACCCAATGGACCATCTCTGTGCAATGTAACCTCCTGAGAAACGAAGCTTTTATTATAAACCAATTTAAAAATTTATATTTTTCAAGTACTAGTCAAGTTTACCTTGTGTTTGGCTCTAACAAGATGGTTAACGATGTGAGAACCAGAAGTGTTGCCTTTTCCATTACAAAACCATTTCTTGCAAATATTACACATCACAACACAACCAGGATCATGAATGCCACAATACTTGCACGCATGTGGTGGCAAATCTTTACTGTAATAGCCCTCTTCATCTTCTTCCTCAAACTGGAGATCGTTCAAATTTTTCATTGCAGAAGCAAGTTGGGAATCAATCGTGTCCAGCCCATTTGCCTGAAAATAGCCATATATTATAAATACAATTTCAAAATTTGACATAGGTAGGGTATGTGTTACCTGATGTTTTCCCATTGATTTGTGAAGGCTGGCATGGTCAATCTGTGAAGCCTGGGTCTGACTCGGCAAAGTAAAATCGCGAAAATCGAAATCAGTTCCCTGTGTGTCTGCTCCAAGTAAATCATTTTCCTCGGTGTCAAGAAAAGTGAGTGTTTGCGAGTTGGGTCCGAAAGTATCCACACTCATTTTGCCAAATGTTATAGCAATTAATGACGTCAATTACAATCTCTTAACGGAACGAAACTCGCATGTGTGTTTTCACGGCTCTGCTGCAAGTTTTCCCTTTTCTTTCAATGCGATTGAACCGCCATCTCTCGGTTTTATGGTTGATGCAACCGCCCTCTTGCGCAATCTTTTGAAAAAAAATGTAATAAAAAATGTCAGCAGTTGTGTAGCGATGGTTTAGCCGCTTAGATAGATAGACAAACAAACACTTTTTTTAAAAATGTCTAAACTAAACAATTCCGTTCGTAGATAAGGGTTTTCGGGATCGTCAGATAATAAATGTACTATACTCTACTAGGACAGATTGGACAAAACCCAATTGTATATCCTATAGTAGCAAAATATTTCTTACAACGGGATTACCTAATAACACAGTATAGAACTGATGAAGGAGAAACTGGTCACATAATTAGGAAATGTATTGATTTTATGTTTTTTTTCTTAGAAATAAGACGTTTCAAATCTTCTTAAATATAAATATAAGGAAGGGTCTTCTTCTAGAACCAAAACCAAAAGATAACAACCAAGTACAAAAAGTCAGCGACTTCATACCAACACAGATTATAACTAGGTCATCAGCATATTTTATTTACCGACTGGAAAACGAAATGTTTTCGGATATATTTCACATAAACAATATTAGCCCGAACTAGGAAACGACAATGTTCTCAATTAATTGAAAGAACTTTGGCTACGTATCCAATATTTGTTGTTCATTTAAATAATATTTTGCGATTTATTATTTTAAAAATTTATTATTTCCAATCTTTATGGTCGTTATTTTGCAATTCACGAAAGGCTTTGAGAAATTCCATTTAACAAGCTGAGTGAAGTCATGCTAAACGAAAAATATCAGAAAAGAAAGAAATAACGAAATCAATCATCAACAGTTTCAATAAGGGCAATGAGAGCGCGACGATAATCCCCAGAGGTTTCCCCCTAAAATTTAAGATTTATGTAATAGAAAGCAAGATTGAAATCGATACCAGTAAAAGTGATTAAAACTTAAGTACTAAATAATTCAGCTATGCATTTAGCCATTTACCTTGACTGAACTAAGAAGTGTTTTACTATAGATGCGCTCGTATTCCGATTTTACGTTGACCAAATCAATTTCACAGCGATCGACGATGATGCGAATTAGAGCGTCGTCATTCGTCCCCAATCCTTTCATGGCAAGTTCCAAACGGCCAGCAAAAAAAGCTGGTCGGTTGTAAACGATTTTGACTGAAATGTTCGGTATAGTAATTTGATCAAATGAAATTATATTCAGGTATTTACAATCGTAAATCAATGACAAGGGCATACCAATGTCAAGAAGACCGTGCAAGAGATCACCAGACATTTCGGATTTGAGAGCCTGTTCAATTGTTTTCCCAGAAATTTTTTTGTACATTTGAAAGATCACGGAAGTTTGACGACGGCGTTGGGAAGCAAAGCCGAAGATGTCAACGAACGCATTTTCGTCTGTCCCGAGTTTTCCTTCTCCTATAGAAATTGTTAATTTAAAAAATAAAATAATTGAACGGACATACATTTTACTATAATTTACCAGCGGAGAAGAGAATTCGTGCGTCTTCTTGAGCCTTACTTGGATCATAAGCAAAATCTCCATGACCACTTGTTAGATCATTCCTTCTCTATAAATGTCCGTTAATACAAATGCACCATAAACATAAAAAAAATAAATATTTCGTTTAAAGGGAATGCGGAACCTGAAGAGCGTTGAGCAGCAATCGTTTAAATGGCCCCGAAGTATCTAATTCAAAATTGAAAAGTATTTTTAGGCTATTCTTATTTCTTTTTATTACGGAATGAACTAATCCACTTGAAAAATAGCTACCTTGTATAATATCCTTTTCTAAGGGACAATTGTACACTGTTTTTGGAATTACATTTTGAAATTGTGTTAATGTAGGTTTACTATACACTGAAGAAGTGAATATATATTAGATATTACAAGACTCATAGGCGACTGCAATCCTTGCGATTTCATCGTGGCCGCGAGAGAAAAGAATTTCCACCAGAACATCCTCATTAGTGCCAATCCCCTTCATAGCTTTGTGTAGTTGCTTGGCGCAGTGAAATTCCATTGGCATCATCAGACTCTCAATGAGATTCTCGAAATTGCCGCTCAATTCACTCTTGAGATCAGCAATTAAATCCTAATTAACGACATTTAACACGCACATTAAGAACAATGAGATATCATTTGATAGAAAGACTAAGAGGATGCATAATAAATTAATAACCCGATTATATTCGAGTTGGAATGCTTTCAAAATTTCCTGGCGCTGGGCGTTAGATCGCTTGCACAGAATATCGATGATGACTTGTTCATCCGTGCCGAATCCTTTCATCGCAGTTCGCCTGATGGGATAAACATCACATAATTGATTTCAACAAATTATCATTGATTTTACACATACATTTATATGTTAGAAAAATATTTACATTGCCCGTGCGTCTGCCGTTGGGTTGAAATTGGTTTGGGGCAGTACAGTTGGTAGTTCCTATTCAATCAGATTGGCTTATTACAATTTTATATGCGTTACACATAAATAATTTAAGTGATTGAGAATAATTATTATTCTTTCGTGGAGCCTTATTGAAAATCAATTTGATTCATCGAAATTGTCTGTGATGAAACGCATTTAAATAACAAATGAAGGGTGATGGAACGAACCTTGGTGTACTCATTATTTTCACCACCCCACGATAGCGACACTGTAAAAAGAAAAAAATCAAACTATATTGACGAAACCAGTGGCATTTAATTAGATAACGTAAGATAATAGTTAATTATTGATGTTTTAAAGCTTACTTTGCAGACTCTGTATAGGACGAATAAAGAACGAAAGAAACAAGCGTCTGTTTCCCTTTGAAGAATATGTTAAACTATTGGTAAACCTTGACGAGCAGACCCTGGCGGGGAATAGTCAGGAACAAGTTTTCATTTTTAGAAATCAGGTAATAAGAGTCACACCCATAAAAAAGGATTGAAAAAAATACCTTCGGGACATATGTTGTAAAAAATCGGATTTCATGCTATCAAGAATACACAGTTACACACATATCATATCCATAGTTAAATAATTAGATAATAATAATAATAACAAGCAATGAAATCAATGAAGAAGTATTTGCTCATCTTCTCGTTTACATTTGACCATCCCAACGTAAAGGCTAACCGCTTAAGTATTGTTCAGACGGAGAATTGGGTTAAAAAGCAGCCTTTGCTTGGAAGGCAACCATTTTCTGATGCGTAAAACCGTTGCTTAAACCGGATCACGTTATACGCAACGCTAAAAAAGGCTGTAGTCTGAACGTATACCTTAAATAATCCATGTATCGTTCACACTTTTGTCTGCCTCTTCGAACATTTTACGTTACGGAAATTGTTATAAGCAACGGTTTACAAATTAGAGAACAATCCCGCCTTCGACTTTACGGTTGCCTAAACCAATATACCTACGATGTTGAAAAAGTGGCGGTCATCCGACAGCAAGCAGATCAGCGGCGAATGCGAAATGACTGAAAATTGACGCGGCACATATCAGGCTGCTTAAGATAAATAGTCGAGATTATTGTACTTTTAAGAGTGTTTTATTCACACAAAGACTTGAAGTTTGTCGATTCACGCTCACGCTGGTCGAGTTCTGCTTTAAGATTAAGTTGACAAATAGACAATGTCGCATATTTTCAAATGAAAAAAAAACTTTCAAAAGTTGCAGTAAAAGATATTGAAAAGTATTTCTTAATTATTCTGGTTTCAAAAGATTGGGAATAAAAAGAAGTGAATCCTCTTTTAGGCAAATTTAAGTATATAGTGTAGCTATTAATGTTACATTTGTAGATTGAATAGACCTTATTCCATTTGGTTCGGGTAAGTAGAGCGAAAAGTCGTGCGGCTAGTCGACTAGTGCGCACCATGGCGGGGGATAGCCGAAACTTGCTGCAGACTTGGCTTGATTCGACCCTTTCCCACCGTAAGGCCATGTAGTTTGTCTACCAAAAACACTAAAAAGGTGTTAAAATGCACGCCAACGCTTAAAAAAAAACTTAAGCAACACTTGGCATGCATTTCAACATTTTTCTAGTAAAAAAAACAACATTTTGGGCAAACTGCAGTAAACGACACATAAGAAAACTGGTCAATGGGATTTCTAATGCAGTTTGCCCAAAATGTTGTTTTTTTTACTAGAAAAATGTTGAAATGCATGCCAAGTGTTGCTTAAGTTTTTTTTTAAGCGTTGGCGTGCATTTTAACACTTTTTTAGTGTTTTTGGTAGACAAACTACATGGCCTTACTTGGAGAAACGGCCGAATCAAGCCAAGTCTGCAGCAAGTTTCGGCTATCCCCCACCATGGTGCGAACTAGTCGACTAGCCGCACGACTTTTCGCTCTACTTACCCGAACCAAATGGAATAAGGTCTATACTGAAAAAAGTAATGAGAGTAACAAAGGATTTCATTTGCCAATTTTTGCCAATTTTTGCCAATTGTATTTATCTGGTCAGAAAGGCAAGAAAAATGTAGGCTTTCTATTCTTTGTCCACAGTGTTTAGTCATAAGGTCGAGTTTCAAAGATCAATCATTTCCATCAAGTTCAATGTAGTCTATTTTATCACATAAAAAATATTGGAGGTGCTAACATTTCATTATTGAGACACGCGGGTCCGATGAGAGCAAGAAGAGCGCGACGATAATCACCGGAAGTTTTATTCTATAGATTATGAAATTTCATATTTAATGTTCTGCAGTGAAATATGAAATGATTTTGGTACCTCGACTGAACCGTAAAGTGTTTTTCCATACATGCGTTCGTATTCTAACTTGATGTTCGCCAAATCAACTTCACAGCGACTAACAATGATGCGGGTTATAGTGCCGTCATCTATTCCAAACCCTTTCGTGTTATAATTATATTTTATTCATTATTGATTCATAAATTCAAATTAAATAATAATATAATTAGAAATTTATACTTTTCATGGCAAGTTCCAAACGTTCGGCAAAATAAGCTGGTCGGTTGCGAACGATTTTCACTGTTGGATAGGTCATGTGCAATCAATTTTAACGTCGTAATTAAATAATTTATAAAGGAATAAAACCTATTTCAAGAAGATAACAAATAATATCTTCCGACACTTCGGATTTGAGTGTCTCTTCAATCGGTTCTCCGGAAATTTTGAGATACTCCTGGAAAATTACAGAAGTCAGACGACGCCGTTGAGCAGCGAATCCCAAAATGTTAATAAACGGATTTTCTTCAGTCGTCCTGCTCTCTTCTTCTCCTGTTGGATTTTCATTTTCGAAGAATATATTTTTGATTTAAATGTTCGATATATAGTGAAGTTTACCTCTCTCTAACAAAAGTCTTGCTTCCTCTTGTGCATTAACGACCGTGGTATAATCCTCCTGTTCTTCAGAATCGATTGTCGGATCATTGATTTCCTATGATATATGTAATAAAGGTTAATTGACACAGATTTCAGTAGGAATGATCATCAAAAGAGACGTTCGTTTTTTAAAAAAGGAAATGATCTGACCTGAAGTGATTTCAGTAATAACTTTTGAATTCGACCAGAAATATCTAATTTGAAATAGAAAGAGCAAATCACTTGAAATTACACTGAACTTTAATTTTACAACAAAATTATGTTATTGCAATGTAAATAAGTTGCATACCTTGCTTGATATCCCTTTTCAGATCAATTTTGTACACTGTTTTCAGAAGAAGAACAAATTTTATGAACGAGGCGAAATCAAATTATGATATTTAATGTTTTGTTAATTTTACGTTTATTGTAAGCGTTAGCGATTTTCACAACCTCTGCGTAACGTCGAGTGAAGAGGATTTCCACCATGACACCTTTTTAAATGGTGTTTATTATTTAATTGATTAGTACAATATTTGTGTTTTAAAAATTTTATATACTAGTCTCATAGGCTGCGACTAGATTCAAAATTTCCTCGTCAGATCCAAAGCAGCTGATATCCTCCAATACAGCCTCTTTACTTGCAGCATGCTTTATGACTTCGTTCAGTACCTTGGCACAATACTCCTCCGTAGGCATCATCAAACTGATAATAAGATTCTTGAATTTCCCGCTCAATTCGCTCTTCAGATCATCAACTAAATCCTGCTTAAACAGAAATCTAATTTAGGCTAATAAGTAAGAATAATACAACTGAAATCTGACCAGTGCGGGCTTTCATGATTCAAAATATTTAATTTAAAGGAAAAATGTTCTGGTTTCCTTAATGCGGTAGAGAAAAGAGATAAGAAAGGAGTGTATCATTACCCGACTGAATTCAATTGTGAATGCTTCAGAAATTTTTTGACGCTGGGCGTTGGTTCGGTGGCAAAGAATGTCGATGATGCCTTGTTCATCCGTGCCGAGTCCTTTCATCGCAACTCGTCTGAAAGGAAAGTTTTAGTGGTGTTTTACACAATTTAAGATAAATGACTGGAAAAAACAATTATACAAGGCTTTGGCGTCGGCCACCACGTCAAAATTAGCTGCTGGTACGGGAACCACAGTCGGTACTTCCTATGCAAAAAATAACATTTGTGATACACATTACACAACATTGTGATATAAAACAATCGAAACATTTTAAATTGAAAACATAGTTCACTAGAATGAACTCAAAATGGAATATGCCTGTATTACTGTATTAGGAAGACCCGGAGTCAAAGTGTCATACTGATGTATAACCACACAAATTGTAATATTTTCATGAAAAATATGCGACTTTAGGAGACTTACCTTCATGTGTCCACTATTTTCAACATCAGCACACGAAGGCGACGACACTGAATATTTAAAAAAAAAAACGCATAAAGCTGTGAACAAATTAAATTCAATTCCTATAATATTAGTTTTACTTACTCTGCAAAGATTATGTTGGGGTCTAGTGTAGAACTGTGAAAAAGGGAGCGAACGCAAATCGTGTCTCCCCGAAGAATAAAACAGATTGAGGAACCTTGTGGACAAAAAATAAAATTTCACCTTGGAAACAGCAAAGTAGTTATATTAGCAATTGGACAGGAGGAGTAAACCGGTTAAATTTGTAGAAAGGAAACACCTTGAAAAAAATCCCCGAACAGTTAATATCAATCATCCCGTATGTATTGAATAAAACAGCAGATTATAATACAATTTTTCATTTGCCTCAGCCGACACCGCACGTATAAATAATTACCTTAAATTGAGGTTTCGGTGGACAAGGCTCATCTGAACCTCAAATAACAGAAAACAAAAATTCTCAATATACCAAGAAAATCAGTGATTAATAGTTAGACCGTATAAAGGAAGTCAAAAAGTAGTAGACCTTGACAGAAACAAGGCTATAGCAAATAAAAACTCCAACGATCACGCGCAACGATCCACGACTAGCGCAAAAAGAATGAATGACCTTCCTAAATCCATTTATATTTATATTTCCCAATTAATCGACACGTATCATTTTGTGAAGAAAGGTAAACTTCAATCAGGAGAAGAGGAGTATAAACTGAAATTTGATAAGGACGACGTCGACAAATACACAATATTTCTGTGGGTATTTCATCCGCAAATTTTATTATTATTAGTTTATCAACAGAAAGAAAGAAAATTTTTATGTTGAATGATAGTAATCCAATTAATATATATTTCCGATTTAAAATGAGGAGGAGGGGGGGGGGAATAATCCACAAAAGATTCACCAGATGATAGTTACAAAAAAAATAGTGGAGCTGGTACTTCGTTATTAACGGAAGGGGGTCCAACGAGAGTCAGGAGAGCGCGACGGTAATCGCCAGATGTTTCGTCCTAAAAATGAAGTGATTCATATTATTCGTTAATTTTTTCTGCATCTTCTTCTTCTCTTCGATCACGTAAAACATTAAATTAAAAATAATTGACCTCGACTGAGCTACGAAGTGTTTTATGGTAAATGCGTTCGTATTCCACTTTGATATTAGCCAAATCGATTTCACATCGACTGACGATGATGCGGATTAGAGCGTCGTCATTCGTTCCAAATCCTTTCATGGCAAGTTCCAATCGTTCGGCAAAATACGCCGGTTGGTTGCGAATGATTTTCACTGTTTTTATAAAGCATAAAAAAAAAAACGCAATTCGCTGTGATTGAAAATTTTATAGTATTAAAAATCGTAAAAACATACCGATGTCGAGTAAACCATTTAAAATATCTCCAGACATTTCAGATTTGAGAGCCTGTTCGATCGTTTTTCCTGAAATTTGTGTGTATTCTTGGAAAATGGCGGATGTTTGACGGCGACGTTGAGCGGCATAACCCAAAATGTTAACGAAAGCTTTTTCATCGGTCCCGATTTGTCCCTCGCCTGTAAGAATAAAGTTATCTGTAGGATAAGTTAGAATAAAAACGATTTTGAAATATTTTAACTGATGTGGTGTTATATATGATTTAATTGATTTAGCCTACTAATTTACCGGCTTTATAGAATAAATAAAAACGATTTTGAAATATTTTAACTGATGTGGTGTTATTAAATACATGATTTAATTGATTTAGCCTACTAATTTACCGGCTTTATAGAGAATATGAGCTTCCTCTTGTGCCTTGGCTGATAAATAACTATTTTCCCCACAATCCACGACCGAATCACCACTTTTCTGTGAAATCGAATAAAAAATCGAACATTTTCAGAGGGAGCTTGAATTGAGAGACACTAAAACCTTGAGATTGGTGAGAAGCAATCGCTTGAATGAACCGGAAGTATCTAAATTAAAAAAAATGAATCCAACAATGTCAAATAATAGCCTAGTTATCAACATCTAACAAATGCATTTAATTGTTAGGTACCTTGCTTAATATCCTGTATTAAAGGATTTCCAAACACTGAGGAGAAAAAAAAATAAAAACGATCCATAAAAAAAATTATTTGATAATTTGATGTTATTATTGTATATACTGCTTTCATATGCAGCTGCGACGTTCACAATTTCTTCATAGGGACAGGAGAAAAGAATTTCTACCAAAACATCTTCGCTAGTTCCAATTCCTTTTATGGCTTTGTATAGATGCTGGGCAAGATACTTGTTCCTTGGTGTCATCAGGCCAAGAATGAGGTCCTCGAAATTGCCACTCAATTCGCTCTTGAGATCAGCAATTAAATCCTTTTTGTAAAACATTTAAAAATCAAACAATTTAAAGTCTCTCCAGAGAGATTCACCAACATCATCATACCCGACCCAATTCCTTCTTATAATACATTTCAGTGATAGCCTGACGCTGGATGCTGGATCGTTTGCACAGAATGTTGATGATAGCTTCTTCATCCGTGCCGAACCCCTTCATAGCCTTCCGCCTGAAAAAAGTTTGCAACATCCGTTTTTCTTACATTGAACATGTCATAAAAGTTGGACTAAATTTTGAATGGAAGAAACAATTTACAATGCCTTGGCGTCCGCCACGGGATCAAATTCTTCGGCTGCCATCAAAGTTGGGATTTCCTATAAATGTCAAACATTTTAATTCGAATTTAGTATTTAAAATGTTTAATATTATTTGTTTATGACTCTATAATGAATTAATCATATTAGACTGGAATTGTACAAATCAGCAAAACCATCAACTTTTTATCGACTTAAAATCCTTAAAAGTTTTGAATTTGAAATTCGTTTAAGCTCGGAGATTCCCCAGAAGAAAGAGGAATTTAACATTCCATCAGTATGCGAAAATCTAGCCGATGACCATAAATGTCGACATTTATTTTTCTGGCTTTTTGTATAGGCCCTAAGGCACATGTAAGACTCATCTGTAAAAAAATTCTATAAAAGAGCATAATAAGACCATGACGAAGATTATTTTCAACAATGACCTCATGGGATGGGAAATGAAATAATAATGCACACTTGTTCGAAAATAAAAAAAAATAAATAAAAAAAATAAATACAGCAAGAAATAATCAGCATTTACCTTAACGTACTCTCCATAGTCGCCACACCACAGCGTCATATTTTTTTATCCAAATAGCAACTAAATTCTTCTTTTTTAAATTACGATACAAAGAGGCAGACTCAACTTACTTATTTAATATTAATATATAGAAGAATCAGAGATCAGAAACTGAGAAATAAAGGTGATCGAATGAAAAATAATTGCAGGAGCAATAAATTTATTTGACCTTCTGTAAATTCTCTTCTTTACGAATGGTAGAATCCATCCAAAACCTGTTAAAACAGGTTTCTTAAAGGTGGAGACCTGGAGACTATCAAAAGGTACCCTCTGGCACTTTTCTATACAACAGCACAAGCGAGCACAAGATTATTTATTCAGAAGGTCTGCGGCCGTCTGTCGAATCACGAATCATTGTAATACACGATTATTGCGGGAAGAAAATCTAAAGCCAGTGATGAACATAAAACGAAGGCATGCAAAGAATAGGGAATAAAGGACTATCCTGCCATTTACGCTCATGCCGTTTCCTATCAAAATACATTTCGTAAGCTAAACAACAGTTGATTCTTTGTTACGTATGTAACAATAAGTTTCCATCTGCTATTATAACGTCTTCCGGCTTCCAAGTTATAACCTCCAGATTTTTTAAACTGGCAAGGTCAAATTTTAGTCCCTATATTGTCACAATTTATACAGTGTATTTAGATTTCTGTTTTCACAAAAAACAAAGGAATTCTATAATGCGAATTTTTTACACAAATATGGATATATTGCGACGACCGACGGATGAGCATTATTGAGTGAGAGAGTGGGAGTCAAATGCTTTTCGATTTTTTTCTTAACTGCGTTTTGGTTTTTTCTTCCTGCGCCTCGTTAAGCTAACGTTAATTCTTAAACCAGGAAGATGGATATGAACAAAATGTCTCCAGAAGGAACTTGTTAGCTGGAAGTGAATAATTGAGCGAAAGATATGTACAGCTTATTGTGTTGTATGGAAGTAGTTGATTGTGCAGGATCGATTTGGATGTCTAAATTGTTTGAAGATTTTTCTTTGGAGTTGAGGTTGATTATTGGCCTTTGAATCTGGAACACAACAAAACTTGAGTTCTTAGTGAACATTGAATTTTCAGACATGTTTTTGATTTCAAATCTTCTGTTGTAGTTAAAACATTGGTGATGAAACATGATTAATTCTGAATTTTCCTTATAGCTTCTCTTATGTACCATCCTAAGGATTGCTGGGATAAGTGGGAAGATGCTAATGGCGTTGGTTTCAAATAAAATTCGCGACGCATTCTACCAACCAGAGTCTCCATTCCAATCACGGTAAGGAGAGAGCGACGATAATATCCGGATGTTTCATCCTAATTTGAAAAAAAAAACAAAAAAAAAAACATGTAATTTTTAGATCTTTTTTTTACCATTCATATTATAGTAATTTTTTACCTTGACTGCACTAAACAGTGATTTGCCATAAATGCGTTCATACTCAAAAATGATATTGACCAAATCAATTTCACAGCGACTGACGATAATGCGAATTAGAGTGTCATCATCTGTACCCAATCCTTTCATGGCATAATGCAAACGTTCCGCGAAATATCCCGGTCGATTGCCGACAGATTTTACTGCAAGCAAGTAATAAAACAATCTAAAATCAAAGCATGATGCGAGCACCCGCAAACATGATCAACTTTGGAAAAAACTTATTACCAATTGTTAAAAGACTGTTTGATAGAACACCTGACATTTCAGATTTAAGTGTTTCAACAATGGATTTTCCTGTCGAAATCTCTTCGTACTTTTGAAAGATCAGATATGTCTGACGACGACGTTGGGCTGCATAGCCAAAAATGTCAAGGAAATCATTTTCGTCCGCGAATTTTCCCTTAACTTTTCGTTAAAAAAGTAATTAAGTTAATAAATATTTAATGGTCAGTATGCGATTTGAATTACTTGTCTTGGAGATAATTAGTGACTGTTGTTTCGCTTTGTCAGGATCGTAAGCGTAATCACCATAACCACTTGATTGGTCATCCAATCTCTATTGAAATAATTTTGTTTGAAAATCATCGAAATAATAGCAAAGGAGAAGGACAACAAAATATTAACCTGGAGGATAATAGAAAGTAGTCGCTGAAATGATCCAGACGTTTCTGGTTCCGAAATGAAAATAAGATTGTTTTATCCAATCAGAACTTAAGAAATTAAGAAAATTACCTTTTTTGATTTCGTTTGCAACAGAAGTGTTGTACACTGTTTCAGCAAACAAGTTGACAGCATCCCAAGAAAATGAAGTAGGGAAATTAAGAAAGCGTAATTATATTATTTAAACCAATGAATTTTATTACTGTCTTCGTAAGCTGTAATGATTTTTTTTATCTCATCGTAAGGTCGCGAGCAAAGAATTTCCACCAAGACATCGTGGGATTTATTCTTGATGGCTTTGTGTAAATGCTTGGCGAGATACTTGTCCGTTGGTGTCAGTAGTCCGATAATGACATTCTCGAAATTGCCGCACAGTTCACTCTTTAAATCTGCAATCAAGTACTGGAAAGAAATGAAGGATATCTGAATTTCACGTCTATTTCATGCGGTATGTACAAAGTATTTTAATACTCGAAAAAACGTGCGATGGTAAATATCAATGATGGTCTGGCGCTGGTCGTTGGATCGCTGACACAGAATATTGATAATGGCTTGCTCATCCACACCAAATCCTTTCATGGCAGCTCGTCTAATTCACGAAAAAAAACCGAAGAAATATTATTTAAAACAAAAATTACAAATTTAGAAACATTATTTCTAAATGATTTGGTAAATTAATATTTTACAATTTTTTGGCATCTGCTAATGGGTCGAATTCGTCAGCAGGTTGAGGCACCACTGTTGGAAAATCCTTAATCAAATATTTTAAACAATAAAATTAGCCCCCAAAGTTGATTACTTCATTTATAAATCAAATAGATAATTAGATAGCAACCACAATATGAAAGGATGAAAAGAAACCGGTTTAAACATAGAATTCTCATCGTCAAGGAGAGACAAAACCGGTAGTTATAGAAAAGACAGTTAATGTAAAATGTAGTATAGAACCACATACTAGTAGATACAATCCATTTTCTTACATGGAGTTAATCAAATAAAAGGCCAAAAAGGAGAAAACCTTGAAGTCGCATAAAGTCGCATGAGAAAATTTCACTTGACCAAATAAAATGGACATCCAAGAAATTATAGTTCGTGAATATGACGATGTTCGCAACCGACAACCATGAATACTGCACTTTCCTTAGTGATATGTAGGGCAATGTGCGTAGCAATAATTTCGTATTTCATTAAACAAAACGTACACAGTCTGAAACTTTCTCCTATTCCCGCGAAATAAACAAAGAATGAAACTCACCTGAATGATGTCGTTGTCAAAATCCCACGACAGTGACACTGTAACGTAGAGTTAACCAAATCCGACCAAATCAAAAGGATAATTTAATGATTAATATCAGTATAACACTATAACAGTATAAGGGACAACTTACTTTGTAAATTGACAATCAACGCTAAAAATCTGAAGAAAATAACATATTATCCGTTCGACGAACGCTGAAGAACAAAGAGAAACTAAAAAAGTTGGTTAGCGAACACCCATCCAGCAGATACTGAAAGGTGGAAAGCTGAGAACCTCTAGGTATAAAGGAATTATAAAACGACCTTAAGGCAAATATCGTAGCTTGGAAGAACTGGTATTCGCCGGATTCCATTCTTGAACCAAAATTAGCATACTCATATGCCTCTTTCGTGCGGAAGTCAAACAAAAAATAACATTTAAAATTCAGACAAAAATGTGCACGAATAATCTGGTTAACATATTCCACATCGTATTTCTTCCCTTTCTTTTTCTTATTATTTCAAAATTTGCGATGCCTTTTACGGCCTTTTAGCCATTTATGTTTTCAGAGGCAAGAAAGATAGGACTTTCAAGGTTATAAAATTGCTTAGAAAAATAAGAAGAAAAAGACAACTTGCCGTCAGCGTGACCAGCAGCCAGCGAAGAACTTCAATTAAAATCCATTACAATTCGTCTAACGTTACTTCGTGGTATTTCGATTTTCATAATATTTCATTCATTTTGCCGTATGATCTGAATTTGATTCATCAGAAATGACTAGAGTTCATTAAAGAAAATGAAAGGGACATCAACTATTTGGTTTCATTTCCATCGACCGGGTGAACAGTAATAACTGATGTATTCAAAAGCTTGCCAAATCAGATACAGAAGCATATCGAGAGGCGAGTAAATATTCAGAAAATGTTGACCATGGGCCATTTTGGTAAACGTCACAGAAAATCGAGTGGACGAGCTCGTAAAGTAAGAGGGTGATGGAAACTCCCACCGTCATTAAAGAGTAAAAATGAATTCGCTAAAACTCTGGTGGATCAAAGATGGGAAAAGAAGAGCGCGTGCTGCAAAGCCCACAGATAACCAATGAACCAGTTTTTTTTTTTTTTTTTTTTTACCAAAGTGACGTGAGAATCACGAAAACAACGATAACAAGTAAACACGAATAAGGGTGACTACAATCCTGGATACTGGAAGAGGGCTCGCGGTTGTGCTCAACGGCCCGGATCGCGTGGAGAAGTGATGCGAATTCAAGCGGCTCCAATGAGGGCAAGAAGAGCGCGACGATAATCACCGGAAGTTTCACCCTAACATTAAAAAAAAAATATGTTGAAAAAGAATTTGTTAATTTGGTATTTGGACAATATTCAAAAAAAATTAAGCAACAAGTTTGAAAAAGAAAAGAAATCCAGTTGGTAGTTTCTAATTTTCATAAATGGAATATAACTAGTTTTTAAAAAAAAGAAGGTAACAAAATATCTATCGAAAGTGCTTATACATTTATATAAGGCTAAAAAGAGAGCGAATAAGTGCATGATGAACATCTAATCCAGTCGACTTACCGCTTCTTCCTCGCTCTGCATCGATTAAGATTGGTGTAGTCGTACACGTATTTGGTTAGGGGCAAGTATCATCACACAAAATGCACAAAGGAGCAAGCAAAACATTCAATTATAAATAGGTCGTTTCATTTTGCAAGTTGATTTCGTTAGTCGAGAATTAACCAAGTAGTAGTATCAAAAAGAAGGTCAAGGATTGATTTGGGATTATCAAACTGTACACGACATTTTCGGTAAACTATCAAAGAAAGCTATATTACGCTAATTAGTTTACCTTGACTGCGCTAAGAAGCGTTTTGCCGTGGATGCGCTCATACTCAAACTTGATGTTGGCCAAATCGATTTCACAGCGACTGACGATGATGCGGATTAGAGCGTCGTCATCCGTACCCAAACCTTTCATGGCTACATCCAAACGATCAGCAAAGTATGCTGGACGGTTGTGGACGGTTTTAACTGAGTCGCAAAAATATTTTCACATATTAATGTCAAACATTTTGACGTTGTTTATGTGTATACAAGACCATACCCATAGCCATTAGACCATTAAGAAGCTCTCCTGACATCTCGGCTTCCATTGCCTGTTCAATGGTCTTGCCTGAAATCTTTTTGTATTCTTGGAAAATAAGGTAAGCATGACGCTGACCGGCATGACCCAAAATTTCGACAAAAGCGTTTTCGTCCGTTCCCAGTTGTCCCTCACCTGAATAAAACATTTATTTGGTAGTAATTTAAAAAAAGGTAATAAATTCGCGATTTGTGTTTACCAGCGTTGTAGAGAACTTGGGCTTGCTCTTCCGCTTTGACTTGATCGTAAGCGTAATTATCTCTAACTCCCTGTATGGCAAATGTTTAATTTTTTAAAATGAGGTCTTAATAAAATATTTACAAATGAGGATATACGAACCTGAAGAGCCATGACGAGCAACCGCTGGAATGGTCCAGACGTATCTCCCTGAACGTCAGATTCCAATGAATTCCCGTACACTGTTTAAGAAAAAACGAGTTCAACTGTCAGATAACTTGATGTGATTGAATAGTTTAAATAAATCTTACTGGTTTCGTAAGCGGCAGCGATCTTTACAATTTCATCGTAGGGTCGGGAGCAGAGGATTTCCACCAAGACATCCTCGTTGGTTCCAGCACCTTTCATGGCTTTGTGCAGTTGCTTGGCGCAGTACTCGTCGGTAGGCAACATGAGTCCGATAATGACATTCTCGAAATTGCCACCTAGCTCACTTTTCAGATCGGCAATCAAATCCTGCTTAAAGAATGCCAATAACGGACAGGGTGATGATTTTGGTACAATGGTAGTCTAGAGACTAAACTTGAGTTGCTTCTAAATTCCAACAACGAAAAAGACGTTGAAATAATGTAAATAATAATAAACCGGAAAACGTTCGCTAATAATTGAGCAAATCACTTGATCAACTCTTGTTAAATGATAGAAACATTACGGTTGGATTCATTTCGCTTTTTTTTTTTGGAAGGACATTTACTGCCGAGGAGGGAAAGGAGGAGCTGAGCGGACGCATTCAGAAGTGGTAGATGGTTTCTGACTGATTTACCCTGGGTTTTTTGTTGCTCCCCTCTTCGACCTGGAAAGAGGAGAGACGAACACTTAGCACATGTTCGCTTGGACAACATACAAAAGCAAATTCCCAAAACAAGATTGAATGAGGACTAGAGTGGTTGGATGAAAGTGATATAGGTAGAAAATGCCACCACCAACTTTAAAAGTCCTAATATCAATCATGCAATAATAATTAAATGATTACGAAGCAAGCGGGCTGTTATTATGAGACAATGAAATGGCTTACTGATAAATTATCCAATAGCCTAAATTTCCCCTTTAAGCTCTACTACCGTTAAACTCAAATTTATTATATTATTGTTCAATTAAAAACTACGCAGAAGGTTATATAACAAAAAAGTCTAAACTTTTTCTTATTTTGCTCGAGCAGTTTTACGGCACAGAGCGCATAAATACACACATCGATTTGTATGCCGTGTCTTTAACAGCACGCATGTTTTGGAACGAATAGGATCCATCACGATCACGATCTACGTTATCTAGCACGCGCACACAGCAAATTAGAAGGTTATTCAGATAATGATCATATTTGTAACTGAAATTGTAACTTATTTCTGTCTTAAAGAATCTAATCGAAATAAAGAAATCTTATCCAGATGAATGGGAATGAATATGACGATGAATTTTTCAAGCGGGTTGGATTGACGAATGAATATTTTGGCATTTTTGCAACGTATTTCTAAAAATGTGATCTACAACAGCGCACGTCATCTGATAAAGCTAGCTTATTATATGAAAACAAAATGAGGTTATATATCGTGCGATAGGAAATGGAAAAGGGTAGACACTTTATATACGGAGAGGGGTAATAGTAGAAACCCTTCCGGCGTGAATGTATTGAAAGTGCATTACCCGACCGAATTCCTTCTTGTAAGCTTCGGTGATGGCCTGGCGCTGGGCGTTGGATCGTTGGCAAAGAATGTCGATGATGACTTGTTCATCCGTACCGAATCCTTTCATGGCAGCTCGCCTTTATGAGTATTTAGGGAAAAAAAAACGCAATTTTTAATTAGAAAATGCAACAATGTCCATGTTGCACAGTTATAAAAAGGAATATAAGGGGGAAAGAATCATTTACAATGCATGGGCGTCGGCCACCGGGTCGAAATTGGCTGCCGGCAGCACAGTTGGTACTTCCTACACATCAAATTTCATTAGTGATGGGGTTATATTGGAGAAACACGATTAGGTCAATTTATGGAATCAAACAGTCACACTCTTAATTATGGGTCGACTTTTAATTCTAATATTTATTTGTCACAAAGTTGGCAGGAAAACAAATTGGCCTGACGCCCTCGTCCGTTATGGCGGCGAAAAACAATTCGCGCAATTTTGTTTTTGTTTCGGTTCAATTCTCTTTTTTTGATACTGACTCTGATCTCTAAGGATAAATATAACTTTCAAATTTCATATACTCTTCTGAAAAACAAACAAAACATTGCGTCTGTGATATTTTCTGTCAAAGATCATTGTGATAAAGTGCAGGCTACTGTTCTCGCTCGTGGTACACATAACTGACGAGTATACACATGGAAGAGTGTTAACGAGTCATAGACACAGCTGTATTGATTCCGCGCTGCAGACGGTCGGCCTCGACGTCGTCACACACACGCGACCTTCTTTCGGTTATGGGGCCACCGCGCTCTGCGGCTGGCCTGAATCCAGTGTGTGTGTCTACCGTCTATTGCACAAGGTTTTTTTTTACATTATTTTATTTTATTTTTTATTTTTTTACTACACAGCGAGTCTTCCTTTTTATGGGATTTCGCTTAGATGATGTATACTTTTCGTCTAGTCGTTCTCTTGCAACCGACAAACGATTTGACTATGGAAAAGACGATCGATCATTCAGTTTTTTTTGCGTGAGAAAAACTTTTTTTTGGTCACGTTGCTCGCCGGCCAATGAACCAGCAACCAATCTCAAGTTTAACCAGCGATGAATCGAGTTACGAACGTCGGTTTGTGATAGAATTAAGATTAGACCATACCATATATATTCGTTTGTATAATACCAATATTGAATGAGAAAACTGAAATTTGACCCGACCGCAAGTTTTGTACCGCAGACGTGCGGACCGAACGGGCTAAGATGATTACACTCACCACAGAAGGTTCTGGACAATTCTTTTGAAGGGGAGGGTTTGACGTCTAGACACGTAAAATAAATGGGACGTCAAAAAAGAAAGAAAACCCATATTATTTCTTTGGGAAAAAAATTGGATTTTCTTCACGGAAGAGCGGTTCTTCTACATGTCCAAAAACATGGCGAATCAAAGACAAAAAAAAAACTTATATGTATTACCCCCCCCATCAAATAGAAAGTAAGGAAATGTTGAAAAAGGGCGGAAAACTCTTATGAATCAAACCCGGTTAGTGGTTTTCGTTCGCTTTTTTACAACATCCGCCGACAAGCTTTCTGATCAGCCGCTGGTGTATGCGGAGTATTAACGTTTAACATCCGTATATACATTCCACATTTGTTACTTGTCAAGGTGTCTGATGATTCACGAAATCGAAAACAAAACTTTTGAATTTTTCCAAGTATCTTTCGTTTTGACATTCAAATATATGCGTAGGTTAGCCAGTCCACTGCTGTAAGCTTACAAATGTGCATGGATTGTCTGGAAATATTTAAATGACTACGTCATGGTTTGCAAGGTCTTTCTTTTTTGTTGCATGTTGCACCCTTTATTTCGTGATGTGTCAAATCACGAAATAAAAACTAAAAGGTAGTAATCCCAAACTATAAACCGGTGATCCGAGCTCAGTAAATTAAAATTCCTTATTTGAAATTATGATTTACGATTCTTATTTTGTAAAGAAATGAAAATGATATAATATCAAGTTTAATCTATCTCACAGTCCTTGGCGTTTCTTTGTCTTTTTTGCAAAAGAAAACTGGCGAAAATGACGTCATAGGCACAAAAAGGATGGGCCATGGAAGAAGAAGAACAACAACTCACCACGTACTCCTCCATATCACCAGTAAGCGACACTAGGACGGGAAACAATAAACATTCGTTAAGTTATTGATTAAATATTTTGACGTTAGATAAACTTGCCAACTTACTTTTAAATTTAGTTAGATATAATTGAGGGGAAAGAGTGAACGAAACACGCGTCTGTTTGGCAACAGCGACAACGCCCGACTAAGCTCGGCTGCCAGCTCCATGGCCGCCTTTATACCTCAGAAACAATCCATCCGTAGGCGTGTGTCTCTTTTTCTGCCGTACATAGAAACTTTTTTCATGGAGAAAAAAGAAAATAAACAAGTAAAAAACAACAACCAAAAAAAGATGCTTCCTCCATCTATCTTCTTTTTTGTGTGTGTATGCTTGATGTACGATGATACCAAGTTCCCGGTTAATTCGATCTTCCCTTTCAAACTTCCGAACGATGATCGTTACAGATGTAACTGCAACGAAGGGACCGAGGTAGGACCCTAGGAACCTAAAAATAAATTGACTGCAGGAGACTGTAGTAATACATAACATGCCAGCCTCTTCTTGCTGTTAACGGAAGAATACTAGAGAGAGAAAAAAAAAGATTTATTTTTGTAAAAAAGGAAAATCCGCGCGCACGCGGCTGCGTGTCTCTGTGTGTATTTTGAGTTATGCCATATACAACGCATTTAGTTTTATATGGTACAAAGGTTAGGGGGGAAGGGGTAGAGGAAAGGGTTGATAAATTTGAAATTTCATTATCAAATACAAAATGAGAGAACGGGGAATACATTGGAGAGACGGGGAAATCGTTCAAATCAAGACGCAGTAGATTCTAGTAAAATCAAACAACTTTGGCCTCGATATAAAGTGAATTATACAAAGAACGAGCTTATTTAAGTTAACGTGTTGCGTCGAAACATATCCGATTATTTACAATAGCCTTTGGTGTTTTTTAAGGGCAAAAACTAAAGATCGAATTTTCGAATACTTGAATCGAATTCGTTAATTATTACTTTACTGCAATAAAGAGAGACAAAAAAAAAGACAGCCAAGGAAATAAGAACGGAACATACTAAGAAAAATCATTTACAGAGCTTTGGGATAGTTTGAGAGAGTGTTACTGTGGCGTACCTGCGCTGATTTTACATGAGAGAAGAAGAACCGGGAGTCGGCATGATCATATTGGAGGTGCTGGGTGCACCCAAGTTGTTGACATTATTAGCGCCAAGCTGGAGGAAAGAGGCTAGTGGTTGTTCTATCCACGTAATTAGTGCATGCTCTGGAGATTGGTGTGACGCATAATTGTCCTTCATAAGTAGTTGAGAGAAATTGGCGTGAGTTTGGTAAGCTTCGGCTTCTCTGCCTCCGTCGCCGCACATTCGATACAAATCTATGAGCACAAGCACAAAATCAGACATTAAAACAAAAGAGCTTCAAGTTTTCAAATGATTTACCTTTCAGGATGGCTGACGCCCAGAGTTGTATGTGAACATCCGGAATTTTGGAGGCCAATTGCATTGCCGGCGTGACCATGTTCATTGCCTCGCGACTGTTGCCCAACGAGAGGAAAATATGACCGAGTAACACAAGGGAACAGGAAGTGAGACGGTTTAGGTCTTCGGCGTTGGCCATTTTCAACGTTTCTCTCAAATAGCGCCTAGAAGAATTCCACGAAAAAAGGAGGCCACACTGAAGAATGTTAAAATAAATAAAAAAACGCTTGCAATTTAAGGTACTTTGCTTCATTGTATCGAGCTTGGAAGAAACACTGCAGTCCTTGAACGTAGAAAGCAGCTGCTCGCAGGCTGTGCGAATGCGAGGGCAACGTTTCGGGGTTGATGTTTTCAATAAGTTTATTAAAATCCCCTTCGCGTTTCATTCTTAAGTAAACGATGGCAAGATTCAAATTTGCAAATGTCCATAGCTCACGATCCGTTGTGCTCTGAAATGAAAAGGGGAATTAACAATAAAATACTATGTGATGACAAATTGTTCATTTGTCATACTCTTAGTGCAACGTTGAGTTGAGCTTCGGCAGCTTCCATCGAGTTCATGCTCATGGCGTAAAGGCCCAACAAAGTGTGCAACTGTGCCGAGTGAGCGGCAAGCAAACGAGGAGGCCCTGCAGCGCACAATTGAGCTGCTGTTGCTACTTCCCGAATAGCTTGACCTTTTTGACCCATGACCAATCGACACAGAATCAGGTGTTCGAGCAGAAGAATGTGGAAAGAGGTTAAGATACTCCGATTGTCGGATACTGTACGACAAACGAATCAAGTTATTATCTTGCGCAATAAAAATAAAAATAAATAGGTTTGCTACTAACATTTAAGTTTCTCTATTTGCAGGAACGCTTTCTCTGTATACTTCTGGGCTTTATCCATGTAGCCGGCTTGCATTGAATGCATAACTGTCACGACGTAAACCAAAACGCACAGATGTTCTTTCGACATCCATACAAACATATCACCCGAATTTCCAGCTGACACATCTGATTGTAGATATTGTGGCGTATAAGAAAACGAAAATCTTACTCTAAAAATTTAAATTCATTAAAGTTTTAGAAGTAAAATTACCTTCATCACTAGGCATAAGATTTGGTTGTGTAATGGTCTGAATGCTTTGTTGCAGTTGTTTTAAGTATGGTTTGACACTCTTCACCTGCCCAGACATCAAACATTGACACACCTGTAAAATCATAGTATAAACATTTAAGTTTCTTGTGTTTTTTTGTTAAATATAAACAAAATATTACTTGCAGGACTAAAAAGAATATTTTAAGATATTCTTTTTGTTGAAGAGATCCCTGCCAATTGTCAATGATTGGTCCTACTTGGGCTAAGAGGGGATGAAGTTCACTGAACTTCTTATCAATCAGCAACAACTAAGTGAATAGAATATGTGCCATTCAAGAACAAATCATTAAAAGTAATTGTAGTAGTAACAGGTAATACCATGCATTTGCTTAGAGTAAACAGTAGTCTAGAGTACTGAGCTCCAGAAATGTGTGCATAATCAGCTCCAACTCCCAAAAGACCACAGGCTGACAGATAATCTCTTTCATTGGAATGAATTTGCTGGAGAAAACAAAATAAGAGGAAATCAATTTGAAAATAGTGTGTAAACAATTAGATAATTACAGCTAGCTGGAAGAGTAATCTGCAATGCCAGAAAATATTCTGTTGAGACATTTCTATGGTTTTTCTCAACAAAGGTTTAGCCAGGTTGGTTTGATTCTGTTGCTCATAAAGTTCTGCCAGAAGACTTGCAGATTCATATTTGATGTCATCAAAGGCAGCAATATTCTGTGATTGAAACCACTGAAATAAAAAAATAATTGTTACTAATAGGTCATTAAAAGATTCAATTTGAGTGTTACTCACAGCTTGTTCCAAGTGAGAACGGGCCAAATCAACATTTTTTGTGTAAAGCACAAGAATATTTCCTAATTGAAGATGTGTCCTTGCTTCTACGCGTGGTGGAGGTTTAAAACTAAATACAGTTTGAAGACACTGTACACACATACGAATATTTGGAGGCGTCGAAACTCGAAAATGTTCAGCCAACCCTAATAGGGCGAGGTACCAAGCGTCCTGTGAAGAAGTTGACGCCATCACTCCACTAATTTTGCCACCTTGAAGAAGTGGTGGGCTTTTTGTCAAACATAAACAAACAAAGACTTCAAAAAGATTACTCAATATTCCGGTTAGAAAATTAGAAGTAAATTCGAGTTGCTTTTGGAGCTCCAAAAATTTGCATTCGATATGCGATTATGCGTTACTTTCGATCTAAAAAAACAACATCGATTGTTAACTGCTGTCGTCTGCTCTCATGCAAATTTTCATTTCTCGGTGTCTCGGTTTAGTCGGTTATGATAATAATAAAAAAAATACGAAAAAGAAAAAAAGGAACTTGTGTAATAATTTTTTTTAAATTTTCTCCAGATAAATTGACTGTACAGTATTTTTGGAAATTGTTATTGTTTGTGCTACTGAAAATGCTTTCTCTTTATTTCATCAGATTGTTTCTTATTATTTTACTTGTTCACAAACTAAATGGTAAACTTCTCTTTTTGCTGTAGAGAAAGAAATCCTTCCCAATTCAGTATTTCTTTTTCTATAGGTCTCGATCAAATTTGTCCTGAAATTGAGCAATTAATCCATTCCCTACCTTATGTGAGTTCACCAGAAGCAAGCTGTATGACAAGAAATTGTTCCTCTGTGCAATGTGCATCAATAGCTGAAGTAAAATTTTGGGTTCCTATTATTTTATCACATTTTGTTATAAATAACTCTTTTTTAGAACTTGAAATTTTCTGTAGGTTTTTCCGTAACATGTGATAATGATCCAGCTATTGAAATAAATGCCAATATTCCTACCTCAGGAATAGTGTTTTGGCGAGCAATATTTTATGACCAAACAGAAAAAGCAATTCCTGGTTTGTTGTGATGCATATTTAATTTTATCCATCTGAATTATGAAAAATAAAACTATTGGATTGTTTCACAGGTTTCTTTGTTCCTGTTTCCTCAAACCAAAGAATTAAAAGGCAAGGCTATCTAAGAGTCAATTTAAAAAAGGCTTCTAGTTCAAATTCAGATGTTATCCTAGGCCTAACAGTTTTGTTCTGTGAAGAAATCCCAGAAAATGGGAAAATTACTAATTCTTCCTGTACTCGAAAACAAATAATTAATAATCTGCAGCTAAAATGTGGATCAGGAAAATTGCGCCAAAACCAGAATAGAAAATGTTCTTTATATCGACCCTTTGAATGTGGGGAAAAAGAAACGTGCTTACAAGTTGGTCAATCCGGTGAAGGCGAATGCCAGTGCCTTAAAGGATTTGTAAGAGATGACGATGGTACATGCTTAACTATCAAAGTTCAACCTCTTGAAATATCAACCCGTTCATCCGAGCCAAAAGCCAACGAAACTGTTGTGTCGGATTCAACAAAGGATCGTAAGTCTTCTGTTACTTGTAAAGTTTTTTTCGTATCCAAAATCTAATTCATAGTTTCTTAAATTTTTTCAGCCGCCGCATTAGCAGTCAACATAGTAGTCCCAATTCTAGTCTTAATATTAGTCGCAGCTCTTTTGTACGCCGCCTTTAAACATGGACTGATCCATAGATTATTAGTAAATTTTTCTGGGCGACGTGCTGCCGACGCTATGATGATTGATGATGATGACGATTCCCCATTGTCGTAAACCTGATTGCATTTAGATTTTTTAAAGTAAAAATTCAAAGAATAAAATTGAAACCTATTAAAGACAATGACAAGAAAAACTAGTGTATTATCATTGAATCACTTCCGAAATACAACTGCAGGGAGAAAACGGTAGTACAATACAACGAAGCGAAATATCCACAGCACAGGAAATGAAAGGGGTGAAAATGAAGAATCAACTATTGATTGCGATCTAATTTTTCATTCTACTCCGGTAGAAAGTGCTGCTTCTGCTTTGGTAGATACACACACACCACACACACACACTCAAACGCATACACACACACGATGGATAAGTTCAATCCCACTTACGATGTTTTAAAATGTGGTTAAATGGAAGTGCGTTAACATTTCCTTAGTCAAAAAGCGACGCAACACTAGCAACATACACTGACACATGTTTCTGTTGAAAACTCCCATTTCGTCCCTATGAATGTCTTAAAAAAATTTGTGATACCCAATTATACTCTTAACTCAAAAGGGAGAGAAGAAAAAAAAAATAAGATTGGGATCGAATATATTCCGGGTGATACAAACGCAATAAAGAAACCAAAAAGATTGAAAAGTGGGTGATTTAAAGTAAGTAAATTTTTTGGGAGGAGAAAAGGAGGAGTGTTACTCTATCCAGGTAGGTCATCCAACAAGATGTTAAGAATTGTTTTCAAACTTTAGTTTCAACCCCTTGTGAAATATAGGTAGGAAAGAGGTAGCGATGAAAAAAAAAAGAAAACAAAATGAATTCGAACGGAATAAGCCAAGTTATTTTGTCCTAAATTTGTACAATAGAAGTGAAAGATGCTCTAATTAGCTTTCATAAGCAACCCTCTTCCAGTATAACAACGGAGCTATGTGCAGCACAAAAAACGAATTTCTTTACTTGGTAATAAAAAAAATAAAGGGTTAATGAAGAGGGTATGGAGGATTGATGGTGGTATAGGACAAAATAGTCAAGTGGAGCCTCAGATTTTTTGAATTTTCTGTCCGACCACCACCGGATTGTTTCGGCGGATTTCCTCTGCTCCCAATTCACGATAATTAAAAGAGCATTCGTGTTTGTCTGAATATCGATGCACAGAACAGTAGAGTCCCCCACAACGGCATTCGAAACCTGTTATGATACCATTGGGAATATTATTAAAGAATGCGAACTCGTTTAATAATTAGAAGGTTAAGAAACTAAGCGACTGTGTACCTGTTAATCCAACCTTCTTACGGCACGTAGCACAACGGTTCTTCTTCTTTTTTCCATCTTTATCTAGAGCTTCAGCAGCATCACTGTCACCTTCAGCTACTGAACTGCTCAAACTGCTACTACTGGTTGCAGCAGATAGGGTGGAAGAGGCAGCTCCAACCTTACAGAAAAATATTAAAGTTAGTATTCTGTAAAGAATATCAGACTTTGTTCATTTATAAAAGAATAATATAAATTATGTATACTTCTTTGTTCTCAGAGGAAGGTACAGGTATTGCAGGTGAAGCAACAGGAAGAGAGGTTCCTGTTGTGATCAAGGATGTTGAGCTATTAGAGGCCACAGTGGTAATGGAAGTAGGGCTGCTACGGCCAGGGCTGGTTGTGCTCTGGCTGCTGCTGCTTGTTGGAGACGGAGGCTGCTGTTGCTTCTTCTTTACAGCCTGAAATTTTTAGTTAGTTGTTTATTGATCAGTTAATAGATAACTAGGTAGTTAAAAATAGTGAATTAGGAACAATAAAACCAACCTCTTTAAAACAAACTGAGCACATGCCATCAGTAGCAGGATTTCCATAGAAGCCACAGCCTGATCTGCAAAGGGTTGGAGGAGCTTGCATGTTGGATTCCTGTTCCATATTTTTTGGATGAAAGGTCTTTGGGTTTTTTTCCTTTCAACTCTATGCAGATTGCAAAACTGCAGAGCCACTTAGCAAAAATAAAGCAGCAGTCAAACCTAAATAGAGAGAAAAATAAAAGCAATGAATGCAACTGACTAATTTTGCATGAAAAAAACGACGACGACTAGTAAAAACACAAGACCTAAACTTAAGCCTTGACTTGGCCTTGACGACCCCCCTTGGTTCTCTTATCCTTCCGTGGTTCTTCGCACACACACACACACATCACATACACACCCCGTTTAAACAAAGAAAATCACTCAAAAGTTCTCCATGTAATGAGTCACTACAAAAGTTGAAATAAAGAATCAATCAGGTTGTATAAAAGATGATTCACCTGAATGATGTGGAAAAGTTGAAAATGGAACAAAGAGAGAAGCTCGGCTGTGCAGAGAATAAAGTCTAGGGCGTAGCGAGTACGAGAGGGCGCTTTCGATTGAGATGTGATGAGTACAGCTGGAAAGTCTATGGCGTCAACCCGACGTTGCCTTTTCGTTTAATATGATACCCCGAGCCACCAGCCAAGCAAATCTTCGTGTAGTGTATATACTGTATTCTGTATATGTATATTTACAGATTGTTGGGATTTTTTTGTGTGTTCTGAAGTTGGAGAATTTATCTAAAATTTTTTGGCTATGGTCCTATGGATCACAAGATGAATCTGTCTTCCTTTCCCTTATTGCTTGACTCTCGAATTTAAAGAGAGAAAAAGTTGTCTGATGACGTCACAACAGCTGATCGCCTTTCTCTATTTTTTTTGTTGTTAGATTTCTTTTCTAATTCCACACGCGCACGCACAAACACAAACAAAACGCCACAGTTATTCGTAACAGCAAATACGTCGAGATGTATCTCACTGTGGTAATAATCTATGCTGAAAATATGAAACAAAGACAAAAGTTTGATTAATTTTTTAAAATCAAATCAGTCGTTTTGCTGTGTAAAAAATTCGTAGGCTGATCCGGTAATAGATAAAAGCGCTGAGCACGATTTCACTCAACAGAATATCACAACTACGCAGCTTAAAGAAGAAATCAACCTACCACGAAAAGAGAGAAATTCTTTGTGACAAGTCACGTAGGACGGACGGTTCGCAACTGAGTCGACAATCTGAAGTATTACAAAAATAAAAAGCACCACTAGAGAGCTCGCTAGCCTCTGCGTTGTGTGCGAAGGGGAGATTTCCCAATATGTATGCGTCGCTGTTATAAAAGCCTAAAGTAAAAGAAATAACAGAAAAGGGTCTGGACCCATAAATTGGGGCTCCTGGCTCCTGATAGACGGGGGAGGCGGACCTCTTGCTATCCACTCAATGTGCTGGGGGGAGTTGACGAAGGAGAGAACCTGATAGCTCTCGTGAGGCGAAGGAAGGATACAGCTGTGGGGTTGAGTTGTTATGTCATTTCCCCGCTCCCTTGCTTTGAATGTCGCCAACGCGAGGCCATACTCAACGTGACTTGGCAACTTTTCCAGTGAAAAGTTGTTGTTTATCCAACTTTTCAGTTGGATGTGGCTCTCTTATTAACGCCATCTACCTTACTCAACCATTTTGATTCAAAACAGATGATACTCGCAACTAAAAAAATCAATCATTATATTTATATTAGACATTGACGAAAAACTTGTTGAACAATAAGTTCAAGTGGTTTTGTATTGCAGAAAACTGATGTGATCGTAAGCGAGTTGTAACTTTTCAGGATCTTCCGCCAGGTTCGCTGCTTACGCTGCCTTCTTTCAGGACATTGGTGGTGATATTTTAGAGAGTTAGAACCCACTGTTACCAATAACATAACTAGTTTCTCTTCCGTGGGATTCTTCCCATGAAACTCACCTGACGTCTGACGGGTGGTGAGGCGGGAGCTAGAAGGGAAAGCAAAAGAGCATAAATAAAAAAAGCCGGAACTTCGTCATAGCCCGGATTACATAGAGGGGAGACTCGACCTCCAAACGTCACACGCACAAACTTTGGTCGTGAAGGAGGAAACGATTGTTCGGCCGCCAGCAAAAAGGGGAAATGTCCGCAATCAACTAACAACAAGAAAGAAAGATTGAAAAGAAAACACACACGTTCGAATCCCAAGGCTAACTAAGGTTATATATCGTTGACGTCACAAGGCCTGGGGTTTATTTGGGAATGACCTCCATTTCGTCAGTCTAACAAGAGTATTTCAACAAATTTTAAGCAATAATTCTACGATTTCAATTTTGATTGGAAAATACAATTAGATAATCGGTTATTTACCTAGATTACGTCGTCAAGTTTAAATCATCACATATTTTATTTTTAAAATGCCAATTAAGCGCACTAAATCTTACCGAATACATCCTGTATTCATTGGGATTGTTTTTACTTGAATATATTAGACTCACAATATTGTGCTGAATATTATCTTATCATTCCTGACGACAGCGTCGAACGATTTTTTTCAATCAAGGTCTTAAAAAAATAACCAGGCGGTTCGTCAACTGCCGATGACGAATAATGATTTTGATAACGGTTAGAAATTTCAGTATGATATGTATTTATCAAGTCATTAACAAAATTGATCCCCCAATATGATGACTCATTATTAGACTATAGAGATGATGAGCAATTTTTAAGAAAAAATCCAGATAGAAAGGACTACCTGAATACACGGTACTAAAATATTAATGATTTCTAGAAGGTCATGGAAGCTTTGTTTCGTCATGAAATTCGTCATAGATTTTTTCAGTTTAAAAAGGCTGCACCGCGAAGACGTACGGCTTACGTTAAGCCTTAAATAAAATAGTGATTAATAAGCGAATTCAGGACCATGATTTCTATGGATTATTATTATCGGGTACAAATATCTATGTTACCATAGCAAATGCATTATTTGAATATTTGCTGAGACGCCAAGAATGAGACAGTACAGTAGCTTCAAAATTTTGGAGGACGAATTCAGATGTGAAAAAGGGCTGAAGGCCAACTCTCACTCATCGACGATATGTTTTTGAGGCCAACACGCACAATCATGTTATCGTTTAACTTTCAACATGTGTAGCCGTTGTGTTAATTTAGCAATTACCCACTGTATTGCAGTTGAGTTGTGTTGGCTTATTGTGACAATTGTGAATATATACTGAGTACAAAATATCGTTTGTTCAAGTAAAATATTTGATCGATGTTTTTTAATGTTTTTGTAACTTGTGAGTTGTGAGCACAGCTTGTGAAACCATGGTGAAACTGATGAGACCTAAATAATTTCCAACTTATTGGGGATGCTGTTTAGTTTATTTCGTGTTGACATTTGCAGACAGCAACACCGGCAACACGAATACATGCTCTTCTTTTTTTCCTTTTTTTCGGCTTTCCCATTTTATATGCACATTCAAAAAAGTAAATTGCATGGAATTTTTCTTACAGTGTCGCGTTTAAACATTTGCAATACAAGATTAGCGATTTGCAATGTTGAGATGGCAAGAGTTTGGTCAAGCGTGGTGGGCTGAAACCAGAAAGAAAGTGAAAAATGCAGCTGTGTTTTTAGATCCGTTGGCGTGGTAAGGAATCTTTGGAATTTATTTTTATGAAATTTCCTTGTTTCTCTGTATTCATTTCCCAACTTTTGATACAGTGAATGTCTTCATTGGAATGGAGGTGCACCATCTCTTTTGGAAGCTGGAGCAAATTGCATTAAAGAACTTTCAACTTTTGAAGTAATTATAAAACAAGCCATATGGGTCACCAGAAACTATTGAAGCCTCTAAAATATGGTACATTTTGCATTTTTTTAAAGGTTGTCCCTAAAAATGCAAAGAAAGGCGTCTTTATTTCCAGCACAGCCTGGCATGGAACGAATTACACTATACTAGAAAGCCTAATAAAGAAAAGCAATTTAGAATACTGTGTAATCATAACTTCAGCCCATGTATCTATACATCATCTTCTTTTATGGGGCTCTAGGGAGAGTAATGACTCAGAAGTATTACAAAAGATAGAAGAGGATGTCCTAGGATGGATGGGGAATGTGGTAAGAATGAGTTTTTTTACTATGTTGCTCATTTTCATCTTTAAAAAATCTAAATTTTGAAATCTTTATTTGTCTATTTTTTAAAAATCAGAATTATACTGTGGAAATTTTCTTTTATCCTTTGAGCACTGTTCATCCTACCAGAGATACAGTTTTGATTCCTTCTGCAAAGTTTGCAAGGCCTCTTCTCTCAAGTGATTTAGGATACCTAAATGAGCAGCTTGTTCTGTTCAGCAAGGTATAAGAATAATCTATCCCAAGTTTCTCACAAAAAAAAGTTAGAAAAAAAGTAGTGTGTGTAACATTTGAACTGAATTGATAAAGTGGTAGTCACCTGGTACCCATGTGTCATCGCTTTTTATATTGGAGAAAACCTGGTTAGATTTCATAGTATTAATAATGAAAAACAATAAATGTTGAGATGAAATGATGTAAGCAAGCCAAATCTGAAGCAATTCGGTTTTTACAGCCTTGAGTGCCAAGTTGAAAACTCGAGCCCGAGTTAGCGAAACTTTTTCTGAAAATCTTCAACATTTGTTTTATCTATTAGAATAACTGACTTATACTGTATAGTTATCGCGAATTAATAATTTATGCAATATTATTCAGCAGGTTGAGGCACAGACAGTGCGATCGATAAACGATCTCAGTAATGCACATTTGCCATTAGAATCACAAGTTCAAGTTCGTCAACTAGTTCACAACCTTAATCAACTGATACAGCACATCAATGGAAAAGACGAAATCTTTACAGTTGGCCCATTCAGTAGAATAGTTGGTACTGAGCTTGAAGCTTTAAATTCTGCAAAAATTCGAAGAAAAGTAAAAAAGAAAAAATGCTAGTTACTTACTTACAGTAACAAATATGTGCCTTTTAATTTTGACAGACGGCCACCAACAAAGTGTCTGTCATCCTGGTTGACCGACTCCTTGATCTAGCGTCTGCGACAAAGTTCTCTAGTGAAAATGTGTACGATCGATTCATACACACTCTTGACCGGCTTCACGAATACTCGAGTGATGTTGCCATTAACATGTCTGGAAAACCACAAGCAGATTGGCAGACCACGGCAACTGGTTGTCTAGCACCTCAAACGGATTGGAATGACGGTTGGGACATGATGGATCATTTGTTCCACCAAAACTTACAACAAGCTACAGAATGGTTTACGGATGTTCTAAAAGACAGCTTAAAAGATTCAAACGATCTTGAAAAACTGGATGATCTAATTAATCAATGCAGCAAGGATTGGGATTTTATTGAAAAGTTTACTCATTTATATCAGGTACTTAGATTTTTTAAAATTTTTCTGAATAGGAATGTTATTATAATTTTTACCCTATAGATTGGATACGGACTATGTCAGATTCAGAGCAATAATAAAGCAAGACAAATGGACGTTTTAGAGGGAATTCGAAAAACCTTGATTGAAAACTTAGATGACGAATCTCCGTCTCCCCTCATACAGGTTTTTTTAGAAATTCATTGGATTTCTCTTGATTTAAATAAAGGGAAAATATTTTCTGTTCCAAATAATAGGTCTTGCAGTTGTTGAAGACGAGGAAAAATACGAATTTATCTTTGGACGACATCTTGGTCTTGTTAGTTCACTTGTACTCGCTAGCGGGTGATCAACGAGAAGATCTGTTGCCCATAGAGTTGGAGGAACGTTTCAAGAGTCTTGTGGCAGAAATTATTGTGGACGATTGCGACAATCTCTCTGATGAACTCCAAGTCTTTGGTAAAGAAATTGTGAAATTTTTGAATTATCAAATGAAGGTACTCATATCTACAATAATTTTTTTAGTGGGCGTTCCTATCGACGAAATTAGAGCGCACCGGGCCGCCCAAAGAATAATGGAACAACTTCATTGCATTAGTGGATATAGGAGTCAAATGAAGCGATATAGGTACTAAGTTAATTCAATTTTCACTGAATTTTTTTTTTTCATTTTTAACCTATTTCTATGAAGGACCTTATATCAACGGCGCAACTCAGCTATGCCTCTAGAATGCATAAGTTTTTTCCAGCAATTAGTTGAAGATATTTTCGATCCTTTATTAGGCGACAAAAATCCAGATTTGGAACACAAATCAGGAGGATTAAAAGATCTCATAAAAACGGGATTTAGGTAACTTTTAGTAAAAAAAAAGCTTGCGAATCTCTTTTTAATTTTTTAAATTTTCGTCTATTAGTTTATTTGTCAATGTACGTAAGCCTAAGCCAGTGGACAATCCTACCATAATCCTCTATGTATGTGGTGGCATACGTCCCTGATGAAGTGAAGCTCATCCGCGATCTGTTTCGTCAAAAATCGCCTTCTCACAAAGTTTTGATAGCATCGAGTCACTTTATATCTGCTCACGATTCATTGCAATACGTTTTCAAGAAGAATTTTTCAGCGTGATCACGTACTGTAGGTTTGGAAACAAATTTCTGCAACGTTCATTCCGGTTTGAGGAGTGATTTCCTTTTATTGATTATACCATATTCTATGGCATATTGTATGCTACTGTTAATAAATGGGCAATAAGATGGTAAAATCAGTAAACATTTGATTTGTTTCATTTTAATCTGACAAATTTTTTTGCAATACTATCGTTGCCGTATTTGCTTCATAGTGTTTAAATCCGGAAATAGGAAGAAAACGGAAGTAGTTGCCTACCGGAAATAGTTACCTACCTAATGATGACTAAAGTAGGCTCAAATGGGATACTCCCTCTCTTAACCTAAATTGTAAGTGTCACAAGAGAAAAGTAGAAAGGAAAAATAATCACTAACTTAATTTGCATAACCAGTTTTTTCTCAACGTCTCACGAGTTACGAACATTCTAATTTCTATTCTAGTCCTTACACTTCCAGCTCATATTTCTATCACTGAATCTTAGTTCGCTAAGGGTGTTAGTTTCATTCGACCTTTTCGAATAAAACAAATTTTAGCTGGCGGCTATTCATCTCGTATCTTATCACTACCTGTTTTGCTGTATTTGAATATAGAAAATATTTCGTTTCTACTCAGTGTTTGTAGATCTTTTGATGAAGTAAGGTCATGTATTTCATTGTGGTCCTCCTCTATCTACCAGCTGTCGCTATTGCACAAAGTTTAGTGCTTATCGGTGGAAATTTGAAAGACTGACAATGTCGGCATTTGGACAACAATGATTGAAAAGGCTGTAAGCTTTAACTTTTCACATTTTCTACTTTATCGTTTCAACTAATATTGTTGTTTGAAGGGAGGGCCAGGTGTAGCTGATATTGGAGTCATTGTTGCATCATCAACTGGGAACGCCGAAGGGATTAAAGCTGTTGATAATTTTGTCAAAAAATATGGTGCCAAAGCAGCTTCCATTGTCTCCTTGACAAAAGAAAGTGCTTTATCGCAAGAGGTAGCCAACAATGTGGAAAATTACACTGGAATATTTTTTGTCGATGACTCGATGGAGTCCAACATGATAGACATTCTTCGTCCATCCGGCGTGGATACTTTGGTGCTAAAATCCATAAAAAAGGTTATAGACAAAGGTGGAATGGTTGCCGGTGACAGCGCAATTATGGTATTATAAATATAGAATTTATTTTTATATACTATAATTTAAAATTTAGTAGACTTTGTTAATATTTTGTTGTGTTGTACAGGGCGATTCGGTTGTGATTCTTGGTGGCGATTCAATGAACGCTTTAGTGATTGGGAACAAAATTTGAAAAATCTCTTTCAGGAACCCGATCGCCACTTGTTTATAACAAATCTGGTGGGTTGGGTTTCTTGAAAAACTACGTATTAGATAGTCATTTAAGTGACCAAGGGCGAGAGATGCGATTGATTCGCACTTTACTCGATTCAAAGGATTTACCAAATATCGGTACAGAGAAAGGACTCGGAATTGACGAAAATACAGCTTTAGTCGTTTCTAATCCACTCTCTCAACCCATTGGAAAGGTAAATTATTCACCATCTACAGATGATTAAAAACGATAATGATTCTTAAATTAAAATCGAATTCAGGTAATTACGGCTGATGTGTCTGTAAGTGGTGTCTTTATCGTCGATGTCTCCAATGTACCTGCCGAGTCTGTTGCAAAGGCTACCTATGACCAAATTCCATTTTCTTTCTTTACCGTCAACGATACTAATTGATCTTACTACAGGTTTGTTTGCTTCAAAATACTGACCTATTATATTTATATTAAGTGAAATAATTATCTTGATAACAGAGGAAGTCATTTACGCCAACTGGAAGATCCCGATAGCGGGTGAGGAATGGTTTGCAGATGCTATTCCATCGTTTGATATTTTTTCAAGTGAGCAGCCATCGCAATGGCGCCAATCAAACCGCCGATTGATAGATTGCAAAGAAGTGAATGTCACTTGCACAACTATTTCATCTGTATTTCCCCGTGTGCAAGTGTTTTTCGACCGACTGCAGGCTGTCGGATTTGGAGCGGATATTCCCAATGATCCAGCAAAAACATATGTAGCTTCCTTCCGCAACATGCTGGCTTCTATTAAACCTATCGAGTGATTTTATCTGATGAACTCACAGTTTTTTACTATTAAAAAGACAAACACAGCAGACAATGTTTGAATTAATTACTACAATTGAAAATAAACAATTCATTACTCAATTTATTTACACTGATACACAAGAAATGTTTCAGGGCACTGAGGTAGCGGTGTAATGTCTAACCTTGCATTCGACCTTGGTATAACACAGTTTCAGCGGTTTCAGCTCCGTATACCGAAAGTATAAGCGAACGGCGTTCAGCCTATTGGCAGTTTGTGAAAATCAAACAGTTTCTTTATTCTTTGTAACAACTTGTAGTCAACTTGGGTGTAATGTTGCATTTACACAACTATTTTATCTATTATCGTTTTATTGGTTTTAAAATCAACGTTTGTTGTCATTTCATCCCTTGGGCAATGACGCCAATATTTTAAGGAGGGGTTATATATTTTCCACCCGGAGAAAAATCTCGCCCTACCCCTTTTTTTCTACAGGGGAATGGAAACGCAAATGCTCGGTTACTGCCCAAGGGGAAATCTGCAGAGAAGTCAGAGACACAATCTTCAACTTCAAGAAACGTGCAGATGCTGTTATGCTGTGCTGTGACTGTGATGAGTCACGTGTTACGTGTACTGCACTCGTGAAATTTTCAAACAGAATTCTTCATATCTGTGTATTTGAGGTATAAATATATGTTATTTTTCTTATTTTTTGCGGCTGCCTACTGACATTGGTTCGTTTTTTGAAAATCTGTAATATCATACATTACATTTAATAGAACAAATGAGACATAAAGCATTTTTTAAAGTGAGGCTAGACAAAATCACGCTCTTATGTTTTATACTTGTTTTGAGACGAAAAGCCAGCTGACAGTTTTTAAGTCGCAATGGTTTCAGCTTTACTTTTGAGTTATCAAATGTCAGCCACATAATAAGACACCGTTTGTTAAGCTCAATCTTTTGCCAGTTCTTTTCACTCTGCTGCCGTGTCTTCACTGACAAGCGTCGACAAAATATCAGCAGAAACTCATTTGTATTTTTCCTTTGCTTTCTTCGTTCAGCTAGTGGTCTCTTTCGGACTTGCACGAGGTCAATCAATTGTTCGGCTCATACTGTAGCAATTAGGTAACGTTAATCATATTTGTTATTTGTACGTCGTAATAACTTCTAAATTTTCCTTAATCGATAACCGAAATATTTTTAGTAAGTCGTGAAAAGTGTGAGCACAGACCAAAATGTTGATTCCAGCACGTCGCGTTCTTTCGGAAAACTACCCATTGTATTATCCGTTTGGTAATACTCGTGTCCGAAATGTACTAAAAGACTATCGATTTGTGGGTGATAATGTCAAGGTATAATACGGCAATATTCTCTCTTGTTCTGCTATTTATTCTAATTAAAAAAAAATTATTTTCTCTATTTAATCTTCAGATCCTTTTTCTGGGAAGTGGTGACTTAAGAAATGCTCTTGTGGCAGCAGGAAACAGAAAGAATCTGAATAGCATTCATCTTCATTTAAATGACTTGAATCCATCAATTGTGGCTCGCAATATCCTGATCTTAAAAATCATTTCAGCACCAGATTTTGATACTAATAATAAAGAAGATATTGCCTTTTTGTGGGATCTTTGGTATAACGCTGAATGGCCAATTTCCACACGCGACAGATTTAAATTGGTTTTGAAGAAACTTTTGGACAACGAATTACCGGATAACGTAGTCATACCCAAAAGCAATTCACTTGATTACCTTGAAGACTATTTGGGCAACTTGGAGTTCTACATCGTCGAAAACTAAATCAGAGTCGGATTTGTTCATGGAAAAAATACAGAGAGAAAGGTAATTCTTAAATTACAGTGGCGAAAACTTTAGATAGCTAAAATTGTAAAATTCATAATTGCTCTTTTAGGAAAAACTTTTTGGTCCATGGCTGGTATAAAATGCACCTAACGGATGCTGGCCTAGATGAAAATAGCTTGGTTTCATCTTTCCCTGAAGAGGTTGATGGGTATGCTTTTTATTTGGGAACGAAATTCGAAGACTTCGACGAGTCAGTTAAAAAGAAGTGTCGGGAAGAAGCTCGTCAGTATTTCTCTACAGGTACCTGCAGATTAGAAATCGGAATCGAAAATGCAATCGTTAATCCAACGATGCTCGACCCTACAACCAACCGCTGGCAAGTCCACTATCAATTATGTCCTTTTGATGGCTACCTACCACTGACTCGAGAAGAACTTGACGCGCCCAATAATAAAGGAACTCTTATCCGAACCTGCCAGAAAATACTTCAGAACTTGGTGTCCGATTACAAGAAGCGCATCGACGGAATCAAATTTTTTTTCCACTTGGAAGACGCCTTGGAGTTTTGCCTAGTCTCAATCTACCTTGTCGTTTGACGTGATTGATTGTTCTAATTTAGTGGATCATATTGGATTAGTTCACCTTATCAACGCCTGTGAGAGGATTTTGTCTGACACCCCGGGAGGGATGTTGTTTACCGAGTCCATGACTTGGATCTCGTTGGCATATTCTGAGTTAGAGTACGTCGAAAAGGCTCTTTGTTGCCCGCTGAGCATGATTCCAACGGTTTATGGACTGAAACTGACAAATCACGTCGAACTCGGTGCTTCTACACCCACGAATAATTTGATACGTAACACGATGCGTCCCATCCTGCTTTGTTGGAAAAAAGCGTTGACTTTTCAAAACGTAATACTGAGCTCTTCACCGGAATTAAGTCGCTGTCTGAATCAGATTGCTCAAAAGTGTTTCCTGTCCCAGAGCTTAACCAAGAACTCAACTAGTAAAAGTACAAAAGAAAGCAAATCATTTCTTCAAATAGAAATAAGCTTCACCCCACTTACGTTCAGTTACGTAGTGAATTCCATGATATCGCAGAGTCGGAGGAGATCCTCTTAATTTCAGAGCCGATGCTGTGAAGATTCCTTCTGTTTACAACCTTTACCGACGAACGTTGGAATGCTTGGAAAAATAAGGAGATCGTTGTGAAATATGTCTTCGAAACCTCAAGACGAATCTGCTGAATCAAAGTGAATCAGACTCCGTTCGTACGCCCTCAATGCGTATTGTTCTGGCTCCACTCGATAAATTCAAGAACTAATTATATGCAATCATATTATTAGACAACAGCTTACAGTCTTTGATTACGAGTTATCCGATCCAGAAATCCACGTCATTGACAATTTCGAACTTCAAGTTAAACAAAAATGCTAATGGTGCAAATTCAAACAGCCACGATTTCCTTCCTTCCTCATGCCGGACCATGGTCTTGAAGAAACGCATTGCGCTTACGTCTTTGATGTGGTGAACTCTTTGTTCCCAATTTTCATCCTTGAACCGATCTCATCTATGCGAGTGGAAAAATACTGTCAACCTTATCCGTTTTCTCTCCAAGGATCCCAACTTCCTCTTGTTGCTAAAGAATTGAGTATGAGAGTTGACAGTTGCATCGAATCTCTGGACAAATATACTTTACAAATTGGGATTGAAAGTAGCAAAAATATTTCAGGTTTGTTTTGTGTTTTACAAACATAATTGCCATTTAACCTTAGGACTAGTGTAAATTATAATACAAAATAATTGATTTACTCATCTTAATTTTTCAGGATTAATAGTATCTCCAATTCCTAAGCAGTGCCTTCCATGCGAGTTCATGGATTAAGTTTATCGTTGAGTCAACCAAATAACATCAAGCCGCTGAAATTATCTTTCCCTTTCCCTATCCTTGTCAAAGATGTCCGTGCCACTCTTCACCGCAAAAATCGTTTAATCGATCTGGTTTTGAAGAAGGCTCTCTATGAACCCTGGCCTTATGAATTCCAAACCAAGCAATCAAGATGGAATGTGGATAATTTTAAAACCATGGGAAGACGGAATAAGCAAAGAGGATTCGGTGCTGACTCATCTTGCCATTCAGTTCAAAACGAACGTACTACGTCAAGCTGCAGAGAAAACTGATGCCGTTGTGAAATTATCCGCTTTGAACCAAATTCGATTAATAATCAAATCACTCTTTTGCGAGGCAAACCAAGAATTTGTTAACATCCGGAGGAAGGATACAACACAAAGCCCAGATTGGTATATCCGAGTTCACCTACCTGTTCGTATTTCTCCATTGGGCAGTCCTGTTTTGCTCCTTTCGGCCATTGACCATCGATTTGCCGAAAATTTAGCTTCACAAGGAAAGCTCGATATGCAAGAAAGTAGGTGATCATTTCACGCGAATATTTGAAACACCGAAATTTAAGAAACATCCGGCTGGCAGGTCATTAACGATTTGGACTTTTACTTCAGAAGAAGAGCTGCTATTGCGTTATGTTTTACGACTTAACTCAACCAAGATCGTACCCAGCACTTGGCAAAAGAACAATCTTCCTCAAGGTGAAAACAGTCCATGGATTGCTACATTCGTTTCCCCACTCTACGACGACTGTCCATCGTTGAATCAAGAATCTTTAGATATCGTTCAATTTCAAAAAGAAATAAAGAATACCAACGAGTCAACAAGCTGTGTAGCATGCAAGAAAATACCACAAAATTTGAAGCGCTGCAGTCGCTGTCGGACCGTTTTTTATTGCAGTGTCGAATGTCAGCGTGGACATTGGACTCAACACAAAAATGTCTGTAACAATTCTCGAAAATGAAAAACAATAATTTGTTTTATGGTTCAATACAAAGAAAATAGACATTCATTGATTTTTATTTTTGTTTATTTATTCAAACTCCTGAAATATAACTTATTGAAATAGCCTTCTAATGGAACTACTGTACGTGGATGAATTTATAATAACACTAACATTTGTCTTAGTTTAGTCCAGAAACTGATGATGGTTCGGATGGCCAAATACAATCATCTTTAACTAATATCAAAGGTAAGAATATAATAAAGGCGGAAAACCTGGATCTTGATTATCGATGCCGGCGTCCAATTTGCTGGGTACTTTACGGTTAACGTTAGTATAAAGAATCACCTGGAAGCTGGAACACGGGCTGATGGAAAGTCAGATTATAATCGAATCTACGCGATTAATTTTTCCGTTCACTAAATGTTTGAGAAACATTCGACTTGTATTTGGCTGTTTTTATTTTTCCGTGTGAGAGGACGTTTTGAGCGTCATTTGATGGTCGAGGGAAAATGATCTTGGCTTTACCGTTCCAGAATTCTTCATCATCAACGTATTACATACCGAAGGACTGAACCGATCCAACCGTTTCCTAAGGACGGAGTATTAGCAAATATTTTTCGTGTACGCTACCAGACTACGAAGATTTTGAATACAAATCCTGTGTTACTTTCGAAGACTCAACAAGTTCTTGTGGCTGAAGCATATCCGTCTCTTCACTTGCAGGCCCTGGAGGACTGGGGGGAATGGCCGTCTCTCGAAAGCTGGGGGCTGGGAAGTCTCTAATAAAACTGGCAACAATTGCCACAAAGAAACAACAAGGCCAGCGATTAAGGGGGTGATCCTTTCGGATCCTTTAACACACGTTTGGTTCAGATGGATGGACGTGATGTGTTTGAGATGGATTTGAAGGCCACCTAAACAATGCTCCACCGTATTATGCAAAGAGGGCTTTTCGGGAGTCATCTGACGATTTGCTGAAAAATGCTCCTGTATCACACAATAAAAGCCATCAATCTTACCTATTCCAGATTTTCAGTTCATTTTCGCACCAAATTTTGTTGTCTACCAATTGCGTTTTTATTCTTGCACGAAAAGTGACCGTCTGAAGTTTTCTCAAAAGGGTCTTTTGATTTTACGACCGTCTTCGACTATCTTCAGATTCGTTTAATTGTATTTCGGTATCTTTTTTATTGGTTATTCACTCGCACTATTGTTGATCATTTCTTGCGTTCGCATACGTTACTGAACCTAGGTATTTTGTCTTATTTTTAAATTCACCTATAAAGATTGTCATTCGATCATGAATTTACGAGGATTCCATCGAATTATTATTTGAAGTGTTCATTGTTTATTCGAAAATGTATTGGAATGTGAAATGGAATGTGTGTAGTGGAATGTGAAATATCTTAAATATAATACATAAACAAAAAAAAACAAGTTTTTTTAGTTTGAAATGAATTTATTTTTCAGAAAAAAAAATTAAAAAAAAAATACCAAATCAGGGGAAAGAGAGGTAAAGAAAAGAATGTAGAGAAGGAAATTCAACTTGCTCAGCTTTTTCCATTGCAACGCACCTCAAGAACTGATCGACTCATTTAAGGATATAAATCCCCCGTCAAAGTTAATCGAGCCGCTGACATGGAGGTTAAGACCAACCTTCCATATTCGCCCTGCTGAGGAGTTAATATGAAGCAGCACTTACATGCCATACCATTAACAACTTAACTCGCCTAGTCTTTTGGACTGAAACGAGGAGTTATATAACGATACGACACTTGGGTGCTACTCCACTATACTCAACTCATCCAGAGCAGAATTAGTCGGAAGATCCCACGCATGCCAACAACCCAATTACATTGACGGGTTCATCGACCAATCCCTTCGGATTGTCACAAGGAAAGAGCGTCATTACAAGTAAAGAATTTAGAGAAAAACATAGAAAAGTAATTTTAATTTTAATTTGAAAAAAAAGAAAAAAAAAAGCCTCTCCCGGCCTGCTGCATAATCCGCTGATGGACAAACAATTTTTGCCAAATTTCAATGAGTAGGCAGAACGAAATGAGCGAAATAGTCTTCACTTTGGCACCTTTCTAAGTTTTTATTTCTCTGCCAACGTGCCGACGTGGTACACGGTGGTAGTCAATTTTTTTGTTTTCTAATTTTTGACTTTCATTTTGAATGGTGGCATAATTTAATGAATTAATAACAAGAACCGACAAGGATAATACATTTTTGCAAGATATTTTATTGTAATTGAATTTCATGTTATGATAGACATAGTACAGTTAAAATGATGTGATTTATTTACGAGCGTAAGTTTACAAGTTGATGAAAAACCTTTTCACAATTGTTCAATTTACCACACATCGTAACCTTTTCTTCGGATAGTTTCGGTATGTTGATTTGGATAAGATTGAAGAATGCGATTTTTTTAATTTGTGTCCTTTTTAGACTATGGATTTTAGAGTAGTCAAACTCAATCATTACCGGTAAAGATTCAATGACATCATCCACAGATTGTCGACGGCCCTCGATGGTAGATCCGGAAAAGGTGAAATCATAATTGCCATCTTTTTTATTTTTGGACGTGACAACAGTTCCATATTCTTCCAAAAGTCGTTGTAAGTTAGACCCTTCTCGACCAATGATGCGCCCATAATTCGAAGGTTCTACATTCCTTAGAATGATTTTATTCTTGATTTCGACGACTCTGATCGGAGAGGCCACTACTGTAAAACGATGATTTTTATCCTTAACTGTGTTTTCTTTTAAGCTGGTCGGCGTAACTTGTCGTGGTTCCATTTTGGTACGCTCCTGCGCCGGAATAGGGTCCAAAACCGAAGCTTCCATGTTGTTTTCAATCACGGTAACCGGCACTGGTAACTGTTGGGGAGTCGTCTCCTCTGTAATATTATTGGCAGTCACTTGTTGCTGAGTTTTCCCCCAGGAAATGTTTTGGTCCTCAAGCGTTGACTCTTGTCGAGTCGTCCATCGTCGACTGCGTAGCTCACTAAGATCCATTACCATAAAACGTATGCGATTGCAGGATTTCCTTTCTACGGTGATCCATTCCAGGGTCCGGAAATAGGAATTCACGGCTTCAGAGTTTCTGATCGTGTCAAACTCTTTGCCAACGGTCTTCATCAATAGACAGAGATTTTCCATTTGTTCGTCGTCGGGATCCTTGAGGAGGCGACGGATACACTGGTGAATAACCATGTCCGATATAGTTCCGACTCGAAACAGTTCACCAATGAGAGTGATATTTCCTAACACCTTCCGACGGTTTCGATCCACAAGATCTTGAAGTTCGTTAGTCAGTTCCTTTTTTCTTTCTTCGGTTTCGGCGCTGCGGATTTGTATTCTCTTCTCTTCCAGGCCAACCAGTTCAGCGCTATCCTTATCAAATTCATTCTTGCAATGGGCAAGTAGCAGAGTGCGGAATGAAACACTTTTTTCGGGATCCGTAGAAGAATAAACTGCCTTTTCAGACAGTGCCTGACACATTCTCGCGTATATCGGAGCAAAACAAGGCTCACTAAGTGCTTTTTCAAAAAAATTGTGTTATCACACCTGCGAGTCTCTCTTCATTATTTATATCCAATGCCTGTATCTGTGAAAACAGCTTGTCATGGTTAGCAGGTGTCAACTTATTTAATAGGCCTCGAACTGTTTTCAGTATCATTTCTGTGGACCTTTGACCTGGAGTTGACTCTCTTACGAATGATGGTCTCCATACGTTTGAGTCATTAGCGTGACGTTCTTTGTCGATGGGCGCTAATTTAAATTCCCTTCGCGGGGCTTCAGTAACTTTCGCGCCGATTGACTGAATTGATGGACATGGAGAAGCATTTCGTTTCGCATCTGAGACACCCTTGGTAGCAACAGCCACCTCACGGGTAATCTCAACGGGGATATTATTCAGCGAAAGAAGAAATTCTCTGTTGTAGGTTCTGGAGAGAGAACACGACTCTTTCTTGGGATGCTCTCCCGTTTGCAAATCCAAAATGGTTTGTTTCAAGTTATTGATCAACTCTTCTTGGTCCGAATGAGCTAATTTTCAACGAGTGCAACTCCTTATCAGAAGTGATTGCTTGATGTTGCCACTTATTCACGGATTCTCTCAACGCCATGATGTCATCTTCTAAGGAGACCATCTTACATTCGAGTTGACGCCATGTAGAAATTCTCAAGTTAGCTTGACATTTCATTCGACGATTTTTGATGAGTAAGTCATCGCGAGATCTTGTCATCACTCGAAGTCGTTCTCGAAGATGTTTTTCCTCTTCCAGGACTGCATCAATCGGCATCTGCTGGTACTGGTGTCCGACAGAGGTATCGGTAGTATCTGTCTCATAGGACATCTGGGATCCGGACTGTGTTTCCGGTAGCTGCCCGATAGGCTCTTGTGGCTTAATATCGGTATGTGTCTCATAAGACATTTGGGAACCGGAGTGTGACTCCGGTAGAAGATGAGAATCTCTCTCATCATTTTGGGAAATGGATTTAACCGAATTGAAAAAACGGTAAACCCATTGAGGAAGTAGCAAAGCAAAAAAGCTTGAGAAATTCATTTTCGGTACGTTTGCGAAAAGAGATCGTGAGTTCGAGACTGAGAAAACTTTACTAACGTTTAAACAGCTGCCACAGCACCCCCTTATATAGACTTGGCTTGCGTAAACTCTGAGTCTTTTGGCTTGATTTATAAACAAACTATTTAGTTTATACCAAAGAAATTATGATTAACTGAATGCGTTTATTTTCACCAACAAAGTTCAAAACAATTTAAATCAATACTATAAAATTATTTTTCTAAGAAAATAAGACACACGTGATCATAATGGCAAATTTGGCATCGGGCTTTTGGCCAGTTTTGGGGTTCGTTAAGTTTCATTTAAAACACAGCACTTTCCGGTTTAAATTAACGAAATCATGTTTAACGGAAGTATTTTATTTTAACCAACACAGTTCAATCATTTGTAAGATCTAAAAACTGATTTTGATTTGCAAAAAAGTGATTTAAAATCAGAAAATCACACAAAAAAATTTAAAAAAAAAAGTTATTCAAATCAAAATCAGAGACAAGTTGATTAAATCAACTTGATTTGAATCGCGATTTAAATCATTTTCCATTTAATTCGCCATTAATCTTCCGAACACTGGACTCGGTGCTTATTTTTCACTTCTAAAATATACTGGTAACTTAAATACTTAACGATTTCTAATGTATTTCGAGCAAAGTAAAATCTCAAAAATTATTATCTAATAATTGAAAATTTAGAATTTTTCAAAAAAAGAAGCATTCTGAAGCATTTGACCAATTGGACACGGTATGGCTTCAAGTAGGCTATAGCATTATTAAAATTACTGGAGTTGTTTTAAGATAACTAGTAAATGAAATATTATTTATGCAGAGTATTTACCTAAGTACGGTATTTTCTTTATAGTTTTAAGTTTTTATAGTTTTTCTTTATTCTTTTATTTGGTCTTTGGTGGGTAATGTAAAAAAAATCTTACGAATATTTAAAAAAGAATTCGTTAATTTAAAAAATATATTAATTGTAAATGATAAACGAAATGTCATTAATCTCTAATAATTATAAACCAACAGCCTATCAGACTGTCATGATGGCTTCCGTGAAATGATAAGATGTAAATTCGATGCACACGCAAGCGGCAGATAATTGAACCGCTCAGCTACAATTTATATTTTATCCCGGTCTTCCTCGCGTATCATAGCGCAAGTCACGATCCGCCTTCCCAGTTGTCATATCAATTATTTACAAATAACGAGTAAAAATACACAACTCATGTTGTGTCAATTGTTTTAACTCCTATTGGAATGCTTTCAACACCCTCTTTTCCAAGAGCATACGTGATAAAAAAAACTGTGATGAGTAATAGATCATCATACTTTGATGGCTCAAGTAGTCAGGTGCATGAGTTCTAGTGACTCTCCTGAGTCTTGCCGTTTCACGATTCCTTCCAGAGTCCAGAGCCTTAAACGCTTAAACCACTTAAACTTAAACTGTCTAGCACTTGCTACTTGCTAGCGGTCTAGCGCTAGCCTTCTAGGTTTTAGACTGGTTTTAGAGAATATCAGAATAGCTGAACAGTATAAACCCGACAACGTCGCAATTCCATTGATCGATTTAATTTTTTTTTGCAAAGAGAGCAGACATTGTTTTGACAGCTGAGCTGAGTGTAACTTGTACTGTCCATTTTCAAAGGACTTTGATTAACAATTTGAGTTTTGTGGTTTTACCTAGTTTGTTTTAAATCTTTGTCTGGGAATTTAAATATGGCTGCAGCTAAGAAATCTTCAGAAGGAACTGATCTTGTTCAACAAGCAGAGAAATAGTAAAAATATTTTTTCAAATTTTGCTTCTGTATGTTAATATTATTGCACCTTAATTGTTTACCAAATTGTGTTTATAGCTTAAAAACTTCATTGCTTAAATGGAAACCAGACTATGAATTGGCAGCCGACAGTTATAATAAAGCTGCAACATGTTTCAAAACTGCAAAAGAGCTACAGAAGGCAAAGGATTGCTTGTACAAAGCATCCGATTGTTACAAGCAAACTAAAGCGTATCCTTTTACCATTAATTCATACTATAAGATTAAACAGTGTTTGAGAATGCTAAATAAATTAGTATGATTTTGTAGATGTGGGATTGATTTGCTACAATAATATGCATGATCTAATTTTTAAATAATAATCTACATGTAAATAAGAATCAAGTGTTAGTTGAATTTGGTACACAACATTATTCCTTGACTTGTTATCATGAAACTTTTGAACACAGTTTCTTCTCAGCAGCAAAGTTAGTATCCATTTTACACCAAATAAAAAAAAATTTAATAATTAACCAATTCATTGTAACCAGGAGCTTGGACCAAGCAATTATTTTGTTGAAAGAATTGCAAGATTGGAAGGAAATATCAATTATTGCACACAAGGCCTGCCAGTTGTTTCAGGAGCATGGTTCTCCAGATACGGCTGCATTACTTTTAGATAAGTCTGCAAAAATGATTGAGCCTCACCTTCCTGAAGATGCTCTTATTCTATACAAGTAGCCTATTACTTCACAGCAACATTTTTCAGAGGTTTTTTTTTTACTCTTTTCTTTTTAGGAGAGCAATGGAAGTGGTTATGATCGAAGACAGGCCGCGCCAAGCATCCGAGTTCGCAAGCAGGGCTGGACGACTACTTGTCAAGTTGGGAAGGTATACGTTTTCCGACTAGTAAATTGATTGTTCAAATTGATTGATAACCCTTTACTCTTAAAAGATACGAAGAAGCCATCAATATGTTGTCAAAGGAGATGAACTATCATAATTCTGGAGAAAATCCTGCTGCCGTTGGAAGAGTATTAGTAGCGGTTGTCCTGGTATTTGTCAAATTTACGTTAGAACATTAGTCGTTGTATAACTGTATTAACCAAACCGTTTTCCATTGATATTAGCTCCATCTCGCTCGTGAGGATGTTATCGCCGCTGGTAAAGCCATACAGGAATGGGGAGGCAACGGTCAGCAAGATGAAGTAAGCGTTGCTTACAGACAGTATAACCTTATTCGATTGATTATTCATAATTTTGATTATTAGCTTCAAGTAGCTATGAATCTGCATCGCGCTTTCGATTCTGAAGATGCTCAAGCCGCTGAAAGGGCTCTTGCTGATCCATTCATTCGTCACATGGATGTAGAATATGCTAAACTTACTCGTTCCGTCCCGTTACCAAAGGGGTTGAGTGATTTGGAAAACGCAGCCAGACCAAAAACTAATCTAGAAGATCTTGTGGATGATATTCCAGCCATTGATGATGATGTAACTATTCTTCTTTTTGTTCAGTACTAATTATAGATAGGTCATATCATACTATCGTTTTTGCTTTAAACTAATTAGGATATCGAGAATGAATATGGAGGCGGTAACCGAAGCAACAACGACGTAGAATCTCAAGGAAAGTCTTCGGAAGTGAAATACGAGGATGATTCGGAAGAAGATGGTGGATTGTGTTGAAAAAATTTATACCTAGTCACGTATTTACTCATTCCTCTTTCTTGGTGTTGTAATGTTTTTTTCGTTTTGTTTGTTTGTTGGTTTAATTCCTGCTACTTGCATATGAAATTTCAATGTTGCGATGTATTCCCAATACACAATCTGCTACGCCCATGGATTTAAACTCCATAGATTTTTAAAAGAAATTGTGTGAATGCCTATTGAAGCTGTAATGGGAACGTATGGGCTTACGAGTGACTTCTTCAAGTTTAGGTAGCTAGAGAACGCATTTATTTGTCATACTTATCATAATTTTCCATTATTTTGACATATTCACCTGATATTGACTGAAGAAATTAAAATAGTCCTAAGTCCTAACTCATGGAAAGAAACGAGCATTTATTCAAAGGGAATTAAATTAAATTTTGTTGGTAGAATCCCGGAACGACGTGTAAACTGTAAACACATAATCCTGGTGAAAGCAACGTTTATAAGTCGGAAGGCTCTAGAACTTTAGCTTAATTATAGCGTAAATATTTGAAAAACCTCCAGATGTGTGTGATTTATACACGACCAGCGAGAAAAGACTGGGCGTGTAACAGTTTGAAAAAGAGGGTTAACGTTTTTTTTACCCGATTTTAAATCCAAGAGTTCATCTAAACAAAATGTCCTGGTTTCTTCTTTCCTAACAAAAAAATAAGGTTCTGCCTTGACTGCCTATACTGCTCTCTATAAATAATTAAAATGTGCCCTAGACCTTTCAGGAAGGGAAAGGACCTTCTAGAAGGTATTTTGAGAGTTTTAACGCTGAAACAGCCCATACTCATCCTGTGACCGTTCTTAATTGTTTACGTATCTGAATGCCTATCGACATCCCAGGCCTCCTTGGATACAAAAGGATAAAGATCCAAGTGAAGAACAGTTCACGCGAGCAGTTGTCTGGATGTCTTCGTACAAGACGGCAGCTCTTGTATTCAAAATGAACCGTTCATTCTCTATTCGAAAGATTGGATTGATTATTTTCTTCATTTGCCTCATTCAGAGTGAAGCCGAGATCTTAAAGGATGAAGCGGGTGAAATTGGTGACATTGGCCAGTGCCCCAACAGCTACCTAAACAAAGATTTGAGCTGGTTCAGACGGAATGCTCAAACTCTGCTCTTTATGGAACACCTCCAACAGAGAGCTAGTCACGAAAATCTGTTTGACTGGTCAAAAGAGCAGCAATCGGACAAGTATCGATCACGACTCCGTAACTTGGAAGATACGTTTGTAATGCCGGAAGAAGTTCCGGATGATTGTTACGAAAAAATGCCCATCCCGCAGAAGATTGCGCAACGGATTTCCTTCTTGGAAGATCGTCTAGAAGGTTGCGGAACTACCCAGTCACAGCCCTGCACTTACGACGAACCGGCGGTCGTTGGGTACGGATCCGGTTTAGTTCTTCGTCGTTTGTCAGTCATCCAAGCGGAATTGACGCGGCAAAGAAACGTCATTCGTTTCATGAGAATGCGGCTGATGGACATCAATCGACAGTGCGAAGGTAAACTGATTTTTTTTTTTTTTCATTTGATTCATTTATCAAGCAAATCAGTCACATATATTTGATATTTCATTCTGAATTTCATTCAGATTTCATGGCTGTTCCTGAGAAAACAAACTACTTGAACGATTGCTCCGGTGGAGTTATTATAGAAGAAGCGAGAGAGGTTTTTTTCTTTTATTAATGCATTTTCTTAATATTGGTTATAGCAGAATTAACTTTTGATTTGCCTACGAAAAACAGACTTCGTGTATGACTGGACCACCCGGACCACCAGGCCCTGAAGGTAAGTTAAAATAATACCCCAGGAAAGTTATTTTTAACCGTTTTTAACTAACGTAAATTGAAATTCCATTTTGAAGGACCGCCTGGCCCTAATGGAGCAGAAGGTCCTCCTGGACCACAAGGTAAAAACAATCGAAAACCGATTACCTTATTCATTTATTACTAGTTTGAGAACAATTTGCTAACATATTTCGTGATTTGATTGAAAAGGACTTCCTGGGTTAAACGGTTTACCTGGTGAAATGGGATTGAGAGGAGAACCTGGTATCGCAGCCGAATGTAGTTCACAATGCGGACAACAACCATTGCAACCTTTTCCACCTATCCAACCCCCTATGGTAATGCGACATAATGAGTTTTTAAAAAATTGAGCTATATTACGTATAAATTGAACTATTTTTTTTCCTGGACTATTTTAACTCTGATCAATTTTATTTTTATAAAGGTTCCGTTCCAGATCCCTCTGCCATTGTGCAGTCAGCCACCGTGCAGTCCACCCAAAACTAACTCATTCTACCCAAATCCATGCAAAAACCAACAAGACTGTTCTCCCTTTTACCCCTTTAACCCTTACGTTTTGAGGCCTTCTTATGCTCCTTCATGGCCTTCCAGTCCTTCTTATAGCTATCCGGTATACGATCCTTCGATACGTTATTCTCTCCCTTCGTCATCTACCACCATCAGTGCGATACCTGCCCCGCTAAAAGATTCATCAAAAATTGAACCGAAAAATGAATGATTCAACCGAAATCGTCGAAATTCTTTTTCTTCGCAACAAGACGTATATCGATTGACTTAAAAGCGCACCTAATTTTTATGAAAATCCAATGGCATTAGCCAATGGGGATTTTAAAATAATATTAGTTTCTTGAAATGTAGTGTTGTTTTAATACTTAGCAATTAAATGATTTTTCAAACTACTCTTTTTTTATTTTATTGGTCCGTTTGAACTTTTTCTTCAAAAGATTGTCTTTAGAGAGTGACAGACAAAACGCAGAATAATCCTTGAAATATCATTACGTACATACCTGTAACCTATGTATCTGTTTGATTTGGTTTTAAATTAAATATCTGCTTGGGAATACTTAAAATGATTGCCTAATTGATAGCTCCGCTTAGTTTACTAAAGCTGGCGCGATTTCTAACATATAAGCGTGATATTCTTGCCTTCTTGGAGTTGCGAAATAAGTTGCGAACGAAAAAAGTATAAAGCATATTTTTATTTTTGGGTTAAAAAGTATTCATGGGTTGCACTGTGGAAAGTTCTGAATCAAGGGGACATGCATATCAGCAAATGAAAATTACGGGCAAGTGTAGATTGTAGAAAAGCGACATTTTGACACAATTGAAGGTTAACATTTCATCACGGTAGGTCAAATATTATTGGAATGATAAGTACCTACAATTAAGGGGAAAAGAATTTAGAAGTACACATTGATAACCCATCTTGACAAACTTGGCAGCGTGCAGTGTCGTGATGAACCGCAGAAGACGATGTAGATTGACTGAAGCGAAATCGGTTGATCGAGGGGCAATCTTCGGGGTTTGCATCGTAGAGGGTTAAGGCAACTTGACTCGCAAGAGAGCTGATGGCGTTTTCGATTTCCTCGTGATACCAAAGTGGAGTCAGGAATGGAGACTAAAATTAAGTAAGAATAATAGTATTTAGTAAAACAATATTTCATGAAATGTGGTATGATGAAGCATAATTACCTCGTTGGACGATTCTGAATCATTACACACTTTGCATTGCTGACCGAATAACTTGAAAATGACTTCATGAAGCACCTGGTCGCCTTCCTGTCGGACACGAAACCAAAACGCAACTCGTCCCTTCATCGAAGTCCATCCACGCTTGCACTACAATGACACACATTGAAAATATAACAAATCGTATACTAGATTTTACATTTACGAGAGTGTAGAGTATAGCAAAATAAAATTTACCTGGCATAAGAAACGAACTTTAGCTGAGTAAATGGTGGTGTGCCAGGTAGGATAGGAAAGGGGACGCAGCTCCGTGGGAGTCAGTGTCCACAGATGACCGTAAGTGTTCAAGTAAGGGCGAAAGAACCAAGCAAACGCGCTCTGCCAAAATGTTTCTAATCCACTAAAAAGAAAAACGTTTAGTAACATGGTTTAAATGAAATTAAAAAACGAAAAAACTATGTCACTTACTATGGCATGGGCTTCCATCCAGGAAGAGGTGTAACTGCCTGCATGTTGACTGGTGGAGGAAGCGACCACTTGATGAGACGACGTTGACGAGGTGGAACCGATGAATCCGTTTGATTGGGAATCGTGTAATCCGATGGGAAGATTGGCTTGGGAGAATAAAAGGGTGCAGGAACACATTCTACATGGATAAACTGGACGAAAAAGCTAGGTAGGATAGCTTGAGAGAACGCAGGTGGTTCAACAGAGAAAGTGTTAAAAGATTCAACTGTTGAGTAAACGCTGCCTGATGAAGAAAACTCCAACTCGTTATCTGTAAATACAACAGATGCTTTAGTAAAGAGAAATTTCAAAGACAACATGAAACAAATAATGTTACAAAAGAAACAAAAATACAAACTCACCCGAGTAATCTGTTGAAGATTCGAAAGACATTGTAGTGCTGCTGCTGTTGCTGGAGAGAATATTTACTCAAGTCCTGATGAGAGTCTGAGAGGAAACTGAATGATGTCCAACAAGTCAGTGACGGTTTATATATTGGAACACACTGAGTGGCAACCAATAGAAAAGTGTCGGTGTACATGAAATATAGAGTCCGGTTCCTCTTGAAGACCCCTTTTTCTGCCATTTCCCCCCCTAACAAGACCTGCAAACAAGCCTGTTGCGCGTTTTGCCGAAGACAGTCCATCGATGGGAGCCTAGGGATTTGAGAGGGAGGCTTCGTAACCTCCTTCCGATGCCGCTTGTTGTCTGTCTACTTCTTAACTTTTCATGCCGCTCTTTTCCACTACCATGCCGTAGACACTACGCTAAACTATCATCACTGTGAATGTTCCAGTTTCATATTTGTTAAATAATCTGACACCATTATTACGTGTTGAGTGTGACTGGGGAATATATATAAACTTGTGCCATAAAATAACGTAGGGAATCAAATAGTTAAGGTGAGAATAAGAAAGAATAGTTTTTAATACATCGTAATCAAAGTCGTTTATTCGATTAGAGATCATACAATAATATTTTTTTTTGTCATTCGAAAAACAGTAGTATAGCGTTTCTTTAGTCTTTGAGTGATAAAGCAATACCGGCTCGGTACCAGTCGTCAATAATACCAGAAGAAAAAGGAATATCAAGTAGGGTAATTAAACGCTGTCTTTCCTCGTCAACATACAGCGGTACTTTTACAGTGTGAAGTCCATTGATTCTAGAAGTATTCTGTAAAAACAATAAATAGTAAATGTTAATCATAAAGTCAAAAATGACAACAAGTAGTTGTAAATATTACGAACCGTATCATCGATGGGAACCCACGAGAGAAAACACGGGGGAATTGAATTCCACGAGGGAGTCTCGATGAAACACTCTTCCATCCCAACTGCGGATGTCATTCGTGCTCCCTGAATGTAGATTCCACTCAGAGTAGCGGTGATATCAACTGATGTTCGCGAACGGCTAGTTTGTTTAGAAGACTTGCTGCTCCATGATACCAGTAGTTGAAGTGAATCCATCGAAATCCCCATTTCCCTATTTTTTTACCATTTATTAGTGAAATTGTTACACCAATCCATCACGTAGTAAGTTTATTATACCTTGCACTATGTTGCCGATGAACACTGAAAAAAGCTTCCGGGTTCATAAGCTCTGAAATATCCAAAACAGCGGAAAATAGTTGATTCTTTTGAACGGCTGGTAGCCATTCTTCTGTTAGTGCTCTCGCCCTTTTCACCAGAGAGCGCAGGTATTGTTCCACTTGCAAAGGCCCTTCCCACAAAGTATACCATGATTTGGGGGTCTGCAGCACAACGATTTAAAAAAACACGCAATTATTTATAAAGAAAAAAGATTAAACAACTTTTTCTTTCTTTTTTTTTTTTTTAAAGTCAACCTTCATTAAAGTAATTTCAACCGCCGATTCCATTAGAGAAAATGGAAGAGGCATGCCAGATTTAAGAAATCGGTTCATGGCGGCTAGAGATTGATGTACGGTTTGGACCAAGCGGAGAGCCAAAGTATTTTCGGCTGCGACGAATGCTGCCAATGGGCTGGATGGAACATCCGTTAAAGAAGATGAGATGGAGTCTTTAATGGGCAAGAGAGACGTTCCCTTAATTAAAAGACAAGGAGATTATAGACGATTAGAATTTGATTAATCAATCGTAGTATTTTTACCTGCAATAAAGACTTCCATAAGGTGAAAACAGGCGTGAGTTTGTTCATTAAAACTTTAGCATCTGCAGTTGTAGTCTGAACCGAAGCTTGATAGAATTCTGAATAGATCATGTGCATTTTGAAGTAAATTTCAAAAGGCGCTAAGTTTATATCATTTAATTGTTTTATTACCTTTCAAACGGGCAGATAAATGGACGCTTTGGTTATACTGAACAGTCACATCAATATTTGGTGGCAATCCAAAATAAGAGGATTTATCCGTTTCCGGTAAACGGCGTACCAGTGCCGCGTAATCCTAAAATTGGAATTTAATAATAGCATAAACATATAAGGATTACATATTTTTAAAATAAAAAATACCTGAAGATTTTTTGACAATGGAACACTAATTTCTTCATTAATGGCTGAGCGTTCTTTGCCAAGCAAATCGTCGTTAAAATATTGTTCTAGATATGAACGAAGAATTCTCAGATCGAAATTGTTGTCTATACGTCCACCGTAAATGACGTTCAGAAGCAATCCATTCAAGTATTCCCAGCGATTACCTATTAATTTAAAATCATGCGATTAATTCTATGAGCAGAAGAATTTTGAACTATAATGTTTAGATCGGAAAAGGGCAAAAAATTTTTACCCGAGTTTTCAATCTCTCTAAAAACTTGATCCAGCAATTCAATCGAAGCTCGGAGATCAGATTCGTTGAATTCGTGTTTTTTTAGCCATCCTTGAGGCACGTAATCTCTTCTCTCCTATAATGGGCGATATAAGAAAGATACAACTAAATAAAATCAAAACAAAAAAGATACGTACTTGAACCACGGCGTGAAACCAGGCTAATACGAACAACGCTTGCATGTGAATTGGGGAACTCGGCATAGAACTTGGGTTCCAAGATTCGAAGATGCGATTCAAGTTGCGCTTCATTCCTTGTGGTGCCTACAATAGACTTGATTAGTCTCGGATGAGAAAGGTGCAACGTGTACAATTTTACCTCGCTAACTATTTTCTTACAACGCTGAAGAAGTGAGACTGGCAGAGTGGAAACGGGCTCAGCCGTCATCCATAAACGGAAATTGACATGAAGACCACCGTCTTCCTGGTTAAGTTCGTTCATTAACCGGTCGAGAACTAGGTAACCAGCCACTGACCAAATGGATATTTTTCAGACAAGTCCAATGACCGTTGCGAGCTGCCTGCATCACGGATTCAGTTGCTTTCTCCGTTTCGTCAGTTCCCATAGCTATTTCAACCAAACAGTTTTCTCCGAGTGAGTCTCTGGCCAGCTCTTCTAACTCAATCGTCATGTCATAAGCTCCCGAGCCGTCACAAGGAAGTAGCACCAAAACAGGTTCGGTTGAAGATGTTTCGTTTAAAATAGTTCGTAGACTCGAAGTCACTGGAAACAATTCAGTCAATTCTAAACAGCCCAAAACATCGACGTTATGCCTAAAACATTATCGTGGATGCCCAATTGAGTTCTTATTAAAGTACCTAAAGTTCTGGAGAGAAAGTGCGTTAAAGTGTTGATGAGTTTGTCTGGATAGATGGCCTGAACCACAAGCACTTGTTGGAAAGGAGAAAGTACTTGGCTGACGACCGAAGGAATGGCCGTACTCGATTTAGTCCATAGGGCGGCGTCATCCACATGTAAAGCCGAGAAAATACTGGGCAAAATCACCTGGTGAAACGACGATTATTAACCGTTATTTGCATTACAATTTCATTCTTTATATAGTGCAATAATAATATACTTTGATAGCTGATACGTTAGGAGCACGACTTTCATCAATCCAACCCGGAATTTGCATTTGATTTGACTGGATACGACCAGATTTTAATCCAACAAACAATTCCCATTCCTATTTTTTTTAAATAAAATAAAAATATTTATTTTTATTCGTATAGTACTTAGAGTAAATTGTGATTACATTCGGTTGAAAAATGTTTGGATACATTTCTCTAACAATGTGGAGAGCAGCAACCATTTTATCGGGATTTAAACAGAGATCGAGAGACCATGGTATACACCGCCTTTAGAAGACGTTGCCGAATGAAGCCTAACTTTTCTGGCCCATCTTCGATCTAAATCAAACCATAAAACGAAAAATACAAGAATAGACCAGTATCTAAGTCTTTTGAATAAAAATAATGTTCTTGAAAATTATGGTTAATTTACATTCTTGGAATCCAAATTCTTTCAGAAATATTTGCATAAAGGCTTGCACGGAAAACTGATAGCAAATGTTCAGTTTGGAAAGTTCCCGTATGGCGAAAAACAAACGACTTCCAAACTGGGCTAACTCATTGTAAGTTGACCTCTCTTTTTCCAGTGAATATTGTAGCTCAAGTGATTCCCTTAGAGATTGACCTATCGTAGCGCTAGATTGCTTCAGTTGCCTCAAAGAAGTAAGAACATCCTAGACCGGAAAGAAAAATTCTAATTATACCATGAACTCTAGAACTAAAACTACTCTAAATAGAAAAGGTAATTAAGTTTAAACCGAATTTTCTAAAATGTTTCCTTTGGAATTCCCAAGGGTTTGAAGAAGTTTCTCTTCTAACTGTGCCAATTGCAGTTTGAGCTGTTCTTCTTGTTCCAGTAACTGTTTCTTGCGCTGTTCCAGTTCTGGGTTTTCGAATTTGACTGTTAGTGCGACGAGCTGCCAGACATTAAAGAAAATGAACAATTCAGAAAATAAATTGTGATTAAATTTTAAAATCTGACTAACCTGTTCGGACAGTCCAGCTTCGGTCGTATTGAAATTTATGGTGTTAACTAATGCATTGGCTTGTGGAGAAATCATGGGCTCCAATCCCGACGAGCGACTGAAAAGAAATAATCTGAAATTTTCATTCCAATCGACTAGTTTATCGCCCAGTCGAACAAGTTTTCGCACTCCTAAGGGAAAAAAAAAGTTTCTAGCAATTAAACGTGATGTTATAATGGATATAATAATCAGAAATCACCTTGAACAACGTAATCGTTGCGTAGAATAGGAAACAGTATTGGATCTATGCTGTCTACATCTTGAACGATTAAAATTTTCCCGAATCTAAATACAATAAAATTTAGTTGAATCAAGACATATTTAAACATCCCATAATTGAAAATACCTGATAGCGAGATCAAGGATGTTAGCAAAGCGCTCATCCCTTTGTGAAGTTATTTCTACGGTTGATGACTTGAAATGAGTCGCAATCCACTGAATACTTTTCCCAGTGGAATCAAGAATGTGAGGATACAAAGTTCCCTATGAAATAATAACAAAAACATAATCAACATCTTTCTCTCTCTATCGAAAAATAATACTGTCGTACTTGTAGGATAGCCAAAGCATTGTCCACGGCCAAATCATCTGCAGCCAAACCTTCTGACCGCCAAAGCATTAATTCCTGTTCGCTAGTAAGAAATTTCTTAAGGGAGAAGATTGATTTTTCTGTCTGATTTTCAGATTGGGTAGAAGAATGCGATTGAAGCTGGGTCAACCAGCGGGACAGTGATCTTTTCCTTTCATCTTCCGTGGAGCATGACAGAAAGTTTATGAAGGCAGATGCCAATAGAGCGTAAAAGGCCACATTGTGATGATCGTGTTCGAGTTCTTCGAGCTACCGATGAATAGTGGCAAAATTATCAAATATAACAATTGGAAACTCCAACTAAGAGAGCTCGGGATTCAACGTCCTCTTCCTTGTCAAATAAGATAATTACCTGTAACCGCCAGCGATCGTATTCGTCTGCCAATTCAAGCACCAAGTTCTGCGAAATGCCCAGCGTCTCACGAGCTTTCTTGAGTCCAATTTCGATTTCACTGGCTTCACGAGTCGATGCGGAGAGTTGATCCCGCAATATTGCCACCTGCTTGTCCACATCGTCCAATCCGGTAGCTAAACGAGTCATGCTGTCTTCTGCCGCTTGAAGGTTCCTGGAGTGAAGAAAGACAGAAATTACAATATTAATTTTCAAATAACTTAGTTGAGTATTATTACATATAGAACTTGCCTTCTGAGATTTGCTTGTTCCTGTTCCAGAGGAGTGATCCTTTCCAGTACACGTGAATAGCTAACGTTGGCGCGAACCCAAGATGCTAATGGAGCAGCCACAGCCGAGGCTCGTTTGGCAACTCTATCATCAAAGGATTCTTTCCGGCGGACTAGTAACTGTTCGACAGCTCGTCGGCTTTCTCCGGAAATTTTTCTGGCGTCGAAGGACCTACATAAAATATTATTTTTATACGTTTATACATATAATGGTTGGTTTTCCCATTCAGAACATTAAAATTGTGTTGAAAACATATTTTCTGGATTATTATTTCCCTCTATGATGATTAGGATTGGACTATATTTCTATTGAATTTGGTCTATTTTGTAGAACAGCTTCACGATTTGTTAATATTGTCGGGTAAAACCGTCGAATTGTTGGAGTTCAATCACTACTATAAATTGCATAACATTGTGCGCTCCGCTAGCAGAGTTAAAAAGAAAATAGAAAGACAAATAAACCTCGGCGGAAATGACGGCCGTTCAGCGACGCGTAAAAACTAAAAAGTGAACTAATACCCGCTTTCTTGTTGAAAGATACTCATATCTTTTTGTTATGAAATGAAGAACAAAATGAAAGTTAGACACAGACACCCAAGAAACGGTTAGGCATAGGGTTACAACAGGCAAAAAGAAAACGGCAATATACATTCGACGAAATAAACATCGTATGGAACTCCGTGACCGTAGAAAGTGTTAAAAAATATAGATGCAGAGATTAAAAAATTTCTCATAAATAAATCTATATGGCCTCGAAAATCATCTAATTTGTTGGTGCGGAAAAGATGTACATCACCTAACAGGTTAATAGCAATGCCATTGCCATCCATGAGTGGGTTTTGGGCTAAGAACGTTTCGAAAGTTCTTTGTTTGCTCAGACATAATATCTCTCTTGTCGTGCCACGTTTGCCAAAACAATTTAGATATTGAATTCAAATAAAGAAATAAGCATTCCTTCTATAGCCTCCACAAGTTTTATAAAGTAACCAATAAAATTTGTCTTGTAAAACAGAGAAATTTATATTGTAAGACGTCAATTAAATGGGTCCCTAGTTCCTGAAACATACCGCACTAAGAAAAGCTATCACCTTATAAACCTCTCAAGTGAAAGTCTGAGAAATGATTATGTGAGTTACTGAAATGTAAAACACTATTACCAACAAGTTTCGCATATTGTTTGCGGACTATAGCGATCGCATTTCTAGTTTTCAAAAAAGAGAAAAGTTGCTCCAAAGCGATTATTTCCCAGTGCTAAAGTATACCATCATTAAATTGTAAGAAGCTTCAAAAATAAAACAGATGAAGGTACTGGAAAAATTTTAACGAGGTCTACATTTTACATCCAACAATATTTGCCGGCATTCCTGGATAACAAGCGGATGAGATATTTCTCTCAACTCTGCCGCGATAATAACTAGCCTTTTATGTCCGATAAAGCACATAGATCTACTACCGTGCAATCGAACTGAATGTACTCATAAAAATGTGCATTTAAGCAATAAGAAAGCTACAAGGAGTGTTTGAGCGAAAATTTCAACACGAAGAAAATTAAAATCAAATTTTTAAAAACTAAATTTATCTCAAAACTCCACGCTAGTATCGTTTGTAGAATTCCCACGTATTACTGACGAAAACCTGCTATACGGTAGTTTATTATTATTAGCAAAATATTGTGATGGGAAGTTAAAGAACGAAAAGAAAAAAGAGAAAAATAAGGAGGGAAAAATCACTCGTCCTTAAAAACTACCCATGTTCCCGTGGTCCCGCCCTGCTATTTTGTGCCCTGTTGTGAGTTTCCTCCCTCGAACTACTCGCATATATAAGACGGCGTGAATAGCTACCAAAACATCAGTTCGTCAGCCATCTTCCACTAACAAACAACAATGCATCAGGTAAAAAAAAAAAGAAAAGCATTTTCTATGGTATTACGTTCGACGTTTTGAGTGTGTATAACAAGATCTTGTGATGTCATTTAGTTTGCCGTCGTCGTTGTTTTCGCTGTTGCGGCTTTCGCTGCGGAGCTTCCGTACCCGAAACCACCTGCTGCTGGTTATCCTGCTCCCAGTTACGAAAAGGAGGTACGATAACTAATAAGCTCATTTTGTTTTTGTTTTTAAAGTCAACTGAACTGTATTACAATTATTGGTTTCAATAGCCTTTGATGCCCTACAATTTCGGTTATGCCGTCAAAGATGAACCAACTTACAACAACTTCGCCCATCAAGAAACGGCCGACACAAAAGCCGTGACCGGATCTTACCGCGTTTCTCTCCCCGACGGCCGCACGCAGATCGTCACCTACAAGGCTGACGAGTACGGCTACGTCGCCGACGTCAAATACGAGGGACAAGCCAAATATCCCGACAACCAACCCGCCTACAAACCAGCACCAGCCCAGAACTACAAACCCTAAGAGTCTAATAAAGCATTGATGCTTTCCTTAGTGGTGTTCTCCTCTTCACATAGATATTAAATCAAATTTTTCCTTCCTTTTTTTGTTTTTGAGCGAAATTGAAAGAAACTGGTCCAATTATTCCTGCCATTTCCTAGAATAGGAAACTTTGTAGGCCCAACACACTATACACATTGATGAATCATCAATAAACAAAAGATTTTTTATCACCTACATTTTTTTCGTTGACTGATTATTAAAAAAAAAATATATCTAGCGTATATGGTGCTTAATTCTTTAGGTCAACAGTACTAGATAAATTATTGGGGAGAGGTGTGATTGCCCCATATAATTATTTCTGTTACCTAATTTCCTCCTTGATGCCTCTTTTGGCCAAAAAAGCTTTTCATAGATGTCCATGACGTGTCCAAAATACCCATGAGTCGGAGAACTCCTTCAAGAATGTCTCGAATAACTTCGGGTGGTGCACGCAGCGAACGAATTTCAGTCAGGGCTTCAGTTACGGATGTCCGACACGGCAGCACGGGCTTCCATGAGAAGGGGCTCGATCTCAGCCAATTCTTGGTCAATCGCCTGCTTTCTAAAAACGAACAAATAATACAACGATGATATAAAACGAAAATAAACAAATCTATACAATAATAACGAGCTCACATTTCTTGGTTTCTATTTTCAATCAGTAGGTCTAACACATCTACTACTTAACTTTGAATTCAAGATAAATTGGCATTTAACAAAACAAATGGTGATAACTGATAAGTTAGAATGGGGAACTAAAAAAAGGAAAAAAGACGCGAAACGGAAAATGAGATTCTGAGATGCTGAAAACCGCAGACAAAAAGAAAGTGATGATAATTCTTTCTCCTTTGAGCGTGTAGTCACGCTTTTCCTGCTTCGTTTTCTTTGTTTTACTGTGCAAATTTGCCATATTTATATCACTCGAAAAAACATGGAAATTGCCGCAATTTCAACATCTTTTTTGCATTCAGTTGCGGGTAAAAAGTAAATTGAGCTTTACCTGTTATTCAATGCGACGTTTTCATTGGCGATCGTACTACGGAGATCTTGCATTTCATCTTTCTTCACACCGGCACTCTGAATCGTGTCGGTAATCTTCTGCAATGCCGCTTTGGCTTCCATTTGCTTCTGAGCTAACAATCGCTCTTGATGGCCGGCTTCAGCTTGCAGCTGAGCGACTAGATCGCGAGCTTCAGACAACTTGCTTACACCAGTCTGAATAATTGATAAAAGATTAGAAAATGAAATCCATTCAACACTTATTACAAGGGATATAGTACCTGGATCCGTTGCTGCTGTTCAGAAATGCCACCCGTCTTTTTACTGCATATGCTGGAAAAAGTTTGAATGAACGAAACGTAACGTCGTGGGCATTTCAACGAATCGTCCAAACTTTGATAAATATGAATAGATTTATCGAGTTCTTGGACCGCCCTTTCGTCCCTTAAAAACGAAAACGAACACATTTATCTTTCTTTATTTAAATATAAATGATTGACTATTAAGAAAATTTTACTTCAGAATTCTAGCTGCTACCGACGCCATGCTACTTTTAGTCCAGTTTTCCATCCAAATTGCGTCACTGCATTTATACATGGAAGGATGAGTCTCCAAAATGGTCTCATAAGTCGGTTGGGCGCAATCTATGATGAAGATGACGCGTAACCTATTTTTCACACCTGATAAAAGACATGGCAATAAAATCCCTTTCTCCTCCATTCAAAAAGAAATATAAATGAAATTCACTCACGTTGAGCAAAGAAAGAGAAAGGGCTGCCGCTATAGCCTTCGTCAGCAGCAACTTCCTTCAAGGGCGTCAGAAGAGCCTCGATTTCTTCAGTCGTGTACATCCCGGGAACCTGATGAAGATGAATGATAAAATGAATGTGAGTTAATGAATCATCTTAGTTGCCTATTCAAACCTCTCCTGAAGCCAATAATGAATCAATTAGGGCATAGAAGTTAGATTCTGTAATATGATGATCTTCCAGCACAAAATACACCAAGTCGCCATCGACACCAGCGGCATGCATAGCCTACATTTACAATGATCGATTATATGCGCAAATAATTTCGCAATTTCTTTTTCAGTTCAATCTAACCGATTTCAAGTCATTGATAAATTGCTTCCGGCCGTAGTTTCTCCCTGGAAATGGTGTCATAACCCGCGCATGGTGCATGACAGACAAAAGTTTGATAGACGTGTGGCGACCCACCCCTGACCTACCAATTAATAACAGAGAACGACCAAATGGGTCGCTTAATATTCTGTCCGCTCGAACAACTGCTTGCAACAATTCAAGCAACATTTCCACATCGAGTGGCTCGTTTTCTCTGCCTATAATAAAGCAACTAGTTACATTAAACATAACGAGTTATCGCTCATTAAATGATATTGCCTACCGTATTGCTGTAGAGTCTTATTCATGATTTTTTCCCATTCTGATAGTGTCACTGGAACAAGTCCATGTTTTTTAGATCGGTATGTGGTGTAAAGTATTCCTCCCGTCTGTGGAGATGTCTTCCATTCTTCGTTAAAAAGTTGATTGGATAGACCGTCAAATTGGGTTCGTTGCTCGTCAGATCCTAACTTGTCTCGGTATATCCTGCACGCTTCGTAACCCAATGCCTACGTTATGAAATGAATAATTATTTACGACTTATATAAGAGAATGGGATTAGTGGCTTTACCATCACGATGGCATTTGAATCTTCCCAGCGGATTTCGTAGCGAGCTAAACCCTCGGCCCAGCTGGTTAAATGTCTTATCGTGAACAGAATTTGAAAATTATTTGTAGGCACTATATTCCGTTTCATCTAGAATAAATGAAATTCATTATTTTTTATACAATTATTCCACTCGGGCGGATTCAAATTCTAAATTGGATTTACTTTGCCATCAAAATGAACCATAAACAAAGTTATTTTATGTAGTAAACGATCGGCAACCACTGTTTTTTGCTTCTTAAAAGAAGCGCTCAAATAGCTAAAAGTAAGTAATTCCAGATCTCTTAAAAGTGGCTCGCTGTCCAAAATGAATAAAATTCAGTTTTCGAATGCTTACAAAAAATTGTTATAACATTGTGCATACCCAACAACTGCGACACGCAACAATGAAATGAAGCGAGAACTAAGTTGAAAACGTCCTTGTGAATGGTTCAGGTTCAAAGTACAAACGAGCTGGATATTATCCATAACCAACCACTCGCCGTTATTATCGTAGCATCCCTTGTAGTTTATCACCTGAATTTTAATTTAAAAAAAAAGACGATGATTTCGATTGATCAGTAAACAAAAGAAAAACAAATAAAATAACCTGTTCCAAAAAGGCTGTGAGTTGGCAGGTTCCCCACTTATCCGGCATGACAATGTTTAAATCTTTTAAATAGAGAACCAACATTGAAGCCTCTCTCGGTACCAAAACTTGTCCGTTTGAACTCGAAACGATTATGGAATTCTAAATATAGATTACATTATAACATTTTTCAATTTATCTCTATATCGTGACGATTGAAATAAATAAGATTTAATTTTTACCTGGAACAATTTTTGCAGAACATTCTGCGGAGTAGTTGAAGCCGTACAATGAAAAATTACAATCCGTGTTGATCGCATTTGTCTAAAACAGTGCTCAACAAGCAGGCTAAAATCCCATGAAAATGGGTAGCAACAATTAATCTTCATATTCCAAAATAAGATTTTAGATTTGTGATAAGTGGATACCTTTTCCCGCAAGCTTCCGGACCAGCAACAAGTACATGCTCCTTGTTGTTTAACCACGGTTGAATCATCTCGTAAGCGACGAGCAAGTTGGTTGTGGACACAAGTAAATTTTGTTCGTCATTATTCCAGTGCTGTGTGGTGTCCAAAATATTTGAGTCCAGACTGACTAAAGCGTCGAGTTTAGAGTCATATCGGCATAGAAACGGATTTTCCAGGTCAGGCGTCTTTTCGCCGCACATGGATAAAACCTGGTGAAAAAATATTACGTTAGTAAAAAAATTTAATATTTAAATTGTTTCTCAGTTTAAAAAAAGTGCACCATTTGTCCGAAAAGGATAAGGGACTGAGAATTTAGATTGGCACCGCCTCCTTTGAGTAGACCGTTGACGAATTGCTTTTTGGACTTGGAACACCTCAAGTGGCTGAGGATGCCACGAATTGTTGTCAAAGTAGACACTGTGACAACAGCTTCTCCGTTCTTTGATATCCAGTCTAGAGCTAATATATAATATAAATAACTGATATTAGAGGATATTAGTTAAATAATTAAAAAGACTAACGGGAATTATTGAGAATACAAAGAATAGGTTAGTGATGAAAGCATTGCTGATTACCTTTGTAGAAATAACTATCAATCAATGACTGAAGCGATTTTTGCACATCATTTGGTTGCTCGAGTAGCCAACTGCGAATGACGATATGAAAATCCATATCATCCTCACTTGTTTATCAAAAGAAGAGGTTAGCGATCAGTAGCGAATGGAAATTAATAATAAAATCAAACAATTCATTTTAAATGTTTACGGTACCTAAAAAAGACAACGCCCATTCTTGAAATAGTGGCTGGTGAGGCGTAAGTTAGGTCGTGAGTCTCGAAAATGAAGTTGACATCAGGACCAAATTTGATGCGTTCACCGGAAGCCATAGTTAGCAAACGATTGTCATCCAGCACTGAATTTAGTGCTTCAATCCATTCAGGATCGATGTCTCCGTCACAGACGACCCAAGATATAATTTCTGAATAAAAGTGTCGAAAATAATTACTTCAAATTCATTTAGATTCAAATTGTCTTCACTACCAGCGTCGGAAACGATAAGTCGCGCAATTTTAGTAAGAACACCGTCCGTCCATTCCCGAGTTGCTGGATCAATCAGTCCTAGTAAATGGATACGGCTGATAGCCTTAGGATTTAGTGTGTATGCTTGTACTTTACGTTTCTGCTGCTGCAGAACCTGAAAAATTGTCATATCACCGTATCAGTACCAACAATAACAATAATACTCATTGATTAGAAATTAACCTTTTTGAGAATTGCGCACACTGTCGATTTTCCAGTTTGAGGCGGGCCGACAATGACGACACCCATTCGTTGTTTCGTTTGTTCGTATACTTCCAGAATTTTTTTCAACTACAATTTAACCAAATGATATTTAAAAAGGCGTTTTGATAGGGCTTAATGTTTCGATTATTTAAAGTCGACACTTACTTGACGATCCAATGGAATCAATCCCATATCTTTGCAAGAGGCTGCGATGGCGTCAACAAGATGAGCATGAGCGCTATCGTTGATTTGTTGAGCGTTTGGAAAAATATCGGCAACAAGTCCGAGAAACAAAGTCGAGTCAGCCGTAGTCAATTTGGACAGAGTATTGAAATTAAGAGCGCGCACGACTGTCGTGTATTCGATATCATCAGAGTTACTCGTCGCCAAAGATGCGCGTAATCCGTCTCCCGCTGTCCGCAAGACACTCTTCAAGGCTCTCAGGCCCCAGTCGTAGTGCTGTTGTCGACTCAAAAGTTTCCTGTCCGACAAAATGAAAGACAATGAAATATTTTTGTTCCTACAAAATTATGTTTTTTTTGAACCACTTACTGAGCAAGACGAAAGACGTCGACTAACTTTTTACCAAGGATTTGAGCATCTCGAAAGCCCTGTGAGTAGAGAATGACTTCGGCGATTAGTTCTATGTCCGGCTCGGACATGACTACCGGACGAAAGAGTAATTTCAAATTATCCGGAAGCTTCTGACGTCCACCGTACTCTTTTCCGGCTGGGTTAAGTGTAACAAAAATACCGGTGTGCGGGTTAATGTCAACCTGATTTCACAAATATTTTCTAATTTAACTGAAGATTCATCAATCAATATTTCAATTTCAATACTTGTGTGCCCAGCAGAGTGACAACGGAACTTTTATTCTTTAGTGATAGCTGGATAGCCTGAATCAAAGTTGAAACAGTTGAAAGTGTGTTTTCATCAAGGCGGTTAAACTCGTCAAAACAGCCCCAAGCTCCGCTTTTGGCTAGTCCTACGAAAATACGTCCCATCGATTTCACGTCCAATCCCTACGCAAATCAAAGTCTCATTCTTCAGTATATTATACTATTCACGACTGAAGGGAAACGTCACCTCGTCGCAATTGAATACCAACACCTGGCGTCCGAGTAGAGATCCGAGAGCTTTAACCGATTCTGTTTTACCCGTTCCAGCCGGTCCATATGGATTGCCACCCAGTCCCATACGTAAGGCCTTTATTGATTATTTACGACGTCACTTTAGAATTCTGATTTATATGTATTTAAATCAAAACAAACCAGTGTCAAAGTGAGGTAGCATTTATCCGTTAGAGGTGTGTGCACGAGTTTCGCTACGTTTCCTTGGTATTCATAAGTGTACTCAACTTCGGTACTGGCCATTTGCGCTACTGCTACGCCATTCTTTAAGTAGAACCTATTGAATTAAAACAAACCAAAAATTCAAGGTAAATAAAAACTATTTTTTACTATTTTTTTTTTAATATTTACCTGAGTTGCTTTTTCCATGCCCAGTCATTGGTCGAACGACACTTAGCATCAAGGATCTGCTTGATCACATCAATGTAGTGAATAATGTCCATGATAAGTGCTTGCAATTTTAAAACGATGACACCCTGTTCATCAGAACCACTGCTCTGCAATAGCGGAGCACTAGTATAACTTGCTAATTGATTCTGATAATCATTTTTGAGTTTGGACAACGTGTCTGACGAGGAGGAAACAGCTTTTTCACAGCGCTCTGTAAAAACGATTGCTTCGGCTAAACAGAGGATCTGTGTCGGAAATCGAGAGAGATCGGTGGCATCCCTCTGACGCTCCTGCACACAGTTGCGTAACATGGCCTGCAATGTGGATCGAGTTTCGAATACCAAACGGTTAAGCCACATCTCGACTGGTTCTGATGCCACCGATACCGGTGATTTCAATTCTACTCGTTCGCCCTCCAGCGAAGCTATGGCCACAATATAGCGTTGATCGTTGCTAAAAAGGACGGAGTGAATTCCGGCGAAGAGCTTTTTCAAGTGAGGTTGGACTACATTTGGCCTGGTGGCTGCCTGCCCGACTATATCTAGCAGGTCTTCATCTCCCAAGAAGTAGAAACGCGCAAATTTGGAACGTTTATCCTGTTATATTTGGATGCAAAGGTTTATATTGAAATATTTTTAAAAATTGACTGTGATCAATATTCAACAACTTGCCTCTAAAAATTCAAAGAGACTTTTTTGGCAGCGACTAACTTGATCAAGCAAACTTGTGACCAAAGAACGCAGATTGGCGATGCGTAAAATTGACGTCACTCTGCTGTCACGCTTGATCTCGGTTATGATGAACCGAAAATCGGCATCAAGGCGACGAAAACGACCGGCATCTTTGAGTAAAGCTCCTCGATTGAAAACAGGTTCCAAATAGAGCCACCTTGTAATAATTTAAAAAAATTGTAATTAGTATTGCTGCTTCATTAAACGAAATAGAGCAGTGACAACAAACTTGATTTGAATTTGACTCAAATGGCGTAGGTAAAAATCTAAATCAGTCATTTTGGTTTCCCACAACATTATCCGGTCGCTGTATGCCTGATAGTAAGATGAATCCTTGACGGACTGTATAAGGCTCATATTTTCTCCAACCTTTTTGAACGATATTTTTATTAGGAAAAGGAGTATTTTGAATGATTATGTTGATTTCGACCTTGTTAAGCAATTCTTTGAATTCTTTAATGATGAAAAGCAGAATGCCATTTGAATCAACGTGCTGAGCCTGAAATGAAAATGTAAAAAAATGAATTTGTATTATGTTATGAAGGGTAATGTTGATGTAAGGGTAATGTTGCTTCCCATATAGTAACGTGACTAAACATCATATATTCGTAGGCAACATTACCAATGTCCAATGTGACTCTACTTCCCACTGTTCTAGTTCAGACAGTGCTTGCCTCACTAGCGATTCGCCAGCAGCTCTGCTATTCAATTCCTAAATGAAGGATAAAGCAAGAAAAATAAATGTAAAAATCACACATGCAAATTTAAGCAATTACTTTCAATTCATTTAAGTTTTGGGACATGACATTTTGCGATCGAAAAAGATCTTGCAGAGTAACTCGTTCGATGCTTGTAGTGGACAGTCCAGTTATTTTCAGAAATTCTGCCCAATGGCGTTCTGTAAATGTTTCACCGCGCGAAAGTTTGAGAACTGGAATGAAAGTCTATACCAAAAAATTAAAATTAAAAAAATCGATTATAAAGAAATCGTCTCGGTAAGATTTAAAAAAAAAAAAAACACCTTGTACTGCTCGATTTGATTCTTCAACCAGTCTATAATCGGTGTGATCGGTCGGTGTGATTGGTCTTCAGTCTCATTGAGCCTATTCATCCAAGTCTCCAGGTATTCGTCTAGTTTAACAATCTTGTTTCGCGACATAAGCCAATCTTCATGACCCATCTCATCCAATTCTAGCACACATTAAAGAAATAAAAACGAAAAAACGTACCTTAGATTTTGCTTGATTGAAATGAACGCGCAATAAAAAAATTACAACCTTCGGTAAAAGATTGGTAGAGGCTCCAAATTCTCTCTCTTTGAGCAATTTCTTCCTCAATTTCAGTTATCACAGACAATTCGACAGGTTTCTCTCCAACTTTTTCCAAATTGACGCTAACAATTGCAATAGAGTATTATTTGAAATTGAGCAATGTCTATAAGAATATTAAAAAAATGCATTTGAATACTTTAAACGCATTTGATTCTGCATCAATTCGTTCCCATTCTTTTCGACTCTTCCGTAAAAGTTTGAAATACTGGTCTAAGTTTGTCATGTCTAATTTATCTGGAGGATGTTCTTGCTGCCATCGCTGATAAAACTGGTCGATTTCAGATGTAAACTTTATAATCTGGGACTGACTGTTTGATTTAAGACTGTCAAGCTGTAAAAGAATAGATATAGTATGAGCGCACTGTTCAATACTTCCTTGAACAACAATAAAGACACGATACTTGTTGATTAATGTCTTGTTTATGACGAGAGAGAAGTATGTTAAAATTTTCCCATTTGGCACAAGTTTGGCTAAAAATTTCAACGTTGTCTTGTGTCCATCTGGACAAAACTTGAGCTTTACTTTCCGCTTTCTTCACAAGGCGAGTCATCTGGATAAGGATGAATATTATGTAATTTTAATTCATGATTCGATTTTTGTTTTATTAATGTTATAATAATATTCAGTGATATTCAGTTGGCATGAAACATACTTCCGGTGTCGTGCGGAGCAAATCATTAAAGTCACTACTGGCTTGAGAAAACTCGTCGAAATCATGTAACTGGACATTCAGCACAACAGTTGCGTCGGATATGAAAGTGTCAATGGCTGTGGCGTCTTTGTGAATGGACGTGTAAAGTGAGGAAGTTATGGCATCCCAATAACGGCGTTGGATGTATTCAATCTCACGGTGCAAAGGAGTTAGACTGATAACGAAGCATCCAACACGCTCGTCATCGCTGTTTTGATGGAAGTGTAATTATTATCTGATCAATATTAGGTCAATAACGTAACAGTATGAATACCTCGACAAACTAGACATCTCTTCTTTCTTTTTCTTGGCTGCTTGAAAAGCCAAATCCCAATCTTGTGGTTCATTTAGTTGATGTTCAAACAGAGTATCCAGATCGACAAGAGCCGGAGCTATCCAAATCTTAAATTGTTCCTGAAATTGATCCAATTCCCTAAAAACTTTGCCTGATGCGGCGTACACTTGACTGAATCGACTTGTGTGTTTTTCTACAATTTTAGGGAATATGCTTGGAGCCCCAGGCTGTTCCAAAAATCCTTTAAAATGTAGAGGGAGAGACAGAAACTTTCGTAATTTTGCGTAGTATTCACGCCTTATGTCTTCAATTGGTGGCTTGTATAGTAAATTTTGCTTCCTGAAACGAGAGAAAATCTTGTAAATGCAAGGCAACTAAAAAAAAACATGCCGACATAAGCATCAGGCAAATCCTCCCCAATTTTCCGTATTTTTAGAAAGTGTAGGAGGATTGCGTGCCGCGCCTCTTTTTCTGAGAGAGAAAAGGGTTTTCCCGGGCAAAGAAAGAGGAAAGGTTGCTACTCCTTTCTTAGGAGATTTCCTTGTGAATGTAGTAAATGACATACTTGAAATCAAGTTCGATGTGAATGTCTGACACGTTCATGTGTAACTCGTCCAAATGTAACAAATACTGACATTCCACTGCCTTGTATAGCTGATGATCCCAATACAAGCGCCATGCGTATGAATTGTGGAAACCCTTGGTGAGTTTTTAACGATTTTCAATCATTGAGAATTAGAATGTTATCCCGAATAGTAATTAATATAAAATGATTTGCTTACCTGCGCTTCTACAGTTCCGAATAACAAGCGTATTTCCCGGAGAATATCTTTCCATTTTTGTTGTTGCGTCGTGAGATCAGTGTCGAATAGTTTCAAAATCTAATGCATGTAGCAAAAGTTTATAAATACAAATGACTTGTTCGGACTCGTTAAAACACAGATGAAAAATTTGAAAGTAGGTATAGATATTACATACTTTTTCTTGTATTTTTTCATGGCACATTGTTAGTTGCTGGTTTAAGGCGGTTAGCCTTTGAACAGCCTGTTGGAGTCGACGGATGTAGCTATTGACATTATCTGCTTGCGCCCAGGTGACAACATTTTGTTCCTGAACCAAAGCAGAGAGTCCCATTGCCGCTTCCAACATCAGAGGTTTCAAGCAAGGCATCATGCTGTCACCAATGTTGTTATGGAAAGTTGCAATCTGTAAGCATTTCAGAAAAATTAAGTGACAAGAAAATAATGTTTATTTATCATTATTTGTTACCTGCTCCAAATTTTTCGCTTGCTCCATGAAATCTTCGGCTAATTTCGAGTTTCGCATGATTTGTGGAGCCATCTTAAAACCCATGGACGATAGCAAACGAACTTCTTCGACGAAATGGATCAAACGAGGGTCGTAGTTGATTATCATTAATTTGTTCTCATCGAAAGACATAACCGGCGAATCGCTCGACAGACTAATAAAAGAAAATGTTGCATAATATATTTCATTGATAAACCGTATATGTTAAGTACGTAGTTGAGAATTAAACTTCCCACCTTACCTTAGTGACTCGTCGCGTATTCCGGCCAAAATATTTCGGCTCCATTCGTCAAAAATTTCGTTAATTTGATCTTTAATTTCTGACAACAAATTCCGTGATTCTTGGTCCAAGTTGCTGGCTTCTTCCATGTCGTTAGCAAAAATCTGAACACCTTTCTGAATATTGGCTACCTTAAATGAAAAATATGCGTAGTTGATATCAACCGTTTAATTTCTAATTCAAATGTAAAACATACTTGTGTTTCCAAATGGCGAATTGCGTTGATCTCTCGTAATGTGCTTGGTATTTGTGATGATGAGTTTGAACCGGTATTAATTTTAGTCGATGCAAGATCTAGTCGTAATTTCTGTAACCATGTCTTTGTATAGTTCATAAGCGCTCGACCCTCCGATTCCAGCTCTCGGCGAATGCGAGGTCTTTGAACCAACTCTTTGAATTCGAGAAGTGAGTCTAATAGCTGCAAATGCACTCAATTGATGACGATACGTTTTAAAAAAATGATTTTTTATTTTGGTCTCAATCAATAAAACCATACTGCGGATGGATCGCCGCTGGATGCTGAAATTAAACGCGGTCGGAGGGCAGAACCGGCTTCTTTTTCGGCCTGAGTGAAGTGATCGTTGAATTGTGTGACGGCGGCTTTCCAATGAGCGTTGTCTAGCAAAGAAATGGGCGAAGACATTCCATCTAAAGCTGTAAACGAAACATTTGTTGTTGAGAACATATTTTGAAAAAAAGAATAGAATATAATTGTAACCTTGAAAGCTCTCAAATAAATAATTGGGATTCTAACAAATCTTGCTTGGATTGTGGTATTAATTGAGCAGCAAGATTAATGACTTGAAGTATTGAAGTAATCTATTAAATTACAACACCTGATTAAAAGCATCCTTTTAAATAATAAAAAAACTAAACTATTGCACCTGGTTGATACGATCACGCAGCTTAACAACATTGAGCGAGAGAAAAGGTTCTCCTTTCCACGGATTGTACATGTCATTTTTCCAGAAAAGTGACGTCATCCGATGGCATTCGTTAATCCATGCATTACAACTGGTCAAAGCCTTTAGCGCAAACAATTCAAAATCAATTACGCAATGGAAAAGACATTTCATCAGACGGCAACGTACTTGAGTCAAGTGAGTATTACTTTCTGTAGAATTCGCCATCCAAATTGAACAATTTTTAAGTTTCTTGGCAATTGCTTCTGCAAAACATGAACCTGCAATACCAAATGTTTATAAAATGACAAGCAATTTTTGATTATCTGATTACGCAATAGATACTTGATGTGTCGAGAAGACGTTCCATTTGGTCTTGAGGATACTTGTAATCATCAAGTTTCCACAAATCGTCTATACATCCTAGAATGCTATTAGCAGAATCTTCCATATCCTTTAATCGGAATGTTTCCAGCGCTTTGATTTCTTCGACAATTGGTTCAATCGCGCGAATAAATGTATTTGCTCGTCTCCGTTCTTCAGTTTCTTTGCTGTTTTTGGAGATGTTTTTCCAATTTTGAAGCTCCGCGTTAACATTGTCTGGAAAGTATGAAAAAAATGTCGAAGGATTTATTAGCTAGTTAAAACGCAAATTCATAGCCTAATAAAAGTTATTGGCATAATTCTGAATTTAAATTGGCTGGACGATTTGACAACCCCTGAGATGAGATCGTAAGAACAATTTAAAAAAAAATATATACGTTTTACTAGTTAGTGACATTTGGATGTTGAGACGATCGAAATTGAGATTACCGTTTGCCGTTGTATCCATTCTGGAATCGAGGTGTTGTCACGTTCAATCAGCTAGTTTCCCGACCTAATAGTGTTTTTCTGAGAGTTACCGCTTGTGTTTCGAGCGTTGCTAAGGGTGACAGGGAGAAACACGTTACCGTCGTTACCCTTACCCACCGGTTAAAATTGGATTCTGCAACTTCACTGTGTATATCAGGCGGCTCGCGGGCTCTCGGCTATATAAGCCTTCTCGAAACCGCCGAAACCAACATTAAATTCGAGTTGTACATTTAGGCATTTTACTGTTTTAAGTTCACCGTCAATTAAAAATCGTCGGGAGAAAAGTGATTCATACTTTCGTCCTTTTACAATTTTTTCATCAACTCTATTGGACGGTTTCAGCATGCTCAGAGGCTGGTCGGACCATGGTCGGACCGATTTACCGATTTGTGCTGATTGAGAGTACGGAACTACGGACTACGGAGACAGTTTTGAAAAGGTTGGTTTTTATTGGTTATAGAAACTGACAGAATTTTTCTATCAACATAATATGCAATTAATAATGACCTTATCCAGTTTGCATTTTGGACATTCGTATTTTTTTTCAGAAGAATAGAAATCGTGCCATCTATTGAGAGTGCGTAAAGCTGCGCAGAAAATTCATGTTTTGGTAAAAAAGTAAAAAACGTCATCAGTTGTTAGAGAAGCCAAGTCAAAAATTGAATTTAATATATTTTAACAGAAAACAAGAAAGTAAGTAATTTCATTTAAATTTGACCAGACGCATTGGATTCATTTAAATAATTTTTTCCTCTTTTTTCCACGAACATCATCACTTCCGGATCTTTGTAAATAAAAATTTACTTTATTTTTCAAAATTATATTAATCAATGCTATTACTATCTTAATCGAAAAAAAATATTTCTTGAAAAATAAGATCGTATGCAATAAATAAACTTCGGAAACTAATTGCATTTATTTTTCATTTTAAATGTGGAAATGTTCTTTATCACTTGCAACACTGCACAAATATGTCGATCAGAATCATCAAAAGATATTTTTGAGGCAGTCGACCTCTAGGGTTTGTCAGATCAAAAATATCAATTAGGTAAATTCTTACCTTAAATTCAAAGCTTCTGCATTCTGCAAATTTGTGATAGAAGACGTAAAAGGGAGAAATATTTCATTTATTCTTGAAACCCGCAATTAAGCGAAATCCAAGGAGACCTAAGAACACGAGAGTGAGAGACGTCCTTGGCCATTCGCGTTTGACGGCCTTTTTTTCCTGCAATTGCAGCTCTCGGGGATTTTTAGTTTTTTACACCACCATAGACAAGAGAATTTTTTCTCTACTGCACTTGGCCTCTCGCTTTTTCCAACGAAATCAGACGTTCTTCAGCTGATGAGATCCAATAATAGTGTCTTAGTGAAACAGATTAGTTGGTGTGTCCTAACACGAGTGCTTTTCAACGTTCATTGTTTCGGAAAAGCAGGTTCGTGAAAACTCCTTCTAACGTCGAGAATATTTTTTTTGGTAGATAGTCGATATCTTGACTTTTTTAAGATGCTCAAACTACTTTCCATTTAACTAACTGTAAAAGGGATAAAGACATTTTGCTAACAGTCCTCTGTTGAATATTTTTATTTGCAAATAGTAAAATTGAAATATTAATAAATAGTTTGTTTTTAGTGCAGGTACATTATGGATTCTGATGAGGATATAATGTATGATGATGATTATGATGACTCAGGTAATGAGTCCAGTGGTGATGATGATGTTGAGTTTGCGATGGTGGAAGAACCTAATAATCCCAAAGAAAGGCAAGAACTTGATGAATATCCTTATGAAGTCTTGACCACTGAACAAATTCTTCAGCACATGAATGAGTGTATGAAAGAAGTCAACATAGTTGTTGAGGTATATATATTCATATCATTATAACAATATAATAATTCAACCTGACTTCTTTGCAGATGCCCTCCACTGTGATTCGAATGTTGCTTAACCATTTTCGTTGGGATAAAGAAAAACTAATGGAGAGATACTATGACGGAGATCCAGAAAAACTTTTTACAGAAGCTCATGTTGCAAGTCCATTTGCCAAAACTGCAGTTCCAGCTAAAGTTGCCAAGAAAGATCAAAGACGTGCATGTCCAAATTTTGAGGAATGTGAGGTGTGTTATAATTGTCGTAATAATATATTTGTTTGAAAATATTGCACCTTTCAACATGCATCTCTGTTTGGTCTAGATTTGTTTATCTACTTTACCTTCATCTGTGATGTCTGGATTGGAGTGTGGACACCGTTTTTGCGTCTCATGCTGGGCTGAATATCTCACAACTAAGATCATGTCAGAAGGTATCGGCCAAACTATATCCTGCGCTGCTCACAACTGTGAAATTCTAATCGATGATGCCACCTGTCATGAAACTCGTACCTGACGCCAAAGTACGACTCAAATATCAACATCTCATCACAAACAGCTTTGTGGAGGTATTTTTTTTTCCCAATTATTATTAAAATAAATTTCTTGAGTAATAATATTCATGTTCGTTGTAGTGCAATCGGTTATTAAGGTGGTGCCCAAGTCCGGATTGTAGCAGTGTTATTCGAGTCCAACACGTGGAATCGCGTCCAGTTACATGCCGTTGCGGACATACGTTTTGTTTTGCTTGTGGTAACAATTGGCATGAGCCCGTTCGCTGCACACTTCTCCGGAAATGGATTAAAAAGTGCGACGATGACTCCGAAACATCCAATTGGATTGCAGCTAACACCAAGGTTAGAGCACTGCGACGTAGTGATAATTTTCTCTTATTTTTATTCTTTTGTATTACAGGAATGTCCTAAATGTAAAGCTACGATTGAAAAAGATGGAGGATGCAATCACATGGTTTGTAAAAACTCGCACTGTAAAACTGAGTTTTGTTGGGTTTGTCTTGGACCATGGGAGCCTCATGGAACTTCGTGGTAAATTTCAAACAGTTAAACCGTATGAAAAAGGTTTTGCTAATTTTTCACACATCAGGTACAATTGCAATCGTTACGATGAAGATGAGGCCCGAGCAGCTAGAGATGCCCAAGAGCGTTCAAGGGCGGCGCTGCAGCGTTATCTCTTTTATTGCAATCGCTACATGAATCACATGCAGTCACTACGTCTGGAACATAAGCATTACGCCACTGTTAAGGAGAAAATGGAAGAAATGCAACAGCACAACATGTCATGGATTGAGGTAAGCAGAACATTTCATAGTCGTGAAACAAAACTAAAGTTACACTGTTATATTATAGGTCCAATTCTTGAAAAAGGCTGTTGACATACTGTGCCAATGCCGACAGACTTTGATGTACACCTACGTGTTCGCCTACTATTTGAAGAAAAATAATCAGTCAGTTATTTTCGAGGTACGTTATTGAATTTTCGGTTCTTAGTGAAGTCAAAATTGATACAATTTGTTGCTTACATAGGACAACCAGAGAGATTTAGAAACAGCAACTGAGAAGCTTTCTGAATATCTTGAGCGCGATATCACACAAGAGAATCTCGTCGATATTAAACAGAAGGTCCAAGACAAATACAGATACTGTGACAGCCGGAGAAGAGTATTGGCTGAACACGTTTACGAGGGTTACGACAAGGAATGGTGGGAGTATAATGACTAATTCAAAGTGAATGAAAGAAGTGCGCCAATCCTTGTTGTGTCAAATTTCGGAACGCAACAAAAAGTCGGAATAGGCAAGAGCGAGTTCATTTAGTCTCTTTTAGAAGAATGGAAAGAATCAAGGTCAAACGACAACCGCATCAGCTTTCGTTCGTCTTGTTGTTTGAATACTTGAATTTAACGCTCCTGTCCTGAAAATTTCAGAAATTTTTTCTCTTTGTGTATGTGGAATGCTCGTTGTGCACTCTGCTATACATTCAAAATCGTTTATCCCTCCCAAATCTTTTTCGCCCTTTTTGTTGTATTGCTTTCAATCCATTATTGTACATGTACCCTTTTGCGGCGAAATGGATACATTTATATCCGCGTCTTTGCGGAACGATATTTTGTTTATATCGATTATTGTTGATTAAGGAGCTTCCGGCCTTTAGCCTGGCTTGCAGCATCCTTCCATCAAGTCGATTTTCTTGGTTTTGTCATCTCTTTTGCAGTATTTTACAACAAAAGCAAGAATTCTTCTCGTCTTTCTAAAACAAGGATATTTTTTTTTAAATCAGCGGGCCATCATACGTTTGAATACATCGCAGCGTAGACCCTAATGTTGGTTACACTTTTCTCGTTTATAAATTAGACCTTCATCGATACGGTACCTATCTGCCTCTTAAAATTCATGTTCTGGTGTGAATGTTTATACGAAGTATACGAGATAAAACAGAAAGTGTGATGTAGTTTATTCGAGTTTTTTATTCCTTATTTCACATAATTTATATGATTTTCATCTAGTATTATATTTCAAAAGATCTATAATAATATAATATATGAAGTTCCTGGACAATATAATTTACCTTAATCTTAATCTGTGTTGTTCACTGAGATTTTTGTTGACTACAAATAACAAATCTTTATTTTTTTCTTTTTTAAATCTTTTTTTATCTTTTTCTTTAACAAACTTTTTCTGAAGAAATATTTCATCATCCTGACGTACTACGTACAACACGTAATTTTTTCCCTCCCACTAATGATGCAAACCTCGAAAAACTATGAACAAATCGTTATGGATAACAAGATTTTAGTGTCTATTTTAACTGTAAACATAGTGATTTTTATTGCGTCAGTCTCCTTTACCATTTACCAAACAGGGATCTATGTACGACTACGACATTATATAAATGAAGCTTCTCACTTAGAGTTGTGCTTGACGTAGACAACCGGGCGTATAGTGCGTTGTCGCAAGTCGCAACTCGTATGAAACATAATCAAACTATTTCCAGTTCCGATTTTTGGTTTACTTCCAAGTTCCAACAGTCATCATAATTTATCTCATACCTGGTCTGGTCATACACTGGTACCGGATGACTCTGCTCTGCTCCTGATCGGCACAGATCGGTATGACCATAATGCAGCGAGCTAGTAGATACTTCCCAGTTTTTACCAGTAGTCGGAAGTTGGATGAGTTGGAGGGGGTTGGGGAAAATATAACACAACAACAAAGCGAATATTTCAAGAGGAACATTTTACTTTTCTTTATTGACACTGCAAGGCTGTGATCCCCTGTCTATGTGCATGTATCAAAGTTTCATTCTATGAGTAGGTTTAGTTTCATCATTTGTCATCATGTGAGTGTTTTTGTGGTTTCATTTTGATGGGTTTTATAAAAAGCCTTGCTGGGGGGTCTGTGTTTCTTAGAATCTAAAATAACAGCTGTTGCAGCTTGTATAGGTTGCTGGTGTAAGGTTTTAAAAAATGTTGAATTGTATATTTATAGACCCCACATAATCTTGACCATGGCAACAGCTAAAGAAAAATCTCCAGAAGCAGAGAATGGCAATAATAGTTTGGCTAATCTTCTGTCTGGGTTGCACACAGCATCTGACAATGTAAACAGTCCACATGCAAATGGGATAGACTTTTCTAGTGTAAATACCAAGGTAATTTGTTGCAAATATTTATATTGGAATAATATAGGTCTATTGACAATTTTGTATTGTTTGATTATCACATTGATGTAGGATGCCCTTGTTAAACCAACAGAAAGTCAATTTGACCTCTTAGTGAAAAAAATTCAATATTTAATTGAAATGGGTAATGGTGAAACCATACTTGAAGTCGGAGCTGGTGAAGGTAATTGATTTAGTTAATAAAAAATAAAAAAATTGGTGTGATCTATATCTATATTTGAAACCAGGTGAGGAAAGTGGGTTGGTTGAAGAAGATTACAGAGCTGCTGTGGCAACCCTTGAGTCTATAGCGACGACACTTGAAGCCGATTGTGTGTTGCTTCGCGAAAGGACTTCTGAATGCGGAATTGTTGGCCAGTATCTAATCCGCCATCGAGCAGAGCAAGAAGATTTCGTAGAAATTCGGTAATGAGTCCTGTGTGTGTGTGTGTCATTGTTGGTTCGATCTCTTATTTTTTGAATTAACGCCTAAAACAGAGTTGCGGTAGTGGGTAATGTTGACGCTGGTAAGTCAACTTTACTTGGTGTTTTGACCCACGGTGATTTGGACAATGGTAGAGGTCTCGCTCGCCAAAAACTCTTCCGTCATAAACACGAAATCGAAACAGGAAGAACGTCATCAGTGGGGAATGATATCCTTGGTTTTGATAGTAGTGGAAATGTGGTCAATGAACCTGATCACGGCACATTGGATTGGGTAAAAATCTGCTCGAAAGCGACAAAGGTAATTTATATTTTCCAATCACTCATTTTCCCGCTTAATAATCTAGCATCTTTCATTACACATTCAGGTAGTGACATTCATTGATTTGGCCGGCCATGAGAAATACTTAAAAACAACAGTCTTTGGAATGACTGGGCATGTACCAGATTTTACGATGTTAATGGTAATATTTTAGTAAAATAGATTTTAGATGGACAAATAGGTGTTAAGATTTTCTCGTGACACACAGGTTGGGGCCAATGCAGGCATTGTAGGAATGACGAAAGAACATTTAGGACTAGCATTAGCCCTCAATGTCCCAGTATTTGTTGTTGTAACAAAAGTAAATATATTTCATTTATTTACTATATTACTTTGAAATTTCGCGACTGAAAGGTTTGAATTCTCAGGTTGACATGTGTCCGGCAAACGTTTTACAAGATACACTTAGACTATTGCTGAAGGTTTTGAAATCACCAGGTTGTCGAAAAACACCGCTCTTAGTTCGAACTAAAGATGATGTTGTCTTAAGCGCCACAAATTTCGTGTCGGAAAGGTATGAGTGAATGGAATTACGATAACACAATTCCATAATAACGTTATTATTTTTTTATTTAATCGATTTAGATTATGCCCAATTTTTCAAGTATCCAACGTTAGCGGTCTAAATCTTGACCTCCTTAAAACGTTTATGAACTTGTTGAGTGCGAGAATGACCCCTGGCGCTGATGAACCCGCCGAATTTTCAATCGATGATTCGTATTCTGTTCCAGGTGTTGGAACAGTTGTTTCAGGAACAACATTAAGAGGCACAATTCGACTGAATGATACGGTAATCTTTTATCTATGCTCTCTACACTGCACACCTTAAGACTCCAATCAAATTATTAGCTACTCCTTGGACCTGACCCTGTTGGACAATTTATTCCTATTGCTATTAAAAGCATACATCGTAAGCGGATGCCAGTTAAAGAAGTTCGCGGTGGTCAAACAGCCTCATTTGCCCTTAAAAAGGTTTGACATCAGTTTTCAGATTTTTTGTGGGAATTGTCTTCAGGAAAAAAATATGTGTATAATTTTTCATAGATTAAAAGGTCACAGATCAGAAAAGGGATGGTTTTGGTATCTCCACTACTTAACCCGACGGCATCTTGGGAATTTGAAGGTGAAATTCTAGTCCTTCATCACCCTACTACAATTAGCACACGGTACCAAGCAATGGGTATGAAAAATAACAAACAAGCATTATGGGTTTGGGGATTATAACTGTTTTTTTTTTATATATATATTTTGCAGTTCACTGTGGAAGCTTGCGACAAACAGCCCAAATTCAAAAAATGTCCCAAGAGTGTTTACGTACTGGCGATAAGGCCTTGGTTCATTTTCGCTTCATCAAGCATCCAGAATATATTAAACCGGGTTTACGATTGGTGATTATCAATAATTTTAGGTTTTGAACTCTTGTCCTTATTTGAGTTATGTATTTTCGATTAGGTTTTCCGAGAAGGAAGAACTAAAGCAGTAGGAAACGTTGTACGAGCTATCCCTCATACAGTTCAGACGCAAACAACCAATCGCTCGAAGCCAACCAAAATGCAACGATACTCTCAACAGGTTAGTTAAATTGTGTAAATTGGATTATCTTTCAATTCGTAAAAATTCGTAAAAATTTTCTAAATTTTACGTAAAAAGCAGCAGCAGCCTCAACAGAGTAGTGAACTGCAAGACAACGGAGAAAAACACGAGAATCAACCCCAGAAACCGTCAAAGAGAAATCGAGGGCGCCGCACCTATAGTACAACACCAGTAGTACCTACTACCACCTCTATTAAAGAGAATTGATCTTTTTATCATTATAGCTGTCATGTCAAGGTTTGGGTTTTCAATCACCTTTCGGATCTCTCTTTAAATGTACACGTTTAATCAAGGAATTTGATGCAGTAATGTTCACTACTTTATTGACAATAAAATTGAAAGAAATACACAAATTCTTGGAAGATCATTGTCACCTTTTTTTAACATCTTTGATTTCTTTAATTCCCTGCTTCAGTTCTTCTTTGAACCTTCCATGAAATGAAATAAATCTCTCTCCTCCCTTCTTTAGTTTATCTTGAACAACTCCTTCTCCCACAGTCTTACCCTTATGGTACAAATAAACAGTGAGTCTAGCAGCTCGGCGTACAGGATAGGAATCGGAGAGTTTTTCGATAAGTTGAGGGTTATTGGCGAAGTAATGGAATAAGTAACGGAAAACCATAATTAATGTTGATTGATTTGATACTCTGACTGAGTTTCTCGATCAAAGGAGGTAATGGATCTGTATTTGTTGAGAAGATCTCTTTTCAGTGTGAGTTGTCTTCTGAGTAAATCAATTTGTAGCAGTTGTTCGTCTTTACTGAGCTCAATGCCAGGAAGCTTTTTGACCTGAAATTATTACAGAATTGGTTAAATATTTAGGTGGTATAAAATAGAAAATGAGTATTCACATTAACACATCAATAACAAAAGTTTAAATACAATATAGCACAGAATAGACATTAAAATATAAGTAACATTATCAGTCACTCAACATTCATATTTTAATTTTGTCATCTTATAAATCAAGCCATTACAAAATATGATTGAGAACTAGTTCGAAACCCTTACCACTTCTCTTGCGTGATCTAATTTTCTTTGTAATTCCAGAACCTTTTGGCCTGCTTCTTGACTGTCTTTCAGTTTTTGGGCGTTATCTTGTTGTTCTTTTTCTACACTGTAATTGAAATGGTAAAAATTGAATTTTTTCTCATCAGAAAATAAGTTATTTTATACCTTTTTATTATGTCGTATATAGTAGAGAGTAAATCAAAGTCTCCTTCCGAAAAATGTTGAGTCGCCATTGTGTGTCGCCAACAACCTTGTCTGCTTCTGCAATATTATTATTAACCATAAAGGCAAAATGCCATCTGAAAAAATTCACTCGAAAATATTAAATTTCTCGAAAATACGCTATATAAAATATATACAGTTGTGTTCAAACTTCATTTCGAATTTTTTTTTTTTTTTTTTTGCAAACAAGGTGATAAAACTAATATAGGCAGATGCAGATAGCTAAGTAACTTGCGCATCAAGCCCTCAATATATTCTTTTTAAAATTTTGATTATCTTAAAAAAAAAATTTCCAGATTAAGAAACACATTAAGTTTATTTTTTGCTACTCGAGGCGAGCAAGCAGCAAGAATTAAAAGAACACAATTTGCATGTTCGGGTCTACGTGACTCATTTTTCTGATCCTTTTTTGTATTTTCCCAATTTTGCATACTGTACTTATGGTTCGTTTCAAGTTTTAATCAATATTGTAGAAAATATTCCGTAAGATAATGTCAACATCGAGTCATCGAGATGTAACCGTATGGCCTCTGTGTCGTAACTCGTAATGTTTTAATATAGGTCAGTTTCGCAATCAAAGATTTTGGGCTTGGGGTAGGATATTCACCTGCCCTGATAAGGCGCCAAAACGCGCCTTAAGAATAATGTGAATAATTCTAAGTGAAGTTATTTTTTTTTGTTAAAAACAATCTGAAGTTGTTGATTGAGCCTAATAGTTCCTCTATTGTGTATAGAATACTTAGAATAGGCATAAGGATATTTATACAGGCCTACTATTTAACCAATAGTTGCATTTCTTTGTTTGTGTTTGAATTTTAACCGTTAGGGGGAATATCTGCAAGTTTTTTTTCCGCGCCTGCGTAAAAAGGGGGAGGAGGTAGAGCGGGATAGGGCCCTAGGGCCTCGTCCTGGCCTCAACAAAAAGAGACGCCATTATTCGTGAGGTTTTCAGAGAGTGCAGACCCTAACTACTACGTGTGGTAAGTTCTCAATTAAAGTTTCACTAATTTAACAATGTTAAACTCTGTCTTTGTTGCTGTCATCAGGAAGAGTGAATTTTCTAGATACGTTTAAGTGTTTTAAAAGACTAAATTGGTGGTGAAGTGGTGATGAAAGTTCTGTTTCAAAGTTGTGTCGTTTCTGGGTTTTTCACCGTTCGTCTCGGGAATGGGGTTCATCGGCCAAGCCCTGTATCTAGTGTAGAAGAGAGGAGAGAGAACATTTCTCGAGGACGCGTTAGTTTTTTCTCCCTATGAATCGATAGTAATAGCGCCGTGGTTGCCACATTGTATTTTTCCCGCCAAAGCGACCTGAAGTTGTTTTTGACAGCCAACGTGTTGAATCGTTATTCCGTCGAGATATTTTTATAGATTCTCAATTTCTTTTGGTTTTTATTTTACATATTGGCTGAAGGTACTAAACTTCCAGAGTCCTTCCAGAGTCTGTCCAGTTTACATTTGTAAATTGATAATTAGTCTTTCAATTATGGTCATCATCACATGGCTAATAATGTTTTTCACTAATGTTTGTTAAATCTTTAAAGCATTTTGATGATAATACTAATGTATGCTTTTTCTTCCAGACTAGATTAAACAGTTGAGGAAAAATGGCTCGTACCAAGCAGACAGCTCGTAAATCCACTGGTGGTAAAGCTCCACGAAAACAACTTGCAACAAAAGCTGCTCGTAAGAGTGCCCCATCAACTGGAGGTGTAAAGAAGCCCCATCGTTATAGGTAAAATTAAGTATTTGGTAGCTTTTAACATTCTCATTTTTTGTTTTTCAAATTGTTATTTTGGCTGTGATTTGTACTGATAATTTCAAGTGATTTATCTAATGCTACAACAATTCAACCATTCATTTTATAAAACAGGCCTGGTACCGTTGCTCTTCGTGAGATTCGTCGTTACCAGAAATCAACAGAGTTACTTATCCGCAAATTGCCATTCCAGCGTCTCGTCCGTGAGATTGCCCAGGATTTCAAGACTGATTTGCGTTTCCAGAGTGCGGCCATCGGCGCCCTGCAGGAGGCTTCGGAAGCTTACCTTGTCGGCCTCTTCGAAGACACAAACTTGTGCGCCATTCACGCCAAGCGTGTCACCATCATGCCCAAAGACATTCAGCTGGCCCGGCGTATTCGTGGAGAGCGTGCTTAAGAGCAAGAAATCATCCTATCTGACACAACAACTACAGTTAAATTTCCTTCCCTCCCCCACGCTCCATTTTTTACGCGAAGCATTTTTCATCGTCCCGCCACTACCACTACTTTTTTAGAATTTTCTAACTCGGAAAGGCCCCTTCAAATATAAACAATCAAATCGAATTTTTTTTTTTTTTTTTTTAACGTCTATTTCCTCCGTTTTGGACTTTGGTCGCGCACCCGCCACGATCTCATATACCGCACTTCATGTTTTTAATCCGGTGTGGAGGGATTTTTGTTGTACGTTGTATAAGTTAAAAAAACAAACAAGCAAAAAAAAAGTAAAAGAATCAGATCGGATAATATGGTCGTTCCCTCATTACTGTCTGTCGCGTGATGACAGCTCAAGAATAAAGATACATTGGATATCACCTTCGAAGAACTAGATACGGGAAGTGAACGAAATTGTATGCTGAGCCGCCCCCTTCTAGACACTATACCCCATACCCTTTCTATCTCAGAAAAAAAACACAACTAGACTCTTTACTGTCTTTATGTAACGCATTTTTTTTCCTTCTAATCGATCGCCAGTCTTGTATGTGTCTCTGTTCGGTGGAGGGATTGTCTTTCCTAATGACATCTCTGCAAAATTCTGTTTTGTGTTTGAATTTGTGGGGGGTTCTTTTTCACCTTTTCAAACCCAACCCAAAATCACTTGGACTTTCATTTCACAGCATCTTTTCGGCGTATTTTGTGTACCGTCGCGTTGGTACTCTATAGAATGTCGCTGTCTACTCATTTAATAAATCTTTTTCTAATACCTTTATCCACGCGAGGTCCTTCATTCAAATAAAAATGTGCGGTACTTACTACTTAGAGCCAAGACTAAGTAAAACAAGAATGTTGTTTGAAGGATAAAGTAACACAAGCTAAGCTTAACTAACTTTGTTACAAACAAAAATTTGGGCAATAAATGGGCGAATATTTTTTCAAGAGTATTTTAATCCACAATGCCATCATAGCAATTTTGGTCACTGAATCACAATGATATAGTGAGTCGGATGTTTTCAAAGTTTTAGGACTAATGGCCATTAATTAAAGACTTTAAATTGTCTTAAGTCCGACTACTTAGAGTCTTAGACATAACCAGAATTTAATAAATCTTTACAAGAATGATATGAATCCGTGTAGTTTGTACAAGAATTCCATAATTTATATAGTAACAGTCCAACACGAATTTAATTTTAATGTTATTCGCCACATAGATATGTAAGACGGCGAGTGAACTCGGCCGCAATGAGTCAACTTCAACTAATTTTTTTTCTCAAATTTGTATATTTGCCTTTGCTTCTGGCGTACTGGGACCTACGGCCCAAAAAAAAACGTGCGCGGCAGCTTTAAGCTTGAAGTGATGAAGTCTTAACTCTAATATAAAAGCAGTCTAAAAGACTCACTCTGAAATTTTGATTCTTGAACTCGGTTTTTGCCGCGCACGTTATTTTGTGTTTGATTTGGTGCGGCAATACTGTACAATAACCTGGGGGGTTCCTGCCCTCATTCGCAGGATGGGGAATGGAAGCAGGCGATGTTTCCTCAGCACTGAATGTACAAATGGTTGTCACTTCACCTCGTGGTTCGGCCACTCTAACACTGAATTCAGTATGTCTTAGAACAAAATTGGTAAGTTTTCGTTAATATTTTTCTGAATTTACTTTAATGTTAAATGTAATGTCACTTTTCTTATTACCTTGAAGCCATGGCTTTATTAAGTGTCTTAAAATGTAGCGTCGTTCCAAATCTTGAAAAATTTATAAATTAATTTATAGAACTATTTCAAAATATTTGTTCTAAGATAGATAAGTGTAAACTTTGTTTTAGTATTTTTATTATTTAGTTTGCATAAGTGTTCTCATTCTAAACATGCTAAAGATTTGATATTTGACTCATTTCTTTTTCACATTTCATGCAGTATGTTGGCAGATATGGCTATGGATGTGATGTGATATAGAATACACCTGACTCAAGTCATCATCCCACATCACAATCAGAATTTGAGGTATTTTTTATACACATCTGAATATATTTATCTTTGTTTATGATGATAATTACAGACCTGTTCTGATAATTTTGAGGAAAAATTAATATATAACCTGATGTTTAAAATTTTACATCTTGTGTTAGTGTAGATTAAGAGGGTTTTAATGTTTACTCCTTTTCTGTATAGGTGGGTGTTTCAAAGTGGTCATGATCTTCTGTTTAGGCTGGATTTCCATCCTCTAAACCTTGATAAGGTTAGATTTTCATTTATTTTTCTGAAAGAGGAGACTTGGGTTCCAATGATGATCATTCTCTCTGATTTGCACTATGTTGCAGTTGAAGTCAATCAAACTATTAGACATGCATGACTCTGATATCTCCATCTTCAAATTGTTGATTGGATAATTGTAGTTCTTGCTAATTTTTATCTGTTCACAGGGTGTTCATTGCTATTCTTTGGTTGCAGTTGTATTTGTGGGATGTCTGAACAGGTTGGTTAAATTTTTGTGTTCTATCTTACTATTTATTCCTGTGACGATAATATAATATACCAGACAACAAGCTGGTGGTACAAACTGATTTATTGAGACTGAGGAAAAACTGTTACTTTATTACATTGTACAAATTCATCTTATAGATCATACAGTAACTATGTTTCATTGCTCTTCAAGCAGGAAAATCTTCAACACATTCCAGTGAAGTCATATCCAATATGGACATTGTCAGGTATTTAAAATACTTGTTTTAATGTTTGATGTATTATGATGCATACAACTTATATCTGAAAATTTTTATGATTAATCAAAATTTTCGTCACTACCACTGAATAGAATAGATAGTTTAAGGCAGCCGATATCATTAACTCTAATTAACCAAGATTTGTCTTTTGAATTTATAGGAAATGAAGGGGTTTAGCCTGACTGACCTGCAACGAAATGAATACGAATTGATTTTCTACTGGTGGTGCAGGTAATTCTAAAAATGTTTCTGTAATTCTGTTAAATTTTAATGATGACATTGTAAATTTCTGACATCTCTTCTGAGTTTGTCGTTGAAGAGCCATTTACCCCTGACTATTAGTTTGGTTGGAGATATCTATGTTGTTCTCTTGTGTTATAGCTATCATTTCTGTTTTTACGCAGTGGCTCCGTTCTTCGACTGATGTAGGATGTGTTCGCCGATTGCTCCCCGGAAAATTAGGGTAAGAATTGTTAACTAATAATTAAATGTATGGCACCGGAAAGTCAGCGACTAACCTCTTTCTACTCGGTTAGTGGCGTTACTTTGGTGGTAAATTAAATAATTTTCTGGTGGAAGATGCCTTTACCGTTCTGGTATAGGTGTTTTCAAATCCCGCATTTTTCGAAGACTTGAGAGTTGTAATTGATATTTTTTTCAAGTTCATAGCAAGTTCTCCTACAATGTTATTTTTTACAGGTCTGTGTTGAAAGGTGAAGAAGCTTCGTTGGCACCAAGCAGTATTGTCGGCTAGGAAACTTCAGGTTGGTGCAGTTAGTGTAATGCTCACCCCGCTAATTAAGCCGATTGAGTAAGCCCATAATTGGCTATTCTTTGGTATACGGTGGGAACATTAAAATGCTATTCCGTGTAAGGTCTTCTGTCTACCTCGACAGAAAATCTAAGGGTGAAGGAGCAATATTTAATTTTATTTATATTGCAGTGCATTTAAAATAAGTTTTATTCTTATTTATTTTATGTATTTATTTATATTTAGTCTACGCTTGGCTCTAGGTTCAAGGGCGGACGCGTTTTGGTTTACCTTTCGCCATCTCAGGTATTGATTTATATTATCTAGACATTTTCGATGGCAGTATATTTGGTGTCACTACTTTTTGTAGTTGTACACATCCCTGCTGTCATAAAGAATGGTTCGTAGTATATCCTTCGTCTTGTCTGGTGCTGTAGACATGGGGAGTGGAAAGCTACGCTACATTTTGTTTTGTATTCTAGTCGAGGAAGTAATTGATTTGCTTATGTTTTTTCAATAGATATAACTGTTGCCGAGGGATTAATCTGTAATCGAAAAATGTTGTGATGTCGCTATATTACACTACTTCATCTCTTTAATGTATGGTTGGTTGTTTGTTTGAATAAAAGTTTCATTTTATTTCGCATTCACTTGTTCATTCTCTTGAAATTCTCTAGTGTAGCTGTCTGAGTTAACTGCTTTGTGCCGAGGTCTTGTTTATTTTTTATGTAATCCGTGAATCATCTAGAATCTGAAGATGTATAGAATCGTTGGATTTTAACGTTACCGGCTGTTAAATAAATGAACGCCGAGTACATGTGTTTCAATGAAAATTATACTGATAAATACGCCAGGCAGCATAGTAAAATTGTTAGCGAGACAAATATGTTAAACTTCATCGGATAATTTGGGAAAATGCAGTGGCTTATAATATATACTCAGAAAACTTTCCGTTTATCTATTCTATTAAACCTTAAACGATTACAAAATGTTACGAATTTAAAAATACACAATCGCAGCACAAATCTTATTACTTAATAAACTTAATGCTTTCATACTTCGTATTATATTGTACTATATTGGTATTGTATGTTAGTAAAAGCGCCATTGCAAAGGGTCTGTAAAACGTTCGTCTATTCTCTTGAACTAGCTTTACCGTATCGTATCCATATTGAATAAAATTTCACTGCTGACTATAAGCTCTTTAAATGTTAGAGATTTTTTTATTATAAAAAAATTATGTCTCCTATCCAGAGGTATAGAAGAGTTCCAGTAGACTATATAAAAGTAGGTCTGAGGTCTCCTATATACTGTGCTCTAGCATTGCTGAAAGTAAATAAACAGACAAGCAGACGATATTTTTTTTTCAGTCTGAACAGGATATCGACGAAAAATGTGTGGGATTCTATTATGTGTTACAACCAAGACGGAAGATCACAATAACGCTAAACAACTGGTAGTTAAACTTTCAACAATTTTTGTCAAATAAATGAATACTTTAATAGCAAAGCAGTAACTTTTCTGCAGGCTAAAAACAAAGCTGTTTTGGAACGAAGAGGCCCGGATGCTAATCATGAAATCGAAATAGATTTGAGTTCTTGGAAAGCAACATTTTCTGGTCACACATTATGGTTACAAGGGGATTCCCCTGTTCCACAACCATTGGTAGACTCAAGTGGTAACATCCTTCTGTGGAATGGAGATGTTTTTTATAGTCGAATAGGAGAAGAAACCATTCCAAAAGGACATTCAGATACAAAATTTCTTTTAGACCAACTTGAGAAAGTTAAAACAGTGGAAGAAATATGTAATCTTTTGGAAAATATAAAGGGCCCTTGGTCACTGATTTACTACAAGAAAAGCCTTAATGGAATAATTACTGGAAGGGACAGGTTTGTTTAAAAATGTCATAACTAATAATATGTTGGTACATGCTGCATGGGTATTTATTAGGTTTGGAAGGCATAGTTTACTCTGGAATTGCTTGAATGGAGATGGGGAACAGCATCACTACTCCCCACAATTAATAATTTCATCCTCATCACAGTGCTCAACATTATGTGAAATACCTGCTCATAGTTTATACCAAATAAGCTTTGAAAACACAATTTTTGTTCAAAAGATCTACTCACGGAATCCATATGCTATCAACAAAAAGTCTGTATCTGATCACGAATTTTTTGGTTGGATTCCTCATTTGTCGGGAAACGAATCATCTGATCAAATTATTACTGATTACTTGAACATTTGGCAAAGAGAAGTTGAGGGATTAAAAGCCACTCTGTTAGAATCTATAAAAAATCGAGTTCATTGCCAGCCAATGCTTTGTAAGGCATGCGTGCTACTGCATCTCATTGGAAAATCCATTCAATGCACCCATTCAAAAGTGGCCATTCTATTCTCCGGTGGTTTGGATTCAAGTGTACTAGCTGCACTTACAGATCGTGTTTGGCCAGAAAACGAATCAATTGATCTCTTGAATGTAGCATTTCCATTACGCGCTAAGAATAATCCGTCCGCCAACAAATTTGATGTTCCTGACCGCCTGACTGGTCTCCAAGCGTTAGAAGAATTAAAAAAGCTGAACCCTTCTCGAAAATGGAATTTTTGCGAAGTATTTTAATTGTTCAAATCATTGCTCATTTTTATTATTGTAAGTTTCTTTACTTGCGTGATTAGATCAACGTGGAAGTAGAAGAATTAGTCGAAATAAGGAAGTCAAGAATCGCGGTACTTATTCATCCAGCCTCAACCGTTCTCGACGACAGTATCGGTTGTGCCCAATGGTTCGCTACTCGAGGACAAGGTGTTTTGACCGGTTCCGCGAACAATGAGGAATATGTATCTCCAGCCAGAGTAAGCCGACACTTGCATTCAATTTTAAAATCCTTTTTCGTTTATTAATATGAAAGTATTTCGATTGATGTTTATCGTTTAAGGTTGTTTTGATGGGTGCAGGAGCGGACGAACAACTGGCTGGTTATGCTCGACATCGGCAAAAGTTTTCAAATGGAGGCTGGCCGTTACTTGTCACCGAGATAGAAATGGAAATGAACCGAATATCAGAAAGAAATCTCGGTCGTGACAACCGTATATTAGCCGATCATGGTAGAGCTCCAAGATTACCGTATCTCGACGAAATGGTTGTTGAATATCTAGCTCAGTTGCCAATCTGGACTAAAGTTGATCTAAGGTTACCGATCGGACTAGGCGATAAAATAATTCTTAGAGCCCTCGCCTATCAAATGGGATTGAATAAAACTGCCATTGAACCCAAACGAGCCATTCAGTTCGGATCAAGAATAGCAAAAACTGAATCCCGAAAAGAAAAAGGTTCCCAAACATGTGATCGATTAACAAAATCTCTTGTATTGGAACAATAAGGTTGTATATATTTTCTAAAAAATACATTCAATTGTCATCTGGATTTTTCTTGATTCGGCTTATTCCAAAAAAAATCTTCGGAAAATGCGTTGTCAGGTACGTTTTCATTTGTTTGTCATTGACAGTAGATCCTGATTGGACAATTTAATTACCCTCAAGCGGGACTCATGTAAACATGGGAAGGGGAAGGACATTCGAGACAAGTTTTTGTGTGTGGCAAGGTCGGATAGGTGTTTTAGCATTCCTGACGTAAAAGTAAAAAGAGAGAGGGAGCGAACGTCAGTTGTGTGCATGAGTTCATTACTGATGGTCGCCATTGTTCAGCTTGCTCATCTGGCCGAGAATAAATAACTTGTTCACGCAACTCCTTATTCGATAAGTCGATACTGCCAGGTAGAATCCCATTTTTATTGTTTAATTTTAAAGTATATTTAGTTTTTTTTTTTTCTTAATCTGGATTATTTTATTTTATGTAGTTAAATCTTCAAATTTGTCGTCGGTTTAAATGTCGAATTCGTCACCGAGAGCTCTGGCTACGGCCACTGTGGAACTAGTACGTGATACCTCGCGTCGTTTAAGTGCTGATCTGCGTGACATGAGTCGTGATTTCGGCAACGAGTTTCGTAACATGGGTCGAGAAATTCGTGACATCCATCGAGAGATCGGTCAGCGTTTCCGCAGTTCCTCGTTACAGGGAGTTCCACGCATCGAGATCCCTCGTATTGGCTTGCCTTCCTTCGCCGATGGTCCACGATACACCAACATGGACGACGTCATGCTTCCACCAGGTAAATGATTGCTTTAAGTTATGTAACTTCTGATCGTTAATGAAGTTGCTTGTGTGTCTTTTTAAAAAACCAGGTCAAGAGTTGGATCGACTTTTGGACGACGATGAGGAGAGTATGTGGTCGAGTAATCCACAGCTGTGCTATGAAGAAGAGGGTGAATACCAGTCGTCTAACAGCAATCGTCTTTCCATCATTCGCTCACCGAGAACTGAAGAGATTTTGAAGAATGTGGAGCAGGCTTTACGTAAAACAGATCAAGTAAGAGCATTTATCTACGTTAGCAAATTGCTTGCTTTGTAAATTTGATATTTATTTTATTTATTTTTTGTATATTAGGCTTTACGTGATATGTTGGGAATGGAAGCAAAGAAGAGCATGACATCGGGCATGGTTACACCGAAGAACTGCACAAGAGAGTTGCAACAGCGTATATCTGCTCCACCGCCATCACCGTCTAATTTTGGCTTATCTGCCCCGACCAAATAGTTAACGCGTTTTATTATTGCTTGTCAATCAAGTCTTCCCTAATTGAAAAAGTCTATTTATTTCTCTATTTCTATCAATCATCATATTTTTGTAAAGAATATAAATATACAGCGTATATAAATAAGATTCACAATAAATAAAGGAGCAAATTGTATTTCTTAAATGTTTCATTGTTGTCTAATAATACAAAATAAAAAAAAGGCAATCAGATACAATTCTATTATTATAGTTGAATTGAAAATGGCGATGTGTTGTGTGCTACCTTTGCTATGCTTGTAATTGATTGAGAGGGGTTCCTTTAATTTCAGCTTCTTCTATGATCAATATAGCTTCCATTAGGAGATCACGAAGTTCAGGTTGACGTTCAGTAAACGAAGTTTGCCGCTCTAATTCAGGTTGAGTTTGGCTGCGAGACATACAATTCCATTTGTTTTCATTTCTCTTGGCCTTCTCTGCCTTGTAAACTGAAATATCGCTGTTTGTTTTCGATAGTTGTCTCGAATGACATGGAGTCGCTCTTCTACTGGTACTTATTTCGTCGTCGCCAAAACCAGAATCCATACTGGAAGACTGGCAGTTTATAAGTGTTTGTCGAGAATAAATATTGATTTGCGGGGAGGTTTGAACTTCTTCTTCGGCAAGCACAGCAACAGGTGCAGATTCATTAAATGATAGTTTTCGTTGTTCTTTCATATGGCCGAGTGTTTTTATCGACAACTCCATCAAGGCAAGTAATCCACGACCAGCAGTGCCAGTCGGTTTGAAAGCCGTTGCTATACCGGGAAGAGGTTGACGATCAAGTTCAGCACGAACATTGCCCATGGAACCCGTGAGTTGTAATGCAAAATCAAATGCGGCCTAATGAGGAAAATGTATGATTTTATTATATTAATTTTAATTTAATGATACAAAAAAATATATATATACTTTCGATTTGAGAGCGATAAATGCATTTCCATTTAAATCATTGGTTGAGAGTTGCTTAACAGCTCGCCGCATTTCATGCGCTTGTACAGAGAGTGCGTGACTTGTTTCTGCCCATTTTTGCCTCAACTTTTTGGACTGAATTGGAAAAACAGAAATAATCAAATAAGCTGTATAAGGAGAACCCAAATTCGATTATTCTTATTTTTCACTAACCCTGAGAGCCTTTGTGATGAACGAAATGATAATCGCCCAATAAGCGATGCCCAACATAACCCAAAAAATACAGCAGATTCGGTATAACCATAATTGTGGATAGTTGGTTTCCTGAGCTAATAAAGTTTACACCCATAAATGTAGCGATTAATTTACATATTGTTGTGTGTCAATGTGCCAATAGTTGCGCAATAACAAGATTCATAAATAATATTTAAAGAAGAATTGAATTTTTCTGTCTTACCCACAACAATGTCTCCAAATCCAATCGTTGTGAGCGTCATGAAGGAAAAATATGTTGCATCCAAGTAAGACCAATCCTTAAAATCAATAACAGCAGTTCTATATAGGGTCAAAATATACAACGCGAATGGTGGTAATCATGAAAGTTTGTTCGTACCTCCAAGTAAGTGAAAATTGCGGCTGGAATGAAAAGGAAGACGGCGAGTCCAGGAAGAAGGAAAATGACCGCTGCAATAAAGATGTCGTGCCATTTATCTTTTTGCAACTTATGTCGTCGTCGTTCGTATAGGTGTAAAAAACTGTTGCTGAAGTAGTCGCTGGTTGTAGCTAAGAACACTCCGCATATCGGGATTCCGATCAATCCGTAAAATATGCAGAACACTTTCCCCCCACTACTTTTCGGACTGAATTTTTTCAAACGTAAAATTATCTTGTCGCCAACAATAATTTATTTGTTTTGTTTTTTTCAATACCTGAAATTTCCGTAACCTAGAAAAAGAGAGAAATCGTCAATAAATTTCTTAATTTGTAAACTATGCATATATATAGGATATAAGATACGCTCGGATGACGTAAAATTGTCATAATTCTGTTGTATATATCTGCTGGACTGATTTAATGATTTTTGTCGAAAAAAAGGGTCTGAAAAGGTGTTTCTTAAGTGAAAACTATGCCAGAGTTGTATATTCTCTAGATTCAGTAAAAGCCCATAATTTAGATTCAATTTATTTTCCTTAGTCATGCTTTTAGTAATAAGGCTGATTTGGTAAATCCAAAAACCCTATATTTACTACCGTATTTACTTAGACAAAGGTCAACAAAATTTACTTCACAGATAAAGTGTAATGGTGTAATGAAGAGTAAGACGCAACCTATTACGATATATAATTGAGAAACTTATAAGCAGTCTACAAAAGATTCGCCTGTATCTCGACGCGTCAAAATTAATATACGAATTTTAGAAATAGTTGACTGAGAATATAAAACTGAAATTTAATTATTACCGATGGTGGTGAGAATTGTCATGCACAAAAAAAGCGCACTTGAAAACTCCCATGCAACGTTTTGACTTCCGTTTTCTTCGGACTTTCCCGAATTTGTTAGGTCGTTGCAAGAATCTCTCACGACCTTGTTCCATACTGCAGAATACTTGGGTTCAAGCGGCACACTTAGAGCAATGTTCGTTATGTAGTTTTCGACTAATTTAACAAATCGTTCATAACGTTTTATATTGTTTATATCTCTGCAAATAAGAACAAGTTATTTATATCGGATTATATAGGCTACCTGAATTCACCAGATGTTGACAGAAAGTGGCATTTATCGTCATCGCTATAAATATTTAAAAGAAATTGTGTCAGAGAAGTAGTGATAATATTTCCTCATAGAGATGCGGAAGCTGATCACGAAATTATCAAATATTTAGCTGAATCGAGAGCAAATTGCAGATTTCTGTTGCTTAGCTACGTATACACACGTTGGCTCATTATTTCGCATAATTACAGACCACTATAATACCACTATGTGAATTTCTTGAACATAAAATAAGTAATTTCGTGATAATGCTAAAGGAAGCACAACATAGGGCAGGTTTTCAATTGGCAATTAAAATATCTTGTATCTCTTTCTAAAATATTATTCATGTTCATAAGATACAAGTAAGCAGTTGTTGATTCACCAATTGTTGAGTCGTCGCGCCGACAACACATAAGATTTATAAGAAAAAAAAAACAAGTAGGCCTAGACATTTATACGATTGTAAACTAAAACAACTACGTATACTATGACATTTACTAATTTCCCTATTATTACGTTTTGGCTGCGGAGGGAGATGGTATGACGGATCTTCAATATAGTAATAAACAGCTCCACCCCCAACTAAATAGAACCAGAATCCTAAATGAATAATCACTGAACTTTTCCATCCCATTTTTTTGTTTTGTTTTTTAATATTGCGACTCGGTTGATTTCCGTGGAACGAACTTCACTTTGTTTTCAACACGTTATAACTACAGGCAATGGTAATTGCTTGCATACACAGCCACACCTGTGTAAATCTAACCTAAATAGAGAGGTGTCGCTAGCTAACTGAATTTTCAACTCTTTTGACTTGCACAGTTGACTGTCGTTCTTGACGAGATATAGATAGTGGAAGGTTTTTGTTCATTAAACGACACATCTGGAATCTCAATTAGTTACGGTATTCTTCGAGGAAAAATATTCGAATGTAGTAGAGATGGAAAGAAATCGCATAACATAAATATTGCGTACGTGTTTTGGCTAAATATGATTCCTTTTATAGCTATTATTTTTCAATAAACAGTAGCCGTCCATCACTCATTGCCATGTCCTTCTATCATCTGCCACAATTTCGTAAAAATAACTAATATGCATGTAGTAAGACAATTAATTTTTTATTCGATGAGATGTATACGTACAACACATTTTGCGACTATACAGAGAAAAACCCAGTGTGTATTACACTCTACTTTATGTAATGTTTATTTTAAATTTGAAGGATTTGAGTTGAAGGTCAACTATTTGGAACAAGGATCACGTTAAGAGAAGGACATTGGATTGTTATCGAAGGTCTCTCTCGGGAATTGAGGTAAAGTATACTAGGACTATAAGAAGCAACAACTTTCTGTATGGATATTATAAGGAGCGCTCTAAGGGCACTATATGTCAACCAACTCGATCGATCGAAGATTACCGATCCCCCTAAGAGTTTGTCCTCGTACTCTCCGCTGGCATCGTTACGACAGGCAACAACGATAGCCTATCAAGCGGATCGATTACATCTTCTGGGGATGGCAGACTTTCTCTTCTATTTCATCATAAACTCTAAATGAGATTTACTCAATAGTACAGTGATGGTGTATTCCAGTGACTGCGAATTTAAAACTTATTTCCAAGAAATGATTTGTTCCAAATTTACAACTTTCATGGCTTTCATGTTCTGCCGCCCAGAGACAATTAAGATAAGATATTTCACAAGCGAAAACTGCGAATCGAAATCTCTTATACTTTTTAAAAATTGGTCACATCAGACTTCTAATTAAATTTCATGACGTAAATTGTAATAAAAGGCGCCCATTCAATTTTGATTTGAATCCATTACAGTCGCTTCCGGTGAATCCTTTTCAATTTATCAGAGTACCACATGATACCCAACGAAAAATGATGTGTGTTTTAACTATCAAGCACAGATTGACGCACGCCTGTGTATGCCCTATGTTCTAATACAATGGAAAATGTGTTTGTTATATAGTATAGAGCGTCGCATAAAAAAAAAATCCATTTAGTCCCATTTATATGTAATGATTAGGTGATGTAGCCTAAAACTTTTATTACATTAACATAATAATAATCGATTATAATAGTTATCGCAAAACCAGTAGTCGATAGTATATACCTCCTTAGCGATGCGGTTCACGCTGGAATCCCCGCAACTGGTTTTCTCATTCTTATCCCAATGTCAAAATGAATTATTATTCCGTTGGAATAGATGTGTTGATAAGATTTGATGTTGATAAATTTATAATTGCCAATTGAGTGAGGTGACTAGGTCCCTCACCGCCTTTATAGATGAACAGCACAACTTATTGTGCATGCGGAGATCACAACATGATGCAGCATAAAATAAAACTCGCCTATACGGTAGCAAAACCGTAATACAGTACGCATACAGTATACAGCTGCGTATAAACTATATAGGATATAAATCGTAATATATTAAGCTTCATCTGTCTGTAACAGCCTGCGCCTGCCGCGAATGTCGCCAACGAAAAACGTTGGCCGCTTGCAAGTGAAAGTCTTTTTTTATTTCCCCTCCGTTTTTTAATCAAATTAATTATATATTTTTTTAATATTTTCTCCTTTCAATAAGAAGAACTGGATCTTTTTGGCAGGTTGTATTAAAATATTTCCTGTTTACAAATGTCATTTTAAAAACTCATTTTTCCTAATTTGGTGTACTATGTCATCACAACTGACACATGTCATGTCACAACATGTCATTCGAGATTTTCAAATGAATTTTTCTATAATATAAAAGGCGTTTATATTGCGATCCCGACTGAAAGGTCAAAATTGCTCTGATCAGAAAAAAAACGAGTGCTTCATTTGAGTTGCTTATTCGCTTTCTATTTGCGATGAAAAAGAGCCTTTTTTATGATTGTGAAATTAAGTATTCCTAATAAGACGCTTGCGATTGACGCTTATTGGTGAACAGGTACATAATAGCATGATTTGAAAATTTCTCTGCTTGAAATTGGGTTTGCCACATGAAACAAGACATTTTATTTAGACCACGATCTATTGAGCCACTTTTAAGGAGCCCTGAAGGTTGCGTTATTACAAACCCACTTCTTTCAGGTATTAGGCTAAGTTCAAAGTGACGGCATCATTAGTACTTCTCGCTCCTATATCAAATTACAAATGGCAGAAGTTTCGACTGTAATAGCCCAATAATTTTCTATTTGTGCGTTTTATAGAACATTCACTACGATCCAGTGAATACGACATCAAGCTTATATGTCTCGCAGTCATGGTAACATGTTGAAAAAGAAAAGGGAAAATGCATTGACATCTCGAGACATCATTAAAATGGTTTGAAAAACATGAACAAGAAGAAGAAGAAAATACACTAAAGCAGGAGCTTATTTCTACACGCCAATTAAGTGTAATTGTTTTCAGGAACCAACCAATTCTTGACAATATGCAATTTTTTAAATAATTCTATTTTATTATCATGTTTTTCCATGATTGATTGTTTAAATATTGTAAATGTTTCCTTATAATAAGCCAACCGTTCGTCAGTATTCAAAAATTCTTTTTTTAATCGAATTAGGCTACATTCAATTTATTTACTCAATAAGATGGGGCCCCTGTGAACTGTTAGACTCCCAGCAGCAAGTACGATATCAAAGTCACACTCTGCAGCATTATATAAGAGCTCAGTTGGACTGTCTGCTTCAATGAATTCTATGCACAAATTACAACAAGTTAGCACAGCAGTATCTACATCTGTATTGATAGATGTATGTTTGATAGCGCAATTCGAATTCATGCTGTATAAATACATCACCATTAATCTTTCATTTCTGCAGAGACTCTATATAGTATCTGCTATGCTGTGTATATGCAACTGTGAAGGGAGGCGTTGCTAAACTCCATGCGCGTCCAGAGCTGATATTGATCATGTTCTAGTTCAGTTCGGAGAATGAGTTGAAAGGCGTAACCGCGTATACATGTACTACACTAGAGTAGGGGGGCATACACGTACTCTGTTACAGGCTGTTCTGGTTGGATGTGTGCGTATACTATATAGTATATACATTTATATAAAGTCTGGTTTGCTTCATATTATACTTATTAGCCTTTGGTATAAGCAAGTCGCTTTACTGACTTGCTGTCATGGGAAACTGCTAATAAAGATTTATACTAATAAGTAGCTACTAATGTCTTTCTTACATTGGCGCTGACGTAATAGAACAGACGATACTGTACGTCACTCAAACAGAAAAGGATTTGCAGCTCTTTCGAGTCCGACGAGTCGAAAATGTTGTTGTGCACCAAACGTCTTATTATATTTGTATGAGTTATTGTGACTCCTCGTCAAGGGGTAGTCTCAGTGCGCAACCGTGTTTTTTGGAAAAGAAATAAAAGAAATTGCTGACGTGGTCGTTGAGAGAGGGAAAAAACAATCAATGATTCGTCCTCTGTGACTGTATCACCAGCAGTCATCCGTTTGGTATAGTGTTTTATCATTTTGACGGAATACACTTTTGTTGCCGAATGAAACGCTTATTCTCCATCATGTCTATAGCTCGTTGTAGAAATAAATAATGTTGTACATTGTGTCTAATAACGTCTAATAATATCGTACTATAGGTTCAAATATGTTGTGGTTTCATGTTATCATAATTGAAAATTGTAAACCGGATTATTACGTTATTCGGCTAAAGGCTATATTGTGTTGGTCATGAGCTTTTAGCGGTGAATTAAGGTATTGATTCGGGTGCTATAGTTGTTCAGTTTCTCTCGTCAATATAAGGCTTAACCAATCCAGAAGGTGTATAGAGGTCTAATCTGACTGTAGGGTATATGCTGGTAGTCCCATATTCCAGTAAGCACCTGTATAGGGAGATTATAATAAAAACTTTCGAATTAAATTTGAAGAATTACTGGAATTGTAATGAAATTTTCAGAAAAACAATTGATACGCTACGTGCAGAATATTTCTTTTTAAAAAATATATATGTTTTTCATTGGAAAACCTTGATAAAGATAATAATACCGTACGTCATCAAAATAGTATAGTAACTTTAGTAAGATAAAAAAAAAAAGGTGGACGAACAATTTTCCCCTGAATAGTAAACTGAATTGAAAGGGCCAAGAATTTACGATCGCCCTTGTTTCTCGCGGTTTCTCGTTTCCTTTTCCCTGAAACACTCTGGCTTCATACATCATGAATCGAAACAAAAGACCATTGAATGTTAATCAAAATCTCTGGGCTGTCCATTCTTTCTTCAATCAACAAATAGGACCTAGATATTACGCACTTTGATTTTTTTCCGTTTTCCCATCCGCACAGAGGCTATCAAATATTCTAGTGAATTCACGAGACCGGTAGATCGAGACCCGTGTATAACATCATTGGCTATGCATAACGCAAACCCTGGGCCATTTTTTTTTTCAAAGGTCGTATAGCTAGTGACGTAGTGTTTTCATCTATATACACTGCACGACTAGAATAATAACGTATCTGTTTTGGAATTCGGATGATGATCGAAAAGCTGGGTTCCCTGCTGCATCTGAATGAATCGAGCTCTAGGATTAATCTGCAGCACGACTTGATATTAGCAGATGATTGTATGCAATCCTCATCCGCCATACATATTCTGCCTAAAACACGATTTGCATGACGAGATTCATGACATTATTTTAAACTCTTTATGACATTGATGGATCGAGCATTTATACAACCTTGATTTTCATACCTTGGACCACATTTAATTATTATTTCGCGCTTCTATGACGTCAAACTATACCTTCGTTTAAACGATTTCGCAAAAAATTAGTGCCTACGCCAGATGAACCCTGATGAATTTCAATAAAGCTGGAAAAAGAAAAGTGGTTTTTCGAGGAATTCACTTGTATAATTCAAATGCACATTTCAATTTGTAATTTTCGAGATAGACTACGGGTCGGTATAGTGTACAGACGTACAGTATATATAGCCGGGAACGTTTTATTTGTTCGTGAAGAAACGGGCGAACTCTTATATTGACGCTGTCGATCTCTCAATCCCAGACGACGACGCAACTTTCTTACATATCAAGCAGTATGTATAAATGACATCTTGATACTTATTGAACGGTAGACTTGTTCAATAATGTTACTTGTAACACCGTAATTGATTGCATTACTTATGCGTATAATCTAATTTTCGTAAAGTTTCCCTTTGGTTTACTGTCAACAAAACTTGGAGTGCCTCTTATCGATCTGTTCGACTGGGTAAAAAAGTTTTCCTGCATCTGGACGTATTGGTTGTCCGCTGTTTTCGAACAGCAGCACTTACCGCAATTATATAAATGAGGAGCACAAGCTAGACTCGGTTGTGTTACAATGTATCGGCAAACATGTTGTTTTACATAAACGTGAATAATTCATTCCAATTTCATATTTTCGGACATAGAGCAGCCTGTCGCTGCCTGCAAGCACATAACAATACATAATTACACACGACCCGGTTTCGTATCAATTCGTTACAACACTGATTGTGCTGTGCGTTAGTTGTTTGTGACGTCCGTAGATTAACACCTTGGGGCTTATAGATCCGGTTGTTTCGGATAAGTATGCGTTATTTAAGCTATTGCTGCCAACATAAAACAACAACTGTATGTATACGTGTCCTGTTTCTATATCCTTTCTGTTCTTTAGTTTGACGTCAGTATAATGTTCCTCTACAAACTATAACGGTTCGTAATGGACGTTACACAATATCGACAGCCTCAAGGTATAGGCAAATGCAATTTTTATTCGTGGAATGACACTTTGCTTCTATATCTATTATCTACTCTCATGCGCTGTCTGAATTAACACCGTGCGATGGAATGAGAAAAAGTAATGAAAAAAAAATTAATCGAGAGCAAGGAATTTGGAATTATATTAATCATTTTCTAAAAAAGAGAAACCAGCTTGAAATACAAACAGGACGTAGTAATTTCATTCGGTGACCTATCGAAGACAAAAGGAAAATAATTCAGCAACAGGCAGCTTTCCATTTAATGCTAATAAGCAGCGATCGTGGCAGCGATCCAGTCGGAGAAATAAGAAACTTCTGTATAAACGCCATAGTAACCGGGTAAAGCTATAGAGGGATTGATTGACAAGCAATTTAGTCTTGAACAAACTTTTAAAAAATTTTGACGAAAAATATTGAACTTGCCACAATCTTTTCCCCACGAGACGATGCCAATTAGTTGTTGCGGTTCTCTAGTGAAAAGTGGTCCGCCAGAATCGCCGTTACACGAATCCAACCCTCCTGTAAATAAAATCAATAAATTGATGGACTACTACTACACTACATACGTGCCGATTTAAGTATAGAACCAATACAAACCTTCGGGTACACCTGCACAAATGAAAGAATCAAACATGTCAATTGGGCCATAAGATCGTCTACATTCCAGGTCCGATACGGTAGGGATGTCAACTTTATTCAGCACGTCCGGTCGATTGGGGTTGTTAAACTTTACAGCGTCATTCAAAGAAAGAAAAATGAAAATTTATTAGCAAATCCAATGAATGTAAGAAAACATAATGAACAACTGACTTCCAGGTTTCCCCATCCTAAAACGGTAACATTAGTTCCAGCGGCCGTTTCTTGGCCCATGGCCGGGAGTGTGATTGGGCTGACTTTGCTCGAAGAGAAATCAAGAGGAGATAACAACTGAAATCAAGAATATAGTAAATTTCCACCTTTTTAAAACATAATTATACAACTAAAGCGTTTACTATGATCTGTATGTTATCACCTTAATTAAGACGATATCGTTTTCCAGTGTAATCCTGATCAAATTAAAAAAGAACTTTCTAAGACGTGATACGCACTGTAAAAATTTCCTAGAGATAACTTACGTATCGTAATTTGGGTGCATAACAAACAATTCAACATCGCTGAATTGTTCAAAGCCACTTGTGGTAGACAAACTGTGCTCACCGGAAGCTATCCTAGTAGCAGTCGCTAAGGCACTGCAGAGAAAAGCATTAAAAAAAATATACAAATCAAATTTGATCTTCTGCGTGAAGATGAATATATTCGAAAGGATAAAATCAAATGACATACTTTTCCGTGCAGTGGGATGCGCTGACGACCCACCGTTCGTTTATAATCGCTCCACCACATCGGTGATTGTAGGTTCCACCAACTGTTCGAGATTGCATGGAAACCATGAACGGAAATTCATTGGGCAGCGCCTCTTCACCGCCGACAATCAATGGATTTGCAACGTTTCGTCGCCCTACTAAGCTTGTTCTTGCAGATGGAAGAGCTGAAACCCAATCAAGAGTAAGAAATACTGTCAACAGTTTGTCAATTTTACAAAAATTCATAACAAAAATGAATAATACCGAACAAGCATTGCACAGAAATTGCTACAATAACAACGGCGACGACGACTAATTTGGCCATTTTCTTTAACTGCTGTGAGCTTGATTCTTTATTCCGATCGATTTATAAGAAGTAACAGGTTGCACTGCTTATGCAATCTAGTCCATTGATATCTATTCACTACATCAAATTTGACGCGACAAAACAAGCGTTACTTTATTTGGTTTGGGTTCATTTATAAAGAGGATAGGTCAACAAAATCAACTGTCACTTCACTTGTATGCTGTTGCTGCCATAGCCTAAATCCCAGAGAGACGTCGCGATTTTACGTCAAATGTGATCAATGCGATGTTTGTTTTTGTTGGTTTGTTTGATAAAATGAAACATTTTATCTAAAAAACCAACAAGACCAGCAGCAGGAGGCTATATGACGTGTTGGCCTGCACAAATGTTGATTTATCGTACGATCAGTTAAGTGGAGGCTATCGAGGTGATATGGGACAATTTACTTATTGATTAGTCAAGTGTAGAATGACTACTTTGGGGATAAATCCATTAACTACTGTATACTTATTATTTTTAATTTGACCTTGTTAACAACAAGTTTTCTGGCTCTTCTCATGTGGTGAAAGCCACGTCCCCGCCCAACCGCCTACAGCAATCGATTATGAACAATCCAAATTACGTTTCCTTTTTCAGATAGAGTTTAGAAGAAAAAAACACATTCCATAAAAGTATAGCTATATTTGATTTCGTCGTACAATTGGCATGTAGACTTGATAAAGTCTTCACATGTTCTCTGATAACCTTGATTGATTCCTGTACTCCCCACGGGTGGCCTGCTGCCGCATTAAATCATTCCGTTCAACTTACGTCACCACGTTCGACAATAAACTGAGTTTCCATGCACTTTGGTTCAGACTTTATTCCAGCTTTCTTGCCTTTTGTTCTACAGCTCGTAACAAACAATCTATACGTTAGAATATAGAATAAACGGCTGTATGTTAATTCTGATTTATTGTGGTATATATTATCTAGGTTGAAATTGCGTGCAATACTTGTTGGCATGAGCACGGAAAACTCATCCATTTGCGTCCAGCTGGACGGAATTGAGGCACACCCTTTTTCATTAGCTATGGTCTCTTGTTGCTTTGATGGATGCGGGCTTGGATGCGGGATCCCTGCATACTTGCGTAGTCGATTTTCTCAACAGGATAATCCAAAACTAATTACAGTGCACCACAGGCAATACATCTTTTATACATATATGTGTTATTTGTTTGTTTTGTTTTTATTGGTTGAATTTATTTTGCGATTTCTAGTTTTTGGCACCCTTATTTCCTATTTGATTTCAATTGCATTGGAGGATTTCAAAGGAAAATTATAAATCATTGAAGTATACTTGACGAAAGAAAATTTAATTATACTTCTTAAAGCAAATTTCCTGCCATCGAAGGATGAAGTAAGAGCAGCTTTGCCATCGATTAAAAAATGTATGATTTCGTCTGAAAACTCTGAATATCTGATTTCGTTATTTGCTTCATTGCGTCATTTGCGCAATTGCGTGTCCCCAAATTCAATCGTTACAGAAGAGGCTTCCTTCGTAGGACTCATTCTCGACACTCGGCAAGTCGTCTGACAGCAGAAACGATATTAATCGAATTGTTTTAGAGCGTCTTATAATCTGTGCGAACTTGGCATTAAAAACACAAACTATTTCACACAAAATAAAGGAATGGCAGGAATTCGAGGTATACTGAATTTAACAAATAGATTTTCTGTCATGTTGTCTACACCTTCTGGGCTCACCTTTCCTTACACAAAGCAATTTTATGACTCACACTTCCGTCTTCTACCAAGTTATTTACTGCATCGGCTAATAGACGTTTGTTGATTATTTACTTTTTTCATCAACATGAAAATGCCATACCACTTGGAATTGTTTTTCTCTGGTGTGATGTTGTCAATCTACTCGATGTTCAGCGTAAGATAACCATTAATTCTGCTTGTTCTTTGTTAAGAGTTTCAATAAGCTTAGTTTTCTTGCAGCCTTATTGGATTAGCCTTCTCTGGCTCCATCGGAATGACATTTCTTGTCTTGGCCTGTGCCTTGCCTCAGTACAGGTAAGTTATTTTTGCTCAGTTTTGTCACTCTTTATAGTAAATGATTTGGCTAATTGATTTTCAGCAACTGGTGGCCCTTTTTCATGGTAGCATTTTACCTGTTGGCACCCTTCCCAATAGTTATCTCACGAAGATATGGAGATGGAACAGGAAATACAAATCCCTGTCGTGAAATTGCCCTATTCATAACAGCAATCCTTGTTGTGTCTGCCTTTGGTCTACCTATAATTTTAGCCAGAGCCCCACAAGCAACACCAGTGGTAAGAAGAAAATACAAACATTCTTTAAATATAATCTAGTCCTATATTACTTGTATATTTCATATTTGTCTTATTTAGATTATGTGGGGATCTGCGGGTTTGGTTATCACGGCCAACATCATCGTCTTTCTCACTATCTTGGGATTTTTCTTCGCTTTTGATAATGACGATGTGGATTACAGTATGTGGTGAGAATCCTTATCAAAGGTGCCAACAAGTCCACATCTCTGTAAATAGAGCAACTTTTCGGTTTGGTTGCTTGCATCTCTGAAATTGCCTCGAATTCGTCGAGCAGACATTTCCTCTATGATTTCTTTTCCTCTTTTACAAACCGTTTAATCTATAAGCGCTTTCACCTCCCGTCTTAATCGCCTGAAATTTGAAAAAAAGCAAAATTTTTGTTTCATGAACACATTTTTTGTATTGTGTTGTTCGTTGTCCAGAGGATCACATTGACGATGCGTTCACATAATATACAACTGCAAATACAAACGCAACGTCGTGTTTTCCGAGTTGCGCGAAAACAAGTTTACCTCTCTATCTCTCTCGTTTGAGTAGTAGCAGACTAGCAATAGAAGAAAGGGAGGGACTCTTAAAATCCACCTTCGCCGTTTACGTCACAGTGTAGCTGTCTAGGAGGGGAAAAGAAAATAAGTGACTCTGCTCGTGTCAGGCAAGCCCCACCCAGCGCGTCCAACTCGATCTTGTTGGTGAGTATTGATTTTATTGTCTCTCCCTTTTTTTATTCTTTTCATATCTCAGAGAAAAGACTAGAATTTGAGGTGGAAAAAGAACAATAATATTGTGATTATAAACCACTCAAGGGCCCTTTTTTTTTTTTTTTTTGCTTTGTCACGCGACCACCCCAAACATGGATGATTTCGGTCCTCGAAGACAAATTCAAAACATAAAAAGAGCCTCAAACAATTATAATGCAGTAATCAAAAAGTTCAAGGAGCAGGAGGAGGCGACGTTGAGAGTGCTTGTCGTGAAATCCGGAGGCCAAAGTGTCATAAGACTCGTCGATGCTAGGACGTCGATGGTTACGCAGATGGTAAAGTCGACATGGAAGATGCCGTGACACGCACCTCCTTCCTAGACTACCACCCCGCAGCAATATTACACCTCTCCCATTCTCGTTGGTTGGCTAGTTCGCGCACGATCGGTTTGATCCGCCAGGTAGTCGGCTCGCGCCATGTTTTCGAGCACTGACGAGGAGAAAGGGAGGAGTGTATACGGTCCCGTCCACAGTTCTGCAACCTAGAAAGATACTCGAGACTCATTTCGTTGCGGCTCGTCAGCGGGTTCGGGCCTTGTATCGCGCCGCTTTTTATTCCCCTAAAACATTTAGTTTTGGTTTTTTTTTGAACGTTTTTTTGTGCCGTCATTGCGTACGGGAATATTGTCTCTGCTCGACTGCGCTGACAAAGCGACGACGGGCTGGCCCCTGTTGACGTTGAAATTTATCGCTGCAATATTTCTTCTCGTTCGTGGTGGTGAAAAGAACCCGATACGTCGATTTATAAGGATCGGCATCGATGAGTTCAGGTGGATAGGACATTTTCATTATCGCCGCATCGAGAACATATCGGTGAAATCAGTTGGATCAACAGTAATTGTCGACAAGCAACACAGTGCATCTGTCAAAGAGAGAAAAACAAATAAGAAAACTCCGAGGATCGACGTAAGGATTGTGCTGATCGTTCTTGAGGAAATCTCTCCGTCGCCGAATTAGTCATCATCCATTTAACAGGTGTCTATGAGACTTAAGTGTTTTCTTTTAATTGTTGACCCTATTTAACAGATACGTTAATGATGCCCATTTTTTTGCCGTGTCAATTGCTCGAATTTCTTGCCTTTTGTTGATGTATAGATCTAGAACTTGGCCTTGCTCTCCATTTCTTTGTGTGTGTATGTTTTCATTCGATTGACCGACACACCCATACGGGATCGGGCGGCCTCCTTTTTCGCCGGTTACAATGTCTATCGATTGCGACCGAGAACTATATGGATCCGCCTACAAAAGACAGGCAGGCCTGCACATATGCGTGTCCCGTGTGGGTTGCTGAGCACTGTGTCTGTCTATCGATCTTCCTTTACCCTCGTTTTTGCCGGAGCTGCTAGAGGGGAGAGAGTAAGTAAACTAAGAGAGAGAGAGTTGGAGTCAAAGCGAAGCACACGGGGAATGAAAGAGATGTAGTTGGATAGACAATGTGTAAAGACGAGAGAGAGAAAGAGAGATGAAAGAGGGGGGGGGGAATAAGAAAAGAAGAGATCCATCATGAGTGCCAAATGAGTAGGTTATGAGGACTCTCCTTCATCTCTTGTAGCAGCGGGAGCGTTGTAACGCGATCTGGCGTTGGATGCATCGTGGATAGTTAATTGAGAGCAAGCCAGTCAGAGAAAGAGAAAGTTGAACCGCTGCGCACTACTTTGGCACACGCGGCGATTGAATTCTCAATGAAGCAATAGACGTCTATTCTATATTTATTCTGGATATATGTATTCTTTTTTAAAATAGAAGACAACTGACCAGGCCGAATTAGTCAGTTGAGCTACTATCATCGTTGGGGGTGCCCTCGATTTCAGATTGTCATCTCTTTAAAAAAGGTAAGGCTAAAGGAGGGATAGTGTTGTTGTAGCTTTATATATTTGCTCAAGTACGAGCGATAAAAAAAAAAAACGTCAGGTCCGGACGCAATCAACCGATAGATGGGATCATCCTGGTAAAAGCAATATGACCGACCGGCAGGATCGATGAGCTTGCTGACGTCTAGGCCATCGTCTAGGATAGTAGCAGTAAATGAAGGGCAGCAGCACCTATCCCCCTAACATCCAACAGCCAGTATATTATATATATCTTCCATGATTTAAAGATAGATGGATAGATGCTGTGAGGGGCTTAACGTTTGTCCTCTCCTAGTTCTTCTGGGCTTGTGCAACACTTGAGAGACAATAGAGTTCGTTAGGTGAGACTAGACTGATTGTCGATGGGAAAAGGTGGCTGCGCGTCTGCCTTGCTTTTGCACCTTCCACACGAGGTGAGCATACCCGTCAACAGAGGGATTGAAGATCGCCATGGAGATGGTTGAAAGGCAAGAAGAAATTTGATAGTGATAAGAGAAACGAGAGAAAACGTTGGTTGTGTTCATCGATCGATCGCCGTTGAGACTGCCTCTTGGCGTCGAGATGCCCTGCGTCAACGAGAGCAGCAGAAAGAGGAGGGCGGCACCGAACGTTTGCCGGCACCGGCAACATCACGCTTCCCTCAACGCCCACGGACGTTGAAGTGGTTCCTTTCTTAAAAGGGGGAAAAAACAAAACAGCGCACAAGCGATGGGAGGAGGGATCCTCCAACGACTAAAGCAGCTCGGCAGAGATGGACAGCGCAAGATATTCGGATTGATTGACGCATCCAGCAAACGTTTCTTTTCACTGATTGGTTGACAAGATGCTCTCCTTTTAAAATTACTTATGCAAATACATGCTGATGGTTGGCATCCTCTAAATGAAGAAGAGTAGAAAAAAAAAAGATCCTGATTTAGAATATAAATAAATGAGTATGTATTTATGTAAGTACTCAGACTTTGTAAATCAAAGCTCCTTTTGAAGAAGAAGAGTCGCACGGGTAGAAATTCCAACTCTCTTTTTTTTTTCCTGGGTTGGAGAGAAAGTTTTGTGTTGCAAATGAAATGCGTTTCTCACTACAAAGCGATTGAGAACTCAAACTGGTTCATCCTATTTACGTGCTGCCATCGTGAGCTTCTACACATTCTTAACCGACCGAATGACGTTGAAGCGCGAATGACGAAACTCCGCAAACTTGCGTATATACCGAGTATATACAATCCTATAAAGAACCACCCACCAAAATAAAATTAAGGATGAAAAGAAGAAGAAGTCGATACTTTTGACGTTGACTGGTGGCTTGTTATTGTCCAAAAAAGATGGTATATATTTTGTCGACGTTGTCGTCGTCTCTAGGTTTTTATGATGTGACATTCTATATGATATTTTCTTCTTCTTCTTCTTTCTCTCTTATTTCTGTGTGTGTGTTTGACGCGCGGCAGCAGCGGGAAGAGACTACAAGACAGGGCGTCGTCATTCGAGGTGGAGGGGTTGAAGCAAAAGAGGTGGGGGAGGAGGAGGTGGTATCGGTATTGAAGGAGGATCGGGGGCCATGTCACGTGACGCTGCCAGTAGATATGAGATCCCCGGCCAGCTGCAGCAGTTGCTGCTGGATTTCACCGTTAGCTGCCTGGTGGAGCGCCCGGCGGATTTAGTCGACTTCGCTGCCGACTACTTTGCTCAGCTCCGACAAAGGCGGCAGGAACAGACAACGGTGCAGCAGCAGAATCAGCAGACGGGCGGTTTAGTGGCTGGATCGGCGGCACACGGGAATGGACACGGACCCGAGTCGGATGATTCCATGCTTACCGATGAGAGTGACGAACCTTCGCCAGGTAAGCACACTGTTTTTTATTTATTCAATTTCATTTCGACTACTTTGCCATTTACAATGGTAGCCAACCTATTTCTCTACTATTTACGATTGAAACGTTTTGTAAGATTTTTTAATATTCACTCTAATCAGTTGCGCTATCGAACCATGCTGTACTTTCGTTTAAATTCATTTCAGCTACTACTAAAAGTTAATACGGCGATCGTACTCGTGCGTGATCTTATAGCCGTGAATTCTAAGGGCTCGTCAAAGCCAAAGAAATGTTGTTTGTTTGACATTTCTTCGTAAGCTGTAAATTTTATTTTGCGCTTCTTGCTGTTAAGGTTATGAAACAGGAAATATTTGACAAAAAATATCGAACCACAACAACCGCACAACGGAAGAATACAGTCCGATATAGAAAAGAGCGGAAACTCTGCATCCCTCTAGAACAAAAGGGAAAGACAAAAAAAAAAACAAAAAAAAGAAAGAAAGAAAATGGAAAAGACCAGCCGGTGATGTAACGATCGTAAAAAATAAAGCGGCGATGTGTGTTGCATGCCACGAACGCCAAGTGCAGCGAATAAAATTGAACAAGAAAGAAAAAAAAAAGAACGGCAAAGAATCAAGGATCGACAGCCCGGAAATAATGGATGATTGGCCACGCCAACGAAATAGGAAAAAAAAGAACAAAAAAAAATCTTTAGCCGAAACCCCCTTCCCCAATGTCTTGCGGTCGTTTGCTTGTTCCAGAACAGCAGCTAGCTATGCGATCTCGTTGCGAAGGATCTTCATGGGAAACCAATATCATTCTTTGCATTGAGCGATTCATCTGATAAATATGCGAATCCAATGATTTATTGCTTCTCTTTTCTTATTGATGCAACGTTTTTTTCTGTGCAACCGGAAAATGCTTGTGAACAGAAGAATCCGTCAGCAATCCAACATGCTCATCTAATGGTTGCTGTTTTTTTTGTTTTTTGTCTTTTTCTCCTTTCTCTTTGTGAATCATATCGTCGTTGATTTCGGAATGTAACCCATAAAGAATCTCTGGCCAATCGATTCAATCGCCGCAAGTCCGTCTTCGCAGAGTCGTACGATCCCGAAGGCGATGACGATGAAGGAGAAAAGGTTTGCACCGTCTGTTTGTTTTTCAACTTTGTGTCGTACAGAAAATTTTTTTCCCTTTGATCATTCATCGCTATTGAATCCCTTCGTAATATAAGGATTTCGCCCACATTGTCCTACTCTACGGTTCTATGGGCACTCAGAGCAACGCATCAAACATGCATGTTTCACGAGATCCCTTTGAAATGTTTCTCTTTTTTTCCTATTTCATAATGCCAAGCGTTGTGTGTTGTATTAGATCTTGTAGATGAATCCGTAAACGTCTGCACGTATTCGCTTCTACTTTTGTTGTTGCGGGTTGAGTTGCTCGTTTGGTCCTTGCTGACGCTTTGGTCTTTTGATGAAGAATCTACTCTTTTATTAACCTGATCTCTTTCTTTTATTCCTCCTCTCTCCAGGTAGTTCATCCAAAATCCGACCAACAGCGTCATCGACTCGCCGAGGCCGTCAAGAACATTTTCATCTTCCGATCACTGGACCCGGTACATATAAGCCCTCCTCCCCTGTCTCTTTATTCTTTAGTGATTAGAAAAGCAAAGAGCAGCCAACATCAGCAGTGATGTTATTACTGCTCTCTGTGTATGTCCAGTATAACGAAGTTAATCACAAAAGAAAAAAAAGTTGTAGTACCACGCGCCGACGACGACGAGTGCTGCCTGTATACTCGACTGAGAGAGAGAGTGTACTCGCCGAGTACCGACTACCAAGTTATATTTGACATCAAAGCCTTCATTAATGAAATTTATTAGCCTAAACGCAAGGCGCTGTAGATACGTAAGAGAGGATCTATAACCTTTTAATGCCAACAAATGCTATATATCGTTGGGGACGCCTCGGTGTATTGATCGCCTTCTGACATTTTACCTGCGCATTTTCTATATACTACTACCACTACTACCTTGCACATGGCTGGCGCTAGCCGACTGTTGTTGTTGCTGCTGTTGACGTTCTTTTGGCTTCGTAACCCTCACCCTTTCTTCATTCTTCTTCTCCCCCCTACGCTCTCGTACGGCTCGTTGACATTTGCATTATTAGCGTCCAAAGGATTAGGTAATCATACATGTCCGTAGAATCTCGACTTGTTCAACAGAATCTAACAAAAGAAGTCTCCAACAACCAAAGTGGATACGAATCTATCCGATCCAGCTGTATATATTGTATTAAAGCTCTAATCAAATCAGTCAGTCATTCTGTCAGTAGATGAAAGGCTATCGTCAAATGAGAATCAATTTGTCATTGTCAGTCCATAGACTCCCAGAGTAATAATAGACAGATATAGAAGAATACTGCAGCCTCGTGTCGTCCTTGCAGCAGCAGTATACAAGTCATTTTGTGCTGTGTTGATCGTGGTTGCTGCCAAAAGCTATCTCTAGACGATAGTTCAATTGTCGGAGTTATTGTTGAAGCTTCACGGACATGTGGACACGGGAGCTATGAGCTAAAAGTATATATACCAGCCTACCGAGAAGAAATTCACCGGTGCGTACATAAAGAGGGACAGACGACAGAGGCGCTGTGTTCAGTACAGTACGTTAGTAGTTTAATATGCCAAGGCGAGCCTCAATATGAGTGACTGACAAAACGATCGATCGCGTCCCATCCTTGGGCGGTTGGGAAGAATGGATGGAAAGAGCAGCAGCAGAAGCAGAAGCAAGCGTGCATTTTACGCAGGGTACGAAAAAAGTTATAGGACCGGCGGTTTTCAATCGAAATCATTTAGAGAGCGCCGCATAATTGAAGAAGAAGACGATAGGCGAAATTGATGATGTTCTCTTGTTCTTTGCCATCAACTATAGAATAACGGCCGGAAAACAAAGTTGACTTGCTGGATGAAGGTGAATCAAGTCACCATTCTTTTGTGTACCTGACTTGACGTGGATTGTATTATGTACGTCCAAAACGGAAGAGACGCATTACCTTACCGCCCATTTGTGTGTATCTTGGTTGTTGTAGATCTTGCAACAAGCGACATCCATGCAGGCGAAATTCAGTAATAAGAGACATGATCCAATTAATTTCATCCTGTGCGCACCGGACAGATTGGATATGTAACACTTGTATATAGCACAGCAGTATATATAGCGTAGCTGCCTATACATATTTTAATAGCCATCTCATTTTCTCCTTTATTCTCTAACACACGCACACAAACCGATGTACACAGGACCAAGTGCAAGACGTCCTGGACGCCATGTTCGAGAAGACGGTCGACAGCGGCGACTACGTTATTCGTCAGGGAGACGACGGAGACAATTTTTACGTCATTGACAGGTAGAACAAGAGAGAGTAGTAGCTAAATATTGAATCAGCTCACGAGCGCGCAAGAAAGACGCAAGTAATTCATCATGTTTCTCACGTTTTGTCACCTCTTTGATGATGTACATCCAGCGGTGCGTTTCACATTTACGTCGCTACAGAGACGGAGCCAACTAAAAGGCTTGTAGGCCAATATGAGGGATCCGGCAGTTTTGGAGAGCTGGCCCTCATGTACAACATGCCTCGTGCTGCAACAGTTCAAGTACAGTATTTATTCCATTGACATTTTTCTGTTTCTTTTTTCATGTCATTGAATTTTCAATTGGTTATATAAATAATAAATGAAACTACTAACGGCGCTATTGATTATTAATACAGGCTATGAGTCACGGTTCACTATGGGCAATGGATCGAACTACGTTCAGGAGGATCATTCTCAAAACAGCCTGCAAGAAACGCAAAATGTACGAAACACTGCTGGAGACGGTTCCGATGCTGCGAGCGTTGACGGTAAAATATCTTCATTGACGCATGTGAAATTAAATGGGGAACGACGCTCATTAATTGGCCAACTAACCCGCACCGTCGAAAATCGACGTGATGTATAGATCGGCGTCCATTCGAGACTCAACAAGAGCTAGCAGGATAGTTTATTATTAGTGTGCACGATTTAGAGTCTCAACAGGAGCGATCACTTGACGTTGATCGCCGAATGAGAACAATGTAAGCCTTTCCAAGTACCGTTGGTCCGTTGCACCACGCTACACTGAACACGGATCTTCCTATACAGCAGATAACGACAGGAAAGAACAGGAAATCGAAGGCCCATTGTCCGATTGCAGCAACCAACCGCTGTTGTATGTGTACACGTACATCATCAAATAAAAAAGGATAAAAAAAAAAGAAAAAAGATAGACACGATGGGGAATTAGGATTGGCTGATGCTGCGTCGTTATCGCTGCGCTGTACTCACTGATGTTGCGGTTCATTTAACGTGCGGATGTTGTTGACCAAATTTGCAGTCGTTCGCCGGATTAAATAGGGACGAATCGATGATGAGTCTGATTTTGTCACATTGAATCACGAGTAATAAGCCTTTTAGATTGCAACGGGCCTTTTGGGAGAGAGAATACGTGCATTAGCCTAGCTGGCTAGAGATAAGAGTCTGTCTGCCTGTGAGCGTGTGTTTTTCAGCATTCAGATATTCTGTAGCTATTCAACTGTTTTTTTGCACCATTGAAATCCAATTACTATAAACCAATTCTATCAGAGCCTCGCGCTTCTGCTTTCCTTGTTCCGACTTATTTGTCGGCGACCAGCAACAAAAGGAAGAGCGGCCTTTCCCCATTTCCTATTGAGCTGTCAGTATCCGAGTCTCTTTCCCTCGCACGAAAGAACTGCTCATTGTTATCGATCCACCGACACTTCCATTTCTCGTCTCTCTCCCTCTCTCTTCTTTTCTCTTTTCTCTGTTGGTGTATATTCATCAGCGTTTCTTCCTCGTTTTCCTATTCTCTGATCGAGAGATTTCGTCACGAAGCCTGTTTTATTTCGCTTCAATATATATTTACTTTGCTGCTGAGAAAGCAACCAACTGAACGAGCTTTTTCGATCGATAGACCTTCTGTACCAAGAAACTCCTCCTGGCCAATAATCGAAGTGTGCATCTTCTTTTTTTTTCACTCACTGAGGTATAATGTCCTGCGGTCTCTGCAAACAGCGGTTTGCTTCTAAAAAGTAAAAACTTTTCAACGAGCAACGGCAGACTTTTCCATTTTTCTTTCTTGCTAATAGTCTTATATGCAGACAAGTTCAGTATGTTTTTTGCGTTTCCTTTATTTCAGGTTGATCGCGATCGTATTTGTTGCCAAAAGCATCCACATTGAAAGCAGTTCTCTCTACTGCTGCTCCGCTTATAACAAATCTGATTATTTTGTTGGTCTAACTAATTAATTACAAAATAACCGAATCATAAAAGAGAAAGTTTCCCCCTTCATTTGGAAAGAGAATCGATTTCTTCATTTTTGACGTTGCATGCGTAAGAGTAAATTTAAACCTTTGATACGGAACATTTCGTTCCTTTTGATGGCATTCGGGATTCTCGAGAACTTAATTGCTTGTTTTTTTTTAAAGGGGTCTCGTCATTTTCGTTTTTTCATAACATCCACGCGAGTGACGTAGGCTGCATAACAAGGGGCTTTTAATACGATGGAAATGTTTCCGAATCATAAATAACAAAATAAGGAGAGGGGGGGGGGGGGGGTCCAAAAAGACGGGAAGGCGGCAAATCGGATGGCAGTATGTTCCATTAAGTCTTTTGATCCCGAACGAAGCGGAAAAAGAAAAGCAGAGCGAATAAGAGAAAAAGAGACGACTGTGTCCTAACTTCATTTGAACGTCAATCAAATATCTTTAGGGAAAATGAAACCTTTAGTTGTGTATATTTAGGCCTATTGCCTACACAGCACAGTACAATCAGAAAGAATTGATATATAGAAATATATCTTTGCGTAAATTCTTCTTTTGTTTAAGCCCCGAGTGAAAAAGAGCGACGAGATGAATAAAATATTCAACATTTCCGCTGTTATACTCGACTTGAATCTTTCAAGAGCAATCGCGTTACCCGTCTCTTTTGTGTCTAGATTCTGTTTTGTCTTCGTTTATTCGTCGGAAATCACTTTGGGTAGTTGAACAAGGATGTCAGCGGCAGTCTTGACAGTTCCCGAGAGTCTTATAGCTCTTGTTGAATAATCATTTTAAAAAACAACATGGCGAATCTCATTAAACTGAGATCGTTCTGAACCTGTTCATATAGCATGTGGATGACGGCGGCTGCTGCATTTATCAATTGCTGCTTGTTTGGGTACTTTATGATAGCCTGTACACGTTTAGTGTATAATAAGCGAATCTCTTCGTTTTTCTTTTGTCCAATATTTGGCTCAAATGATGTGAGTGTACGGTACGACGTCACCTCAAGCCTCAAAAATCAATCGTTTTATTCAATTTTCCTTCTTCTTCAGAATAAAGCCGTTTGGTGCTAAGTTAACAAAAAAAATACTATTGCTGGATGTGTGACAAATTCCAAGACCCATTCCCGAGCCCGACTAACAGTTGCTTCAATTTGAACTGCGCTATTTGGCAAACAGCCTTATATACAATTCGTTTTTGTTTGGATTTCATCTTAATCAACTCACGGCTAATATCCACCTTTCTTTTGCCAAATAGCTAGCAATAAACAATGTAGCGAACGATGTGATGATTGCTCCATTTGTAACGTAATGTCGACTAGACTACATGATGTTAATAACATTAATTTTGATTTGATATAGTCGTACGAAAGGATGAACGTTGCTGACGCGCTCAATCCTCGGACATTTGAAGATGGCGAATGCATTATACGGCAGGGTGACGCAGCCGATGGAATGTATTTCATTGAAACGGGAACTGTTCGCATCGCCGTCGCGGGAGAAAATGAAATCGAGGTGGAGGTGAGCCGGGTCACCAAAGGCGGATACGTCGGCGAATTGGCGTTGGTAACTCATCGGCCAAGAGCTGCGTCCGCCTATTGCGTCGGACCCGTTCGTCTCGCCTGTAAGTTTTAGTCCTAAATGAATCACACATTTTAAATAAATGTAACGTGATGGAATTAAATCAATTGATCGTTTTCGCCTTCTAGTCTTGGACGTGCAGGCATTTGAGCGTTTGATGGGACCGTGCATGAATATCATGAAGAGGAATATCGACGATTACGAAGATCAACTGATACGTATTTTCGGCTCTCGGTTCAACATGAGCGACTTCCGGTAAACACGCCGCATCTACTCGTCTACATAGCTATTCAACAGTATACATATACATAATAGCAAGTATGTGTGTAAGAGAGAAAAAGAGAGAACACGATCCGCGTTGACTGACTTGGCGAGAATGCAAAATCTTCTTTTTACGTATAAATTCCCTGACATAAAAAGGAAAACAAACACAAAATATTAAAACGCCCTATCTCTTTTGAAAATCTTTTAAAAAATGAATAGATAAAAAGGAAAACATTTGACAGTGAACTTGTTTGTGGATGTCGCGAGAAATAAGAAAAAGACAACAACAAAGCAAAAACCAACAAACATAACACGTCGGTGGAAAAAAAAAAGAAATAAATATTCGCGGGCGTGATGTTTTCTCTTCACGTTCTGATACGTCGGTACGCCCACAGAGCTCCTCCCTATGACGCTTATACACATATACTTCTACGGTTGTCGTTGATATTGTGTCTTACGTGATTGAAAAAGGATGTTAGATGCTTTCTGTGCCCACTGAGAAGGAAAAAACTACCGCCAACACCTACAGATCCTCCTTATATACTTCAACTGTCATTCCATTCGTGATTATTCGTCTTCACGTTTTTGTTTTTCGATTTGCGCCGACGTTGTGTGGCTTATTTACCATCCTTTATCCTTTATATATATATGCCTCAAATCCTCCTTCCTCCCGCCGAGAAGAATAGATTTTATTTGCTGACGTACTTCCAACCAGTTGCTGGCGGAACATACACACAAAAAGAAGAAAAGAAACAAACAGCCAGCCATTCCATTATTCTGCGTCATCACCCAAAGCCAATCCCATCAAGTCCCACCCGTCTAACCTTGTTATTGTGTAACTTTGTCAGACCCCTTCCGCGTTCTATCAAGTCATCACTCTTCCAAGCAAAACCCTTCGATTCAATGTAGTCTTATATCAGTGTCTCGCTGTTTGTTATTATCATACGTTTTCCTGCAACTATCTAGTCTCTAATTTTTCAATTAACCCCAGCGCGATTCATCCTCATCCGCCAGTTCCATTTCTTCTCGTCTGTCCTGTTGTTATGAGAGAAAAGTAAAAAAATAAAAACAAACATCCCTGTCATTTCTGCGCTGTAGAATCTTTTGTGCTAATCTTCCTCCTCATTTTCGTCGTTGTGATGGGGGTTTCCATCAATCGTTCGATGGTTTTCTTCTCGATAATATATTGTATTGTCCTGACAATGCCGTGGCAGAATGGTCTGCTGCCATTTTCCTTTAGCTTCATTATAGTTCATCCTGACTTGAGTTTATAATCCTTTTTCTATGTATTTATCATTTCCAAAGTCTGTCTAAATGATTTCCAACAACAAAAAAAAAAGAATCGGTGCTTATTTGGTATATATAGTACACGTCCTTATTGCCTTGCAGCAATCGATTCGCCAACGTTTATCATCTGATCAAATTTATCGTTGATCCTTTTCAAACAAGCACCTCCTTTTGAGTTGATTGATTCGTTTTTTTTTATGTATTTGACCTTCTCCAATGATCCAACATTATTGTCCCACATTTTAAAGATGAAGAATTGGGGATTGTATACGCGGCACTAGTGTGGAACGCTCTGGGTGTTATTTTGTGAGCCTGATGATGACGGTTTGATTGCTTTGTTTCCCTTCGCCACTTCTCTGGCATGTCCTCTTTTTTTATTGTCGTGAAAAAAACAACAGATGTATTGACTTGATTGGTTCCTTGATTTTCATCACGATATCAGAACATTTTCCAACAATTTCATCGTTACAACATATTCAAGTGTTGAAAACTTCAACTGGAAAGAAGAAGAAGCGATGCCAGGAACTTTTGTGTTTTGCCCTTTATGAATGGCTAGTAAATAAAAGATGATATTGATTTTCAAAAAAAAAAAATTGAATTACTTTTTATGGTCTTCTAATAACCGTATCTGTGTACTCGAAGGCGGTGAAGCTATTAAGGTGGAGTTGGGAAATAAGTATCATGGGCGCGAACGTTTTACGATTAACCATAAAGAGAGAATCAACATATTTTTAAAACAGCCAAATCCCGTCAAGTTTATAACTAGCACTATGCTGAAGTCATATTCTTGTTATAACAGCAGAAACAAGAAGGCCGCAGGTTTCAAATTTATACAAACACCCTTTTTTAAAACGCTGTTCTTCTTTTATAGATAGAATAATACTTAAGTTAACCAAGGATGTTTTCCTAGTTCGATTGATTAATATTTTGAATTCTTGTTTCAGTTCGAAGAGAGCGCCATTTTATTAGTTCGAAACTATTTCCCTTGTTTGGAACTTTTGAACTAGTGTAATAATAAAATTCCCGATAAAGCTAATATATTCACCTCAGATCTCATCAACTGTTCTTAAGATGCAACTGAGATCATAATTGGGATTCTGAAGAGACCGCTCACCCACTCAAAAGAGAACTTTACTTTTCTTAATAAACTTCGTTATCGTTGAAAAAAAACGGCAGATGGCGTTGCTGATAACAATAACAAAACACGTGTTAAAGTGACCGTTGAAATTGGTTGAAATGTTTGAGGTCTGAATGAAATTTTCAGTTCTTTTTTTTTCTTTTTAAAATGCAGTGTTTGTTTTTTAAAATGCAGGAGGCTAACATAAGGAAGCGAGGAAAACTCGCTAGTGATTTGTCTCCATTTGGGTCGGGCCGTTGGAATAACGGATAGAAACGATTACAACCAGTCTTGGAAATTTCCTTTACTTCGGTCTTTAATTAGTTTAGCCTTCGGCTTTATAGTTCTTATGGGAATATCAATGTTGTCGGACCATTACCTTCCCAATCCGATTTTGCTAAAAGATTCTAGTTCTCACCCTGGAGCTTTCATCGGAGAGCGAGCTTACAAACATCTAGAGAGATTAACAAGCATTGGTCCTCGGGTGGCTGGAAGTTATGAGAATGAAATCAGAACTGTTGATTTGCTGATGAGAGAAATTGGGTTCATAAAACAATTTGCTCATCCTGCTCATAAAATCACCATGGATCTTCAAAAAGCTTCTGGTGTCCTGACTCCACTTGGCCAAGGGCTTGACCACAACACAGTTTATCATTCACTCTCAAATGTCATTGTCAAAATTGAAGATAGGAATTCCACAGGTGCAGAAGAAGCATTGTTAATCAATGCTCATTTTGACAGTGTTCGTGGAAGTCCAGGTAATAAATACATCTTTAGATGCTGTTATCTTTATTTCAAATCTCTCTGATTATTTAAAAAATATCTATTAGGTGCAAGTGATAATGGTGTCAGTGTTGCAGTTGCTCTTGAAGTGTTGGAGGTACTGTCACGTGGAAGAGAACCTACCAAACATCCAGTGATCTTTCTGTTTAATGGTGCAGAAGAAAAGGGCATGCTGGTAAAATATTTTGCATCCATATCATAATAAATTTTAATTCTTTCAATTCTGTTATTAGGGTGCGCATGGATTTATCACACAACATATGTGGGCAAAACAAATCGGAGCTTTCGTGAATCTAGATGCTTGTGGAGCCGGAGGCAGAGAAATTGTTTTTCAGGCTGGTCCCGGAAATTCGTGGCTTATAAAGGTAAGTCAATATAAGTGTGTAAAACAACGTTATTATTACGGAGATGTAATTCAAACTAACTGACGATAAAAGGCGTACGCGGCAGCTGCTCCTTATCCTTTGGCAAACATTGTCGGCCAGGAAATATTTGACGCTAAATTGGTGCCTTCTGACACCGATTTCAAAATCTTTCGAGATTTTGGCAAAATACCAGGTTCGAAGAGATGCTTAATTCATGTCCAAACCTTAATCTTTTCAATGATTTACTCATGAAAGACGTTTCATTTACGATTTTTAGGTCTCGATCTTGCGTATTTTAAGAACGGATATGTTTACCACACGAAATATGACGATATCCAACACGTTTCTTTAACCTCAGTACAACGAGCTGGCGATAATTTACTCGCTCTCGTTTCTAACTTGGCTATGTCTCATTGGCCATCTGTTCGAGATTCGAGTGACATTGTCATCTTTTTCGATTACTTGGGATTGTTCATGATAACTTTTTCGAACTTATCGTGGCACCTTTTAAATATTACATTGATTTCTCTAGCCTTTTATCAATCCATCAACTGGGTGACTATTCAAGACGGTAATTTACATTGGACTTGATCGATTACATTTTCAAATTCGTTTTTCTCCAATCCCAAACGCGATTTTAATATTTGATTTCTATTCATGCAGCTGATTCTCCGTCTGGTCGAATCGGCACCGTGTGCAAACAAGTCGTTTTTAGTTGTTTGGCAGGTGTTTTCCAAATGCTGGGCGCGTTTTTCACCGCCTGGCTGGTCGTGGGTGTTATGACATTGACTGGAAGCACAATGTCATGGTACAGTCTCCCTCACGTGCTAATGGGATTGTACGGATTGCCTTCTCTAGGCATGGCACTTTTCATCTTTCTCCAAGTGTCTGCAGCCCAAGAACGAGCTCTTAAATCCAGTTTTCTAATGGAGCGAGTTCAATTCGAAGGCGCTAAATTGAATCTGACTTTAATCGTTCTCCTCACCTACATGTACGGTATTAGATCCAATGTACTACTACTTCTCTGGCTGGCTTCGGCAATCTTTGGCCGGTGGTTTTTGGACAAGTTATATCAAAGAAAAAGTATAGGTAATAGTTCAGGTTTTCGTTTTATTTATTCATTCATAATGAGCGAGAGATTTCTTTTCGCTTATATGAGAGTATAATAATGTAATAATCTCTTCTGTGTACGATAGATGGCGGTTGGCTTCTTCTTCACTTTATTTCATTCGCCGTTCCTATTTTACAAACTCTTTATCTCTCGGACAGCGTTGTAATAATATTATTCTTTTGTCTAATTTTTTTCATTTTCTAATCTTCCCATAGTTTGAAATTAATCCATTTTATTTCCCATCTCCTATTATTACTAAAGATTGCACTTTTGGTGCCGATTTCCGGTCGAAATGGCATCCATTCCAATCCCGATCTGTTAGTGGCCATGGTGACGGTTGCCTTTGGATTGCTGATCACGGCATTTATCGTAGGGCCTTATTTCTCTAACTGTTGAATTGATTCTTCTTCGAATGTTACGTGAGTTCATCGAGTGATGTAACTTGATTCTCTTCCGTTGTTGGCAGTTTCCCCTAGCAAGTTTGGTACGTCATGCCCGCCGGATCTTGTACCTTCTGATGGCCGGCCACCTTCTGGTTGCCCTCGGAGTAATATTCACTCCATTGGGGTTTCCTTACTCGGCCGGCCTTGTTGAAGTCAAACCTCAGAGAGTCCAAATTCTGGTAGATGGATTGATCGTAAAAATTTGAGAGAGCGATAGATTTTGAACCCGCTTTTTTTCGGTTTATATCTCTGTTTTATTTCAGCACGTTGAGAGAACCTTTTACGAGTCGAACGGGTTGGTCCGCCGGCGGGAGTCCGGGTATTGGCTCTTCGGTTGGGATCATAACATTAAACCGGAATTGCTGGCGCCACTGGAGCCAAAAGAGGGCGTCAAACTTGTCGACGAATCGCACTGTCACACCCTCCCATATTGCGGTCTGCCTTATTACTTCCCTTCTCTAAAAAGGATTCGGTAATGCACACATTTTTGGTCGCCTTGATTGAAGGAAGAGAGAGAGAAAGAGAGAGAAAAAAAAACGAGTCGGCAAAGACACGACTCCTCCTAAAAATAATAATAATAATAATAATAATAAAGAACTGAAAACTGTCAGTAAAAATTATTTATTTAAACCGCTACTCTGTCGACAGATCTTCGTATTGGGCGCCGGCACCGCAACCATTAATTTATCATCCAGCCAAAATCCAGCTGATTGATCAAAAGCTTGCTGGCATAGATAAACGAAGCCTAACCTTTACGCTGACGGGTGAGCATTTGTATCCCTTGGTCATCTTTCAAGTCCCTTGTGGCGTAATCTTGAATGTGCTTGCATTTTCTTTCTTCTTCGATCGAACAGGGCCGGATCACATGTCTTTGTTGATATGGCCAGTCAAGGGAGTTGAACTAGTAGGCTGGTCTGCTAGCAAGGAGATACCGCTGGCCGATTCTTTCTACACAGAACGGCCGCTTTATTTCGTGACTTACTTTTACGGCGTTCAGCCCGACGTCCCTTACGAATTAACAGTTACTTTGAAGGTAAGTTTCTTTTTATTAGTTACTAGCGCTTTCTTATTTTCTCTCGAGGCTATTTTGGGTGACAAACTCTTGTTGGGTGACGAACGACTCGTTGTTTAAAGAATACTGATCGTTGCGATGGATGGCGTTTCCAAGTCGTAAATTACCTTAACTAATGATTCACTTTCTTTTTTTCTTTTTCTTTTTCGTTTGTTTACTTGTACCTCTTCTCTGCCTTGCCGCTCGCTTCTATGGTCTGATGATGACGAAGGTCCCACCCTCTTTGAGTGGGAAGCAAGTGTTGGAGATGGCGGTGACGAGCCACATCCTGCACGGACACGAATCCATAGAAAATGAATTTGCCAACACCTTGAAGAAGTTTCCGCCTTGGATGTACGCGCACGGATGGACTGCCACCTACTCACATTGGTTTTTTTAAAAAGAGAAAAACGATTCTGAGAAGTCTGTGTGCTTCTTCTTCGTATGTATCTGTGTGTGTCTTTTACCTTACTACTATTACCGGCATCGAAGATGAAAAAGGAGAAGAAACACTTCACATCCAGAGGTTGATGTTCCGTAATTGGTAGTTTTTTTTTAATTTTCGTCATTTTCCAACAAAATTTCAAAAAAAAAAGAATAGTTTATTATGAAAATTCTATGATGCATATGCTTTATGAGTGAACCAGCGATGGGTCCATCAAACATTCTTCTGCTGTGTGCCAAACTGTTTTTTTTCTTTTTGTGTGTGTTCGCGTGTGTGCGATGTGTTAGCTGACTCTTGAACCGTCATCACATTTTGCAGTCCAACTTATGATTTTTCTTCCTTTCAACTTCTTTTGTATCTTTCCTCTTTTGCTATGTCTTTTTATTTTTTCGTTAACTTTGCTCCTAGTCTTCCATTACACACGTCAATTTGCCAGCAGACAATCCCCCGTCGATTTCGACCGGTTCTTTCTTTGTTGTTCGTTGTATTTTTGAATTGGTTTTTTTTTTCTTTTCAAATTCCATTTTGTTTTATTTCATTTCATTTGAGAATCTTTTAAAGGATTCTGTGTTTTTTTTCTAGTTTTTCTTTTGTTTTTGCTTGAGGGATTGGTATTTTAGTTATCCTCTTCTTGCTGGCTTAGGCTTCCCCGCGGCTCATCCTAGACTTTTTGATCACGTGATGAAGATGGATTGACAGGAGCGAGTCATTGCGGTGCCTCGCCTCATCTTGCATCAAAGGAGCCCCGGAGAAAATGGGCGACTAGAAAATCAAAACTTATTTTTTTTTTTAGAATTTATTTTTTCTTATTTTTTGGGTTGAATAGCATAGGCATTGATAAATAACCCTCTTCTGTGGTGAATAAAGAATTCAACACTGAAAAGGGACGCACGGAGAGTGGAACCGTGTTGAAGAAGTTATACAGATTCTCTCTACCTATCCGCTACTACCCTCTCGCAGCATCCGAAAGTACAAACAGTTTAATGGAAAAATAACCAAAAGAAAAAACACAAATTCTCAACGCTCTTTCAAACTTGACTCAAGGAGGGAGTCATTCGTGTTTACGAATACGATAACCAATCACGTTACAGGGATCTCTATGCAGTGCGTGATTTAGTGGTAATTGCGGTGCCCCATGAATCACTTCAACCAGCAAAGAAGCAGCCAAAACTATAAACAAAAAACAAAAACATGATATCATTGGCAAATCCATCAAAGTTAAAGATATACGTGTAGTTTCTAAAAATAAGCAAATGCGATCCGGGTTGTGAACGCGGTCGAGCTCTGGCATTATAGTAATAGTATAGTAGTAGTGGGTGCTGCTGCTGCCACTTTTGAAATGAATAAGGCCCTACTATACAATCGGTACTGTTTAGTTTTTGGTCCTGTGCTTTGCTGGGGCTTGTATTTACATGGTGTTCCTTCTTTGTAGCGCTAGCTCTCAGTTTGGAGTTGTGACATCATCGACGCATATATAATGAAGAGAGAGAACTACAGTATACATACGCGTGTAGTAGGTCATCATCCCAGTTCTTTTCTTCCTTCTTATTCTTTTCGCTAGGATATACACCTTCCTTCTTTTCTTTGACAAGAAGAGGTGATTCACCATCAAAGACGTTATTTACTTGGCAGCAAAATATTTCAAGCTCTTTCATTCTTTCTTTTTCTTATTTTTGAATCTTTTCTCTCTCTCGCTGCGTCGTCGTCGTCGTCCATATTCTTTGGCTAGTTTCGAGTGCAACAACAAAACATGAAAAGGCAACTCAGCGTGCGTCCGAATCAACCCGCGAGTATGTGTGATTAGATTTATCCGTTTTGTACTCAAGCTGCGAGTATATTCCATCCAAGTCGTCGGACCCTACCTCGAAACTCCTCCTCTTTCTTCCCACCAGCACCGAATCAAAAAAACACACACACACACACACACAAAGAAGAAGAAGAAGAAGATTGAGCGTGCATGCTGCTTTTGTACAAGTATTCAGTACGTGATGATGTGTGGCCAACTATCGGATCACGTCACCCGAGAAACACTAGCCGGCTTCAACCACCCATAAATGTAATACATGTTCGCTATATTCTCTTTTTCATTTATTTTTATTTATTTTTATTTTTTTTCTCTATACCTTCATTCGTTGATACCAAGGCAGCAGCGTACATACGTACGTACGTACTCGCATCACACACATTTTCTTTTTTAGACACAACGATACTACATGCTCATTTATGGCGTTGGAGGCCCGCAAAAGGCCTCAAGGCACAAGGGTAGAGAGAGGTGGCGCCCTCTCTGTCATCTTATATGCAAAACTAACCGAACGAGCCCCTCCTTTATTTTCCCGACTTATAAATGGAATGGCATTTTATATTTTCACATTCATATGAATTTTCTTTTCTCTTTTTCCAGGAAAAAACAAAACAAAAACAAACAAGTGAGAGACAGAGAGAAATGGTAGTCATTGCGGTTTGTAAATGATACACAATTGGATTGTTTTACACACTCGAACCGCTTGAGTGAGTGTTTGCCTGTTTGTTGGAAACGGTTGCGATCCTCTGAACGCTCACGTCAAAAATCGAGACAATATAGTTGACACCTCTTACGCCAATGAAAATGGAAATGATTTATTCAATAGCAGTTTGGATAGTTTTTGACACCACATTGAGCTTTTCCAACTAAACAGTCAACATTTGAGGGAACACGAACGGGACGAATCACGACAGGAATGCGGGGGTTTTCAGTAGTTGATGTGTACATGAAGGCGACGCCAAGTTATTTTCGTAAAAGGGCAAAAAATGAATGATGCATATGGTCGTACAGTCGTGATATTGGGATGTATCATCACCCGACGGTGGTGGTCATTGACGTCGCACGACCGAATCCGCAAAAGGAAAAGCGATTTATTCGTCACGGCACCAGCAAAAGCAAACGCATCAGACGTGTAGCTAGAGAGGGAAAAAGCAGCCTCTTTTGTCTTCTCTATGTACTCCTGCCAGCTTCTTGCCGAGTCCATTGTAAGGCCGGGTAATCTTACATTATATTCCTCGACGAATGACGACCGAAAATCTAGAAACCAAAAATCTCTGCATCTTCATCTTTTCTTTCCTACATCAAAATCATCTGCACACACACTGCGGCCAGTGCGGCCTATGCACTGTTGAATGAAAGAAAGGCTGAGCTCAACAGCTATAACTTTGTTTGCTCGGCTATATTCCGTCACTAAATTCTCTGTCTATTACGCAAATGCATGCCGCCCAGTTGGAAGATGATGAGTTTTGCGTTTTTGATCTTATTATTCTGCTGCTTCTATTGCTATATTTGAATTTGCAAAAGACGTAGACGATTTAAACATGACAGATACTGATTGAATGACGTGCTACATAACTTTGTTGATTAGATCGAGTGTTGATCGGTCAAGCATTCCTCACGTTAGAGGCACGTGGAGAGCTGCGGTAAAGGTGAGATCAGATGGCGCCGAAAATAGTCTCTTCAAATGGTCAAGGAACTTGTGTGTGCGGCATGACCTTCTTGAAGCAGAAAAAGGGAATTTGTTGTTGTTGTTCAATATTCAAATTATCGATATTATGTTTGACTGCATAATAACCGGGTGATTATCATTCATAATTCCCTGCTCGTAGACGGGGTGGGCAATATGTTAGACGACCTCAATCTTGAATGGAGTATAGTGCTCTTTGAGTGATGATGATGATGAATTTGATGATGGCTGTTATGTACGTTGAAGAATGAAAAGGAAAAAAAAAAAAAAAATAGAAGGAAAACAGACGATGAGTGAAAGGTGGTCGTCAACAGGAAACTGATATCACGGGCTCGCGGCAACGACGAAAAGGGAGAAGTCAAAAGTTGGAATGAAAAATAAAACGGAAAAATAAAAATCAAGTTGCGCTCAAAGAGAAATGAATCGACATCTCACGTTTCTTTCACGACGACGATGTAATTCCGCTAAAACATCGGCCCACTGTTGATTGCCATATTCCGCTGCAACAACTATAGATTATTAGTCATTTTACGGTGTAGATCTCTGTCAGTCAGTCTCTCACTTTGTGCTGAGCTGCTGCACTGCTGAGCTCCAGCCGGCGGAATTGTTGACTTTTTTTTTTTGTTTCTGGGCGTGTGTAAGGCGGCATTCCGCCATTAGGTCAGGCGGTGAATCAGCAAAACAAAAACATGTAACGAAGAGAGTTAGATATAGTACGAGACATAGCCCAGCTGCTGAATGCGAACTTTCCATCCTTCCGCAGCAGCCAAACAAAAAAGAAAAGAAAAATGAAGGAAAGCGCAACATATGTACTATACTGTACCGCAAACTATTTGTTATTATATACGTCCGTCTCATGTTGAGTTTACCTGTTTTTTTTTTTCCTTTTTTTTAAGGGGGGGATTTGCTGTTGTGAACTCTCGTCCAACATGGTTCCGGTCCAACAGCGCAAAGAGCGTCAGTGTGGAATGTTATAGGTTAGGTATATGGCGTCATCGCTCTGGCTCATCATGTCAGAATATAGCGATGCGGATCGCGAATCGTTCATTGACATCACGCCCCCCTCCTCCCTCAAGGGCCGGGAGAGAGAGGGAATAATAAGTTATAGAAAAAGGGAGGAAGAAGGAGGATGCAAGGTAAGCACAAATGAGGAATGAATTCAACACCACCACCTGAAGATGAGAGAGGAGACTAGCGCAGCAGAGATTGAGTGTCGCGCATATTTATACTGTACTACGTCTACCATATGTACGCCGAGAGAGTTTGAAAAGAGACAACGTTAATCAACGAGTCAAACGGGCGGATGCGCGGCTCACACACCAGAAAAATGGTTAGACGAACGAGGAAGGATGATGATGTAGCATCCGCCCACCTTGGGAAAGAAAGAGAGAGACGGCAATCACAAAACAACTCGGCTGAAAAGTAAAAATATATTTAAGGGGCAAAGAGATAAAAAGCCAAGGTGGTAAATAAGAAAGAAGAAAAAAAAAAGTCGTTGTTTTGTTATGTGCTGCCCTTCTCGTCTATACATACGGACGACGAGGAAGAATAAGAGAAGTCCGCGGGATGGGAATTATGAAGTCATTGGGAGCGGTTCACGTTGGCACGATGTAACACAGCTACACTCAGATTAGCACGTCAGCTATGCCGACATCTTGCCTTCGCGCGAAACCCTCCATCGCTCACTCCCGCGGCTTCGTCGCATATCGGGGGACTCACGAAACACACACACACACACACACACACACCAACACACACACAAACAAACGACACACATCCTGCACTGTGGAAGAGTGTACGGAACAAATACCGTGCGGATCGATCGGGAATCAAACGACAACAACCCCCATCCACAAAATAAGAAGAGACGAACGAAGGAAATTGCTCAATGGCGACCAGCCGCACATCAAATTCAAGAGAAACCGTTCGAGAATAGAAAAATAAAAGGGAAAAAGCTATAACAAGAAAGAAAGAAAAAAAACAAAACAGCAACAATCAAAAGCGATCAAAGGAGATGGGAGACAACAACAACAACAACACGATCGGTAAAAAAAGAAAAAGAAAAAAAAAATCTAAAATAAATAACCAGACCCAACTTGGTAAAAAGGTGGTCTCTTTCATGTGCTTTTTCCCAAGTCACGGATGAGGTCGAGTCACGCGCCCCATATAAATTTCTACATCTAAATATATACATACACTTTGATGTGTATGTAGAGGTTGTATCAACGCTCCTTGCGGCACTTACAGAGTGAAAGAGAAATAACAAAAAATGGGTTCGGGTCTGAAATGGGCGTTGGGCCGGGCCATCGATTCGACGCAACCGAACAGGACGGAGACGCAATCAAGACTAAAGTTGTTTCCCGGCTCCACGCGTGGGTTATCCTCTCTCTCTCTCTCTCTCTCTCTCTCCCTCGGTTCTTTTTTCGCCTTCCCCTTATTCTCTCAATGTTCCTGGTCCCAGGTGGTACTGGGCGTTTCACTTTTTTTTTTTTTTTTTTTTTTTAAAGAAACAAAAATATGTTCAACCTGAGAACTACACACACATCTAAACCTAACCTATTCATGCATTGTAACATATAAGAACTGCTGTAAAAAAGAAAAAAAAAAGAAAAAAAAATGACGTTTTGCTTTGAAATTTCCTAAACCGGAGTAATCAACACGGTGACTGGATGGATCTTGAACAGGAGTCGGTCGTTTGAACGATGACGTAAGGGAAAGATGGAAGAGTTTGCTGTAGGATCCCGCACTTCCGAGAACAGTGACGACCAGTTATTATACAATCGAATCAAGTTTTCTGTTTTCTAAAAAAAAACTTCAAATGTGTCCAAGTGTTTTTCTCATTTCCTTTTGGGTCTTCTAAACGCACACATCACACACAAAAGGCTCTGCGGATACATAAAAAAGGTGTGTGCGTGAGATTGCTGATGAAGACGCAAGATGGCCAGTCGACTGTGAAATACATGAAAAAAAAGAAAAAAGAAAAACCCCAGAGAAACACACACACACACACGAAAATAACTGACGTGATGCGTTTAGGAAAGGTGAGGCACAGGGAAAAAAAGAAAATATTTTTCAGGGTTGGGCAGATGAGCGTGAGCCGCTCGCTGTAGATAGTGACGACGGCACGGTGATCGCATCACGTCTTTAAACAAAATGGATGTCAAACCGATGCCAAGTGTGTTGTGCGCCTGGGGTTGGTCGTCCCGAAGCCTTTTTTTCTATAGAAAAACAGCAGCCCACGCCTCGTTTTTCTTTCTTCTTTCTCATTTATGCCGGAACTAGAAGTGGGAATGTTCTTCAATTTTTTATCAAATAATTCCTACTTGTTGTTGTGTGTGTGTGTGTGTCGGCGGAGAGCCTATACGCCGACACGTTGCATGTATAGTGTATATATATATACAGAGTCAGTCAGTGTATATATGTATGTATATACATTCACGGGTTTTACCTCCCACGAGTTCGAGGGGTTGGTTCGTTTTTCTCATAAATAAATAATTACCATAGCTGGGATTCATGCGTGTTTGTGGATGGATATATACACCTCCGGCGCGCACCAGACCAGCCGAAAAGAAAAATAGCCACAACTCTCGATTGATACGATGGTTGCACATAGCTGCCATGATGGCATGATCAAATTGATCAGAAATTTTTTTTGAATAAAATAAGTACAACTTGTGTATGTTGCCTGTTATATAATAAAAAATACCATGTCCAAGAGGAGTAGCGCTATATATAATATGACTGTGTACGCAACGTTAAAAGTTGTACACATAACTATGTAGGGTGGGTGGTATCTCTATAGTTAATACATGTGCAGTTGCAGCTCTTTGCGAGCGTGTATACAGCACACATATATATGAATAGCCCGAAAGATGAGAAACAAAAAAAAACAAAAAAGAATTATAAGAGAGTTGAGAGAGAATGAGTTGACATTATGATGAATGGGGAGTTGAGATCTTATCTTCTACTGGGCGCATCGTGATTCAAACGCGTGCTGATGACGCAGCCAAAAATGCAATTCTACTTGTACTTCTTCTTCTGCAGCAGGACTATAACTACTACTTGAATATGTTGTGTTGTTGCTGCATATACATAACCACCTCCAAAAAAAAAAATTCCCTTTCTTAAATGCCAGCATAGATGACGGCAGTCTGAACAGTTTGTGCTGGTATATCTGAGTCTAAACAAAAAGAAAAAAAAGGAAAAAAAAAACGTATCTATATAGTAGAGAAAAAGACAAGAGATAGGAGAGTAGGTAGATCGGTGTTTTGCTGGCCAACCGGTTCTCTTCAAAAAGTTGTACAACAATATACTCGCATAAGGTCCATCTAGTCAAAACACGGAACGGCTTTCGGGTCGGAACGCCTCTCTCTCTACGGCCACAGCACAAGTCTTTCAACGTTTTATTATTATTCGACTGTTTTACCAGCAGCGTGAGCTGCTATCTCCATGAATAATGGTGAAAGGAAACCAAGAAATAGAAGGGATCAATTTTTATTTATTATTTCTTACACAAAATTTGAAATGAAAAAAAATAAATAATATATATACATTATACACACACGAGACTCCGCGCCGCAAAGTGACGTCATTTTATGTTTTATTTTATTTTAAATTTTCATTTTTCCTTATAACCGGTTCCCTCCTCCCTTGAGATGTTGATGAGAAATGCTTTAAAAAAGAGAGGTACACACACACATCTATGCATATCCCCCAATCGTGTTGTCAGAGACACCTGTTATGTATTTGTCTCTCTTTCGATTGGGTGGTGGCCGCAATCACATCCGGCCTAGTCTCTCTCGACTCGGCGTCGTTCAAAAAACCAAACGATCCCTCACGTCCGTGGCAAAATTCCATCGGTCAATGTTATTTCGATGTTTCCACCCATGAATATTGTATTGCCTTTATTTCTTCTTTGTTGTTGCGTTTTTTTTTGTTTTGTCGAGCCTCTTTTTATTATTTTATTTCCCCGTTCTTTTCTTTCTCCCTACGCACAACACCGAAGCTCTTGTACTGTAAACAACGTTCACAATAAGCAAGGACGGAGGATCTAATACACGCGGCGCGAGAAATAAAGGCGTACCGTTCAGTCACGCTGCCGATCGGCAGTGACGTGGGTATTTTCATATTTTTTATTTTTATTTTTTTAAATTAAATGTTATTTTTAGTCGTTGTTTTCTCCCCTCTTCTTCTTCTTTCTCATTTCACTTCGACTAATTTATTCGCCGACTGTTACTGGCAAGATGTGAACGAAGGTGGGAGCAAAGTAGGCGGGGGCTATAGCGTGTATAGTTTCAAAAGTGCACGACTAGCTCGTAGCGTGTTATCAATAATGGACAGAGAGGCCATCCATCAACTCTCTGGACAGTCGATCGACAGACGCAGACTACTACCTGGCACACAACCACAAGAGAGTGGGTTGGGTGTGTGTGTGTGATGATGAACGCGTGTCTATTCGTTGCTGGCCTCTCCCGAGTCCAAAAGCATTGCACTACCCATCTTCCCAAATCCCAACTAACAAGGAATTGGAACTCGTAGCAAATTGCAATCTAATGCATTACACCGCAGGTGTCAATCCAAGTTGATGAGAAATATGTGTCTGTCTACCTCAACACTTTTTTCAAAAAAGGGAAAAATGACTGGCAAACAGAGCAAAGAGAGAGAGCGTCACCTCCCAAACCAATTCGGGATGAGACACTCGACGACGAAACCCTACGGTAAACAATGAAGAATGGTTAGACTTGTGTGTGCTTGCTTTTCGGGTGAGGTCGCAATATTGTCGATGACACACAGTCCCAAGAGAAGGCCAATATTGACACATCCACCAGATACTCTCTCTCTCTCGGTCGTTTTAGTTGTGAGGGACCATTTTCTCCACAGTCTGAAATCGACTACGAACGTCTAACAGCATTCCGGAACCATTGGATGAAGAGTCTCGGTTTTCGCCTCTTCAAGTTACTCTCTTCCATCTTCTCCGACCCACTGCAGGGAAAAAGACACGTCGATATACTAACGACAAAGTTCAACAAAATATCTAGCCAAAAAAATACACAACTCTCAATATGGTGTGCGACACCTCACGGCTGTTTTGTTAGACTCTATTTTTTCTCTCTCTTTTCATTCCATTTTTGTTTCTCTTTCAATACTCTCCAACTCCATAACAAAACAGACAAAAAACTATTATTTCCTCCCTTCTGGCACGTACAATATTCAAAACCCTTTCATAATCAGTTGTCAGGGAGTGTTTTACCAGAGAAAAGAAGACCAAATTGGATATCAGTGTGTGCCAGAGGCAACAAAGACTCGATTTGTCATCATTATTTTTAAATACTTTTCTAATGGAATGACGTGCAACTGCTGTGGCCATTCCCAATTTGCAAGTCAACACCCCCCCCCCCACCCCTCTTTAAAAGAAAAGAAAGCCATCTTACGGCTTCATTTCTAATGTTGAAAAACCATCTGATGGCAAGAAGTAAATGGCCAACACGAATATCTCGGTATCATTAAGAGGACAATAAAATGGTAGGCAAAAAAGAAGACTGTAAATAATCACGCTTATCCCCCATGTTAATTTGGACAGAGCAAACGAGATAATTAGAATTAGAGAGAATTAATAGTCGGTTCCACGACTGATGACTTCTTTGCATGTCGGTCGCAGGAGAATGGTGTGTTCCCACTGAGCTGTGTAGCAGCCCTTTATATCGCAGAGTGGTGGATAGGGATCCACGATTCCTTTGTCGCAAAGGTCCTTCAGAGCCATCAAGTACTTGGTTTGGTCTAGTCGATCGAGCCAACGACGACAGAATGCAAGTGTGCCAAAATTCTGATTGATGACATTCAACAGTTGCTTCGATTTTGCTAACCTGTAGCAATAATCCCGTTCAGTATTTAGAACCAAATTTGCATTCAGTCAGCTGCAAACATACCTTAAAGGAACATGGCTCACATCCCAGTTCTTCATGTAATGAGATGTTTCCATATCATCGTGAACGTATCCTCTACCGGTGGAACCAAACGTTTCAATAGCGTAAAATTCGTTTTTCCTCCATGCGTGTTGTTTCACCCCCACGAACGATAGGAACAGTTTTCCCGGCATGAATTCCTGTAAATGTGAAAGTATCCTTTAATGAAAACAGGACGAGAATATAGTTGGAAAAGTTAACAAACGGTAGGGCCCGATCGAGTGTCCATTCAGATTACGGATGGGTTTGACTTGATAGGTCTTTCCGTCGATTTCCACTTCGTAAGATTCCATGACTTCCTGGATTGCAGCCCCAATATCGCAGAGTCTTACATCTATGCCTGATTCTCTAATACCAGTGTTAGTTGCGTCCTTAACGGCCTCAAGCAGCCGGTCGTATTTCGGGTTGAACGATAACGTAAACGCACAATCGATAATCCGACCTGCAAAATATCAGTCTTAGACATGGCATACAAATGAATTCGTGATTCAATCTACTTACCGTTGACATGAGTTCCAAAATCAATTTTGCATACGTCATCTGCCTGCAAGACTGTGGTGTCACCAGCATTTGGTGTGTAGTGAGCAGCACAGTGATTCAAACTGCATCCAGTTGGAAACGCCAATCCTAAAAGGAAGTGCGTTACAAAAAACTCGCTTTTTTATTAACGAACAAATATTAACCTGCTTGAAGTCCATTTTCAGCAATTAGTCTACGAGATGTTGATTCAAGTTCTTGGCAAATTTCAATCATGGTCATCCCTGGTTTTATATATCGCTGCATGTACTGCCTAGTCTAGAATAATGACAACAAATTAATAAAAATTCACAATGAAAGCATGTAAAAAGGTACCTGACGATGGGCTTCAGCAGCACATCTGACTTCATTGTAAATATCCATCTGTGCTCGATCAAGTGCCTTTTTCTCTTCAGTTGTAAAACGATCTTTAGCTGTTCTATCATCACCTACTATAGGGTATTCCATTTCTTCACCAACTGGAAAGTTCCCTGAAAATAAAACAAAATTTCCAATGTGATTCAATTCCACTTCAGAGTAAGTATATCACATTAAGTTACCATCAGGGAAAAGTTCAGCAATAGAGATTGTTGGAGGATCTGTTTGACCTTTAACAACAACAACTTTGTTCACATCAGTGGGATTCTTCTTTTTAGATCGACTCTTCTTCTTCTTTTTTACTACTCCATTTCCATCACCTGTTAGAATCAGATTGTTTGTTCTTTAACAAATAGCCTATTTATGTGCAATTGTTTAAACAGATTACCTTCTACGGCATCCTCGTCGTCTTTTTCGTCTTGTCCAATTTCTTCCTTGGTTTTTACATCATTTCCTACGTGATTGGGATCTTGACCATTCACTTCGGTGGAAGCCGTAGTAGATTTCTTCTTGTTCTTCTTCTTTTTCTTCTTTGTTTTTACTTCACCATTATTTTCGTTGGCTTGATTTTCTCCATTTTCTTCCTCTAAATGATCCGAATCTTCTAATTCTTTTGATTCCTTGACGTTCATGTTTTTCTTCAAGGATGCCGCCATCTTTCACAGGAGCCGAACGCAGGCGAATTTCTGCTGATGAACGTCTGGCGAGTAGGGGCTTCAACTACTCAAACATAGAGCGCATAAAAAGAGTTAAAGAACCAATTGAAAACAACATCTCAAATCGTCTCAAATACAGGGTTGGACACGATCAAGTTTTTTCACTTTACGCTCCGATGCCGATCTTTCAAAAAAATAAATTTACCGATCCGATTACCGATCAAATCTTTGACAAAAATTCCAATCAAATCCCGATCATCGATCCGATCAAAAATAACGCAATCTGCCAAAAAAAAAACCGAATTTTTTGCAAATGATAATTTTCTATTACTTTTTGTAAAAACGAGCACCATATAACATGGTCTACTAAATATTTATACTCATTTGGGAAGTAAGAAACCTTTTCGAACCCATGAAACCATTCCTCGAAATACAGAATTTGATGTATTTCCTACGCAAAAGATGGCGCAAATTGAGTGGAAATTTGAGCGGAAACTAAAACGTATCGATCCCGATCAACGATCAAATCACAAATATAATTTCGATCAAATCATCGCTCATTGATCGTTGATCGATCGGGTGATTGGATCGGAAAATGAGCGCGATCTGTCCAACCCTGCTCAAATATATGGGTAAAGTTCCTAATTCGGGACAGGCCTGACAATTTCTAATTCGGGACGAAATAAGCTTTTTTTGAATAAAAGGACAATTAAGCTAATTTCGTGCGGTAAAATAATAAAAATGGAAGGATTTACTCTTTTACATGTTTATGCAACTAGTTTTATGTAATTATACGAAGTTTTCCCAAAATTTAAAAAAGAAAACTACAGAAAAGACTTAGAAAAAAATCAAGATTTTGGGGGGTCGAAATATGTCTGAAATAACAAATCCGTTAGTTATTTCACACTGTTTTTAGACTTAGCAGGGTTGTAGAAGTGATGGTTGCCCAACTTGAATCCTTTTTTAACACGCAGTCCGCGAGCGAAGGCGACCAAAATCTGGGGTTTTCAATTCCGGATTGAATCCGGAAAGGGTTGCTGGGGAAAAAAAAATTGCACATTCTTATTCGGAATTTGAAAAGAAATAAAATGGCGTTTTCTCCGGATTTCTATCTCTTATAGATCCGGAGATATTTTGAATTTAATATTTCATGTTCAGGGAAAAAGTGACTTTTTGTGGGTCCGATGAAGGTGGGTTTCAGGGAGAAAAAAAAATCGTAAAAAAAAACTAATTGATTCAATCGATAGATTGGTTCTTTAGAACGGCCCAGAAAACATGACAAAAATGGGTCGTTCAGGGAAATGTTCCTAAAATCCAGAAATAATGATATAATGAAAAATCCTTTTGGGGATTTCAAGTTAAAGAACCAATCTATCGATTGAATTAATTAGTTTTTTTTACGATTTTTTTTTCTCAAAAAAATACCATCTTCATCGGACCTCCCAAATGTTCGACCCTCCTCTATTAGAATGAAAATATCTCCGGATCCAAAAGAGATAGAAATCCGGAGAAAACGCCATTCGATTTCTTTTGAAATTTTGAATTAGAATGCTTAATTTATTTTCCCCTGCAACCCTTTCCGGATTTAAACCAAATTGAAAACCCCCAAAAGTTTTGGTCGCGTTCGCTCGCGGACAGGGTGTTAACAATTGCGACTCTTGTTATGTATGTAGCTCCGCCTCTAACTCCTCCCCTTTTTTTAATAACATGAGGGCATTGACATCTATGAGTTAAAAAAGACACTAAAATCTTGTTATCCATAAGGATTTGTTTATACTTTTTCGAGATTTTTCTGTAGGGAGCTGCGATCGGTAGCTCAGTTGGCAGTGCATTGGACTGATAACCTATAGTACTATGGTTCGATGGTTCGATATTCTGTGGGTACTTGTTTACTTTTTTTCATTTATTTAATTTTGTAATGCAAAACTGAATCTAATCAGATTAAAAAATAAAACGTATTACTTATTTAAAACTTCAATTTATTCCTGGATTAAAACTTAAAAGTAACAGTAGTTGAAGTTTACCGCCTAAAAGTTTGAAACTATTCTCATCTACACTCAACAGATGGCGCTGCCCTCATGTTATAAAAATCTTCAGAGGCTTATGGAGAAAAAAAGATATAAGTTGGGCAACCATCACTTCTACAACCCTGGACTTAGATTAAAGAACCCGGCAAATGCTCTCGATTACACATAAAAAAACTTATTTTAGTCATCAAATTAACCGAATTATTCTGAAACAAGCTTCCTGGGGATGAAACCCATAACACAAATTCGGGACACCCTTATACACAAAAACGGGACAAATAAAAGTTTACCAATTCGCCAGATGGCACTACTAGAAGTGTCAAAGAAGTTGTATGTTTAAAAGCTACAAAATAAAAACAAATTTTTTTTTCTTGTGAAAAGCACAGCTATTTGGCAGAGTGGTTATCGTCTTCGGTTCATGATAAGCAACATCAATATTCCAGTGTTCGATTCTGGGAGATGGTAAATGTCAGATTTTTAAAATTTTAAAAAATCGCAGAAACACAGAATTGCTGAAAAACACAGTCGGTGCACCCATTCACATTAAATATTGAGCTTTATTTCGAACGTAGTTTTATTTAACACAAAATAATATTCAAGTTAAGTGGCACAGTGGGTACGGTCCATACCAAACAAAGTGCCATATTAATTGCTTATGGGTTCAATACCGGGTCAAGTCACTTTACAAAATCATTCAAAAATCGCCTCAGGGCTGTCCCGAATTTATAACACAGTCAGTATACCCGTAAAATTTATTCTTTTAAATAAAGAGATTAATTTTAACACCACTTTTATTTACCACAGTCACATAAGCAAGTAAAGTGGCATATGCGTCGAAGGAGGAGGACTGCCCAATTCTTCGTTAACTGGGCCAATCCAGTCGCCGGCTTACCTACACCGACTGCTCCTGTTCCGACCACCCGGCCGTAACTCCAGCTCCTTATCTCTGGATTGAACTGGTTAATGGATGTTAAAAAGGTACAACCGCACCCCATAAGCCACCCGTATTCACTTGTCCCCCCAAAGACGGCTATTACACTCTAAATAACAAATGCACTCAGAATTATTATTTATATGTTATGGTGGAATCATGTGGAAAGACCAGGTACGAAGGACTTAGAGTCTTAGACAAACTTCTTAAAAAATACAAATAAAGTCAACACGAACAATTTTTGATCGCTTTTTTTTAATTTCCAAGTTTACTAAGTCTAAATAAGGTCCACAAGAAATGGCTGGTTATTTCATAAATAAACGTTGCGCTTCCTGATCCAATCAATTGTTACTTCCGGCTGCGGCATAAAAAGAATATGCTCTTTTTCAATTAACTTGAGGCAAAATACGCATTTATATTATACCGCCGCAAAATAGAATGTTCCAGGCTGGAAAATTTGCCGTTCTATAAAACTCATGGCACTCTCAGGGAATATCACTTCAAGATGCAGATGTTTAATAGAATTGAAAGGAGGCCAATGCAATCCCATTCTGCAGTTTAATTGAATGTTTACAATCCCTACCACAAATTTATGGGATAATAAAGTAGGATAATATATGCGCTTAGGTCTGGTCCCTCTGACATGATGGTTCCAATGTCCTTCAAAGGAAGGCCATTTCTTCGAAAGCGTCAAGGCTTCCCATCCGATACAGCCTGATGTGACTCGGATATTTTTTGTTAAAACACGATGATTTCTCAAGATATCTAATCATTCAAGTATTAAGAAGTATTATTGTGTTCCCCGTCGTTGAAAATTTCGTTTTGTTTTCTGTTTTTATTGTGAATTGTTTAAGTTATGATCGAAAATCATTATGTTCCTATGTAGTTAACCTATATAGTTAGTAGTTAACCGCCAAAACGCATTTCGTCTTCGTTTCAGACTGTCATCTGCTCTGTTGAATACGATAGCGTTTTTACGGGTGTCAGCCCGCTACATACCCAAAGTAGAATAATAGATTGATGACACTAATGCTGGTGTATTCCGCCTCGATATTCTTTTTACACAGATTTATTTCACCATAGAAAGGGGTTAAGTTACATAATAAGGTGAAATAGGGGGAGCTCTCTGCTGGGGTTCCGACAAATATATACAATTAAACAAATATAGAGTTCGCTAGTGTTTATTCTAAGTCGATCACTGTTTGGACTCCATATATTCCCAACATGCTTAGCTTTCGTGTATCAACTATCACTGTAATACAACGTATTTCGAATTCGAATGGTCCACTAATAAAGTTTGATTATCAAGTCGTGTTCGCTTTCGGGAATTATAAGAGAAATTCTTTGAACTGTCAAGGACCCAACGCAAACACAAAAAATCAGCACATCAGCTTGTATTTCGAAGTATGAACTTATTAACTTATTATTGTGTACTTCAAGAGCATGCATGTTACATTACATAAAATCATATCTGTCATGTTTAATAAATTTCTTAATTTTAATGTTCGGAATTGTTCTTATTTTTTTTTATTTTAAATGAAAAATTTTCAAAGCAATGTTATGTAAGCAAACATTTTAAACACTAAATCTGCCATGCAACGATTTATAAATTTATTTTGCCTTGTATAAAGTAAACAATATTATTATTCTGTAAATTTGTGTTAGTTATATTTTTCACACTAGTATGCTTCATGTAGAAATTTAATTTACTTTTTCAAACATGATTGCAGGTTCTCGAATACCAGTCCTAAGCTGTTCCACTACAATGAACTCAAATTCCAAACAGTTAGATCGAAATAAACATTCCAAATCAAAACCTCCAGAAATTAGAGCTCAAAAGACATCGAAAAAGAAACATGATGATGCTGACAACCAAAGTTTGTCTTCAAGAAAACAAGATGATCTAACACCTAGTACTTCTAGGAGTTATACAAATACTCTAGAACAACCGTTGACTCGGCGTCCATTAAAAAATAATTCAAATGAAGACACGATTGGAAGAGTTTATGCTGAATCAAATCATATTCCGTGGGTTCTTCCCAAAAGAGAAAAACCGGATGCTCAAAGAAAAACTTTCAGTATTGCAAGAGATCCCCGAATGACAGAAAAACCTATTATGGAACACGATGGAAATGACATGGAAGAAGATGACATGGAAGAGGATTTTAAAAAGGACGAATCTGTATCCGTTTTTTAAATCAATGATTGACATCGAATATGTTAAAAATGAAAACGACGATCTTGGACTTGAAGGAAATAGTGATTGGAAAACAAAGTTTTGGAATAAAGAAAATATAACCACAGAAGATCCTATAACTGTTCCAGTAATGTCGAGCGTCGTCGCGCGTCGCCGACGACTCCCAGGCCAGTGGTGACCTTTTTAGAGGAAATTATTTCTCGCGTGTAAGTACGATACAATGTTGCCGTTTGCCTACGATTAAACCACACTAACTCTAGGATTATCATGTGCAGTGACGACGGCAAGAAGATGTATTACAATATTATTCATAAAGGTGTATTACATGAATTAATTGAGGCTAAAGACCACGACACGACAACTTGGAAGTCAAACCGGGACCGTTTTAACACGCTTTGCAAGCAAAATGACAATTTTTGTGCAAAATATTCAATGCAAATTACCAATGAAGAAGCTCAAATGCTTAAAAATCGTGTTAAGAATCCAGGCAACCAACGCGTTAAAATGACGGAGCGTTACGATGCAGAAAACGCTCGTTTACCATCAACTGGAAGCGAGAACGCCGCAGTTCTGCCGCCGCTCAACTTGCCGCCTCTTGTCGGCCCACCGACGGGTTTGTCTGATGTTGCTGAACAAGTGCCGTTGGCGGCCGTTCATGCCTCTGCGGTTGACGATCCATCCGTGCAACAACGCTCTTCGTCGTCTGCGCGCACACGCGTTCCTGTTGTCTCCACCTCCAAAGGTGAGACGGCCGGATTTTGCTATCACGTCGTCTAAGCCACAACGGCAGCCAATGTTGCCACTTTGACTTTGGCCAAGCATCCACACACTCTCGTTGCTTCAACTACGCCACGTGTTCAGCAACCACGCGCCGCAACATCATTGACAAAGATTCATGTGCAGCCATCACAGACTCCCGTCGCTTCAACTTCAACTCGTGACCGGCAACCACGCGCCGCAACAGCGCCAACATCAGAAACAACATCCAATGGTCAACAACAAAATTTGCAGTTTGCTAAAGCAGGCGAGAAAACGAATAGGCGTAAATGCTATTGGTGCCTCCTTCCGGATCACTTGTATAGATCATGTCCCTTCCCCTATCCTTTTCCGTCCGGTATAATGCAACCGCCGATAGGTTTGATACCACCCAATAACCTTGCCGACGCCAACGAGGTTGACCAGTGGACGGCCAACGCTCTACGAACTCATTCGAGGCACGCTACGCCTCCAAGATGTGTAGACAAGAATTCGTGTCAAGCTATTGCGGTTCGGCTGCAAAGAAGAGATGAGGACGCGTTGTGTAAGCTACGCAAGGTCATGTCTACTGCTTCGTTCACCCCAGAGCAATGGGCGATAAGTAATTTGCCGGAAACCCTGTTGCAGTACTTGAGTGAAGACGCTGACAACGAGGGCTCTAAACGCAAACAGGATTTTGTCAAGGTACTCTTTGGGTTTTACTGGTTTTTTCCACTTTCAACTGTCTCCTTATCCGTTTTCCTCTAACTGCACACACAGCGAATAGGTCGATCAAAAATTTTTGGTTTTGTGTTTGTTTTGCAGAAGCTTACTTACTTTCCGCCAGAGAGTCCTTTTACTAAGGTGGCCGCTCTCAATAAATTGGTATTTTCCTGTTTGGCGGATTTAGACGACCTGGCGCGCTCTAATTTAAACTACGTTTTCGACGATGTTCTGTCTCCCGACGCAGTGCCCGAGCGAACTTCGGCGTCGCTTTGTCTCCTGCGCGAATTGTTCATGCTATGCATTAGTAATTCGCAATTGAAGCATTGGTCAATCAATCAATTTGTGCGCCAAGGTCTGACGGATCGCGCTACAGCACTCATGGTGAGTGTATTTACCTGTTTTCTTTCTCAATCGTTTACGTGCATTTTCTATTTTTTTGTTGCTTCCTACTGTTTGAAACTAATTTTTTTCTTTAGGGTTTTGTCATTTTTCTATGACGCGTAGACAAAGCCGAGCGTTTCGCACAAGTTTCCTAGCGCGCTCGCGCATCTCGCTGATGAGTTCAGCTTTTTGTTTTCAACACAAATTAGATTATTTCGTTTGCACTCTGTTGCATTGGATAACGAGCACGTGGTGCGCTACTGCAGCAGCTGGCACCCTGAGTCGGCGCCTCTGCTCTCTAATACAACTGACTCTCGAAATGACTATGCGGTAAAATTTCCAGTGCTACGGGCCAACCTCCTTAGGGCTTTCGCCAACATTTTGGCCACAACGTCAGATAACCAGGCACGTTTGTCATTTTACTGGGTAAGTGTGCGTTCATCGCCAACACGTTTGTAAGGCTTGCTGCTGGCCCGCAACGCGTCCGACTAATTGTTTCGAATCATTTTTTTTTGCTGTCCACTATGCCTAGGCTGATCGTGTCGTTGTTGGTGCGTCTGACGTCCGAGATTTACACGGCAGTTTGTCACGCCGTTAGGTCCGACGAAACACTGAGCCGCATACTTCTTGGGTCGTTTTTTTTCTGCGGTGGAGCGAACCGTCAGGCCGAGTTGTCCGTTGACGGCGGCTCAGGTGAAGCGGGGTGGCCGCGCTCAGCAAAGTTGGAATTTCTGGGTAGATGGCTGGCCCGCACTATCAAGGACGGCTACTCGATGAGTTTGCTTTTTGCTCTATTGCTGTTCATTGCCGCTTTTGTGCTTATGTGTGCGTTGCAATGTGGATTCATTTTCGTATCTTGCAGCTCGATTTACGCATTCGTCCGGAATTCTTGGCATCGATGGTTGGCGTCGGCGTCGGGCTTGGCGCGGACGCTCCTTCTGCGAACGAATTCGAAGCAATTCTCGGCTGTTTCCACACTGTCATTGACAGAGCTCACTTGCAGCCGCTTTGTCCTGAGGATATGTCTGCTGCGTTGTGCGGCATGAACGAGGTTTGTTGACATTTTTTGCTTGTTTCTTTCGCTTTGTGGCTGTTAGCCAATTTTTTTATGCGATGTTGACGCTTACTTTTTTTTCTCTCTACTGTTCTGCATGTCGTTTGGTTACCCAGACGTCCGACGAGGCCAACGCCGAATGGACCTATGACAACCTGACCAAGTCTTGGCAAAGTGACTATGTTTTTGCCAGCAAGTCAGAGGTTACAATATGGTTTTTTCCAAACGCTGGCGGAGTTTAAGCGCTTCCAGCGACGCCAACTGCTGCGTTTCGTCACCGGATCACCGCATTTGCCGTTCGGAGGTAGGTCTTTGATTGTGTTTAGCGGTGTTTTCCCTCTTGTCATGGCCCGCTCAATTTTACTTAGTGTCTAGATTTTAAATTGGTGTTTTTCATTGGTCTAACTCCCAGGATTCAAGTGTTTTAGTCCAAGGTTAGCGGTGGGACCCTTGATTTCCGTCGCAGCTGCCGATGACGTGGACTTGCTGCCGAACGTGACAGCGCGCATTGTTGGTCTCCCCGAGTACGCGTCGCAGCTTGCTTTGGCCGCCGGCTTGCAGCGTGCGATGGATCTGGTGTCGAACGGCCTTGACTCCTTGAGGTGTGAGTGTGGCGCGGCAATGTTTTTCTTTTTTTATAATTTTTTTCAGTTATCTATCATTCTATGTAATTCAGAAATAAAGAATAACTTTTTATTTGCAGAAGAGTTGCAATTTCCAATACAGATCGTTCATTCCAATATAGGCATTTCTTTTTAAATATTCCTTTATTTATCTTTCTCAAGAAATAACAAATAGTGTGTTCCGCAAAGTTACTAGGGAACTGTGTGTAATGTTATGTATGTAATGTATGTAATGTAATGTATGTTATGTATGTAATGTAATATGTTACTCCAGACGAATGCTTAAGTAATTTCCAATAGAAGGCTGCTTTTGCTTCTGTAAATTAACTGTCAAATTGCCTTGCTTCTTGCTCGAGTCGTATGAAGTAAAATTATCTTTTTGTCGTTTTAAATTAATGTGGCAAATTCAAATTGAAATATTATGCCAACATGTATTGAGACTCAGCCGATGAGTCAATATTTGTATAAAGTTTTTCCAAATTTCACCAACGTGAACTCGTCCGTCGTTTCGTTATCAAAACAAAAACACGATCGTTATCTGTGGCCCGGTTCGCTCAAACCGGTTTGTAAACCGGTTTCAAAAATAATTTTGCCCGAAACACGGTGCACCGGTTCGAACTTTTTAAACCGGTCAGAAACCGGTTCCATTTTTCGAGCCCACCCGTACAACTGGTGCCATCTAACAGTCAAATTATAAACGAAGCTAAATAGTTAAAAAATTGCCTCGAAATCCGTGCTTTCAGCAGCAGGTAACAGTGGCAGAAAGATAGGAAAAATGGGCTTTTTTCGTGAATTCCTGGTAAACTGACTTTAAAAAAAATTTATATGTAGAATTAATTGGAAAAGTTACTGTCAAACTTTAAACCCTTGTCAAAAATTTTAACGGAAAAGTTAATAAAACTTAATTTTAATTTTTTCGTAGTTTTTCATGTATTAACAATATGGTAATAATATTACTACAATTTCAATTTCAGTTCATGAGCTTTGTTTCTTTACTCTTAATCTATACTCAAACTTATTTTTATCAAAATCTATTTTAAAACGGTTAAAATTAACCAAAAATACGAAGTTTACTGCCCTTTTTCCGAGTTCCGTGTTTAACACGGCGCTTACGGGGAAACCATCTTCATTTAACTAGCTATATCTACTAAACTTTTATCCCCTTCTCTATAATTTTTGGAATTTACAAAGTTGAGATAATAATCTACTTGTTAAAAAAAAATTATTTAGAAGGGACATTTTGTTCTATTAGAATTCTTGGTTTTTCCCATTTTTAAAGCCCCAAGTGGCGCTTTGTGCTGCAGCGGGCGCGATGAATACCACAGCTGTGCGGCCCAAAAATGGTGTGACTCCTAGAAATTGGTAATATTCAAGCGAATTTTTCTAATGAAACGAAATGTCCCTTCTCGGTATTTTTTTTTACAATTAGATTATTATCTCAGCTTTATAAATACCATTTTACCCGGGAGAACCCGGGTTTTTTTCAGCCCGTTTTGGAAAAATTTGCCCGGTTTCAATTCGGTTCGGCCCGTTTTCGAGGTTACCCGAAACCGAGTAAAACCGGTTCGTAGTAAAACCCGTTTTCAAAGAACCGTTTAGCCTATAAACAGCCCAAATCGGTCCGGGCCACAGCCCTTGTTCTCTCTCAGCCTGGTCTCGGGGGCTGTACGGAGAATGTTTTATTTAACGTTCGAAATAAAACACTCTCCGTACCACCCAATTTTAAAAGCCTCCGTACCACCCTATATCCTATGTCCCTCCTACGTCTAAACAGCTACAACAAAACAAATGGCGCCAAATCCACCCTCCCTATTGGTCCAACATTCGTCAAGTAGCCCTCGGCAACTTGGAGTGCCGATAATGGCCGACTCGTCAGATGCCTACTCCGTCAGCCATTTTTTTCGTTTTATCATGATTTCGAGCCTAACTATGTATAAATAAAATGTGGCGAATAAATAAAAACATGTATTAAACTTTTAATATGAAAACTACATCTCGCCTGAAATTCATGTTCGGTCTGAAATTCCCGTCAGGGAAATCAACCGAACATGAGGCTCAAAGGTATTTTTCTTGGAATTTTAGCCACCAAGAAGCTGGTTTTTATTTTAATTGAGGGGTTACTAGTTACTTAAAAATAGTTTTAATTAGTGAAAAAGGGTAAAAACTAGTTAGACGAATAGGGGTAAAAACTACGGATTTTCAAGTATTGGAATGTTGAAAAAACGTTTAAAATTATTTTAAATTCCAATATCGAACATAAATATACAAATTTTAGTGGAAAATGATTACCTCGTCAAGGGCTTTTGAAATATATAAAAGTTAGGATTTAATATCAAAATGAAAAATCTTTCGGGGTCGGACTTGTCTTCTCGTAGCAGGCCCACTTCCGCGACTATAGAAGAAGCCGGCAAAATCTTTCAATGAAAAAAATTACAAAGTTTTCCCATGGTTTTAATTAGTAGCATTTTATTACGATGTACAGTTGATGGCAAGAAAATTATCTCTACTTGACCAGTTGGATCAGTAAGCGTATGGTCATGGCCAGAACAATTGTCCATGAGTAAGGCAACGGGTTCCTTTGTAAATTTTCTTACAGCAGGTAAAAATATATTAAGCCACCATCCTTGGTCCATCGTTGGTTGTAAACCTCACGGTCTATCCAAGTATTTCTTTGATTGATGTAAGGAATAGGGCTGGGAGCATCCCGAAAACAGTGCGGATTTTTTGAGGTCCCAACAATTAAAGGGGCTACTTTACATGTTCCTGTCGCATTGACACACAGAACCAACGTAACTCGATCCTTTGCCCGAAGCACTTTGGTTCCTCTAATGTTTTTTCGGCTTCCTTCTTCCAAGCTTATATAGCTCCTCGTAGGCAGAGCACGATATAACAATCCAGTTTCATCCATGTTAAAAATTTGTTCTGCTTTAAACTTTTTTAATTTCTCGCGAATGACCTGAAGGATTCGTTTAGCAATTATAAATAACGATTGAACATTATGAATATTATACCTAGATCAATTTTTCTACTTCTTCAATATTGACATCTCCAGCTTCTCAAAAAAAAAAAACGAAGGATTGGGCCGATTCCATTCCTTCGACGCCAGTGTCTGAACCAGCCATCAGATGCTTTAAACTCGCTCAGACCTATCTTTTTTTCTTCGTGTAAAGCCCTCGCCTGAATTATTGCCCGGGACAAAGAAAGAGGTTTACGACGGCCAAGGGGATTTCTCATTTCACGAAACCAATTGTGCACAGCTTTGTCAAGATCAGCGTTCAGGGATCTATTGGCCATCACTTTGGCTACGGGTTGAAACACTTTATTCTGATAACAATTTTCAATTTTCTCCTTCGATATGCTTATTCTGTTAATCTGTGAACCAGACACTCCCATGATTTCAGCGACACACCTTTCACTTTTATTTTTTTTGAGTAACTGAATAGCTTTGAACTTATTTTCAAGTGTCAAAGTTGAACGAGTTAAAATTTTGAAAATTTTCACAATTTTTGCTTTTCGCCATGACTACAACTTGTCAACGATCCAGACTGTACTACCAGACTAAAAATCCAGACAGGATAATTAATTATTCTTACCCTACCCATTATGTCATAAAACAATGAATTCCTTCTCATATGTAGCGCCGAAATCATATTCGCGCCGTTTAAACCACCCACCTGCTTCTCTAAGTTCCCCCGTGATGGCGCTGACCTGGTGCAGCCCTTAAGATGGCCCGATAACCGGGTTGGCTCTATAAGCGGGTGTCCCGATGACTGGCCCGGCACTGTATCGGCACTCCAAGTTGCCTAGGGCTAGTTGAAAAGGAAGTACAGAAGCTATCGATATTTAGGAATCGACGATTATTTCATTATCATATTATAAATCTGTTTAATTAAATTCTAGATTTGATAAATTTAAAAGGGTTTTTTGCTTTAGTTTATTATCCATCAATGCAGGGAGCATTGAAAGAAAAATCCAAAATACAAACCCACAATTTAAATTTACAAAACATTATGCATGGTACGAAATAATGGTCAATAATAAAATTGACAACATTTTCATTGGAATGAAATATTGTTTTTAAATCACTATTTATGAGGATTCATCCGTTTAATTCATTGCAATCAACGCGTACGCGTGTGTGTGAGGTTTGTCATGCACTCATGCCTCGTTAGGGTCTTAGCATAGGGTGGTACGGAGACTTTTAAAACTAAGGTGGTACGGAGTGTTTTATTTCGAACGTTAAATAAAACCTTCTCCGTACACCCCCCGAGACTATGTTGTTGATATATCTTGATCGTGCGCCAACTGGATTTGCGTACGCACCCCTAGAGTGAGAGAGTATACCGTCGAATCGAATCCACCACCACGATTGCAACAATTTCCTTTCCGAGTTTTCGATTTGACAGTCGTTACGTTTAAACAGTCTCGGTTTGTCAAGTCGTTAGATCTCTCTTCACATTAAAATTGAAACTTTATATCAATCAGCACACTTCTATGGCGTCGACTGAGAAAGCAGTCACGCTATGGCCTTAGAGATTTATCCCTGAGGGAAATATACTTGTATATTCCGAAGGCTCTAAAGTAAAATGCCCCAAAATCGTGTACAAGTACAAGGGGGAAGATCATGTTACCACACCCTTTACTCTCCGGCTTGGGCTTCCAGAGCCTTTATTCAAGTTCAGAAGTTTGCTATAGGCTTCTAAACCTTAATTTCGACCGATTTCGTTCAAATAGAAGCCTCTTTCACAAAATGAGCCCGAATGCCTCCCTCTCTCTCGTCACTCGCTGCTCCTCTAGCGGCGATTCTCATCATCATGAAACACGCATCATCATTTATCGACACAAATACACAATAAATACACAGCAACCCTTCCCGAGCCATCGCTCGCTGGTGGCAATCGACACCGACGAACGACGGCTCCAACACATAACCAAACTACATAGAGCCATTCAAGAATGCAATAATAATGACATGAAAACGTTACATACATAATAAGATCATAGGCCGGTGTGAACATATTACTCCGATGGAATGAAAAAAAAACCCCAAAAAATTCCGATTAAGGCCAAGCCTTTGGCGTTAGCTGGAATCAATGAAACACACATCGACACAACTACACGGAGATCAAACTGAATTACACCGAGGCTGAAATAATCACTCGAGGCTTGCGTACACGGGTACACCTACGTGGTGCTGTCGTCGATGGGGCTGATAGAGATTGCTGCTCCGTTGTCTTCCCGTCCGGATCACCGGCTGCAACACCCGCCTCGCCGATCGGATGACACGATTCCGCTTCTTCTGTGGATGTTGCGGGAACCAGCACACGGAGGAAACGCCTGTTTCTCCATAACACACTGCCGCTCGCGAACTTGATGCGGTACGAGCGGTATCGCACGATCGCCACGATCATCCCCACGCGGTCTCAAAACTTCGTGTCCGGATCTTGCACGCGCACTGATTCGCCAATTGACAGCGGATGAAGGTGGCGTGCCCGAGCATCGTAACACAATCGAGTTGCTGCGTCAGCTGCCGCCTTGCTCTCCCGGGCCGCTATACCTTCTTTCCATTGGCTCGCGTACGATGACCGGTGGGCCGGTATGATGGATCGTAGTTGATGTCCAAACACTATATGGGCCGGTGATAAACCACTTTCATGCGGCATATTGCGGAATTACAATAATCCTGTGAGGAGAGCTCCCGAAGATAGATCGCATGATGGCGCCAGCTTCACCACCAACTCTTTAACCGCTTTCACCACCGCCTCCGCATGGCCGTTGCTCTGGGGGTAATGTGGCGATGAGTTTCCCCATTCAACCCCATCGTCGTAGCGCGTCTTGTCGAATTAGGCGGCACCTAATTCGACGAAATTCCCCATGATGGCCTGTACAACTTCACGTGCCGTTGGGTCACGCCGCCACTGATGTACCACCGGCCACCCAGATAACCGATCCGTATACACTAACACATGAAGCGACCCTTGCTGAAATAAATCCGCTGAAACGTCTTGAAAAACGTAGATGGGTAACGGGTCGGACGCCATCGGCTCCTGAAAATGGCTTGGAAATCTCTCTTGGCACGTAGCACATCGCTCAATGAGCATGGTCACACCATTCGTCATTCCCGGCCAGTAAATCATCTGCTGGGCACGCCTTTTTGTTCTTACGATTCCCTGATGGGCCGCATGCAGCTTTTTCAACATTTCTTGACGGGACACTATAGGCACGACGATTCTTGATCCATATAAAACAATGCCATTGTCCACTGAAAGATGATTCCGAATTGACCAATATTGCCGGACATGTTCTGGAGTATGTCACCGGTCCACTTTGAATCCACATTCGACCGCTGCTATAAGATCAACGTATTGTGGGTCTGCCACGGCTGATTCTCGCAGATTGTCGAGCAAGTTATCCATCAAATGGCTTGATTGATCCATCTCGTTGTTGTGGTTGCAGATATTGCTGACATTTTGTAGTGTGACTTGATGTATAGAATATGCCAGTTCCGTGCCAACACATTCATCATCCGCTACCGGATCATTTACAGGGGCTCGCGACAATGCGTCGGGAATGGCAAGATCTTTCCCCTTCCGCCATACAGTAGTAAATGAGTACGAAGAAAGTCACTCCGTGAGACGCTGAATCTTGGGGTTATCGATGGCGTCCAACGTATACCGATCCAGGATTGCCACCAATGCTTGATGGTCGACCATTAAAGTGAAATTGGGCAATCCGGATAAATAGAGTCGGCACTTCCGTATAACCCACTCCACCGCCGCCAACTCTAGTTCGACGACTGCATATTTTGACTCCGTATCGGAACACCAACGAGAGTTTGCATCCACCAGTTTCCATGAATCACCGTGACGCTGTAAATCGCATACCCCATACCATGTTTGCGCGAGGCATCGACCTGGATCACCGTCTCCTGCATTGGGTCAAAGTGTACCAACACCGGCGGAGATATAAGGGCCAGCTTCACCGCCTCGAAAGCTTGATCGTGATCTTCAGTCCATATAAACGGGTTACGGGTGCTGAGAAGTTGACGGAGGGGGCTTTTTGCCGCCGCCACCTCCGTAGAAAAACCCGCTAACTGCTCCACTAATCCCATAAACGAACGAAGCTCCAATACGTTGGTTGGCTTGGGAAAATGCGACAATGCCTTTAATTTCTCTTCTTCAATGGCCATGCCGCCATATTGGATATCGTATCCAACCCATGATATACGGGATTGAGCGAATTGAAATTTCTCGAAACTAAACGTAATTCCCGCCGACCGCGCTGCCTGCAACACAGCACAAACTCTCGTGACATGGGCTGGAAAATTACGGTCAAACCGCAACAGGTCATCTACTACCCTAACTGTATTGGATAGTGCTGCAAATGCCACATCCGCTCGACGATTATACTCGTCTCCGGAGCAGCATAATCCCATAGAAGCCCGGAGGAATTTATAACGCCCCCAAGGGGTCATAAACGTAGTTAAGTGTTGACTAGATGGGTGGAGGGGAATCTGATAATATCCGTTGGCCGCATCAAAGCTGGTAAAAAACTGGCACTCACTGTCCACTTCTGCTACTGCATCGCGAGGCGTCCGTGTTGGATGGGTCGGCCTCAACGCGAATTTTTGCATCCCGAATGACCACTAGCGGGGCGGCCCACTCTGACGCTTCACTAAATGATCACCCCTTTCGCCTGTAGATCGTCCAATTTTTGTTTGACATCCGCCTGATCCCCAAAGGGAATAGGACGTGTACCGCTCACATAGAATGGAACCGCGTCGTCGCGTAGCTGAATCACCATATCCGGGCCGTCCATTTCACGTAAACCATCACTTTTATTAAACACCACTTCAAACTCGGTCATGATAGCCACCTCGATGGCGGAAATTTGTTCTGCAATAGGCTCTATTGGGATGTACACATCCTTGAGAAACGCCGAGACACTTTATCTCGCGGCGAGTTTGCTTCTGGTGACGTGAACGATACTAACCTGAGATAATCTGAGATACCGGTTTCGGATAATTTCGATGCAAAATATCCAATTCGATGCAATCTACTCGACACAACAGCATACCACAAATTTCTGGACGAGAAACAATCGTCACATGGACAATCTTCTTTCCATAGCGAATGTGAATATCACGCTTCCCAATTGACAACAGCGGAGAGGATCTATCGGTCATCACTAAGTCAAACGAGTAATCCACTAAATTCTTTTCCGATAAGCCCAAATCTAACATAACGTCTTGGCCGCCAACACTAACCTCGGCACCCGGGTCCGGGATGACGTTATTGATTTGAACTTGAACACTCCCATCCGCACGAAGAACTTCCAATGATATTGTGGGAGAGCAACGCTTACGATGAACAGCCTGAACGGTGCCGATGGTGATGTGAGCCATTTTAGATTTTGCTCCGGCGCCACTTCCGCTGCTCCCGATTGTCTTCCCCTTGTCACAGTTCGGGCATCTTGGAGAAAAATGGTCTGGTTTGCCGCATGCGTGGCACTGCTGGACATCTCACGCCGTTTGAATGAGCCGGACGACCACACGCACTGCATTATTTCGATGAATGATGATCAGACTTGTTGTTTTTATTAAGAATTGGAACCACTCCCGATTGCCCGCTGAGGGTTCGCTCGTTCAAGCGAGCCGATTCTTCACTGCAGCAAGGCCACCTGCAGCGAAGGGAAGGGGCTAATGGCCAATTCTTCTTTGTTTCGGCATCACGGGTCCCGGCGATAATGCGTGTCACCAGCCTTGTTTCGGAGCATGTGTCACACAAATCTGCTGCTTCTCCTAACCGACGCAAGCCAATATAAAAATCATCAAATGATTCTGAATGTCCCTGCTGACGCTCCTCAAACGCAACTCGATCTAGCGCCACATTGCGTTTAGCCCGGATGTAATCCACGATCAAGTCCAAAACGTGATCTGGAGTAGTAGCTGTTGCAGGTGTGATCCCCAGGGCCACTTTCACAACCTGTTGCATCGAAGGGTCTAATGTCATGCGGAAAGCGGCCATCTGTTCCGTCACCGGATATGTCAGGAGTTGATTTAATTACGAAAAATCGTTCCACCGATTTTTCCACGACCGAAGAAATGAGACAGTTATATCCCCGTGGAGTTTGTCCATGCTGGACGGATCGAGTCGCCGTCTATGATCTGGAATCGCTATTACACCGGCAGCACCACCACCGCCGCCACCAGCACCACCTCCTCCACCAGCGCCAGCGCCTCCACCAGTTCCACCGCCAGCGCCACCACCGCCTACTGCGCCCGCCGTAATCAGAAATTGAATTTGTCCCGATATTGCTTGTAATTGTGCTTCCAGGGTATCACTCCTGGTTCCGACCACTATCGCTGCTGCCAACGCATCTGCTGCCGTCGGTGGTGATGCCATTGCGATTGTGGCTCGCAAACGAGCCCGTGTGCCAACTGGTGAAAAACTGGGCTGCTTCGTTGTCTTCCCTGTCTTCTTTTACATAAATGTAACACTAATATAACAACAGCCGCAAGCCCCAATTGGTGTGCTGGTATGAACGAGAGTCGATAAAAGTCAGAAAAAATTCATGCGATGAACAGAGGGCCAATAACACCGGCCAACATACCGAATCATTTATCTATACGTTTAAGATGGCGGCATTTGTGAAGCAAATGACGTTTGACTCGAAGAGAAGGAACGAAACTCGATGACATTCGATGCTCACCATATTACTATAAATGTTAAATAAACCCGCCAGTATGACCCGATTATACGATGACTGACGATAAAGTTTGAGGGATCCAATATGTCCGACCACGTCACACAACTACCGATCGTAATTATACAGTCACCACTCGAATGAAAAAAACTTCAGCACAGTGTGTTTATTTCGTCATAAAAATCTTGTTGCCTGACTAACGGAACACAATGATATGAAGCTAGCAGACGGCTTCCTGCATTAACTGAAACCTATCGCCACAAGAAAAAAAAAAATGGCGGCCTCCTCAACCGCATGGACGTATACACACACTGAAGTTAGGAACACAAAGAAACACAAAATACACCACCATAGTTAGCAATTGTAGGTGCGTATAACCAACTGCGCCATGTTGAGTCTGGATACAAATACTCGTCCAGTTCGTTTATTCACTTAGATCACTTGAACTGAATACACTTTCGCAATTCAAGGAAACGAGCATGAAGAACAACGAAGCCAAAACAACGCGAAGCCGAGTGGAGCAGGCGGGGAGTTTTTTCAAAGAGGATTAGAGTGGCGTCGTTATGTAAGCCATTTTTAGACAGGGAAGGGCTCGGATTAATTCTTTTTTCAACATTGAATGTACTCCCGTGCTATCATCCTCCCTCTTTCACCCTTTCTGGAAATATATTTTCACTTTATACAAAGTGAACATTATTTCCAACCATATGTCTAATTAAAAAAAACAAATATGTCAAATTTTTATGGAAAAATTGTCCAAAAAGCCAATGGTCATATATTTACAAAAAAGTGGACATTTTTGGTAGAGAGTACATATGGGGTGCCGTTGTACCTTTTTAACATTATACAACCACCCACATAACACAAGTCAGTCCGGTGGATGTCAAAAAGATGTCAATTTCGGACATTGGTCCTATCCTTTGGATGTCAGTTGGAGAGCCTAGGAACATCCCAACAGCCGAAACGGAGATCCAAGGGATGTCCTTTTTTAAATTTTTGTCCGCCCTAGCCAGCGCCGCAGGATGTTCTACCAACATCCGAAACAGACATATTGCGGATAAAATTACAATATGTTGAGGATAATGTTAAATACGTTATTTCCCATAACGTACTACTTTATTATACATGGCCACTACCAGATCCGAAACCTGAACCTTTGTGTTTCCAAGCCAGCTTGGTAACTACTAAGCTGCTAGACGTTGTTAATAAGGCTCAAATTGTACATTGACATTATATCTATAAGACGAAAGTGAAGACTGAAAGTTCCACCAGAGTTTTTTGAGTACATGGGTGAAACAACGAACCAAAAAGTTAGTTTTAAAAAATGTCTCTTCAAAGGTTGTAAGCAAAAAACCAATAAAAATGGGACTCCAAAATATCTGAAAATCAAGAATGATTCAAGAGGCAATGGAAAGCGTCATTATCTTGTAAACTATTGTTACTTAAATTATCGCATGCAAATATTATATTGGTTTTGGTTTCACTAGGCACATTATCCCAACAAGGAGAAATATGAAGAGATTTGGAAATTGGCTGTTGCGAAGATGACTAGTAAAGTTAACATTGGAATTATTCATCAATCTCCAACTACTCATCATATTCTCAAACAATGTGACTTTGATAACTACGTAGTGCCACTACGTCTTATCTCGTCGTACAACAATGTCAAGTGTGTAGGATTTGTAGATCGCTTTTTCTTCTGATCGACAAAAAAAGAAAAAAAATGCTATCCCTAGCCGTTAAAAAGTTATGAGAGTTGCAGTGAGACACGTAGCGCCACAAGAATACACGTAAAACGAAGGGGGTGTTCTTAATTTCGTGGTGGGTACTGTACCTTTGCTGTTGCTGTAGCAACAGTTTGCTACTAGACCCTCTTGAAGCAAAATTTGGACATTTCGTTTGTCGAGGCTGCATTACTGAGCCATTTATCAGCTCTACCGATGAACAAGCTCATTTGTGTGGTGCTTGTTAATCCATGGTCTGAAAAAATGATATGAAAGAGCTATCTCTCAAGACGAGCAAACTCACTTCTACTCTGCAACACTTTAAACAAGTTTTTTGCCACCCCGTGGATTATCTTTTAGCCACTTGTTTTATGTTTTAGTTTAGAATCTAGTTCTTTTTTTGTAATAATAATGCAAGGTTTTTAAATTTGATTTATTCATATTGTATTTTCAGATACTTTTTTGAGTAGTTGTGCTGATGTTCAACAAAAGTCAAAATCGATTCCATCAGTCAAAGGAAAAACTGTAGTTTCTTAAACGACAGCAGCTAACTTTAAAGATGGCAGTGATTCTATTATTATTTGTAGTTCATTTCCTCTGAACTTGCTCATCAAAGCACACTCGAGCCAAAACACAAAGTACATCAGTGGCTTAATTATGGCCAATCCGAGCGTCGATCCATTAGCTGTCACCAGTGAAGAGGATGGTGAAAATGTAAACATTAAACAATCCAGAACAACCATTTCCAAAACCGACTCATTTGAATCAACTAAACTGTTGTCGACGCCCGTAACTATTTCGTCCACTGGCTAAGAATCGTCGTACGACATCGTTTTCAGCTCCCAGTCCGCCACCTTCCAGGCAAATACCTCAGCAGGTAATAATAACAATCGATATAATTGCTTTTGTTCTTTCTTTGAGAAAACCTTTAAATTGTGCATTAGATGAAACGAGGACGAGGTGGACGTGGAAGAGGTCGTACAAAAAAGATATCGTCGATGCACCTTCCGTGTGAGTGCCCCTTCAACAGCCTTCATCAATCTGGCCGTTTGCAGAGCTACATTCAGTTCTAACTTCGGAATAGAGATGGTTTTCTTTGGTGCAAGCTTTGTCGTTGCACGCACTTACCGGACCACTACCTCTCCGCTCCCGAATAGATGGCGAAGATAGACGACGGCTGCATGTGCTTCCTCAGACGCATCTCCAAATCCATGTATCTCCGTCCCCACGATACCTTCCTCGTTGGGGAAAAAGCACCGAGGGATCTCTACTGCATTTAATTGACGAAGTATGTCAAACCACCTCTCCCACCAGCTCCGGTCATCGTCGCTAATGGAATCCGAGTGGCTGAGTCCTTGGGTGTTCAATTCGCGCAGCTTGATTTTTGCCTTGACGATCACTGGCGCGGCCATCCCTTTCGGATCGAAGAGACTAGCAACTTTACTCGCCAGCCAGGCCGGTGTAAACTCTATGTCATCTAGGTGATTCACTCTGAATGTGAGTAGGTCCTCTCGTGCCTTCAAATGGATGCCCAGGACCTTTTCGGTTTCCTCTTCGCCTAATGACAGTTCCGTGTTGGTAATGGTGGGGTCCTCGACGGCGAAGGCTCTCAGAAAGTCTGACGAATTAGACAGCCATTGCAGATGCATGTCTCCTTGTTGCCGAGTCTACGACCGGCAAGACGGTTTCCTTTGAGCCGGGTCTGGCAACGCAGCAAGGAGAGTAGGGGAAACGGAGAAGAAGGGAGGAGCTACCGAAACCGAAAAGGACACTTCTCGTTCGACACGGTTGAGAGAGCACACGCACGCGCGTACCCCCCTCTTTATTGTGATTTTTCGTTTTGCTTTGTGTTTTTGTGTTTGTTTGTTCGTCGGCCAACCGGCAACGAACTTTAATTTGTATTTCCGTGTACTGTTTGTGTTTATTGTTTCTACCGGCCGGCAACCGGTGAAATAATTCATCTTTTCGTGCGGCCAGCAGGCAACTGGCCACGTGTGAAATACAGTGCTTGAATTTCACCTCCCGTCTTTTCTTTTCGTCTCCGGCTCACGTGGTGGTGGCAACATTTTGGTGCATCGACCGGGAATACGAATCCCGGTTCCGTTCGGCCATCACCACCTGACATCGTTCGTTTGGACACCATCGGAAGGTCTGCCGAGCTCAACAGCCTTCAACCGGTCGTCCATCACTTCGTCGAATCCGCAAGACCCGCGTGGCAGGACCCAGTTTATGTAAGTAAATTGGTCGACATCGTTTATATTCGTGTGAATTGGCCTGTCATACTCTCGGTAGAGTGGTCAGCCATTTCTCGCCCGTTTTTGGTCATCTTGCGTCACGATCTGCCTGTCAACTCTCGGTAGAGTGGTCAGCCGATCTACGACGCCATCTTTATTTCTGTACCCGTGTGAATTGGCCTGTCATACTCTCGGTAGAGTGGTCAGCCATTTTCTCGCGTCACGATCTGCCTGTCAACTCTCGGTAGAGTGGTCAGCCGATCTACGACGCCATCTTTAATTCTGTGCGTGCAAGTTAGCCTGTCAACTCTCGGTAGAGTGGTCAGCCAACCTCACGTCACCATCGTTCATCATTTGTTCATCGTTTAGCTTGTCAACTCTCGGTAGAGTGGTCAGCTATTTTCTTCCTACGTTAAATTAATTCTTCTCTCTGCTCATGTAATTTGTCCACCTCTGTTTAGTGTGGTCAATTAATTCAACTTATTCGCTCGCCTACTTGTATCTCTCTTTCGTCCGTCTTAAATAAACAACATGGCCGCTCCAGTACCGACCGATCTCGTTGTTATTGATGAGGAAGAAGAATTTCCTGCCGACTTCGATACCATCGCTGATCCTGTGCGTTTAAAGCACTTACGTTCAGGTGGTAAAACGTCTCACACGAAATCGGGAAAGGCTTTAATGAACGCTATAAGAGTCGGTGATGATCGTGACACTGTGCGAGCATTACGAGTAAACTACGTGAGTCGTTTTGATAATTTAGAAATCCGTCATGATCGATATGTTAATTCTATCGCTGCCAATGCGGCTCAAGACGATCTTGACGGTGAAGCACAATGGCTCCAGACTGTCATTTATGATCATCAAAGAATCCTGGCTGGGTGTGACGCATACTTGGACAGTACGAAATCGACATCCGCCTCTTCCATTGCATCAAGATCATCATCACGTCGTTCTAGTCGTTCATCTGTACAGGCTAGAATCAACGAAGCGGAAATGAAAGAGAAAGAGGCTGAATTATTACTCCGACAAGCTGAGGACGAAGCTCGACGAAGAGAAGAAGAAGACGATAATTTAAGAAAGCAGGAGGAATATAAGAATCGCGTGGAGGCTGACAGAAAGCAGAGAGAGCTACGGGATGAAATGGATAGACAACGACTTAGCGGGGCCATCTTGCGCAGACAATTAACCGAAACTGTCGATCCGGATAACCCGAGTGGCTCGACGCGAGCTACCTCCGTCTCGGGTATGTCATCCAGCGCAATATCGCTCACTGGTCTATTCCAACGGAACCCAGCTCCACCTCCGATACTAATAGTTCCATCATCGCCATCAATTCTTCCAGGTCCAATCACGACGATGATTGGTAGCGTACCCGAAGCTGTTGTAACAACCACCTCCGCCATCTTGCAACATGATAACTGGACCACCTTTGGTCCGGTCAGCCTTTCTTCGATGACTACGCAACCAGTTACTACACCTCCTGGAACCGCCACGAGGAACGCACCACCCACAAGATTGTTTGCCCCGTCGAAAATGATGATCCCGCCTACGTCAAAATTGGGTGTCTTCACACCGGCTACAGCTAAGCCAGGTGTCTTCTCGCAAATGAAGGATCTTGCAAGCAGGGTCTTCACTCCGAGTAAGACCATGACGCGTTCATCATCCGTACCTGTGATTACTGGCAGTGGAAGTACCGATCCTTCCACGGTGACGAGCATTTCGAATCCGACGTTCTCGATTGCTTCGACCACCAACACCGTCACGACCGCGAACGCTACATTTATTCCGATTAGCAAACCGACGGTGCCGATCAGTAACACTTCAGTACCGATTTCGACGCAAACTTGCGTTCCTCCGACGTGGAATACGTCATCAACAACTGCACCAATCTACTCGTGGAGAAACGTCGGTCAGATGCCGTCGGGAAATGCTCAACCGACACAACCGGCACATCCTCCGACATCCACTTCCGCACCAACTGGAATCACCAGCACGACTCAAATCATAGGTGGAACAACATCCGGGCCAACGACTGCAGTCAGTACGTTTCCGATTCACTCTGGCACGAATCCAACATATATGCAGACCGGATTAGGACCTGGTTCAAGCCATATTCCGCACGGGCCGGCCACGTCTTCTGCCAATCCGCCGCATACTTTGAGTGCCGCACCACCGCCTACGGCATATGCATCCGGAGTACCCGGCTCTGGTTATCCGTACGGGCCGGCTGCAACTAGTGCTACTCCATTATATGTACCACCGGCCTCAGGAATACTCGGCTCTGGCCACCCACACGGGTCGGCCACATCCAGTGCTATTCCACCACACACGTCCGTCCCGCACTTCACGATTCCGCCGTATAGTACAGCCGCACCTACGACGATTGCGGCGCAGACTTCCACATCAAATCCATTTCCATATAATCCGACCGTTCCGTCGTTCATTCCTGGTGTTGTCACGAATACAACTTATGCACCGATACCAGGCCCACTAACAATGCCAACGTCTACTCCTGGTCAACAATATGGAGTCTACACACCCGACGCTTGGATACACAATATCGGCACTCCGTACGCTTCGACGAGCCGCTCTGGTGTTAAACCTCCTCGTATGAAGGTACCGAGTTTTAACGGTGACCCAAGCGCCTGGCCGATGTTCATCCAGATGTTCAAGATATTTATTCACGACGCCGTGAGCTCTGACGCAGAGCGTATCGCTCATCTACATGATGCATTGACTCCCGAAATCCGTAAGAACATAGGAGGAGCGTTGCTGAATCCTGGCCTCTATCAACATGCACTTAGCGAGCTTCATAAGAGGTATGGCAATCCTCAAATCGTTTCGCAAGCCTGCACCTCATCGCTTTTGAAGCTCCGTTCATTCAGGGATAATGACTTCAACGCACTCCGCTCGTTCTCCGCCGATCTTCATTCGGTTGTCGCCACTCTACGACTGGGCGGATACGGTATGGAACTTCATAGCCACGCAACATTATCTCAGCTGGTAGCGAAACTTCCACCAGCATTGAAGAGCCGTTGGGGAGAAAAGAGCTGGGCGATGCAACCGACGCTCGCAACAGTCGAAGACCTTGATCATTGGTTAGACGGTGTCGCTATGGCCGAGCAGTCAATCCGAGCCGGATCTAGTGAAGCGCCTCATCCGAAACAAGGGAAGCAGGTCGACGACAAACGCCGCTCCACCCATAAAGTGAACGCGTTCAGCACCTCAGTCACTACACAACAAGCTGGAGATATTCGACGTTGCCCCGGGTGCAACAGCACCCACCAGCACCATATGAAGGAGTGCAAGAAATTCAAGAGCATCCCTGTAGAGAAGAGGGCTGAAATAGTCAAGGAGGCACGTCTTTGCATCCGTTGCTTGGGAAGCGATCATCTCTTTAGGTCTTGCACTCAAACTGAGCGTTGCGACCAACCAAACTGTGAGGGTGTCCATCATTCTCTACTACATGGAGCGCCACGATTATATCCTAAGAGAAAGGAAGCGAAACCAACCGCAGCCGAATTCTCTGGATCAGTCACAACTACGATATCAAGCGGTCATACTCTACTAAGGATTGTACCGATCATTCTCAAGGCCGGCGGCAAAGAACTCCCTCTCTACGCGGTTTTAGATCCTGGGAGCCAAATATCGGTGCTTACGCGACGGACAGCGAGGTCCTTCAATCTCCGTGGGCCAGTGAAACGTGTCATCATCAACACGGTGGATGGCGAGAGCAAACCAACTGATCGAGAGATTGTGAACTTCGAAATTACTTCAAAGGACGGTCGCTCTTCATTTGAAATTGTCGACGCCCATGTAACGGATAGGTTCAATTTCCAACAACGTCCCATCGACCTTAACGCGCTCGTCAAACGTTGGCCTCATCTAGCTCATGTTCCGATCGACTCTACCAAGCAAGAAGACGTCATCCTTTTAGTTGGCCAAGATCATCCAGCAGCCGTTGAGGTCTTCGAGACGAAAATGGACCCCTACGACCAAAGAGCTCCTCGCGCCTACTTAACCGCTTTCGGGTGGTGCTTAGGAGGGCCCAGTGGTCAGGGTAATAGCAGATCGAAGGATTGCTTCCATTCCAGTTCACTGACTGACAGATGTGACCTGATGCTGCAGCAGTTTATTGAAGCTGATACGTTTGGCACGAAACCAAATGTGATCCAGCCAACCAGCAAAGAAGAGAAACGAGCGTGGGAGATTCTCAACACCACCACGAGACACGACGGAGTGCGGTACGAATCCGGGCTCCTCTGGAAGGTTGATGATCCGAATCTACCCAACAACTTCTTTGCTGCCCAGCGTCGCTTCCTTAACCTCGAGGCGAAACTCATCAAGGATAAAGGCCTCGCTGCAATATACAAGTCAGTCATCGATACCTACGTGAGCTTGAAGCACGCTCGGAAATTAACGAAGGCAGAGATAGATGCTGGCCCCAACGGACGAACGTGGTACTGCCCTCATCATCCTGTCTTTAACCCGAATAAACCCGGAAAATGTAGGGTCGTGTTCGACCTATCGGCTGAATACAAAGGCGTATGCCTGAACGACGTACTGATGAGGGGACCCGATCTACTCACGAACCTAATTGGCATCCTCCTCCGTTTTCGACAACACCGCGTTGCAGTGGTCGCCGACGTCGAAAAAATGTTCCATCAGGTACGAGTGCGGCCTTCCGACGGGCCGGCCTTCCGCTTTATTTGGCGCGACCCTGGCTCCATTCAACCTCCGGATATTTATCAAATGGATGTTCATCTTTTTGGAGCGGTATCTTCTCCGGCTGTGTGCTCGAATGCGCTCCAAAGAGCTGTTAAAGACAGCAACGACTCTGAAACTCTTCTACAGCAGATAACACGCCATTTCTACATGGACAACTGGCTAGTTTCCTTCCCTGCAGCGGATGAAGCCATCTCGACGGCCAAACGTTTGACCGAAGCCTTGAAAATAGGGGGATTTCCCCTCACACAATGGGCGACATCTGATGATCAGGTCAAATCAGCTCTCATTGGACAGCAGCAGAAGGAAACGTCACTCAACATGGATCTGGACGCGGAGCCGATCGAGAGAACGCTTGGTCTAGTCTGGGACTTTCATCGCGACGCCTTCGTCTTAGGAGCTAAGGCGGAAGCAGATGGGAAGACCAAACGTGATATCATGAAGTCAATATACAGCATCTTTGACCCACTTGGATTCTTAGCGCCGATCGTCTTCCAAGCGAAGGTCCTGATGCAGGATATCTGGAGACACAAGTACGATTGGGACGAAGAGCTACCTCCAGATTTAACTGATCGATGGGCCCGCTGGGCTGGATCGCTTCCATCCCTCTCCGGCCTCATATTGGAACGCTGTATCTCCCCGCAACGAAATGACGTAACGTCAATCGAGCTCCACGTCTTTGGCGACGCTTCCGAAATGGGTTATGGTGCCGTCGCTTACGCTCGATTCTTGCTCCAGGACAACACGGCCGAAGTTCGTTTTCTCATTTCGAAAGCCAGGGTCGCCCCACTTAAGTTCATGACCATTCCACGCCTCGAACTTAATGCAGCCGTTCTCGCGACGCGTCTCGGCTCGCAGATAATTAAAGAACACGACATCATATTCGGAAAGGCGTTCTACTGGACTGACTCAACAACCGTTTTGAGTTGGATTCAGTCACGCAACTGTCGATTCAACAGTTACGTCGGGAATCGTGTGGGTGAAATCTTCGAGACGACATCCCCAGAACACTGGAATTACGTTCCCAGCGCGTCAAACCCAGCCGACGACGCCAGCCGCGGTCTAGACCCATCTGAACTTAAAGTTGATCATCGCTGGTTCTCAGGCCCAAGCTTTCTCAGAGGGTCAGACAACTGGCCGAAATTGCCTTCGCTCCCTCAAATTGAAGAAAGTGATCCAGAGATTCGCGAAGCCAGCTGGATTGGACTAACCGAGAAAGGAAGTGACGAAATCGACCTCCTGATCCGACGGAAGTCAAGATTAGACATCATCATCCGCTCCATCGGATATATCTTCCGCTTTATTCGGAATGCTCGCGAGAAAATTCGCAACCGAAGAAAGACTGGCGGCCTCTCCGCCAAGGAGTTCCAAGCAGCCCGATGTTTTCTCCTACGTCGAGTCCAATCAAACGTTTATCAGCGAGAGATTGAGGACATACAAACCGGAAGACCGATCGACAAGGGTTCTCAACTAATCAAGCTTTCTCCGTACCTGGATCATCGTGGTCTTCTCTGCGTTGGTGGGCGAATCGACAAAGCGCCACTACCGATCGATACGCGCCACCCAATCATCCTTCCACGTACGGAGCGCGTCACTGAACTCATCCTCTTCTCACTACATCGCCAACGAGCTCATCTCTCAGCTGAACAACTTCATCATGAGGCAAGGAAGGAATTTTGGATCCCCAAGGGCCGAATCACATCGAGACGAGTATACAACTCGTGCTACCGCTGCAGAAAATCCAACGCCAAAGGAATCACGCCGATGATGGCCGCGCTCCCGGCCATTCGTCTTAAAGTGGGTTATCCGCCATTCACGCACACCGGCGTAGATTATTTTGGCCCCATCCTAGTCACGATCTTTCGACGTACCATCAAACGCTGGGGATGTATCTACACGTGCCTTTCGACAAGGAGCGTTCACCTCGAGATGGCCTATTCGCTGGATACAAGCTCCTTCATCTCCGCACTCGACCGCTTCCAGAATCGTCGCGGAGTTCCAGCTTCGTACCACAGCGACAACGGAACCAACTTTGTTGGAGCTCAACGAGAACTAGCGACATGTCTCGAAAATCTCAATCAACATGCGATAAAGGAGCATCTCAGTCGTCAACCGACTAAATGGTACTTCAATCCACCGGCGGCTCCACATTTCGGAGGAGTCTGGGAACGGATGGTGCGAGCAGCCAAAACAGCACTCAATGCTGTCTTAGGCAACCAACGGTTGACCGACGAGATACTGCTGACCGCGCTCACTCTCGTTGAAAATATCCTCAACAGTCGCAATCTCACTCCAATGAGTGAAGATCCTACCGATCCTGAATGTTTGACGCCGAATCATCTGCTCCTCGGCCGTGCGTGCCCAAATCTTCCGCCGGATGTCTTTACCGAAAGGGACTTGTCGGCTAAACAGAAGTGGCGCGTCGCACAGGCTTTGGCAGATCAGTTCTGGCGTCGCTGGATGAAGGAAGTCATTCCTAACCTCAACGAGAGGGAAAAATGGCAACAGCAGCAGCCGAACCTCGAAGTGGGTGACATCGTCGTCATCATCGATTCATCCAGTCCAAGAGGTGTTTGGCCAACCGGACGCGTCACGAAGGTCTTCCCTGGACCCGATGGTGTCGTCCGTTCCGTCTCCCTCCTTACCAATGGCACCGAGCGCCATCGACCAGTCCACACTCTCTTTCTGCTGGAGTCAGTCCGGTTACGAGAAGGTGCGCTTAGCACGGCAAAGCGCAGGGCCGGCGATGTTGCCGAGTCTACGACCGGCAAGACGGTTTCCTTTGAGCCGGGTCTGGCAACGCAGCAAGGAGAGTAGGGGAAACGGAGAAGAAGGGAGGAGCTACCGAAACCGAAAAGGACACTTCTCGTTCGACACGGTTGAGAGAGCACACGCACGCGCGTACCCCCCTCTTTATTGTGATTTTTCGTTTTGCTTTGTGTTTTTGTGTTTGTTTGTTCGTCGGCCAACCGGCAACGAACTTTAATTTGTATTTCCGTGTACTGTTTGTGTTTATTGTTTCTACCGGCCGGCAACCGGTGAAATAATTCCTCTTTTCGCGCGGCCAGCAGGCAACTGGCCACGTGTGAAATACAGTGCTTGATTTTCACCTCGCGTCTTTTCTTTTCGTCTCCGGCTCACGTGGTGTTGGCAACACTCCTCGAGATAGAGCCTGCATGACTCCCTTGGCCTCTTGGATACCCTGTTCCACGGTTGAAGCTGAACTGAGATAGTCATCCACGAAGAGTTTAGTGGTAATAGCCACTAGTAGTAGGTAATACTTCGGTCGGCCATCTTCCTCGTCGACTATGACAGCGTAGCCTTCTTCAAAGTTCTTCTCCATGGCATTTCGGTAGCTTTCTTCGAACTCTGGATCAGCCTGAAATCTACGAAGTAGGTTGATGAAACGACTCTCGGCTAGGAGGCGATTGTTTGGCAGTGATGGTTCCCTTTTTTTCCACAAGATCGGGACTTCGTAGCCGATCTCTAATCTTCGGGTGTTGTTCTACAAAATGTGAATCACCAATTTGTCCATTTCCGAAACGCTAGGCTGTTGATGTTCTGTACCGAAATCCTCGGTGTCGCAGAACCTCTTGAGTTGTTGGGCTAGTTTGTCGAAGTTCTCACCTGCGGCAAATATCGCATGATTCCGGATGGCTCGGGAGGGATCCTTTTCTCCGATCGTGCCTCGCACGATCCATCCTCTTCGGGTCAGGCTTGCTGTGGGCTCGTAATCCTGACCGATTCGTGATTCGCTGGCCGTGGTTAGATGCACAACATAACTTCCCAAGAGGATGTCCACTCGACCTCCGCTGGATTGGATCGGTAAGCCCGCGAGATGCTTCAGTCTTGACTTCAGCTTCTCCCAATCCACCGCTGGAACTGGAGTCTCAATCGTAGGCATCGTAGAACCGTCCAGTTCGTCAATATCGCCAGACGGCAATCTCATCCGAACGGCGATGTACTGCGATGGATAAACCTTCTTGATGGCACCGGTACCCTCCACAGTCAGCATCTGGGAAACTCCACTCAAACGAAGGTGACGGATGAATCCCTCGCGGAACTGCGTTCCGTTGCTCCCTTCACCCATGAAGACGTTGGCTCGAACCAGCTGCCCATCCGCACCAAACACGTCAAGGTGCAGCATAGCCACCGCCGTCTTCTTAGTTGATGAGCGAAACTGCACATTCGCCGACCGCACTGCTTCCTTGGGTAATTCTTTCTCTTCGTGAAGTAGTACATGATGCCTGCGACTGCATCCGGGTATGGAACACGGTTTCTTTGTGCCGCAATCGCGTGATGAATTTCCGGGGACGAAGCAACTGAAACAAAACTTTCGTCGCATGCAGAAGTACAGTCTATCTTTAGTACTCAGTCCCTTGAACTCCTCGAAAGGCCTCTAGTCGATGCGATGCTTCACACCGGAAGCAAAATGGATTCCGTCCTCCGCTCCTTTCTGGTCTGTTCTCAAAGCTAAATTTGTTCTCGTGTCCCTTTCTATCCGGTGCTGCCGTCGTAGGATGAGCTCAAACTGCTGGTTTGAACGCCGGCTTTGTCGTGGGCCCCATTGATTGCTCCGCTGTGAGGCTGTGTGTCCACAGAGCCATGTTGATACGCGGCTGCCCGTCCACAGAGCCATCGACCGAAAGCGATCAAGCTTCGCCTCTGAATCCCACCGACACGCCCTTCGTTCCATGCGAGTCGTTCCGGCAACTGTAACTTGAGGCATATCCCTTCGATGATGTCCACGCTGGCCGTTTCTCCAATCCAATCCAAGTCAAATAGGTACGTTCTGGTCTTCTCTGAAAAGCGGCGAAACGAGCTTGGATCCTGTTTTCCGATCTTTTTTCCGATCTCATGACGTTTCTCCTCCCGTATGTCTCCTTTAATCTTGTCAACGCCTCTATATACGCTGCCTCTGCGCCGCCGAGTCCATGTACCACGTCAGCACATTCTCCTCGAAGATGGCTGGATCGCTAGTTTCTCTGCTGGTGCCCTCACCGTGTCATGGACCAACGCTCGAAAAAGATCGATCCCGCTGAACCATTCGAGCGCCTGTCCGTGAAAGTCGCTCAACTGTCGTCTCAAACTGTTATTGGCCCAGTGTGGGAGCGGTAATCGGCTGTCTTTGTAGAGGTCTATCCATCCATCTGGGTCAAGTTTCTCCATCAAGTCTTCGTGTCGCTGCTCTTGCTGCTGGTGACCCCATTCTTGAATTTCCTTTTCGTCACGACCTTGTATATTCCGTTCTGGGCTCGCTCCACCTTTCTGTCTCAACGTCAACTTCCGAAGGCCTTCCTCTGCTTCCTTTTGATCGGCTGAACGCGAACGTGGGCGGCCTCGACTACGATGATGCGAAGGAGATCTTCTGGTATAGTGACCACGACGAGAAGGAGATCTTCTTGTATGGTGACTACTATGACGAGAAGGAGATCTTTGGGTGTGGCGACTACAACGAGAAGGAGATCTTCTTGTATGGTGACTACTGTGACGAGAAGGAGATCTTCTTATACAGTGACTACTGTGACGAGAAGGAGATCTTCTTGTACGGTAACTACTATGACGAGAAGGAGATCTTATTGTATGGTGATTAATATGACGAGAAAGAGATCTTCTTGTATGGTGACTACTATATCGAGAAGGAGATCTTGTACGGTGACTACTATGACGAGAAGAAGATCTTCTTGTATGGTTACTACGACGAGAAGGAGGTCTTGTTGTATGGTGACTACTATGACGAGAAGAAGATCTTCTTGTATGGTTACTACGACGAGAAGGAGATCTTGTTGTATGGTGACTACTATGACGAGAAGAAGATCTTCTGGTATGGTGACTATGCCGAGAAGGAGATCTTGGCTGCTGCTGACTATGCCGAAAAGGAGATCCCGGCTGCTGCTGACTATGCCGAGAAGAGGATCCTTGAATTCTTTGTTGACTGCCGGCTACGGTCATGGCGTCGTCTTTCCTGGACTCTAGATAGATTCGGAAATTCTCGCTGACGACGTTGGTCAGATGAGTGATATACTGAGCCTCCACCTCGTCTTCATGTGCACCTTCCTCGAGTCTCTCGTTGACTTTCTCTGCGTCGGAAAGTAGGCGATGGGTGTGGTCGAGCAGGCCTTGGATGGCCCACGTAAGCCGACATCATTGCTGGATGTGAGCTAAGAAGGGGTGTACAGATGATGCTAACTCAGACTCAAGACCTTACTCAAGAGGATGAGCGAAATAAGATCAACACATTACACACACATGCACACACACTCCAACAGAGAGAGAGAGCAATATATAAATCACAACAAACTGCTCAGAAAGCCTCGTTAGGCCGATGACGCACTATCTTATGATTAATCTACAAGACGCACTCGAATACGCCTACGACGCCGTACAGTAAAACGAGGGATGACATTTGGAACAAGGGCAAACAAGGTGAAACAGTTGACAACCGCAAAGCGAGGTCGTCCCTCTAGCGCCTGGTTATGCTTGCGCTGCACCAGCCATCAAGTGAAGAGGAGTAAATCCGTGCATTTCAGTGGCATTAGAATTAGCTCTAAGTCCAATGATCAACCGGGTAACAGAAAGCTGCAAATTCTCGGCTGCCGTCAACATATCATCGTTGATGTTTTGAATTTTCCTTTTTTCCTTTTCGAATTTTCTTTTTTTCGTGGCGACGTTTTATCAGGTCAAAGTGCTCATCGTCAGTTTCGTCGTCGGACGACATCCTTTCGCCTGCTCCACAAGAAGAACATCCACTTACGTCACTTCTGCTGGTATCTCTGAAATTGCTACTGGCATCGCTGTTATCTGAATCCATGTCGTCGCCATCGGAGTCGCTACCAGCAGCGTCGCTTTCCAGGTCACTCTCTTGATCACTCTTAATGGCGTTCTCTATATCTTCGGTATCCAATTTGGCATCCGAGCTGCTTCCCGGGTCACTTCCAACCTCACTTCCGGTGTCGTCCTCGTCGCTAATATTAAATTCGCTAACCGAGTCGGAACCCAGACCACACGCCGATGTCGCTCTCAATGTCGTTACTAAATTCCAGAACGTCGCCTGCGTTATCGATCAAATCGTTCAACTGGTCATTAGTAGCAAGAGGAGCACGTATAGGAGGCGGCATGTGGCTTGAACAATCGCAAATCGTATGAAGAAGATTTCGATTTGCAGTGTTAAGGAATGGATACTTATCCTAATTCTTTAAATGAGTAAAAGTATAAGACAGACTCTCAGATATAGTTACTTGGTGTGTAGCCAGTGTATAGACTCAGAAGAAGAAAGATGACCCCTTTCCATGGCCTTATATAACATGTAAATTAGGGCGAAACAGAATCCCATGTGAGAACAAAAGAAGTACGTATGCGTATGCGGGTTACGCAACCGATCACATAAGTTGCATGGAATGAGCGATGCTTTGACATGCAGGGTCCCATCGGTGATCTTTGCGAATATAAAGCGAAAGACTGCGCTCAAACTGTTTACGTTGCTCCCAGTTGAATTGCATTAGCATCTCGTTCAGCAAAAAGATCATATCCCTCGAAGTTTTCGAACTAAATATTTCTCAAAAAGGGGGAATTTTGACTATCTCCCCAATTTTAAGCCGTCAGCCGGACCCCTCTTTTTGAGCGAAAAGGGGGATAGGAAGAGGGTTTTAAAAAATGTCTCCAATTTATGAAAATATCTTATTATTATTAATTATACGTTAATTTATCTTTGTGTGCAAACTAGATTTCGCTGTATTGCTAAGTATTTTTTTCGATTTTTAAAAAAGCCAGTTTTAACATGGCGCTTATGGGAGGAAAGTAAGTGTACATAATTATGTGAACGATACTATACGGCCCTGGGTGTTAGTTCTACAAATTTTTCATGTGTGTAAAATTTGTAGATCGTCTTCTCTCCTGATAGAGGAAAAAAGAAAAAATATTCTATCCCTAACCATTAAAAAGTTATTGACATTTTAGTAAGACACGTAGCGCCATAAGAATGCATTGAAAATTGGGGGGGGGGGGAGGGTGTACCAAATCGTTTGGTGGGCACTGTATATTGTTAGCATTGATGAGTTTTACCCTGTATCGTATTCAAACCTTTCCGTATAGTCATTCTTTACTGTACCCGACTGTACCACTTCGTTCGAATATATGCTGCAAGGGCTTGTAGTCTATACCCATTCAATTGGTCTTATCAGGACAAAAAAACAATATTTTAGTCTGATTTCTCACATTTTCAGGAACAATCGAGGGAACGATTGCCAGTCAATCAGCAATGAATTCAGAATAACACAAGTTGCACAACAATCTATTTTTAAACATTCATCTAATATAATACAGCCATAGTTTTACCTATTTGTTATTCTGTGTTGGTAGAGACTAGAGACCAATACAAAATAAAAAACAGGTATTCTTCTCCGTTTTGAATTGTTAGACTTTATACATTAAAATTTGCGATTTTGCCGATATTCTAGACTGTAGGCTTTTTTACGTACGCCGCAAGGTACCCGAAAGGATTGGAATTTAAATTAACTTTAATTTTACCAATAAATATAAAGTTACGACAAATATACAGGCATCCCTTATTGGGGTTGCAAGGTTACCGTTGGAATAAAAAAAAACATTAATTAATTTCTCAAAGTTTTAAGTAAATATATATGCAGCTTATACTAACTCCGTGCGATTAATTAATGTCTCAAAGTTTTTAGTAATATATATGTAGCTAATAATACAAACTCCGTGTGAATTTGGTGCTGTGGGGCTGGAGCCCCGCCGCCCCCCGCCACACGGGTCTTTATCTAAAGCTCATATTCTCTAAATATCCATTCAGATATTGAAATCCTGAATGGAGCAGAAGAAGTTTTATTTTTGCTCTTTTTTATGAGACCGAATAATAGAAAATCTATCGTTTAATTTAATCTAACTCCGGGTCATCATTAAATATATCAATTTGCATACATATATTATCAAACCTACCAATATATAAATATTTAATTATTATACGTTGATAAAATAATCAAACATAAATCAAACAAATAGAAATAAATAAATAAATGGGAAATTCCAATTAATAAGAAGATATGAAACATTAAATATTTATTGATGAAGGAATTATTAATCAAACCCATACATTTTCATTTACCTATCATTAATTTTGGAATCATTTATTTATTGTTGAATAATGATTGATAGATCAAATATTTATCTTATACAATTTCAATTTAATCCAGGGGAATTGATAAAAGAAGACAACTAATATTAAACTTCAAAATTCTTTGATGACTCAAAGAAAGCATAAAATGAAAAAGGAATATTATATTTTATTAACAAGCGATCTCCCACTCAAGTAGTCCAAAAACCGGCTTTTTGAGGGCGGCCGATTTTGAAACTAAATCCGGAAAGGGCCATAGAAATTCCGGAACAGATTATTCTTGCTCAAAACTTCGCGGCGGATTTAATGGCGCAAAGACCGGATTTCTATCTCCTACCGTTCGGGAGATATTCGTGAAAGAAAAGGGGAAAAATTGGAAAATTTTTGAATTCGCTTCCTCAGAGTGCATCGCTTTTCTCGGTCCACAGACCGAATAAAAAAAAAACTAATTGTAAGAAAAAGTTCCTTAAGTCTTCCTCTATTGGAATCCAAAGGTATTTTTTTAAAATCAAACATTGGCCGAGATATGAAGGATCTCGTGACCCTAGCAGCGGTTTACGGTAAATAACTTGTAAAAAACCGGTGAGAAAAACCGGTAAATGGTAATTTACAGGGGTGTTAAACCGTAAGTTTACCCAAAGAGTGCGTTATATAGCCCGCAATACTTGGTAATTCAACCGTATTTTCTTACCCATAATTTTTTTCAAATTGGGAATGCAAAGGATGTTTTTACTTTTAATATACTAGTTTTTTCAACCGTAATTTTAAGAAGAGAGTGCGTCCAAGAGTGCGTCTTTTCGCCCAAAATAAGTGGTAATCTTACCGTATCTATAATATTCGAATTGGGAAATAAATAGGTTTTAATTGGGGGTTTTTGCGGTCTACAATCTCCTAATTTTACCATTTTATTTTTTAATTAATTTTTACCATTCCACCGGGTGAAACCAACCCACCCACCCGTTTTTTTTAATTCTTACCCGCCCACATCCCCATATTTTTATTTCCGCAACCAAATTCCACATAACGCATAAAATGTTTCATCGCCTTTACCTTGTATCGAACTTGTGTACCGGATTCAGTTATGAAGTCCATACGTCAGCTTGCTACCGACTGAGCCACTAATGATTGATAAATTGTATTGTACGTGAAGTATGTACCAACTAGGCAAGGAATGTAATGGGGACTTAGAAATATTTTCTTCTTTACACATCAAGTAATTGAAAATTGCCTAACTAAACACAAAATAAATGAAATCAAATAGCAAAATTTACATATTTACTGTAGCTATGTATTGCTATATTGAACAATGGTGTTTTTAAACGAATAAACTATTGACTTTTCATTAAAAATTCAGTAAACAATGATAAAATAGAAAGAGTTCAAGCGTTAGAAACGTGGTTTTAGGGTGGGAATTGGGTGAAAATTCACCAACCCTATTCTCACCCCAATCAAACTCCAAACAAATCCGGGTGGGTTTTTACCCACCCAAGAATCGCCCACTCCAATACAACTCCTCAGTATAAATAGTGCACAAAAGTGTGATTTACCAATAGTTTTACTGAAAAAATAAGGCGCTTTTCTCCCGGTTTCAACGGGAGTTCCTGCCGTAGTTTCTACCAAGTCAAGTTTTGGGTTTAATTTACTCGTTATAGTCTTTAATTATTGGTAAAATATACCATATTCAAAATGGAAATAAAAGTTTTATAACCGTAACATGAATTAACCGTAACTGCCGTAACTGTGAATTTAAATGTGATATAATTTACTAAAGAATGAAAAGAGAATTTAACAAATATTTTTTAGTTTCAACCTAATGTTAAATTGGTAGAAATTGCGATGTATCATTGAAAATGAAAGTGCGTAAATATTACTCTCGGTCAACTCGATGAAAACGGATGAAAATATCCTATCTGGTGTCAGTTCTAATTAAGTTTAAAAAACCGGGGAAAAAAGAGGATTTTAGACTTGAATTTTACCGTGTCAGTGAAAATTTATTTGGGTAAAAACTACTCTTGGTAAACGAGATGAAAACGGATAGAAATAACCTATTCTTGTGTCAGTTTTAAGTAAGTTTAAAAAAGGGGAGAAAAAAGAGTCATTTAGACCGAGGGGGGCGGAAACTCAAAAAAGTTAAAAAAAATTACCCGAAAAGTAAAAGGTAAATCACCAAAAGAAATTTGTTGGCGCGAAATGACAAAACATCAGATAGGGAAGAAAAATGGGGAAAAAAGTAAAAAAACAAGGAAGAGAGCAAATTTTTCAAGCAAACCAGACATTTCGGTTAAAAAACCTTTTTTTGAGGGGGAAAACTAAAAACTTATCAATGCTTAAGGGTATTTCGATTAACGCGACACCTAGAACAATTCGTCGCAGTTCATTAGTCACATCCCACATCTCGCTACTTTCGAGTACCGATGGTTATAATCATGGATGGAAGTGAAACAAAGTGCGTTTTTAAGTTGTTAGAAAGCTATGATGTAATTCTAGCCCCTCGACTGATTGCCTTGCTAAAAGAAGTTGATGTGAATAATCTTAGAACTCTAAGTAAACTGGATTCGCCAGAAAGAAGAGCTAGCCTCGAAGAGGCCATTCGCGAAAGTGTTAGTGCTCCCATGCGCTTTAAAACTGATGAAGAAAAGTTAGTTGTTCTGGGTGAGAAATTTGCGAGTGACCCATCAAAATTTAAATTCTCTTTTGGGGAGAAAATTACGCTAGAAGAAGTGGTAACGATGTCAAAACGTATTTTACCAGAGTACTCAAAACAGTACACCTTTTCTCGTTCGACTTTAAAGCGGAAGAGCTCAGTCCGTCATGATGCACCGATCCAAAAGAAATCTCGCCCTGAAGTTGTGCTATCAAATGTTTCCGGTGGCCCATCAACGGCTGCATCGGCTACTGAAGATGAAGCAGCCGTACCAGCACCGCTGATCAGGAAAGGGAGAACCCTTCACGATTACGTCATGAAGTGGTTTCAAACCACAAAGATGTTGGTTGAAAAGCAAATTGCTCATCTTCCAACTGATTGTAAAATTATAGCGTTTCGAGCGCCCTTTTGACCAGCCGACAAACCGACGCGTGTGGGAAATGCCGTCGATGGCAGAGATGGACTGTAAAATCCGCGTTGCTCTCACCGATGCCGAAAAAGATTTGAAAAAACTAGGTTGATAACCACTATTCGATTTAAACCAACCAGCAATTCATTTTTAAATTGTTTTCCTGTGGTTAATAGGTTTGCGAGTATCCGGCAAGGACAAGTATTGCTTCAATAAGCAGCTAGCTGAGCAACTTTTCAGAATTAAAAAAACAAGTAAAAACATGACAATTCGACCTCGTCGGCCGATTATGAATTTCTTGACGAGAGCGATGAATCGCATTTTGACCTAAGAGAAGATGTTTTCAGTCGAGAGGCTCAGGAAAATAACTTGGAAAAAGGAGACAGGGATTATGAGTTCGACACTCTTGGGGCTGTCATGAATAGCACATTCCGTGATCTTTCAAAAACTCATCCCGTTCATGATAACATTAAAAACACAGCCTTTGCTACTCTTGTCCTACCTGATGGACACACCCAAGTTGTTTCCAAACAGAGCATCTGTTGGTTTCTAGAGGGAATGGTGTGGAAAAATAGCAGCGACCGTAAGTGGAGATTTGCAGGTTGCCCCTCTGGTTTTTTTAAAAGAAGGAGAACAGTAAAAAAAGTTGAAAAAACTACCCTAAAAAACGGCCTTTGGGCAGTTTTCATTACAGCAGATGGACGAGATCTCCTCGGACAAGTTCTCTCCTTAGTTGCAATGGATCGGAAAAGTATATTCGTTGTGTGAATGAGTGGAATGTGGATGAAAAAACAGAAACCCGTGTTCTGTGTCAATGGTACAATATGGTTAGGGAAAATGGGAAGCTAACGGGTAAATTGACTAGAACATTTATGTTCAGTAATGGCTATTATTCCTGCAAATACTATATATGTACTTGTCCCATCCCTAAATCTGTTCAGCTTGAGGATGAAGACGGTTTACTGTTTGATGCAGAAGTTGTCAATCAATTGTCCCGCTTCTGTCAATTTAAAGAATAAAATCTGACAACTCCGCTGTATAACCGCCTCCGGTAAAACAAAAGTCCCAAAAAACCATTTATTTCGCTAGAAAAGTTGAAAAACACAAGAAAACCGGGAAAAGAAAATAACCTACGCATAAGCAAAAACCCTATGTCTTGTTCAGTCTTGTTTTGCTATTTGTCTAATGGCGCGGAAAACTTACCAAAAACAACAAAAAACTCTCACCTACAAAAAACTTTTTTTGAGTTTCCGCCCCCTCGATTTAGACTTGAATTTTACCGTTTCATAGAAAATGTAAGTCTGTAGAAATTTCATTTTGCCAACCCGATAAATACCGATTTAAAAAACCTTTTCTGATGACGGCTATGAATTGGTCTATTATACGAAGAAAAAAAGAGTTTTATTAGCCTGAAATTTTCTGATTTAAGATTTTTTAAATTTTGTTAAAATTACGAGTCCAAAACTAATGAAAAACAGGTGGAATAGCGCTTCATTATTAATAGTATTTTTTACCTGTTTGCAACGAGTTATTTCAACTCTTTTTCCAAGAATGTTCTTTAGGATTTAAAATACCAGTAAAAACCTAAGATAAACTTGGAAATATTGCCATACGCTCTGCTTTTTGTCAGAGTCCCTCACGCGTTTTGGTGAACGTAATTTAGCCCTTAAAATTACCAAAAACTAGAGATAAAAACAGGGTAATTCTAACTGTGACCGACTAGCTACCGAGAACCGCTGCTAGGGGAGGTACCCATTTCGAACGATTTCGAAATCATTTTATTGGGTGTTTTGCCTTTTTTTTTTATTTATGTCTTTCGCTCCCCCTCCCATATTTTTGTCTTTTCACTCTCTCCGTTCTTTGTCCTTTATATGTATTAAACGGGAGGGGGGAGAAAAAGACAGGAGAAAATACGATCTACAAATTTCACACACATAAAAAATTTGTAGCACTAACACCAAGGGCCGTAGAGTATCGTTCACATAATTAGGTAGGTACACTCTATATAACCCCATAAGCGCAATGTTAAAACCAGCTTTTTTAAAAATCGAAAAAAATACTTAGCAATAAGATAGCGAAATCAGGTTTGCACTAAAAGATAAATTAATATTTAATAAATAATATTAAAATATTTTCATAAATTTAGGGCATTTTAAAAAACCCTCTCCCCATCCCTCGAAGTTTTTTCGATCAAAAAGAGGGGTCCGGCTGACGGCTTAACCTTGGGGAGATAGGCAGAATTCCCCCTTTTTGAGAAATATTTAGTTCTAAAACTTTGAGGGATAGGGAGAGGGTTTTAAAAAATCAAAGAGGATGATCCTCTCACAAAATTTTGGCGCGGTGGACACATGAAACACGCAGAAATTTCTCTCCCTATGTTTCCTATATAGCGCGGGCGTTGAATAATAAAAATGTTACCTAGTAACACATATGACGCTCACGGCACCCACTTGAATTCAGTCATTTCTATTGTTTCATGTGGGAGCGAGTGGTAGTATTATACGTGGAAAATTTGTCGACAAAATTGACAATGTAGGACCTAACCCCTAATAGCCCTTTTCCCCGGTCTTCCCTCCCGTTTTCATTTGTTTCAATGTCTGCTGGTGGTGTTTCTGTTAGAAATGAGTTCAGTTTAGAAATGGATCCGGAGGCATTTAGCCGTCTACTAGCATTGGCAAGTGGACAATTTGCCAATGCCTTCCCACAAAACCCTTCATCGTCGAACCATAAGATCAAAACATTTTCAATTATTGATTGTCCAATATCTATTATAAATTCATTTAAAGTGCCAAGTGGCGGGTGGTAGTGTGGTAGCTCCAACAGCATTTACCGGTGGTCAGCAGCAAGGAAAAACACCTCGGCCACAGTTAGGGGGCTATCCAACCTTATTAGCAACTGCTCGCTCGTCCGTGAATCAAAATGAACATCGGCAACAATCATCGCTTTCAACTGGAGGTGGATCTGGTTATAATGGCCCACAGCAGAGCTTTCTGTAACCAGGCTATGGTTATGTGTCGCCTGAAGCTCCTGATCGTGGCTCTCGATTGAAACAACGGTCACAGAAGTTCCGGACTCCCCCTCCCGTTATGTTTTTTTTACTAGTTGATTTTAATCACAGTTATATACAATTTGGCATAATTTTTTGTTTGAATTTTCAGGGCCAAGTTGGCGAAATACAGGTAGAGCACGTGGAACCAAGGTCGTTCAACAAGCTAATCGTCTCCTTTCGGCCCAACAAGAAGAATTTCCCGATAAGCCAAGCGCTTATGAATTAGAGGAGCTGCGCTCTGCTGACTTGGGAGAGAAAGCTGTATCGTTTTTTATAACGATTCAAATATACAGGTCCTCGACAAGATTATGCTGCAAGCAAATTATTGGAGTTAAATTAGATTACATAAATTTAGGAATTAAACTTATTTGAAATTTAGTGCATTTCCAAAACTGAGATCTTCAAAAGGAGGTTTACAAATGTATGTTCAAGTAAGCAGAGGACAATCACGGCTTCTGCAGCCGGCATACCCAAACCCTGTTTTGCATGGTCATAAGTTATATGTAAATTTTTTGTCATAAAACATCCTAATATTCAACATGTTTTTAAATTTTAAGGAACTGAGCCACCAGAAAGTGTATATTGCACCGCTGCAAAATGAGAGTATCTCAATTGCTGTTCCGTCCAAAGCTGACGAGTACAAGATACACTGCATTTCTTGCAACGTGCAACTTTACTCTTGTGAATTCGAATTACATAAGGCCTCATGCCGCCAGTCATCGGATACCGACAGTGAGCCAACACAGAATGAAGTTGAAGTAGGCAAGCGTCTACTAGAAGAGCTGATCGAACGGGAAATGAGGGCGTCGAAGGCGAGCGCGCAAGTCAATGTGGCTTATTGGAACGAAATCTTGATCCATAGATCCAGTTTTCTGGACGACGCTATCGCTTACTGCGAATACGATGATTTTAAGTAATTTTAATTTAATATTATTGTCGCGTGGTCATTGACCACGCTATGGGAGACTACTGGTATGTAGTCCAACCGGACGTGTGTCGCTGGCCATTGACCACGCTATTGGAGACTACTGGTATGTAGTCCAGCCGGACGTGCGACTTGACTGTCGTCCGGCTATATAAGACCTATGTTCGGGTGCTGAAGGGGCTCGCAGTTGACTGTTGATGCTGGTTAGTCATGTAGTTGCCTTATTGAAATACACATTGCTTTGAAGCATATTACATTATTTTAAAAATATTATTATTATTATTTTTATTATTACTTCATTCGTTATCTTTTAATTTAGATTAAAATTATCGTATCCTCTCTACGTAAAGTAAATTGGAGAAGAGCATTGACCTCGGTGCTGTTAAAAGAGATTTTCTGTCTAAAATACTGAATACAATTGAAAGTGGATTCGAGGGAGTGAATTCAGCATATTTAAATGCAGGATCAAATATTTGACAACATAATGATATGTCTGCGTGCCACCTTTTCAAACGCCTTTTCGCATATGGACTATTTTGTGGTAGGCATTTTTTGTTGAAAAATAATAACGAGAAGTAGGAGACATTTCTGACTGACCACTTGTGTAAGTATATTTTAGACGAAACCTTTTACAACTTTACCTTTCAGGTGATAGGACAATTGAGAGAGTGACAGAATGTACAGAGAAGTAAGACTGAAGAGAGAGAAGTACTAAACAGTATATTATCAGAGGAAGTGCTAAACAGCATCTCTTCTAAGCGTGTGTCTTTTGTTTCTCCAACATTTTTTTCCACGTGTTTTTTAAAATGAAATAATGGTGAAAATTATGTAAACATAAATTTTATCATTTATCTTTAGGAATTTGCGTTATAAAACTGGGCGTGACTACCCCATTCATGCTTTCCGCCATCCACCGCGTTGCACAAACCGACAGTCACCCATTTTATGACGGGTTTGACGTCCAAAAGTGGCGTCCTTATTCGTCAACAATAGGTGCGTGCAATCACTATTTCGAGCAGCAAAAATGACGAAGGATGCTTTCCTGAAATGCTAACAGTACGATGCGTTCAGTGATGACCGACCTGATGCGATGCTATATCACGTCGTCACTTCAAAAACTTTCTGTCGGACGTGGAATCAGGAATTGTAATAATGCAACTATCATCAACAAAAGTGATAACGTTGGCTGATGTCTTGATGTTCTGCACCGGAATGCGTAAATTTTCTCATTCTGAAGAGGAGTCAAAACCTTTCTACAATCTGTTTTAGTAAGTTTTTGTTTGATATTTTCATTAACAAATGTGCCTAAGACATCGCTGATCGCACGATCATTAAATTCAATCTAGAGGATTATGTCCTCAGGATTTGAGAGGAAAATCGTTCACATTGCACTAAATGACGATGAATGACTAAATGAATTTTTATTCAGATTTTCAGATTCAGAATAAATTTATCGAAAACTAAAATGCTGCATCGATTTTATTCAAAATTTTTGTGTAAACTTACAATAATTTATCTCAGTGGGTTAGGTAAGTTTCGATTAATTTGGTAATACTAAATTTTATTTAGTTTAATGTGGATTTAGTCATTACCTTTTTTTGACTTTTTGGCAACCACAACATCAATTAGGTTGTCTGTTTTTTTTAACCCGAGGACGAACCTGCAAGGGTCTTGTTTATTTGATTATTTACAGCAAACTGCAACACGAACAACTCCTAAATCCGAGCTCTGATTGCAACTCGTGACTGACGCAGTCGATGGTTTTGCTAGAGGCTCATCCGATTTCTACAGAAAATAAATTTTTAACCTATAATCAACTTTTTGTTTTTGGGCAGTTAACAAATTCGGGATTCATGCACGAGGAATTAAATCAAAGCAACGTTGTTAGCAAGATGGCCGAAAGAGAGGCCCAAATCATGGCAGAGAAGTCATATTCAAATAGGCGTGTCCAAGTCCCCCCATCTCATCTCCACTGTCTGAAGAGAAATTAAACTACCTGCAAGCTAATTTCAACCCGTCTTTGATAACGTTGAATAACGTAAAGGAAAATTACTTGGCAGTAAAAGCGTTTGTGTATGCCGGTATGCCGTCCTCTTTGTCGATGTGTAATTTTTCAGTGTACTATGAAACAAAAGTATTTTTGATTCACCATTACATGCGAATACAAATATTGCTTACCGTAACCAGCTTTGTTTGTTCGTTTTTTTTATTTTTCAGTTTCAAATTTTTTTTCTTCAATAAGAATATCTAGCTGAGGGATATTAATGTAGATAATTAGGCGTCGTAGTAAACCAACATAAGGTTTGCATGCCATAAGCATAGGCTATATTCTAATTAACGCTAATACGTTTAGTCATCGATCATTTTGCCTGTCATTTGATCCTAGCCTTCATTATTTTATTACATATAATAAAAATAACAATGGAATATGCGATTGTGAAAGGAAAATTCTTTCCTTGAATATTACATTCCCCGAGTTTTATTATATTGCACGTTTAAAAAATATAACTGTTTTTTTAACACTGTTAAATCATTTGTCCATTCAGTTTTAATTTATTAAAGTGTGAATTTTTGGTTATATTAGACATTATCTATTATCCCAATGTTTAATTTAAAACTCGTGTTTCATTGAATAATGGGCATTCATTTGTTGTTTCCTAACAATGTGACTTTTATTTTTAATATTAGTGAAATAATTTAAAGTAAGCTCATTGGTTTTCTACAAATGTTGCTATTTGATGCTATGTTTACTTTAAGAATTATTGTATTCATTACATTTTCCATTTTCTTTAACTATGTTTAATATTTTTGCACATTTTTTTTCAATTTTTGCTATTAATTATTTCGTTTCCATTACCGTCTAATTCATTTAATCAATTATTAATCAATAAATCGCGTTTGATTCGGTTAAATTTGTGTTAGATACGCGTTTGATGTGATTGATTTCTGTTAAAAACATTGATTTTTGTTTAATCTTTGTTTGATTCGGATTGATTTTAATTTGTAAGATTGATTTTAATTACTGATATGTTTGATTAATGTTTATTTTTGGTTTGACTATTTTATATGCTGTTGTTCGGGAAAAACGGCACCCCGCCATAGGTAGCCTATACTTGGATGTGGATATAATAAGACATGCCATTTATTACACAGTAAAAAATTGGAAAATGGTGGGAAAATGGAAGTCCTCACTTATTAGTGTGGGTACTCACTAAAAAGGGGACATTCACTTTGGGGCACACTAAAATGTAGGTGTGCCTTAGTGTGTATAAGTGTGCCCCCAAAACCCACACTGATAAGTGTGCAAAATAGTGTGGGTATGGCTAAGTGGATATGAAAAAAGTGAGGGTAGTTTCTTCAATCAATGAAGAAAAACAATGCGTGCAGCCGATAATGAACTCGGTTCTCCCACACAACAGTCGGATCTTCTACCGATGCGCCAATTGCTGATGAAATTTACTGTAAATAGTATGATATTAACACATTTTTGCAATCGTGACTTAAAATTTTACGACAGAATTTTTTTTTGGTATTAACCTATGATTACAAATGATGTATCTTTTACAAAGATCAATGGTTCTGAGTTTGCAATGCTTATTAGGATCGTATCTCTCCCGCGACTTTTCTTTTTTTAATTATTATTTTGTCGGCCTTTTTTACAGCTATTAGAATATTTTTGAATTTCTTTCAAAAATCTCTGGTAGATTCTTTTGAACAAATAAAACTATTCGATTGTAAATCTCGCAGTGCTTACTATGGGGTGCCGTTCTCGGGATTAAACAATAAACATCAAAGGAAATATTACCACTAACAGTTAACCAATAGTAAACCTACAATCGAACGCCAAATTAACCCTCATCTAACATTAATCTAACGAATCTTACTTTTTTTTAACATCGATATTCGATACATAACAATAATGTAACATTTCATAACTTCAAACCAAACGTCTAATGTTAAATGAAACATTAAAAGTAACATCTATCAAGCCATCTATCAATTAATATTAGACAAACATTAGGCTAAAGTTTAGCCTAATGTTTGTCTAATATGTTGAGTCAAGTTGTCAACTTCATTTCACTCGCAAGCTGCACATGAATAACTTTGTGTTTGAGTTTGACGCTTGAATTTGTTCATAGTTTTAACAGCATTTCTTATTATTTTGATATATTTTATTGTATTGCAGGGCCTCATTAAGTCAGTCCATCTACTTTTCATAGGCAATTGTCACATCCTAAGTGAGTCAAGTAGTCAACTTCATTTCACTCGCAAGCTGCACATGAATAATTTAGAGTTTGAGTCTGACGTATGAATTTGTTCATAGTTTTAAAAGCATTTCTTATTATTTTGATATATTTTATTGTATTGCAGGGCCTCATTAAGTCAGTCCATCTACTTTTCATAGGCAATTGTCACATCCTATAAGTGAGTCAAGAAGTCAACTTCATTCATTCGCAAGCTGCACCTTAACTTTAAGTCTGAGACTCTCAGCTCTGAGGTATGAATTGGTTCATAGTTTTAATAGCATTTCTTATGTTTTTAATAATTTGTATTGTATTGCAGGGCCTGATTAAGTTAGACTTATCTACTTTTCATTGGCAATTGTCACTGTCCTCATTGGAAATTGAGCCAACTTCATTTAAATGGCAAAACGAAAACGTTCGTCTAACCCACGAGCAGGCACTTCACATGACGATGACTACATTCCGATGATGGATGACGTTAGGCTGTCTTCAACTCCTTTCAAAACGTATGGGACTGACTCTTCTACGGCCCAAGAATCTCACGAAGAAAGCGAAGATAGTGAAAGCGAAATCAGTATCAGTGGTCGATCTTCGCGCCTCTCCACAGTTTCTAAATCATCCAATAATACTAAAGCAAGAGGTCCGAAAAAGAGAAGTCCCATTTGGAATTTTTTTGATACCAGTGGAGAAGGAAAACAACTGAAAACCAAATGCAATCTGACAAAAATTGTTGATGGTAAAGAGAAGAAATGCACATACTCCAACAAAGGCAGAAATACCACAAATATGAGGCTTCATTTAAACAACTATCATCCTGAGCAACTGAAACATCTACAGTCAGAAGAATTGAAAATTGCTGAACAGACTCTGAATTCATCATCACGCAGCTCATCTGTTACTAGTTTCTTCAAATCTAAATCTTTCGGTGTCCCAGTCTACAAAAGAAATCCTCCCTAGTGGAGTTTTGTCGGGTCGGATCCCGTGTTGAACCAGTGTGCCTCACCCGTGTAAAGTGTGACATTGGTGAAACACACTGGTGTAACACCTCTTGTTTGCGTGATGGGGCGGGTGTCATACGGGTGTATTCACACTGGTGCTATACCGTGTTTTACACTATTATGAAACTCGAGTTAATTCTAGTTATTTCCCAAGAAATTTCAGTTTCTTATTCCAATTTTGAGCTAGTCTAAAATTTCGATTTATTACATTGGATTTCCTAATGGCATTTTATTTATTTTATAGTGATTTGATTTTTCGTGAAATATAAATTTTTTCATTTTTATTATAGAAGTCCGATGTTCATATGTCAATCGCAATGAATGCATTTGGACCCCACATTAAAAATATGGCTTTCAATCTTATTAAGAGTGAGCCGATTTTGTCCGTAGCTAACAAAGTAAACTTAAATTGCGTTGGTTTCGCTAGGGATCATATAGTTTTACAAATGACAAACATGATTGACAAAAGTGTAAAAATGCATTCACCGTTAACTCTAAAACTACTGAACCAATTCAGATTCTTTTTGCATTGATCTTGTCGAAATAAACTTATTTTTAATGTTCACTTCTTAGAAAGTTAAAAAAATATTCAAAGGTTCTGGTTATGCAAAAATTATTGGGAATTATAAGTTACAACCCATTACCAATTGAGTTTTTTCTATTAATAAAATATTAGAAGTGTGTTTACCTAGAGTAATACGCATATTAGCCCTTTATAAATTGTCAAGCTGTCAAATTTTAGAAATATTTCTAAGTTCTTTTTCATTGAAAACAACAATATTGATACTGAGTTTTATTTGCGTTTTTTACTAGTGTACACAACCTCATATGAAAAACTTAAACTTCTAGTTTTTTCAAAATTGCTTTGAGTGAGTATCACCAGAATGAAACTCATATCAAACTGTTTGGATAACCAGAAGTCAGTTAATATTCAAGAACAAAGGGGAGGTGTGATTTTTTATATTTTTCTATTGCGAAAATACATTTTCCGTTACGGACACTCATTTCACACCCGACAAAAAGGGTTTCAAATGAGTTCCTCACACCGCACTCATTTGACACCGAAAAACTCCACTAGGGCTCTCCCACAAAACAGTACATCTTTCCAGACATTGAAGCTTGATCTAACACGACTTTGTGCCTGCACGTCTTTTCCTTTAAGTATGGTGGAATCAGAGGAATTTCAGAAGCTCATTCATAATTTAGATTCCCGCTCTGCTGATAGCCTTCCCTGTAGAAACACTCTTAAGAAATGGGTAGTTCAATATTCTGAGGACATCATGAAAAAAGTCATTTCTAACTTGCAACTTGTGAAAAACTACTTGCTTTCTATGGATATTTGGAGCCAGCCTGGACTTGACAAATTTTATTTGGGCATTGTGGCTATTTATTACAATCATACAACTGAAAAAGAAGAAGTTGCTGCTTTGGCTTGTCGTGATTTTCCTCACCCACACACTGGGGCACGCATCAAAGAGTTGTTCGAGAAAATCTTCAAAGAATATGGACTTGACACCAGAAAAGTTATTCGGTTTACAACTGACAAAGGGTCAAACATCGTCAAAGGATTACAACCATACACAGTGTTTCAACGGAAGCCTACGGTTCCATCAGTGGATCTTTTTGAAGAAGGAGCAGTGAATAATGTAAACGATGCTGAAACAGATTCTTTTGTCGAAATAGAATTAGACATTGAGTTCGACGAAGGAAATGAATCTGACCATTCGGAAGATGATGAATTTGATTCTGAATCGGACAGCGGATTAGGAGGAATGGATTCAAAGGTGATCGAAACGGAGTACAGTGATTTCCTTGAAATTGAAGAATTTTATCGTCAAGCATTTGGCAAACGTCTATCTTGCGTGGCCCACGCCCTCAATCTCGTTTTTCACAAAATCTTGGATGACAAAAAATCAAGTTTGGGCAAGCTGAGGAAAGCAGTTCTTAAACTTCTGAAGAAAATCAATGCTTCTGGGGTCGCCAATCAACAGCTGAAGTTGTTAACAGGGAAAAAATTGCTGAAAGTGGCGGTAACCCGTTGGAATAGTTTTTATTATGTCCTCAAACGAGTTCTACTTTTAAAGTCGGCGATTATCGATGTCTGCAGAGATAGATTATGGGGGATTGATTTTGATTGGGCAGATGTGGAAAAATTTGTGGCCTTTTTAAAGCCACTAGCTACCGCGACAACTTACTTAGAAGGTGATTACCCAACGGCTGCTGCTGTTATTCCAGAAATCTTGAGCCTGCAAGAACATTTGTCAACGTGAAAGAGACTGATGCGTCACTTCGGCGTATCAGTGATCAAGTTCTGGCTGAGTTACAAACGCGTTTCAAAACCATCATGAATGTTACTGATGATGATTTCGACATGACTTGCTTGATGTGCACAATGCTGAATCCTAGTAAAACACTTGAACTACCAGGTGAGCTGTTTGATGAAGGAAAGAGAAGACTGAATGAATTTCTACGGACTGAGATGAATCAAGGACTTTGCTTAGTTTCCCAAATGCCAGTACCCAGTACGTCTCAGGAAGGCAATGCTGCTGTTAGTCCTGAACAAGTAACCACGTCAAATTTCAGCGCAGGTTAAAACGATATAACTATTAAACTTGTCATCCATTTCCTAGTAATAAATACAAGTAATTAACTGATTCTTTCTTTTAATCTACAGATAAACCTCAGCATTTCAAGAGGCGAAGGCTTGTAAACACACCATCACTGCCAGCTACCGTATCAAAAGAGGAGGAGTTGAAACAAGAAGTTCAAGATTACATCTTAATGATCGACAAAGGAGAATTCAGCCAAAAATGTAATGTCCTTCAATTTTGGAAAAAGAAATTGGGTAGATTTCCCACTCTAGCACCACTTGCCTTGCAGTACCAGGCTATGCCCGCAACTTCCGCATCAGCAGAGCGTCTTTTCTCGTGTAGTGGCCTTTCCTGCAAAGGGAGAAAAACAAATGTTTCTTCCGTTTTGCTTGAATCTCAAACTCTGTGCCGGTTTAACAGAAATTTAGATTCATAACTTATTCAAAACTCAAGTTGTAGAAGAAATACAGAAAGAATAATCAAAGAATCAAACTGCTCGACTTGTTATTTAATTTTTATCGTATTTTTTAAACTAGGTATAACTAGGTTACCTAGTTTTAAATTACTACCTAGTTTTTTTTTATTACCTAGTTTTATTGCCGCTACTTTTTACTATTACCTAGCACCTAGTTTTTCGGCCACTACTTTACCTAGTAATTTTATAAAACTAGGTATTTAGTAATAGTATTACCTACTTTTTTTCGAAAACTCGGTAAAAAGTAATAGTAATACCTAGTTTCAAAAATAACTAGGTTGCCACCAATAGGCTAAACTCAATTCATGGCTTACTCAAAGACAATCACCATTAATTCATTCAATTGCAAAGCAAAAACGAATACTAACAGTAACTAATAAACCTATCAAGAAATCAACCGGCTAACCAAAATAAAAATATATATTGGAAATGGTTTCCATTAAATGAATAATTTATTTATCAACGTAATATTAAACGAAACATCAGATTCTAAAGTAATGGGAATAGGAATTGGCAAAAATAAATCAAAAATAAAATTAATTATTTCCAATTTTTCATTTGGGGGGGGGGGGGGGGGGGTTTGGAGGTGACCCCTAAGGGGAGAATGTTGTTATTTTGAGCGCTAGGTGGCTTACGGGACGAAGGCCGGCAAGATAATTCATCATTTCATTGATCATTTCAAGATCATTGATCATTATCTAATGTGCCCGTTAACGTGCACAAGCGTGCCCATATAGTGATGTGCACTTCTCCCTATGCCAACCCGTAAAAAGTCAGTTTTGAGTCGATACGGACTTCGAGTCTTTGCCGGACGTTAAAATAATCATTCGTTGCAGTCGTTAAGCTAGTTTGCTAGTGCTGTGCATATTTTCTGTTATAAAGGTATGCTAACGTTCTATTTTCAAAATTTCCAACTTTATACTTATTCAAATGTTTCAATTTTGTTTTTCAGGTTTCAAAAAAATCAGGCAAGAGGAGATGAAAGTCCTCTTGGTGGATACGGTCGGACGAGGAGGTGGAGGGGCAGAAGGGATTTGGGGGCATTCGTAGTTCATCCGTTACGCAGATCCCGTTGCCATGCCTGCCGGCTTGGGTGAGTGGCTTGGTGCCGGACTGGTAGCCAGGGGCGTTGAAGCAGCTTCACACTCTACGCCCGGGCTGTTTAATCCATCCTGCTTCACTCGGAAGTGGCGGAAGCCGAGGCTGAACTTGAGATGGATCCCGAGACTCAACGCAATTGAAATCCGCGTGCTGTTTTCGAATTGGAATTGCGACTGGAACGCCATACGAAAGAAACGAGGCGCGGTCAGCCGTCGAAGAAGAACTTTGCAGCAGTCAAAAGCTGTGGCATTGACCATCATCTCTCCAAACCATCGAGCAACATGTCCACCAACAAATAAATACGACTTGAACTCATAACAAATTATCGCTGTAGTTGCATTAATTTAATTTTTGAATTTGTGTGTTATCATCAGTGGACGGAACCAGGGGCGTATTGACATGTTGCTAAAATGAAAATGGAACATTTCTTAAGGTATATTTATATAGAATTTGTTCTAGAGCAGAGAGACAATCTTTTACAATAGAGAAGCACCAACACCTTTATTTATGTTCAAATTGTATGTAGGTCTGGAAGTAAATGAGAATTTTTCAAGGCATCAGACGCCCACACCCAACGCAAAACCCTCGTCTTCTTCTATTCGATGAAAAATTGTTTTTGTGCTCATATGTTTGTTTTCCATGAAATTCAAACTACACCACATCATGGTCTGTTTAATACTATAAAGTTATTTTTTCTTTAAATAAAGTTTTTTAAAATACAGCTTTCATTATTTCCTCTATTTATTTTGACATATTTACAACAAGTGTAGTTTCAACTCTTAGGTTTTTTTTAATTACCGATCACTCTTTTCTAGCCGCTATCGCATTATGTTGGAATTTTTTAAGAAAATAATAAAAGTGTTTGTTGTCTGTGTTTGTTTGAAATTGGAAGCAGTAGACGTCAACAGTAGTAAACGCCGCCAAATCGGATAAAAGTAAAAATTTCAGTTTCCTATAATCCAGTTTGGCAGTTTGTAAATGAAAAAAAAATCGTGGCCATACGACACAGACTGAAAGCTTGACAGCTTGACTGACAGCCTGACAGATAGAAATTTTCGGTTTTCCCCTCAGTGCCTCAGTTTGAAAGATCCCGAAAGATCCCAAGCTGCTTAGTGCTTAGCTTCTCTCTTCACTGTCAAGTATCAACGACGGTGAGTGATATGTTAAAGGAATCGTTTTCATTTTCAATAATTTTCATTTAAAAAAAGACGGTGGGGGGGGGGAGGTTAACGAAACAAAAAATAAAACAACAACAACTTTCTAGTTTATCTCTTTCTTACAGTTAGATGAATGGGCTGTTATTCTCTTGTTTCATCTTAATCTTTGTTATCATTGATTCTCAATGACTAAGGGATGTATTGGAATGAACTCTTCAAACAAAAGAAGTACACGAATGTAATATTACTAGAATGAAGTAAAAAAGAGTTGAAGAGGAAAACAGAGAGGTTAATATCAAGAAGTAATTGGTTCCGGGTTTTTCTCTCTCTTTTTTATTATTATATTCTTTCTTTGTGTGTATATAAGACGAAAGGAAAAGAAAGTCAAAATCACGTCAAGTGTTGCCCAAGGGACAACCGGCGCTATGTAGAGTCAACAGAGAGCCAAGTCTACGACGTTACTTTGTCTCGTCATCGAAACAGCTCCGTGAAGTAGGTTTTCATGTGAAAATCAAAGGAAAGAGGCAATAGAGTGACTGGACAATAGACAGCCGTCCGTCTCGAAAAAGGGATGGATACTAGGAGAGAAAAGTGCGGCTGTGTGTCAATGCCTTCTCGACTCGTTGTTGATCGTCTCGATTTGTTGATTTAATTTTGTTTTGCTTTTTTGTATAGGTCTCCGTAAAGTCTGTCCATACTACTTTACTCGACTTTACTTTCACGACGTTCACCAAAGGCCGTTGGGTTGGAGAAAAGATCCTCGACGTTTTTGCCAAAGAGTTTCGAGCCCATCCCGTCGAGGAATACGTAAGTAACTTTTCATTTGTAGTAATAAAAGTTGTTGTTTTTTTCTTCTTTAATCTGAAAAGTGATTCATGTGAGTGTGAGTATCTCATCCCGCTAGGGGAGGGGGAGGGGGGTGCATTGTTGAATATAGGGTACTGTAACACCGAGGCTTCCGAATACTACACACAACTTACTCTGCTTCGACTTACTACACCGAGGCGCACAAGTACTATAGTCGTGTTTTCTTTTTATTTTGTTTCTTTGTTTTTTTTTTTTGCTTTTTTTTGTTTTTTAAATCCGTCTGTTTGGATCGAAGCAAATGATAGTGTAGCTTTTGTCTTCGTCCCTGTTCTTGCGTTCCAAAAAACCAAGAGGCGTCACACGTAGTCCACATCGCAGCTATATTTACTATCTTACACGACATGTAGGAAAGCATTTTTTAAAAAAAAGGAAGAAAAATGTTTTCGCCTTTTTGTGTGTGTATTTCATTTGGGTTAATCGCGTGTAGGTGACGTGCGTGTCCTGCTCCTCCAGACGCTTCCATTTAGTGTGTTGATTTCTCAGCCCCGTGATTGACACGCATGTCAACTGCCTTTTAAAAAGTTTGACACATGAGCAATAAGAGAAGGAGAAAGAGAGACAGTCGTCGTCTTCCTTTGTGCTTATGAATGTGTTTCCTTCGAACTCGATGCCCAACTTTTCCTTTTTGTTTGCGGTCTCATTAGACTTTGAAATACTTCCTCGAGGTTGATGAAAGCTATTGCCTTACAATAGGGATGTTAAAGAAGAAAAAGAAGAAATCGGCAATCAAAGCCGCCCTTTTCTTTTCTGAACAAGAAAAATAAAAAAAAAAACGTTTTCTTCTTTTCTTGAAGAAGGAGGATTTTTTTTTTCTTCTTGTTCTTCTTGTTCGTTTTTCTTGGGTAGATGTAGTATAGGAATGGGGGGGGGAAAGTAGGTAAGGGGGGGGGGGTCGGGTTGGTTTAGACATTCCATCGTCTGGCGGTGTCGTAAGAGAAGCGATGTCTTATTGGCTTATTACAACTGGAATGTGGCGAAGAGCAGCAAAGTGTCTTTTATTTCCCTTCGACTCGCACCTCCTTAATATACCTTTTATATAACACGCGCGCGATCGTGTACAGTATTCCCACTCTTTAACGACATCACGCGGCTGTATCATCTTCTTTTAATAGACTGTTGGCGGAATTCAGCTTTTTTACGTGTTTCGCGCACGACAAATAAACGAACGGTTTCGTACTCCGTGCCCTCCCCGTTTCCTCCCTCACTTTTCTCATATCTGTGACTGATTATTATTATATACTTTTTTTCGCATTATTATTCTTTCACTCCTGAATTTCTTTTTCCCCCGTTGGGAACAAGACGAGAACGTGTAGTACTTGTGTAAAAAAGTCCCCCGCCGGAACTGGAGATGAGAATAAAAATATTACCAACAAGATACAGCAAGTCAACTCGATCGTGAAAATGGATGAGTGTGATGTAAGGAACTCCCGTCTTCCTTTTTGGGCGGAAAGAAAATGAAAATTGTCAGTTGAAGGAGAGAGAGAGAGAGAAGCTGGAACGAAAACGTTTTATTGTCTGTGTAAGGTCGAAAAGGCCTCGTCTCGTTTTTTTCACTACTCATCTCTATTTCATCGACCTATTTTTATTTGTATTTACTCTGTCTCCTTCTTTTTCTGCGTTTGCCTTTCCTGCAATCTAGTCGGATGAAAAGGGGCCGGACGGAAATCGTTTTCAACACGCTGCTTGTTGTCGTCGTCATGATCCTAAAAAAAAAAGAAAGAAAAGAGAATAGAAGAAAATAAGAAGCTCACGAGAAGATGGCAAGTAGAGACTTGAGTCTATCGGTTGCTAGCTTCTGGCTCCTACCGTTCCAAATGCTTCTAGCTCTTTTATAGAAGTATTTCCACGGTGTTGTGTGATGACATTGTCGTCGTCGTCGTCGTCTGGGCTGCTGCTCCTCTCTGGTGGTGGCGGTCTTGTTGTTTTGATAATTGAGCCTCGATCGGAGCGATTAGCGCAGTCAAGCCGAGATTTTTTTTTTCTCTCTTCCCCTTTGACTTGTATACACAAAAGGAAGGAGTTGATTCGAGCCTTTTTTGATCTGATTCAATTAGATTATTCTAAAGGGGAATAGAAAAATACAAAAAATAAAATTAAAAACCTTGGATGGAAATTCTCTCTTTTTTTTCCACCCGTTCCTGTTGTTGTATAGATGCAGTGTCGTAGTATATAGTAGGTAGTCTACTACTACTCGGCTGACGCTCTCTCTTGTCGCTGTTGTTTAGCCGTCCGATTATACGCTCACGATTCGACTCCATGGGTCAATCAGCGTGTAAAGGGGCGTTCATATAGCCGCCGGCTGTCGATTGGAATCACGAACTCCGCTCTGGATTATCTCATTCATTCCTCTTGGTTCTTCTTTCTTTTGGCTGCTGTTCCTCTTCATATGTATATTCCATTGAATTCTTAAAGGGCTGATAGAAGGGGCTGATAGAAAAAGGGATGATTTTTGATCTGAAGATTTTGAGTCTCTCTTTTTATTCTCTCTCCATATATAGTCGACTGGTTTCTGAAAATAGCGTAGTAATACATTGGCATCAGTGTTATGTCGACAAGCTACCATATATATATATATAAAATGTATCACGACAATAAAAAAAAAAGATGATGATCGTTTCGGATTGTTGACATGGATGAGAGTCATTCTTCATTGAAAAATTCTTTTCACAAGAATATTATTACGTACAGGCCTTGTATGTTTTTTTTTTTTTAAAGGGACTTTATTACATTTCTCTTTTTTCTGTCTTCACTTGTTCCTTAATGAGGATCGACGTCAACATTTTCTCCCCTCTAAAACAAAAAGGAGATTGTTGCCTTTTTCAATTTTTTTTTTAGCTTCATGCACGGATCAAAGCAGGTCCAGCATCTCTCTCTCGTCTGCAACTCTTTGCCTCCAGTCATTGGATGTAAAGAGAGAGAGCGGAAGAAGAATGAGGAAGCGCAACTCAAAAGCTTTCATCAACATGTTGTACTACACACAGCTTACTACACCGAGGCGCATAAGTACTAGATCCCCAAAAATAAGAAAAAGTTGTTTTCTTTTCTCCCCCGTCCCGTGTTGTTTTGTCGTGAGAGTAACTGAAATTTTTCAACAGGTTTTTTAGTTTCTTTTTTTTGTGGGGGGGGGGGGGAATGCAAAGGAATATAGGAACTAAGTTGATGACGGTGACGAATAGGCAGCTATATATTCGCCTTTTTTGCGCTTGCCCTCCCTCCCCCGTCGTTGGCTGATTGATATTTTGTGTGTTTTGGGATGAAAGGGGGTGCCACACCCGAAAACCGATAAGAAAAATGTTGAAAAACGGGGGGGGGGGGGGGGAGACGACCGGAGTTGGTGGCAGAGAAAGTGAGCGGACGAATTGATCCCGGCGCATAAATCACGGGTGACGGCAGGATCCCGTGATTCCCTCTTTCTTTTCTCTCTCTATTTTTTTCGTGTCGTTGAACTAAGCTTGTTAATACCTTCCTCCTTCTTCTTCTGTCTACCCTCATTCCACCATCCACTAAACTTTTTTTTTTCGGTCCCTATTCTCTCGCTGGGAACTACCAGCTCTTATCATCTCTCTCGTAGTATTAAGAATGCCTCCAATTCCTGGAAAGAAGAAAATTAGCAAGAAGAAAATTACTGCAACGACCAAGGAGAAGACTCAGGAGGAGAAGCCTCAGGAAGAAAAAGAAAAACCATGGCATCCTTGTAAGGTTTTGAGTTTATAGTCAATCTAATATGAAATTTGAATCTATGATCAAATTTCAATTTCATTTTTTTTTTTGTCAGATTGACTGTACTTTGTTTTTTTTTTCCTATGTGTAGGTAAATTTGGAAATTGTACCCATAAAACTCAGTATCCTAACAATTTACCCAGACACAGGAGAAATAAACAAAAATGAAGAAATTTTGAAAAAAAAATTTCCAAAATTTGTATCGTTAATATCTCGGCTTCTGAGCCAAGTATCTAAAAAATATTTACACGGTTTGAAGAGATGGGCTATCTTACCATTTTAAAAGAATTAGATTATTTTTAGGTGCAGCAGTTAACGAAAAAAACTGCTGCACAAAAACCAAAAAAAGTCAAAATTTCGGCTACCCCCTCTCAATTTTTTTAAAAATAACTCAGACGGCAGACGGCTTAAGATTTATTGGTTTCAGTCCATTACTGGAAGACACAAGTCCGGTCAAAACATATTGTCTTCAGCATTCACTCGGACGACCTACCATCACCTCATGTTGCCAAAAATTCTTATAATTGCAAGGGAGATGAAGCGAATTTTCTTAGTTTGCCGCACGGGCCCGGGAACGTAAAGCAAGAAGATCAAAATAGAAACGTTCCTTCAAGCAATGCCTTTTTTTGCGAGAAATGGAGGTTAAAGTGGGGGATTCTCTTGCATACACCTACCAAAAAATGACTGCTACAATGCCAAGTAATATAAAGTTTAAGCGACGCAAGGGCATCGTAGTCTAAAGCAAGTGCAAATACGGTTAAAAATGCGGGGCAGAAATTACCCTTCACTCGGGACTTCCTATGCATTCTACATATTCAGCCCATGGATGGCCATTTCGTCAATGAAATAATAACTTTTCCTAATTTAATTGCTTGGGACTAAATCGCCCATGTATTTTGTTCCCTTTTTCAACTAACCCCATCTATTAGACTCTACTATTCTGTGATGACGTCATTCGTAGAAATGAATAGACGTCAAGAGATGATTAACTATGAGATGTATTCACAGTGAATTAAAGGGACTCATCGAGGTGACGGTATCACTTGTATGAGAGTAGAATAAAGACTAGACTAGGGAGAGGTAGTGAGGCTGTCAGGTAGCCGATGGGCAATTCAAAGTTGCAAGGTCACATAAGTCATCACATATACGACCCAACATTCAGACTGGGCGACTTTTATTAGTCGATATATTGTCGTTCGAAGAAAATGAGTTCAGCCATTTTTATGTACAATTTCTTTGTTTTTCATGATTTATGAGCGAAGACAGAAACTCACGATTTCTTTTGGAGGAAGCAGGTGAAAATAAATGACCTAGACTTTCGATGGCTAAAAATATTAACATAGGATCCTACGAAGAGTTGGCTATTGTTAGAGATATGCAGCAACAATCCCCTCAAATTGATGTTTATCGTTGCTGGAAATTTTTTTTCAAATGCAATGCTAAAATTTAATAAAATGCGAAGTTAAGGAATTTACGTCGAAGACACTAGACACCTGCTTTCGCAGCCAAAAAGTGAGAAATTTATTATAACGACCTTCTTCTCATCAAACTTCTGTCATGGAACAATGTATTCTGCCGTTAAATAATTAAAACATTGCATTAATAATAGTTTTAATTAAACTGCTATTTTCCCCGACGACTATTACACCTCCATTTATTATTGTTTTGGTAAACTCAGTGAGTCAGGTCGTCTGTAAAACGTATTTTTTCCTAAATGTTTTCCTAATTATTTCTTTCATTCAACAACTACGTTTATTTTCTTAAGAAATAAAGAAATACAGTAGGCTAATTCATTACTCATATTTCTAAATCTTTATTATTGTTATTATCATTATTATTGTCAATTTTCATTGTGTACCTGCCCCAGTCTCTGCTCCAGGTGCTGTTGTAGCTCCTCTAGTCTCTACTCCAGGTGCTTTTATAGCTCCTCCAGTCCCTGCTTCAGGTGCTGTTGTAGCTCCTCCAGTCCTTGCTTCAGATGCTGTTGTAGCTCCTCCAGTCGCTGATCAAATTGTACAGGAAGATCAGGCAGAAGATGTAATGGAGACAGGGCAAGCAGAGCTGGTGATTCCCCAACTGGCGGTCAGCGGGGTGTATGAACCTCGACTCTTGCCAGGAATACCACCTGTTCATTTAAATGAAGATTCGTTGACAGAAACTGCAGCACATGAAGATCCTCTACCAGAACACCAATTTCGTATAGCAACTCATGAATATTTACACTTGGTGGAAGCAATGCTTTTAAAAAATAGCAAACAAAGCAAGAATTGGTAAATAAAGAAAAATTATGTGTGAACATTATTATTAATGTATCTTTGAAAGACAACCAGACTTCTGCTAGAGAATACCCAGTCGTGCGAGAATCGTTCATTTTTTACTGCTGGGATTATATATTTGCGGAACTGATGGCGGATGATTAACCATTATTATTCTGAATAACATAATTTTTGCTAGAACTGTGTCCAATTTATCTTCTTTTTGACAAATGAACACCAAAAAAGACTTTAGTTTTAGAATATCAATTGAAAAATAAAGGGAATTGGTTGAGTTAAATTTTTTTAGATGAATGATATGTTGTTCTCTTGCTAACCATGTTCGTAAGAGATAAAACGATATAAAATGTGGTGAAACTTTTGGAATTAATTCTATAATAATAATGGGCACGAATTCTTGGCTTCATTGTGGGTCTATTTTTCCCCACATAAATTATGGAGGGGGGACTTCTGTCATGAAAATCCCGACAGTAGCAGTAGTCCCCCTCCAAATTTTGTTCAAGTAGAGGGGGGGACCATTGTCGGTATTTTCACGACAGTAGTCCCCCCACCAAAAAAAAATGAGATGGGTTGTTCCACATAATAGTTGGTAGAACTACTGTTATAGTGTTACGATGTTCTACATTGTGATTTTTGATTCCTTCATTATTATTCATTCCTCATCCCCATAAATTAGTCTCTCTAACTTAACTCTCTCCTAACGTAACAACAGCTTTGTTATCGGTTCTTACTGTTCTATGGGGTGGGGAATGAATAATAATGAAGGAAACAACAAATAAAAGTCAACACAGAAACAACACAGAAAAAACACCTATGCAAACACCGAAAAAACACAGACACGAACAAGACAAGAAAGAAATATGGAAACATAAAACACACACACACACTGAAAAAACTCAGTAAATTATGTAAAAGCAGTAAAATAGAGGAACGTTTGAGAAATGTTAGAACTGAACAGCTTGATAGGAGAGGACATACTGAACTTGGTATGTGAGGTCTGTAAGGTGTTTCGAAGTGTCTTTTCCCAGAGTGATTCGTACCATTGCTTGACAGTCCGGCTCTTTCACCGAACGTATAGAAAATAAAAACTTTGATACTAATTAAAAAACTAACTCTTAATTAGAATTTGAAGAACAATTGAATTAAATACAGCGAACTAGATTTGCCCATCTCGTTTGCGACATCCGGCGACAACAGCAACTTGCAATCAACTCAGCCCCCCTTATTACGTTTAAAACCCCATCCGTCGTGTAACTATCGTCGTACTTTTAAATTTTATTCCGATAATGCAATTGGCCTGATTGTTTGTTGTTCAATTTAGAAATCCACTGGTGAATTGCTATTCTACGTGTATTCGTCGTTCATCTGTAGTACGTTCGCGGCCGGAGGACCAATTGCGATTAAGACCCAAGGAGATCGATGGCCTAATTAAAACACCGGTGAGGAGGTGTCGAATGGCTACAGAATTTCGACTATCCCAGCTACGATATCAGCCGTAAAAAATATCCCCAGACAACAATGTGGCAGACTCTGCATCGATGACAATGTTGCGGACTGCCCATCTCAATACCCCTTGTTACGTCCCTCTCCTCACCCCCATCTGTGTGTCTGTATGTGTGTGCCCAGAGGGCCTGTGTAGTTGTGGTTGCCGTGTGAGGGCGTGGCGGTAGTAAGCTGGCCAGCGAACGAACAGGTGTCAGTCAGTTGTCTCTTGTTATTAGTTCAACAAAAATTTGACACAGAAACGCACCCTTAAAACACTCCTGGCATGGACAAAAAAGAGAGACTAACAAAATATGGCGTTCACGTCATGAGTTCATAGTGTAGTGGTTATCAAAGCATGCCACAGAATTTGAAAATCTTTACAGCGCATTGATAATGCAACCTTTTCATTTTAGAAATTTATTTGACATTTTTCATTTCCAGAATGTTTAACACATAAATAGTAGTTGAAGATTGGGGCCGAATATTCTCTGTTACAACTACAAATAATAAAACAGTATTCATACATGTACGAATTGGAATTTATGACAATGACAAACATACTTAAAGGATTCCTAAAACCAGCAATAGCTAACAGTTTCTCCTTTCATTTTTCCAATACCAAATCCCGATGTCCAAACTCTGATATAACATTGAATAGAACTTGCCAGCAAAAATGTATTTCGCTAGATCCAATTACGTAATCTATATCCATGCTAAAATTAAATAAAGCTACATTACATATAAGGTGTATAATAACAAAACATTTATGGACCTAAATTTCTTGGCTACATTTAATCCCTGTGCTTGGGTTTGATGTATCAATAATTTCCGATCAATTTTTCTACTTGTCTTCATTACCCGAGTTCGACTCGCAGGTGAGCATAGTTGCTCCCACACCCGGGCACGTACACATACAGTTCACACGTTTCCGATGGTTCTTTGCCGTCCCTCCGTACACAGAATTCCACACTAAAACATTCTACACTGCTCACGGTGTATAAGGACCCCTATGATGGCGGCCCGTAATGCTGTGCTTCAGTGGCAACCAGCCATGGCCAGTAGCACCTTACGTCTCAAATCAAATATACTTGTCTACATTTCCAAAGACTCAAATAAAGTATATGATTCATCTTCACGTTTTTCACCGATTCTCTTTCCAACTTTGCTTAGTTTGGTTAAAGGGAAACGGGCAATGACATAATTTTTCAATTAAAGTGACCTTGTCCGCCGCAAAAACATTGGGTAGATTATCCTTGTTCTTTGCATTCCCTGAAAGGGTGCTAGACATAATTTCATCATCGGAAAAAAGTTCTGCAAACAAGTTTTTGGTTATTTTTGAAGCATCAAGGACGCCACGCAGCATTAGTTCAAGAGGGTCTTCATCGATATGGGCCAAAATTGCATTCTTAAATAAAAGCGGAGATTTTAATTCACAATAATTTGGACTTAAATCGTAACTAAATCAACTTATATTACTTTAGCATTTTCAAGAGCATTATTTTGCGGTAGAGGCCTATCAACTGGATTCCTAGGGTTTTCGACAGTTAAACCCTCAGGAAATGCTTCCTTAAAGGCACTAACCAAGAAATCCTTAAACTCGTTCAGGCATGTCTTCGGATCTCGAATTGGTTTGTCTTCCACATAAGTCGTGCTGACGTGCTAAGCTGGCACCAGTGACGGATTATTGTTAAGTTTTTGTTTCTGTTTAATTTCAGTAATTTTCTCATCCAAAAATTCCGCCAACCATGGGTCCAACATGATTTGGTAATCTTGCAATCTATCAGTTTGACTTTTCATTGCATCTAATCCCCTTTGAACAACAGGGCTCGCATTTTAATTGCAAGTGAAAGATATTTTGTTTGTGAATTCTTAAACTCGTTTTGGTGACTAGAATTGATATGCCTAATCAAGTATTTTGTGGCTGCTTTGCCTTGAAATTCGGCGAAACAGTATTCGCAATATCGTCCAGTATACTTTTTTATTAGGGTGTTTCATTTCCGCAAAATTTTCAAATTTTGATGCAAAAGTTGGGATCGGGGTGTATTAGGTCATAATTTGCTTACTGATTTTTTTTTATTTTTACAATTAAAACCCCCCCCACATGTGTTTTTTAATCAAAATAGCATTAATTTCAACATAAAATGGGTGCGCTTAGTAACCCGGGATAAAAAATTTTTTACGAATGTTAGACATATTGTTAAACATTATTTAATCGTCTACCTGGCCAAAAATGGGGATGATCCGATTAAATTTAGACCCCCACAGATGAATAAACTGTCTTAAGTGAACTAAAATAGCGAGAAAAATGGCTTTGCCAACACATAAAAACGAATGTTTTTAATTGTATTCAGCTGACGACTCTTTGTTTTTTTTTTTTATTGATTACAGGATTACTTTAAATCGTTGAATTTATACATTTGATAGATTATTCTTCTCAACGGAGGATACATGGAGGTGGTGATGACATCAGTTCAAGTTGGTGATCTCAACAGTTTGAATGACATAATCTAAATGTTCGTCGTTTCTACAAACGTCTTTGTAGAAACGTTGTACTGATGATCTTTTTCCCTCGTTCCGCACAATCGTTAACAACTTCCAGCTGATTAATAAAGTTCTTAATGGTGCGATAGTTCTCCATTAAATCCCAATACTCAACAGGCAATTGTAGCCAGTCGGTTTGACAGTTACTGAGTCCCATCAATGAAAAAAGCAACCAGGATCTTGGACCGATTAATGAAGATAAAAATGGCAGTTCTGTTGTAAAATCGGGAAATTTGGGCTTTCCTTGGACAAAGTTATTTGGTTTCCGAGTGTTAAAAAATGTTTTGGCAAGTAAATGACGAGTGAAACTAGACAAATGTTCATTGAAGATGGCGAAAATAACCAGTTCTTCTGTCAAGTACCAGCAATGTCTTTTACACGATTTCAAAGCGGAATTAGCTATGTCATCGCAATCTTCTTTGTACCACAACATGGCCTTAAAGAAGTTAAAATCGTCGACTGGGGCAAAGCACGCATTACGAGTACGTAGGAAGGTTTTGGTGTAGAATAAAGCAATGAAATTTGCCATTTTTTTTACCTGGGAATATTCAACATCATCCAGTTCAAAACGGTCAGACATCATGAAAATCTTAAGAAAATAGATAGCTTTCTCATAAATCTGGCGTGATGTAGAGCACCCGGCTTCCGGAATTGGAATCGATGTTTGCCAGCCAGGTATCCTGTAAAAAAAACCAGAGTCAATTCCAGTAGTTCCCTATAATCTTCCCTTGGAAAAGTGTTTTGGTTAACACATTCTTCTCCCCAGGTTATCACTTCTGAAGCTTGGATCCAGATATTAGATCTGTTGTCGATCGGCCATTCAAATAGCTTAAGGTCATGGCTGAAACTATTCAAATCAGACTGGAAACGTTTAAAGAGTAGTTCATCAGGCCCAACAGTTTTTCCTGATAGATCTTGCCAGATGTTTTTCATGTGTACTTCGTAGACGTGATGACGACAAGCAATCCACAATAGCGAGCGATTTAAATCCTTTTCTATAAGAACTGCGCAGCCATTACGGAGCCCGGTGTTGCTTGCCGTCGTGTCAAACAACAACGCAATAACATTTTCCTTCACTTTCCAATCTTCCACCATCTTGATGACAGCATTCTTTTGGGAGACTCCAGTTGCGTCACCCATCGGTGGGATACCGATTATCTTAGAGCTAGAATTTGTTGAATAGCTGGTAATTTTTTAGGCTACTTATGATAAAAATAGGAAAGACAATAAAAAGTAATACCCAGAAGACGCGCCACTGGACGAGAATTGCTACTCGTTCTTCCTTTTCCCAGAGAAAAAAGTTAGCATCTTCGAGTCCCAATGAAGGACAGCATATTTTGGTTTGTCTTCTAATAGCCACTTTTCCTTTATCTGCTTTGCTAATGTTTCACGTGCCGCATTGCGTTGACGCCAAGCTGACGATACAGATAAGGAAAATTCCGCAATATTTCCTCCTCCAACATTGACCATTCTTGATGTTAACAACAGATGGTCTCTGATCGATAAACCGCACCGGTCAGATAATTCACTCGTTGCTTGCAAAAGCTTTGTTTTTTGCACAGTGAGGCAAGTACTGGTAAATATTATTTTGAGTAAGAAGTATTTTTTATAAAATTTTATGTTTTAGTTTGTTTATCTATTTAGCCAACAAAAAACCCTTAGTGCGGAAGTTGCGGAAGCAACGGTTGAGTACAATAAGACACTATTATTAGAAGAACATGTTGAGAAACAATATCGCAAATTTGCCCTTGTGCTATGGTGGGAGACGGGCGAACACTCCGTTATGTTATCATCTGCCATTCCCGACAAAAGACTTTTTGAAAACCCTTCCCTTACAGACTATTTTTCTCATGGGGCGTCATCTGACGAACGGGAATTTTCAGTAGTTAAGCAATCCGGTAAATATTTATATTATTTACATATTTTCAAGTGAGTACTGTTTTTCATGTAAATAACATTTTAGATGATGGAGATTCCTTGAAGCGTGAAGCCGAGGAGATGGTAGCCGATGTTTTTAGGGGAGAAATTGTTTAAAGCGGAATCCGAATCCCCTCCAGTAATTTACAATAAGAGGTTGCCAATTCATTTTCTTATAATGATTAACCAATGTTGTATCTTAGCGCCAAGAAAAGCGCAAACAACAAGTAATTGAATCGGATTTCTCTGAGAGCGATACTGAGCTAACAGACAAGTATAAAAAACTCAGGCCACCCATGAAAAGACCAGAGTTAAGGGATAGTAAACATTTTGCGCAGAATGTCTTTGGCATCTGCGATAGATGCATTTATTCGGAAGGATTTGATGCTTTGAATTTGATGCGTCAAATACAGAACAACATTGATGAAGAAACCAAAACAATATCAACTATTAATATTTTGTTATAGTCTGTATTTTTGTTAGGATTAAACAAAGAAAAATTTTTGAAGGAAGAAAAAAAAGAAAAATCTATTCATCAACAGTGCATCATCAAAGTATGAAAGGAAAAGTAAGTATGAAGGGAGTATAAAAAAGTATACTGGACGATATTGCGAATACTGTTTCGCCGAATTTCAAGGCAAAGCAGCCACAAAATACTTGATTAGGCATATCCATTCTAGTCACCAAAACGAGTTTAAGAATTCACAAACAAAATATCTTTCACTTGCAATTAAAATGCGAGCCCTGTTGTTCAAAGGGGATTAGATGCAATGAAAAGTCAAACTGATAGATTGCAAGATTACCAAATCATGTTGGACCCATGGTTGGCGGAATTTTTGGATGAGAAAATTACTGAAATTAAACAGAAACAAAAACTTAACAATAATCCGTCACTGGTGCCAGCTTAGCACGTCAGCACGACTTATGTGGAAGACAAACCAATTCGAGATCCGAAGACATGCCTGAACGAGTTTAAGGATTTCTTGGTTAGTGCCTTTAAGGAAGCATTTCCTGAGGGTTTAACTGTCGAAAACCCTAGGAATCCAGTTGATAGGCCTCTACCGCAAAATAATGCTCTTGAAAATGCTAAAGTAATATAAGTTGATTTAGTTACGATTTAAGTCCAAATTATTGTGAATTAAAATCTCCGCTTTTATTTAAGAATGCAATTTTGGCCCATATCGATGAAGACCCTCTTGAACTAATGCTGCGTGGCGTCCTTGATGCTTCAAAAATAACCAAAAACTTGTTTGCAGAACTTTTTTCCGATGATGAAATTATGTCTAGCACCCTTTCAGGGAATGCAAAGAACAAGGATAATCTACCCAATGTTTTTGCGGCGGACAAGGTCACTTTAATTGAAAATTATGTCATTGCCCGTTTCCCTTTAACCAAACTAAGCAAAGTTGGAAAGAGAATCGGTGAAAAACGTGAAGATGAATCATATACTTTATTTGAGTCTTTGGAAATGTAGACAAGTATATTTGATTTGAGACGTAAGGTGCTACTGGCCATGGCTGGTTGCCACTGAAGCACAGCATTACGGGCCGCCATCATAGGGGTCCTTATACACCGTGAGCAGTGTAGAATGTTTTAGTGTGGAATTCTGTGTACGGAGGGACGGCAAAGAACCATCGGAAACGTGTGAACTGTATGTGTACGTGCCCGGGTGTGGGAGCAACTATGCTCACCTGCGAGTCGAACTCGGGTAATGAAGACAAGTAGAAAAATTGATCGGAAATTATTGATACATCAAACCCAAGCACAGGGATTAAATGTAGCCAAGAAATTTAGGTCCATAAATGTTTTGTTATTATACACCTTATATGTAATGTAGCTTTATTTAATTTTAGCATGGATATAGATTACGTAATTGGATCTAGCGAAATACATTTTTGCTGGCAAGTTCTATTCAATGTTATATCAGAGTTTGGACATCGGGATTTGGTATTGGAAAAATGAAAGGAGAAACTGTTAGCTATTGCTGGTTTTAGGAATCCTTTAAGTATGTTTGTCATTGTCATAAATTCCAATTCGTACATGTATGAATACTGTTTTATTATTTGTAGTTGTAACAGAGAATATTCGGCCCCAATCTTCAACTACTATTTATGTGTTAAACATTCTGGAAATGAAAAATGTCAAATAAATTTCTAAAATGAAAAGGTTGCATTATCAATGCGCTGTAAAGATTTTCAAATTCTGTGGCATGCTTTGATAACCACTACACTATGAACTCATGACGTGAACGCCATATTTTGTTAGTCTCTCTTTTTTGTCCATGCCAGGAGTGTTTTAAGGGTGCGTTTCTGTGTCAAATTTTTGTTGAACTAATAACAAGAGACAACTGACTGACACCTGTTCGTTCGCTGGCCAGCTTACTACCGCCACGCCCTCACACGGCAACCACAACTACACAGGCCCTCTGGGCACACACATACAGACACACAGATGGGGTGAGGAGAGGGACGTAACAAGGGGTATTGAGATGGGCAGTCCGCAACATTGTCATCGATGCAGAGTCTGCCACATTGTTGTCTGGGGATATTTTTACGGCTGATATCGTAGCTGGGATAGTCGAAATTCTGTAGCCATTCGACACCTCCTCACCGGTGTTTTAATTAGGCCATCGATCTCCTTGGGTCTTAATCGCAATTGGTCCTCCGGCCGCGAACGTACTACAGATGAACGACGAATACACGTAGAATAGCAATTCACCAGTGGATTTCTAAATTGAACAACAAACAATCAGGCCAATTGCATTATCGGAATAAAATTTAAAAGTACGACGATAGTTACACGACGGATGGGGTTTTTAAACGTAATAAGGGGGCTGAGTTGATTGCAAGTTGCTGTTGTCGCCGGATGTCGCAAACGAGATGGGCAAATCTAGTTCGCTGTATTTAATTCAATTGTTCTTCAAATTCTAATTAAGAGTTAGTTTTTTAATTAGTATCAAAGTTTTTATTTTCTATACGTTCGGTGAAAGAGCCGGACTGTCAAGCAATGGTACGAATCACTCTGGGAAAAGACACTTCGAAACACCTTACAGACCTCACATACCAAGTTCAGTATGTCCTCTCCTATCAAGCTGTTCAGTTCTAACATTTCTCAAACGTTCCTCTATTTTACTGCTTTTACATAATTTACTGAGTTTTTTTCAGTGTGTGTGTGTGTTTATGTTTCCATATTTCTTTCTTGTCTTGTTCGTGTCTGTGTTTTTTCGGTGTTTGCATAGGTGTTTTTTTCTGTGTTGTTTCTGTGTTGACTTTTATTTGTTGTTTCCTTCATTATTATTCATTCCCCACCCCATAGAACAGTAAGAACCGATAACAAAGCTGTTGTTACGTTAGGAGAGAGTTAAGTTAGAGAGACTAATTTATGGGATGAGGAATGAATAATAATGAAGGAATCAAAAATCACAATGTAGAACATCGTAACACTATAACAGTAGTTCTACCAACTATTATGTGGAACAACCCATCTCATTTTTTTTTGGTGGGGGGACTACTGTCGTGAAAATACCGACAATGGTCCCCCCCTCTACTTGAACAAAATTTGGAGGGGGACTACTGCTACTGTCGGGATTTTCATGACAGAAGTCCCCCCTCCATAATTTATGTGGGGAAAAATAGACCCACAATGAAGCCAAGAATTCGTGCCCATTATTATTATAGAATTAATTCCAAAAGTTTCACCACATTTTATATCGTTTTATCTCTTACGAACATGGTTAGCAAGAGAACAACATATCATTCATCTAAAAAAATTTAACTCAACCAATTCCCTTTATTTTTCAATTGATATTCTAAAACTAAAGTCTTTTTTGGTGTTCATTTGTCAAAAAGAAGATAAATTGGACACAGTTCTAGCAAAAATTATGTTATTCAGAATAATAATGGTTAATCATCCGCCATCAGTTCCGCAAATATATAATCCCAGCAGTAAAAAATGAACGATTCTCGCACGACTGGGTATTCTCTAGCAGAAGTCTGGTTGTCTTTCAAAGATACATTAATAATAATGTTCACACATAATTTTTCTTTATTTACCAATTCTTGCTTTGTTTGCTATTTTTTTAAAAGCATTGCTTCCACCAAGTGTAAATATTCATGAGTTGCTATACGAAATTGGTGTTCTGGTAGAGGATCTTCATGTGCTGCAGTTTCTGTCAACGAATCTTCATTTAAATGAACAGGTGGTATTCCTGGCAAGAGTCGAGGTTCATACACCCGCTGACCGCCAGTTGGGGAATCACCAGCTCTGCTTGCCCTGTCTCCATTACATCTTCTGCCTGATCTTCCTGTACAATTTGATCAGCGACTGGAGGAGCTACAACAGCATCTGAAGCAAGGACTGGAGGAGCTACAACAGCACCTGAAGCAGGGACTGGAGGAGCTATAAAAGCACCTGGAGTAGAGACTAGAGGAGCTACAACAGCACCTGGAGCAGAGACTGGGGCAGGTACACAATGAAAATTGACAATAATAATGATAATAACAATAATAAAGATTTAGAAATATGAGTAATGAATTAGCCTACTGTATTTCTTTATTTCTTAAGAAAATAAACGTAGTTGTTGAATGAAAGAAATAATTAGGAAAACATTTAGGAAAAAAATACGTTTTACAGACGACCTGACTCACTGAGTTTACCAAAACAATAATAAATGGAGGTGTAATAGTCGTCGGGGAAAATAGCAGTTTAATTAAACTATTATTAATGCAATGTTTTAATTATTTAACGGCAGAATACATTGTTCCATGACAGAAGTTTGATGAGAAGAAGGTCGTTATAATAAATTTCTCACTTTTTGGCTGCGAAAGCAGGTGTCTAGTGTCTTCGACGTAAATTCCTTAACTTCGCATTTTATTAAATTTTAGCATTGCATTTTGAAAAAAAATTTCCAGCAACGATAAACATCAATTTGAGGGGATTGTTGCTACATATCTCTAACAATAGCCAACTCTTCGTAGGATCCTACGTAAATATTTTTAGCCATCGAAAGTCTAGGACATTTATTTTCACCTACTTCCTCCAAAAGAAATCGTGAGTTTCTGTCTTTCGCTCATAAATCATGAAAAACAAAGAAATTGTACATAAAAATGGCTGAACTCATTTTCTTCGAACGACAATATATCGACTAATAAAAGTCGCCCAGTCTGAATGTTGGGTCGTATATGTGATGACTTATGTGACCTTGCAACTTTGAATTGCCCATCGGCTACCTGACAGCCTCACTACCTCTCCCTAGGCTAGTCTTTATTCTACTCTCATACAAGTGATACCGTCACTTTGATGAGTCCCTGTACTTCACCGTTCATGCATCTCATAGTTAATCATCTCTTGACGTCTATTCATTTCTACGAATGACGTAATCACAGAATAGTAGGGTCTAATAGGTAGTGGAAAAAGGGAACAAAATACATGGGCGATATAGTCCCAAGCAATTAAATTAGGAAAAGTTATTATTTCATTGACGAAATGGCCATCCATTGCTGAATATGTAGAATGCATAGGAAGTCCCGAGTGAAGGGTAATTTCTGTCCCGCATTTTTAGCCGTATTTGCACTTGCTTTAGACTACGATGCCCTTGCGCCGCTTAAACTTGATATTACGTGGCATTGTAGCAGTCATTTTTTGGTAGGTGTATGCAAGAGAATCCCCCACTTTAACCTCCATTTCTCTCAAAAAAAGGTGTTGCTTGAAGGAACGTTTCTATTTTGATCTTCTTGCTTTACGTTCCCGGGACCATGCGGCAACTAAGAAAAATTCGCTTCATCTCCCTTGCAATTATAAGAATTTTTGGCAACATGGGGTGATGGTAGGTCGTCCGAGTGAATGCTGAAGACAATATGTTTTGACCGGACTTGTGTCTTCCAGTAATGGACTGAAACTAATAAATCTTAAGCCGTCCGCCACTCAATGAGACCGTTTGGGGGGTTTTTGATTTTGCGAAAATCATCGCTGGGGGTCCTAAAAGTTAACTAATAGATGTGTCTTATGCAAAATTTATCGCTAAGTCGATTGGTGAAAACCGCAATCGCCTAGTTTTTGTAGTTTGGGAGTTATTTTTAAAAAAACTGAGAGGGGGTAGCCGAAATTTTGACTTTTTTTTCGGTTTTTGTGCAACAGTTTTTTCGTAAACTGCTGCACCTAAAAACAATCTAATTCTTTTAAAATGATGGGATAGCCCATCTCTTCAAACCGTGTAAATATTTTTTAGATACTCGGCTCAGAAGCCGAGATATTAACGATACAAATTTTGGAAATTTGTTTCCAAAATTTCTTCATTTTTTGGCCTTGCCGGCCTTCATCCCGTAAGCCACCTAGCGCTCAAAATAACAACATTCCCCCCTTAGGGGTCACCCCCGAAACCCCCCATTTCTCGGCCGCTTGGCGATAGTTTAGGGGTGGCCACCCAAAAGACCCTAAAGGCAAAGAAGGGGGAAATGTTGTTAATGTCTTAATGTTTTTTCCGTCTTTGCCCCCGTTCCGCCACATCCACATAATAGTATTCGCACAATAACAAGTCATTCTGAATGCCATACTGAATGCCATAATCAATAATTATCCATTTAATGAAAAATTGGAAATAATTAATTTTATTATTGATTTATTTTTCCCAATTGATATTCCCATTACTTTAGAATCTGATGTTTCGTTTAATATTACGTTGATAAATAAATTATTCATTTAATGGAAACCATTTACAATATATATTTTTATTTTTGGTTAGCGGGTTGATTTCCTGTTAGGTTTTTTAGTTACTGTTAGTATTCTTTTTTGCTTTGCAATTGAATGAATTGATGGTGATGTTTTAGACTAATGTTTGTCTAATATTAATTGATAGATGGCTTGATAGATGTTACCTTTAATGTTTCATTTAACATTAGACGTTTGTTTTGAAGTTATGAAATGTTACATTATTGTTATGTATCGAATATCGATGTTAAACAAATGTTAGATTCGTTAGAATAATGTTAGATGAGTGTTAATTTGGCGTTAGATTGTAGGTTTACTATTGGTTAACTGTTAGTGGTAATTTTTCCTTTGATGTTTATTGTTTTATCCCGAGAACGGCACCCCATACCCCCCCCCCTAGTAGAACGAGATATCTACATATCCTTCTGCTGTCTTTTTTTTAGGCATCTTACAGATATCTTTTAAATATATACAAAAACATCACCCGTTTATCATATTCATATCTATAAAACATTTAGAAAATATCTTTATAAAAACATTTTACGTAAGATATCTGAAATGTTAATAAAAGAACCAAACTGGATTCGAACCCTGATCCATCATGTTCACTCGCCAGCTCGCTAACCACTATATTATCACGTTCTTTAGCAAATGAAGAAATTATAAAGAAGCGCTGTATCAAACGGACTTTAACTTTTTCCCTTAAGTTACAATGACAAATCTTTAGTAAATCCTGATAGAGACAAATTTTAAACTCTTTTTAGACCAATTTAATAATCTTTCCGGCCAGAAAAAAAATTATTTTTGGACCCTTAAAAAACCCAGTTTGAAACCCATAAATTAGACCACCAAAAGCCGTCTTTTATCAAGCCTATTCGGACGGTATAGACCTTATTAAGATCCATAGGTATGAGTCAAGCCAACCCCTCTTGCGGCGCTTTGCAGTGTGAAGAAGTGCCGTGAACAGCCGCTTCTTTTTTTGTTTGCCGGGTGTGGTTGTTCTCCAGGCTTTCAACGGTAGCAGACAACTACCACATTTTTTCAACATTATTTTCAAATTTTTTTACATTTTTTTCACATTTATTCTTTCTTACTACAGTTTATTGTACAAACATCCTTAAATGATAAAGAAAAACGTGCAATATAATAAAACTCGGGGAATGTAATATTCAAGGAAAGAATTTTCCTTTCACAATCGCATATTCCATTGTTATTCTTATTGTATGTAAAAAAATAATGAAAGCTAGGATCAAATGACAGGCAAAATGATCGATGACTAAACGTATGAGCGTGAATTAGAATATAGCCTATGCTTATGGCATGCAAATCTCATGTTGGTTTACTACGACGCCTAATGATCTACATTAATATCCCTCAGCTAGATATTCTTATTGAAGAAAAAAATTTTGAAACTGAAAAATAAAAAAAACGAACAAACAAAGCTGGTTACGGTAAGTAATATTTGTATTCGCATGTAATGGTGAATCAAAAAGACTCTTGTTTCATAGTACACTGAAAAATTACACATCGACAACGAGAAGGGCATACCGGCATACACAAACGCTTTTACTGCCAAGTAATTTTCCTTTACATTATTCAACGTTATCAAAGACGGGTTGAAATTAGCTTGCAGGTAGTTTAATTTCTCTTAAGACGGTGGAGATGAGATGGGGGGGGGGGACTTGGACACGCCTACTTGAATATGACATCTCTGCCATGATTTGGGCCTCTCTTTCGGCCATCTTGTTAACAACGTTGCTTTGATTTAATTCCTCGTGCATGAATCCCGAATTTGTTAACTACAGGAGCCCCAAAACGAAAAGTTGATTATAGGTTAAAAATTTATTTTCTGTAGAAATCAGATGAGCATTCCAGCCTCTAGCAAAACCGTCGACTGCGTCAGTCACGAGTTGCAATCAGAGCTCGGATTTAGGAGTTTTTCGTGTTGCAGTTTGCTGTAAATAATCAAATAAACAAGACCCTTGCAGGTTCGTCCTCGGGTAAAAAAAACAAACAGACAACCTAATTGATGTTGTGGTTGCCAAAAAGTCAAAAAAAGCTAATGACTAAATCCACATAAAACTAAATAAAATTTAGTATTACTAAATTAATCGAAACTTACCTAACCCACTGAGATAAATTATTGTAAGTTTACACAAAAATTTTGAATAAAATCGATGCAGCATTTTAGTTTTCTATAAATTTATTCTGAATCTGAATAATGGTTCTGGAAGCCTGGCTCAGAACAGCGTACACGCCCCCTACACCCCCCCCCCCCTCCTACACCCACACCCCCGCATTTACATTTTTATTCCTTCTGGTAGTACAAGTACTAACCTCAGGGATAAAAAAAAAAATTTATTACAGAAATTTCCCCTGGGCGAAAATTCATCGAAAACATCAAGACATCAGCCAACGTTATCACTTTTGTTGATGATAGTTGCATTATTACAATTCCTGATTCCACGTCCGACAGAAAGTTTTCGAAGTGACTACGTGATATAGCATCGCAACAGGTCGGTCATCACTGAACGCATCGTACTCTTAGCGTTTCAGGAAAGCTTCCTTCGTCATTTTTGCTTCTCGAAACAGTGATTGCACGCACCTATTGTTGACGAATAAGGACGCCACTTTTTAGACGTCAAACTCGTCATAAATTGCGTGACTGTCGGTTTGTGCAACGCGCTGGATGGCGGAAAGCATGAATGGGGTAGTCACGCCCAGTTGTACAACGCAAATTCCTATAAATGAATAAAATTTATGTTTACATAATTTCCACCATTATTTCATTTAAAAAAACACGCGGAAAAAATGCCTACCACAAAATAGTCCATATGCGAAAGGTTGTACGCAAACATATCATTATATTGTCCAATATTTGATCCTGCATTTAAATATGCTGAATTCACTCCCTCGAATCCACTTTCAATTGTATTCAGCATTTAAGACAGAAAATCTCTTTTAACACCACCGAAGTCCATGCCCTCTTCTCCAATGTACTTGACGTAGAGAGGATACGATAATTTTAATCTAAATTAAAAGATAACGAATAAAGTAGTAATACAAATAATAATAATAATATTTTTAAATAATATTAAATCAAAATGACTTAAAATCATCGTATTCGCAGTAAGCGATAGCGTCGTCCAGAAAATTGGATCTATGGATTAAGATTTCGTTCCAATAAGCCACATTGACATGCGAGCTCGCCTTCGACGCTCCCATTTTCCGTTCGATCAGCTCTTCTAGTAGACGCTTGCCTGCTTCAACTTCATTTTGTGTTGGCTCACTGTCGGTATCCGATGACTGGCGGCATGCACGTTGCAAGAAATGCAGTGTATCTTGTACTCGTCAGCTTTGGACGGAACAGCAATTGAGATACTCTCATTTTGTAGCGGTGCAATATACACTTTCTGGTGGCTCAGTTCCTTAAAATTTAAAAAAATGTTGAATATTAGGATGTTTTTATGACAAAAAATTTACATATAACTTATGACCATGCAAAACAGGGTTTGGGTATGCCGGCTGCAGAAGCCATGATTGTCCTCTGCTTACTTGCACATACATTTGTAAACCTCCTTTTGAAGATCTCAGTTTTGGAAATGCACTAAATTTCAAATAAGTTTAATTCCTAAATTTATGTAATTTAATTTAACTTAAATAATTTGCTTGCAGCATAATCTTGTCGAGGACCTGTATATTTGAATCGTTATAAAAAAAGATACAGCTTTCTCTCCCAAGTCAGCAGAGCGCAGCTCCTCTAATTCATAAGCGCTTGGCTTATCGGGAAATTCTTCTTGTTGGGCCAAAAGAAGACGATTAGCTTGTTGAACGACCTTGGTTCCACGTGCTGAGGTCTACCTGTATTTCGCCAACTTGGCTCTGAAAATTCAAACAAAAAATTATGCCAAATTGTATATAACTGTGATTAAAATAAACTAGTAAATAAAACATAACGGGAGGGGGATCCGGAACTTCTGTGACCGTTGTTTCAATCGAGAGCCACGATCAGAAGCTTCAGGCGACACATAACCATAGCCTGGTAACAGAAAGCTCTGCTGTGGGTCATTATAACCAGATCCACCTCCAGTTGAAAGCGATGATTGTTGCCGATGTTCATTTTGATTCACGGACGAGCGAGCAGTTGCTAATAAGGTTGGATAGCCCCCCTAACTGTGGCCGAGGTGTTTTTCCTTGCTGCTGACCACCGGTAAATGCTGTTGTTGCTACCACACTACCACACCGCCACTTAGCACTTTAAATGAATTTATAATAAATATTGGACAATCAATAATTTGAAAAATGTTTGATCTTATGGTTCGACGATGAAGTGTTTTGTGGGAAGGCATTGGCAAATTGCCCACTTTCCAATGCTAGTAGACGGCTAAATGCGTCCGGATCCATTTCTAAACTGAACTCATTTCTAACAGAAACACCACCAGCAGACATTGAAACAAATGAAAACGGGAGGAAAGACCGGGGAAAAGGGCTATTTGGGGTTAGGTCCTACATTGTAAGTTTTTCTGACAAATTATCCACGTATAAAACTACCACTCGCTCCCACTTGAAACAATAGAAATGACTGAAGTCAAGTGGGTGCCGGGAGCGTCATATGTGTTACTATGTAAATTTTTTTATTATTCAACGCCCACGCTATATAGGAAACATAGGGAGAGAAATTTCTGCATGTTTCATGTGTCCACCGCGCCAAAATTTCGTGAGAGGATCATCCTCTTTGATTTTTTAAAAATTCGAGGGATGGGGAGAGGGTTTTGAAAAATGCCCCAAATTTATGAAAATATTTTAATATTATTGATTAAATGTTAATTTATCTTTTAGTGCAAACCTGATTTCGCTATCCAATTCCTAATTATTTTTTCGATTTTTAAAAAAGCCGGTTTTAACATTGCGCTTATGGGGTTATAAAGAGTGTACCTTATTATGTGAACGATACTCTACGGCCCTTGGTGTTAGTGCTACATATTTTTCATGTGTGTGAAATTTGTAGATCGTATTCTCTCCTGTCTTTTTCTCCCCCCTCCCGTCTAATACATATAAAGGACAAAGAACGGAGAGAGCGAAAAAACAAAAATACGGGAGGGGGAGCGTAAGACATAAATAAACAAAACGGCAAAACACCCAATAAAATGATTTGGAAATCGTTCCAAATGGGTACCTAACGAGATCCTTCATATCTCGGCCAATGATTGATTTAAAAAAAATCCTTTTGGATTCCAATAGAGGAAGACTTAAGGAACTTTTTCTTACAATAAGTTTTTTTTTATTTGACCTGTGGACCGAGAAAAGCGATGCACTCTGACGGAGCGAATTCTAAATTTTCCAATTTTTCCCGTTTTCTTTCACGAATATCTCTCGAACGGTAGAAGATAGAAATCCGGTCTTTGCGCCATTAAATCCGCCGTAAAATTATGAGCAAGAATAATTTGTTCCCGAATTTCTACGGCCCTTTCCGGATTTAGTTTCAAAATCGGCCCTCCCCAAAAAAGCGTGGTTTTGGACTACTTGAGTGGGAGATCGCTTGTTAATAAAATATAATATTCCTTTTTGATTTTATGCTTTCTTTGGGTCATCAAAGAATCTTGAAGTTTAATATTAGTTGTCTTCTTTTATCAATTCCCCTGGATTAAATTGAAATTGTAATTGTGTAAGATAAATATTTGATCTATCAATCATTATTCAACAATAAATAAATGATTCCAAAATTAATGATAGGTAAATGAAAATGTATTGATTTGATTAATAATGCCTCAATCAATAAATATTTAATGTTTCATATCTTCTTATGAATTGGAATTTCCCATTTATTTATTTATTTCTATTTGTTTGATTTATGTTTGATTATTTAATCAACGTATAATAATTGAATATTTATATATTGGTATGGCTATGGCTAATGCTATATGATGTGTGGCGTAATGTGTGGCGTGATGTATGATTTATGGCGTAATGTATGGCGTGATGTATGATGTATGGCTATGGCTAAATACTCCAGTCGGCAATTTTATCACTAGTAGATAAAGCTGCAAAGCGGTGACTTTCCGCCGAAAAAGGACCGCGAGGTTTAATTGGACGTAATTTCTAGTTAGAGCTCATAATCTATCCACGAATAGTATCCTCCACCTAACATTAATATTGATAATTACACACAATGATATAAAACTAAGACGATTTGAATTTAAAACATACCAGAAGCATATACGGTAGCTGTGGTCGCGATGTTCATATCACTACAGTGTAAACAATCCTCAGGAATAGTGACTTTCTTTTCGTTAAAAATCGATGGCTCATTCATAGCATTCCATGTGTAGACGTCTAAGGACGAAGAATAAGGATCGTTTAACATTAGCTGGCTGTATTTTAGCTTTAATTGTTAATACCTTCATGAAATGTCTTTGAATGTATAACTTGTATTATAGCTTCTTCTCGGGAGAAAATGTTGTTTTAGTCAGATTCTTCTTGAAACATTGCAATCTGTCAGCTAGTTGTCTAGAATGTTTTATGTTATAATTATTAAACTATTTATAAATGAAAGTGTTTTGACTACTACATTATTTTTGAATGTGATTTGCATCAATAAGCAAGTAATCAACATCTAGAATTTTGAGGGCTGAATTGGCCTCGGCATTTTTCAACAACAGCAGAAGGAAGTCTGCAGACTTTTTGAGCCAACGTTCCTGGTGGTACTTCATTATTAGGCCTGTGATATAAAACATAAATTATTCTTTGACAACTTGACCGGCTGCATGTGAAATCTTTTTTTTTAAAGTTAGATCTGTCTTGAAGAATTACAATCTGTCAGCTACTTCTCTCAAATGTTTAAGGTTATAACCATCGAACTATATATAAATAAAACTGTCTTGACTGGATCAGCAATCACGGGGCGTCTTGTTTGTATGGCATCACAAATGTGTTGTCGCTTCAATTCACCTAATCGATCAACCCTACCTCTATCCTATGCCCCATTATTGACATTGCAATGCAGTTGATTTGCAACTAGTAATCCACCATAAAAGACATCACCTTGCTGTATGCCAATGTTTTTTAACACACAACAAGTAACAAAAATATTGACTCCTTTTTCAATACTTGTGTTAATATCCAGACATCTAATAAATTTGAAAAACTCATCTATAACATTGCAAACGGTTGGTTCAGTTCTATTAAATTTGTCAGCCAATAACCTCATGGAACCTTGATTGCCTAAATACTGAAGATTTATGTACAATGTCTCATTCACAGTCATCGGTTCAAATCCTCCATGGAATATCACTTGAGATCGGAAACTACTTTTGTGAAGATGGACTGATAGGTATTGAAAGGTTGTCCTCGTAACTTTGAAATTCCTAAAAAAGTCAGCATCAGAATACAGGGGAATGAGGTTCAAATATCCAACTTGTCTAGGATGATGTTCGATTGCAGTTGCTCCTATGAAAGCGAGCATTTCTTCATTTTGAAACTCTAAATCATCTTCCTCGTCGCTGCTTGATTCAATATCATTAAAGACATATTGAGACAGAGGTAAAAAAATCGTTCTTCTCTCTGTCATTTTACCTGTTTCCAATTTCCATACAAAGGATATTAATATATTGATTAAATGTATTAAAAATTATTACTGCTTACTGTTGAGGTTACATTCCACAACCAACTATTGTCGCTTGGGTTGCTGAAACCGAGATGGAGTTTGTAGGGCCTGAGGAGATTGTCGTCTGTAAGACGTCGACGCAGAACAAAGAGACTGAGATGCTGGGTATTGCGTAGGTCTTCCTGTTTGTGTGTAAGACGAGCTTGGATCGTCTCTTATCTAGCTGTTGTTCAGATTTAATACAAGTGTTTCAAAACTGGATTTATACGTAAGCATAATTGTATTATTGGATTATTATAAATTACGTTCTGTGTGATGCCACTAGAATAAGTAGAAGAGATCATACCAATTTCTAACACTTACTGCTGCTATTGCTGCTTACTAAATTATAACAAACAGTCTTATTTCTGAATTGCAGCACAATTATTGTAAAAACTGTAGTTAATGTGTTTTTGGACTACACGGATTTTGATTGTAACGTAAACAATAGGAACTGCGAATAAACAGTTTGCGCGGATTAGGCGGGGATTATTTATATTGTGCACACCACCTGGCGGGAAAAAAACACACGAACTTTCATTTTCTCGTCAACCCATAATTTTTTCCGTAGTTCTACTGCAAAGTTGAACCGCAACGTTGATATCTATTTTAGCGTCAACGTCGAAAAAAAATTGAACTACAAAAAATGAACTAATGGTTGACGCCAAAATGCGCCCTAGATGAGAAAAGTCAAAGCTCAAAATTCAAGTGTGAAGGGCCAACACATAGCTCAAACAACTGTAATGTGTAATTGAAAAAAAAAAGACGAAAACGCACTTGCTTTACCGTTCCCCTCCTTTTTCAATCCTGGGTCTGTTTTTCAATCAGACTTTTATCGCTTTAAACAAAAAAGGTTTTCTGGATATTTGGGAAAAAAGCCTTTGTGTGACCTGTCTTTGTGTGACCGTCCGAATAGACTGGATATAAGTCGGCTTTTGGTCGTCTAATTTAGACGAACATTTTTTTATTTGGGATAAAAAAGACGTCGTCTATACTTTTCTGATAAAAGACGACTTTTGGTGGTTTAATTTATGGGTTTTAAATTGGGTTTTTTAACGGTCTAAAAATATATTTTTTTCTGGCCGCAAAGATTATTTGATTGGTCAAAAAAAGAGTTGAAAATTTGTCTTTATCAGGATTCACTAAACATTTATCATTTACTGTAACTTAAGGGAAAAAGTTAAAGTCCGTTTGATACATTCTAATTATAAAATTTCATGTTAACAAAAACGTGTTAGCGTAGTGGTTAGCGTGCTGGCGAGTGAACAAGAAGGATTAAAGTTCTAAACCACCCTACTAGCACAGATATATCCATAGGATATCCTATAGATGTCAGCGCCGATCCAGTTGGATATCCCAGCTGGATGTCCTATGGATGTTTACAGGATATACTAATGTCCTCTCCCATGGACGTCAAACGTGTATATCCATAGGACGTCCGAAAATGAACGCAATTTGGACCTTCTTTTTTTCCAATTTTAGGGAAAAATAAACACCTCCTACGGGAATCGAACTCAAGTTCCCTAGATTCGTAGCCGAATGCTCTATCCAATACACCAATCGCCAGTTACAATTATCGGCTTATTTCATATACTAATAGATATACATAAATATAAATTACAATTATCATAATCTAGCAAATAAAAGTCAGAAAATGCACACAGAATCAAATTCAAAACAATTTAAAGAAATAATTTAGGAAAAAAAAAACATTTTTTTTGCAATTTATAAATTTTATTGTTATTTATTTTTTAAACATAAAATTGCGAAATGTGACAATTTTTACATTTTCGAAGGTAAATGAATAAAATGATCATTGTTTTTTCTTTCAAGTGATAGAAAAATTTCCATCTCTTCCACCGAACGTAATCCACAGGACGTCCACAGGACTTCCATAGGACGTCCAAGTTTCTAATTATAAAAACTCAAAGTCTTTCCGTTTTCAGGCAGCCACGGACATCCTATGGACGTTCTTTTTTGGTCCGAATTATTGGGGTCCAAGTGAGTATATCCATAGAACGTCCAGCTTCTACACAAAAAGTACGTCCTATGATTGGACGTCCAGCGGACGTCCAAATATGATCGTTTAATGGGTCATCCGAGATCGGTACCAGATGGACAACCGCAGGATATATCAAAATCGGAACACCCGTAAAAGGAAAGAAATTGGACGTCTATGGGATGTCCGTAACTTACAATAAACGGATAAACCGAAAATGGACCATCGGATATCCAATGGACGTCCTATGGATAATGTGTGCTAGTAGGGCAGGTGCCACCTTTTTGTTAACATTTTAGATATCGTACAAAATTTGTTTTTATAAAGATATTTTCTAAATGTTTTATAGATATGTTGAACGGGTGATGTATTTGTATATATTTAAAAGATATCTACAAAAAAAGGAAAGCAGAAAGATATGTAGATATCTAAAAGATATCTAAAGGATATCTGGTTCTACTAAGGCAATCGGCCTACGGCCTGACGAACCTAATTATTCCCAATCGGCCTACCGCCTGATGAACTTAATTTTTAACAATTGGCCTACGGCCTGGCGAACCTTATTGTTACCAACCGGACTACGGCCTGATTATTAACTCTGTAACTTAACTTTACCTAACCTACCTAACCAAACCTAACCTAACCTAACCTAATCTAACCTAACCTAACGTATCCTGATTTAACCTAACTTTAAAGAAGTGGAGTTCTACTGTCGGGTGTTGGGGTTCTATTGTCCGGTATTTCTGGTAATTTTTAAAACTGGAGTTCTTATGTCTTTTGAGTTCTACTGTCGTTGGGGTTCCACTGTCGAATGCAATTATATTTTTAAAAAATATTTAAAAAATTGGGGTTGTATTGTCGTTGGAGTTCTTCTGTCTTTGGAGTTCTACGGTCTCCATACCTGAATATACGCTCAATCAAAATGTAATCTATCATATTTCATCGACATCATATTCACATCGTGCTCATTGAATTAAATAAATAAATACATAAAAGGGTATTACAAATTAGAGCAAATTCATTTATTGATAACAATTAATATTTAATTATATTTATTTTTATATTTCACATTTATCAAGCGGCGCTACAATTTTTATGGCCAGAAAAACCTTGCAATTTTGTGTCAACGGGGACAGTTAAACAGATGGGTTTTTAGGGCGAATTTAAAAATCGAGAGTGACTCCTTTGTTCTAATATTCAGGGGCAGGTTGTTCCAAAGGACCGGTCCAGCTCTGTAGAACGCACGATCGCCATAGTGAGCTGTTCTTGTTTTCGGCACGAACAGATGTTTTGCGCCTGCCGACCTGGTCAGTACCGTCGAGTCACGCAGCTTCACAAAGTCGACAAGTACTGCGGCGCCAATCCATGGAGACCGCGGTAGACTAGTACCAGGACCTTAAATTTAAATCTCTCTTAAACTGGGAGCCAGTGCAGGTCTCTCAGATGACGAGTGATGTGCTCCCATCTTCCAAGGCGCAGAATAAGCCCAGCTTCTGAATTTTGTACTCTCTGCAGCTTTCCAATCACACTCTCTGGGAGGCCGACTAGTAGAGGATTGCAATAGTCGATTGTAATATCACCAGCGCTTGTACCAGCGTCCGTGTTGCGTTGATGTCTAGGTACTTCCTGATTCTGGCAATATTTTTGATCTGAAAGTAGGCCTTTCTGCAGACTTCGTTCACATGTTTTTAGAACGATAGGCCAGAATCAAGAGTATATCCAAGGTTTCTCACACATTCCTCCGGAGTAACTTGATGGCTGCCAACTCGAATGGTTTCCAACTCGATGCCTTTCCCTCGTCTTGACGAAGGTAGGACTAGCAGCAGCTCCGTCTTGTCGCCGTTCATCTTAAGCTTGTTGGTAGTCATCCAGTCATGTGTCTCATCATAGCAATCGGAGATACGCTAATAGGCGGCCAGTTGATCTGATTGTCCCCCTTCAGCAGTTTAAAGCTAGTATAGAACTCGTTGTCATCCGCTTAAGTATGTAGATCGATCTCATGCTTAATCACGACGTCATGAACAGGACTCAGATGAGCAGTGAAAATTGTCGGGCCGAGTACTGAGTACGTACACACCAGACATTAAAGGAAGCGGCTCAGATTTCACACCGCACCCACTGACGTTCTGAGTTCGTTCGCTTAAATACGACTTAAACCAATGAAGGGTAGAGCCAGTTATCGAGAAGCGATTCTGGAGTCTTTCCAGTAAGGCTGTATGTTCTACTGTATCAAATGCCGCGCTCAGGTCAACCAGTATTAATACTGAGCCACAGCCCCTGTCCGCAGCCATTAGCAGGTCGTTCACAACTTTCACCAACGCCGTCTCCGTTGAGTGATACACTCTATAGGCTGATTGCGTCGGAGCCATTTGCCTCCCGTCAGTTAGGTGCACGTTCACCCTTTTAACAGCGATCCTCTCCAGAAGTTTGGCGATGAAGGGAAGGTTTGATACTGGACGGTAGCTCGAGAGTAGTTCAGGGTTCAATGTCGACTTCTTCAGAAGCGGCGTAATGAGTGCCTGTTTTAGCTCCAGTTGGACAAATCCAGATGACAGGGAGTCATTTATCATTCGAATAAGCGATGGTGACAAAATGCCCACCATTCGTTTCAATAGAGAAGTTGGAATGCGGTCCAGGGAGCAGGACTTAGTTGGTGACGAACCTATTGTCAAAGTTACATCCTCGACCGAGACCAGCGTGAACTCTCCCATCTGTAATCCTTCAGACTGCTCCTGGTCGTCCGGAAAATCGCGTTCAACATCTGATCCGTCAACTTCAGTCCTTATCTTGACAATCTTATCTCGAAAGTAAGCCCCGAACTGGTTCAGAATTGTAATGAAGGATTCATGACTAGGTAACGTCAGTTCACGCTGCCACCCAAGCATTCGGTTCACCACTTTAAATAGCGCACGCTGGTCTTTTCCGCATTCAACATTCAACTTATACACGAGCTGTAATAGCTAATTTTTGCACTCCTGATAGCTTCCGACAAGTGGCCACTCATCCCGCAGAGGATCTGTTTGTCAATATTCAGTTGACGGATTCTCCAACGACGTTCAGCTGCTCTACTACTTCTCCTTGCCGCCCGAATCTCATCATTGAACCAAGGGTTCAGCGGACGTACAACTATTGTCTTCGACCTTAGTGGGAGATGTTTATCCAAGCAGGAAATGAGACCGGAGTTGTACTGCCGCACCAGTACATCGCATGATTCAGCAGACTCGAAAACAAATGGCAGTTACCACGTATGTGCGTCACTTGCGAGACATGCTGCACGAGACCGAAGGATTCAAAGAGGTCAGAAAGACCCCGAGAGTACACATCGCTCTCGCCCCTCAGCATGTTGATGTTAAAGTCACCAGTGATTAGCAGTTTCTCTTCCGAAACAATTATCATCTCGAGAAGATCCGAAAATTGTTCAAAAAAGACTGCCTTACTTTCCTTGTGTGGGCGGTATATGATCACTTGTCTAATTGTTGTCGACTTCACGGAAAATGATACATCCATGTATTCAAACGAGGAAAAGGTGGTATTCTGGCACTGGGAAAGTCTGATCGAATCTCTGTAAAGGAGAGCAATTCCTCCACCTTTTGTTCGTCCTCCCCGAGGTCTGTGTACTGCCGTGAAACCGTCCGGACCGATAGAGAGTAGTTCCTCATTTGTCAATAGCCAGGTCTCTGTTACAGCCATGATTTCCAAGTTCGATTGTAGAGTTAAATCAACGACCCTTCCGCCTTTCTTGAGCACCGATTGCGCATTGATCTGCGCATATCTGGGGTAGCATTTGTTTGATTGCGCCTGACGTGCGTCAACGCCCGACCTACAGCCTTTCTGTGTTGGACGCGCGCGTAGCACACATTGTTTGATCACCTTGAGGTAATTGAGCGGCAGTCGGGGGTACAAGTGGGGAATGGGCAATAGCCATAAGCGCGCGCTTGTTTGGTGTATGACAACATTTACATAATGCTGAGATGGCCATCACTCTAAAAACTCACAATAATTCACGATAACTAGACCAAACTAGTTAGGTGATGCCCCAAAACTGACCACTGAGATTTTGATTAACGGTAGGGTAGGGTTAGGTTACACTGGACACGGGTCATATTGGACAAATATCGCAATTCGTTTAATTTAAAGCTGAAAATTATTTATCATCATTTTTTATGTAAACATAAGAAATTTACATTATGGAGTAAATTTATTTGTATATTGTTTCATTATTGTGCATTTTATCGATAAATGAAAAAAATGGAGAAGTTTTCTGTTGTTTCCCATTCAACGAAAATTTCGTTTTTATAATTAAAAATCAAGATATTTTTCAAAAAAAATTCAGATATGAACATTCATTTCTTGGATGTTGAACGGAAATGTAACATTTTCATGTCAAGTATATTAAAAAGTTATGTGTAAAATAGAAAAAGACATAGGGTTGGATAAAACTGAACAGCGTTTTTTGGGGTGTAATTGGACCACGCTAACTATAGCAACGAGGGGAGCTTAGCCGCCTTAGAACATAACTTACAGCAAAATGTCCAATTTCCCCCCTCTTTGCTTAAACACTCGTAACTCTTAAGTTTTTTTTCAGAAATGTGTCATTATCAGTGTGTATGAATAAAGAAAGGGCAGATGAACATCCTATAATTTTTTTTTTCCGTTTATTATTTTACCTTTTATCATGAGTGTCCAGTCTTTTACAGAGCCAGTCCAATTTTGCCCCGTATTTTTCAAAAAGGTACAAAAAAAATTGACTTTTTAAAATCGTCCCAACTACTTTATTTTCAAAGGGAAAAATATAAAAAAAATATGGGAAGTTAAATAATGTGCATTTAACGAAAGAGCAAAAAAAACGAAAAAAAAAACGAAAACGAAAAGAAATATTTCAAAAAGAAAAATTTTGTCCAATACAACCCCGTTCTCCCCTATATTCAACATTTGATGTTAGATTAGATTTTGATAACGGATATATTCAACATTTGACCTTAGGAAATAGTGTTTAAATTAATTTTACATAAATATTTCATTTATATTTTCATTTAAGCATTGTTATATCAGTGTTATATCGTTGTTAGATTGTTTAATGAATGTTAAATGAATGTTAAATGAATTTTTGATTCGTTTAATAATTGTTTGATTGTTGTTAGATATGGGTTTAACTTAGTATTTGTTGTTATAATGGTGTTAGATGTTAGATTGAACTGTGTACGCGCCTTGTAAAAGAAATGAAAGAACGAGCCCACGTGTCCCTGTTTATGAGGATTGCCTGTCTCGCAAGCGCTCGGCGTAATAACAATAACTACTTCACTGTACAAATATTGTAATACATCATGTGTTTTTCGATGGGAAAAAAGGAGGAGGACGAAACCTGATGATCAATATATATCAGACTGCATTCATGCAGTCATGTAGCAATGTTTTCCAAATAATGAGATTGGTAATTGCTGTGCCTTGCGATTGAATTCATGAGCAATACGAAGGTCGCCTTCAACCACAGACTTTAGAATGAAAATCAAAGACATTTTGTAAAGGTTCACTACGTGAAACATATCTGTGGAAGACATAGAGTTAACATATGTCTCGTGGCTGAAACATTTAAAAGCGAATTATAGTTGGACAATTAGTTAGGTTGATAACAACACAGACTGATTCAAATGAAGACAATATGAAAATGGATAAGTTGTCCAAGCTCATCTTGATAAGCTTTGATAATCATCGCACTCCATAGTACTTCAGAGCCAGTGTGTTGTTTGTAATTCTTTAGATAGCAACAAAAATAATGATGCAATTTACATGAGTGTCTACCCAAAAGTGGAGTGATGAAAATTGACATCGTCTACTGGCAGTCGTGCGTGAATGAATTGTATTTCACGTCTGTTAAGTATTTCCATTAACGGCAATGTTACGAAGAAAATATGTTCATTATACTAAAACGTGATGTGAAATCTATTTCTAATTCATTTCGATGCCAATTGACTTGAACATTTCAAAATTCTCGTTTTCTATTAACGGTAGAACGTAACGTAAAAACGGCAAAACTGCGCTTATTGTCTGGCTAGCTTGCTTTTGTGTTCCACTCGGTTCCAAAATAAGAAGACAAGGCTACTTCAATTTGTTGGCTCGATTGCGTATTTAAATGTTTTTTTCCTTATAAAAAAATACGGGATAACACCATAGAAATCCCAGTTGTACAGTTGGAACGGTGTCAATGATTCCCATAGTGTGAAACACACTCATTTCCTTGTTAAGACCAGCATCCAAGTTATTCCGTTTTTAGCTCAATTACAAAATTGAATCTATGCAGTACTTTTGATTTGCAAGCGCAAGACGACTATAGACATTTCTTATCTCGATAACGAAAATGGGCAATTTCACTGTTCAGCAAGTTACTGCAATTCGTTAAGACAGGAAAGAGAGCAGCTTAATGCAGTAATTTAAACATTTCATGACTGCATATTCGACATTGCGGTTTGATTTACGGATTGGCTCATGTAATAGCTTATTTTCATAAAAGATGATTAACAGTCGAATAAAGATCTTAATTCAAACAGTCGAAAAAACTGCACAAAAGTGGGGATTTCTACACACTGCCACACCTTTTTACCCTTGCCGTTTGGTAGTTCACCACGTCTTCTGATTGAAGCACTGCTACTACAAACAATAACTTATGTTTCCTAATTATTACAAAACTTTTCAAGTTCATCTTGTAAACTTTTTTAAGGCTGAAGGCAAACATCCTCTTCCATAGTTCTCACTTGATGTATTAGAGGGTTTGTTTGCCAAATTACTTGAAGATTCAGTTAAACTTTTTATTCTTGTTCCCAAAAAAAAAGAATTTTACACAAAGAGCCTTCGCTACATAAAATATTGATTCGTTTTTTAAATATAGTATCACACTAGTACGGCTGTTGCTGTGAGCAACAACTTGGAGTGAATAAGATAAGGTGAGACGTGGCTGGCGGCGGAAATGGATTCAAACGTACGTATTTACATTTTTTTTGGCACGGATCACTGTGAGTCTCGATATCTTTTTCGACAACTCGTTTTCCGCTCCTTGCCTCCTTCTAATCCATTAACGAAACTATCTAATCCGTCACTATTTACTCTCGTTTCAAAACATCCGGTTTATATAAAGTTGATCAATAAGAGTTAATTTCCATATCTGTCTTGATATATATACATCAAGAAATATACATCAAGTATACGTAAGCCATCGAGTTGGAGATATCCAGACTTTAACCGAACCGAGCGAGTGGCGTTTCGTTCCAGGTCGGCTGAAACCGGCTGATTTGGCCAATCGTTCCTTCCTAGAAGAAGAAGCCCTACCACCAAAATGGTGGGAAGGACCGGACTTTCTGCGTTTCCGGGAAGAAGAATGGCCAAAGGAACTCCCGTGGATGGTGGTGTTGGAGGAGGCACGGCCAGTTCGGATACTTCAGACCACCGTCAGCTCGGTGACATTGGACTGGGACGGAGTCAGGATTAAGGTGGAGGACCTTCCTTCGGTGGTCAAGATGGATCTACCTGGATCTAGTCAAGCGTTTTCAAGAGGAGGTGAACGTGGAAGAGATTCATCATCTTCGAAAGGGAGAGTGGCTTCCGAGGAATTCCTGCCTCTTATCTCTCGCACCGATTTTAGGAGAGGATGGAGTAATCCGACTGGGTGGACGAGCCGGAAGGGCGAAGCTACCGTACGGAGAGCTACATCCACCCATTCTGCCTGCAAAGAATGCCCTCACCGTTAGTATCTTAAAATGATTTCATCATTCTCTGGAGCATGTCGGGACCGATTATCAGCTGAGTTTTATCCGACAACATTTCTGGATTCCTGGGGGTCGAGACCTGGTGAAGAGGTTCCGTCGGGAGTGTGAAGTGTGCAAGCGGGAGTGTGCGAAGCCCGGAGTACAGATGATGACCGATCTGCCTAAATCAATATTAGACGCAGGATCTCCACCCTTTACGAGAACGGCGTGTGACCTATTCGGTCCAATGAAAGTGCTCCTGTCACGTAACCGCACAGCCAAGAGATGGGGGGTCCTTTTTACCTGCCTAGTGACAAGAGCCGTGTTTTTGGAATTTGTCACTACGCTTTCGTCAGACGACTTCCTGCTGATCCTCCGACGGTTCGTAGGCCTCTATGGCCAACTTCGCGTCTTCCATACAGACAACGGCACCAACTTCGTCGGAGCTGAGCGGGAGCTGAGAGAAGCCGTAGAGGAACTGTTCAACGATCCAGCGGTGAAGGAATTCCTCGGGAGTAAAGGGATGGAGTGGAAGTTTCAGCCGCCACGGACTCCTCATTTCGGAGGAGCACATGAGTCGCTCGTACGCTCAACGAAACGAGCACTCTACATGGCTCTCGACCACGAGAGCAAAAGTCTTCGTCATCCTACTGAAGAGACGCTGCGTACTCTACTCTATGAAGTAGCCGGATTGCTGAACGGGAGACCTCTTACAACGACTAGCGAGGACCCCGACGATCTATGACCACTGACGCCGGCCAACTTCCTGAACCGAGCGAATACGGCCAGCTCTCCAGTCGGGACCTTCTACGACGCTCTCTTGAGAGAACATTATCGCTATTTGCAGCGAGTCCTGAACCTGTTTTGGGACCAGAGGAAGAAGGTCTATCTTCAATCACTGCGGGACGATCGAAGTGGAAAACGCCGATGCGAAATTTTGCTGTTGGAGACGTGTTACTGGAGATCAACCGGTACCTGCGATGCAGTCAGTGGAATCTAGGGAGGATAGTCGGTGTCTTTCCAGGACCAGACGGCCTAGTACGAGTAGTGGATGTAAAATTCGACCGTGGAGTCTTCCGCCGAGGAATAAATACGCTGGCTTTGCTGGAACCAGCAACCGCCGAATCCATTCAGAGCTCGACGGCTGCGGGGGAGTATGGTGCAGCGCCAGCATAACCAGCCGCTAGAGGGACGACCTCGCTTTGCGGTTGTCAACTGTTTCACCTTGTTTGCCCTTGTTCCAAATTTCATCCCTCGTTTTACTGTATGGCGTCGTAGGCGTATTCGTGTGCGTCAATTGTCTCTCGCCATTATTTAGTATTACGATCTGATATTAGTTTATTATAAAGTGTGTTGGTGTGGATTAATCATAAGAGAGTGTGTCATCGGCCTAACGAGGCTTTCTGAGCAGTTAGTTGTGATTGTATATATTGCTCTCTCTCTCTCTCTCTGTTGGAGTGTGTGTGCATGTGTGTGTGGTGTGTTGATCTTATCTCGCTCATCCTCTTGAGTAAGGTCTTGAGTCTGAGTTAGCATCATCTGTACACCCCTTCTAAGCTCACATCCAGCAATAAAGAGTTAGAGCTGAATTCTTCATTTGATTCACTGATTCACTTCACTGGCAATGAATAGTGGTAGTGTCGCCCCGTCTCGGGTGTTGCTGGACTATGGAGCTCATATACACCTAACTCACTCGATGAACAGAACAACTTCGATGAATTTTCAAGAATGGAAAAGACAACTCGATCAGGGAAATCCTGATCTGAATCTTCAGTTCCTGATCGGTAGCGTTTGGCCGCTGCCTCTAAGTTGCTTAGCTGCTCAAGTCATAAGGGAACATCAAATTTTTTCCATTCGACAAAGAGCAGGTGCCATCCGTTCTACATTCCTTCACCCAATGACATTAAACTACTCGGACACTTGGACGGATATTCAGAATAATTTGAAGATATGATAGATTTGATGTTTCATGTGTGTGTTTCATTTTGGATTCTCTTCACTGTTCTGTTAGTTGATTTCAATAAAATTTCTTTTTAAAAACAAAATGTTTTTTTAGCGTGTTTTAATTCGGTATTATTTTAGGCTGGGCGTCAGTTGTAAAAGAGTTAAAGAGTAAAAAAAAAAGGCATTTTTGTAATTTGTTTTTTAAGTAAGTGTGTCAGTTGTAAAGGTTAAATAAGTAACGGTTTCATATGTAAAATTTGTTTGTTGTACAATACACATTTAAAATGAAATTCGTACCTTTCTAGAATCAAACGAAAATAAAGTTGTAAGGGAAACCTGTCTATCCTATTTTGAACGTAGGTTCAGCCGTAACACATTAAAATATGAACAATCGATTTCTTATGCGATAGTAGCTGAAAGATAGAGAAAAAGGCCAACGATAAGTCGATAAATATACTTGTAAATAGAAAAACGTTCCCAAAGGTGGCGTTAATAATAGACAACATGATCTTGATTTTAAATATATCCTGATTAGCAGGTCTGATATTATTGAATAATTCAAATTTTTCAATAGGGTTGTGGCATGAAATTCAGAATCGGCTGAAAAATACATGGTTCAACGTAGTTTTTCACGCCGATTCTGACAGTATTTTTTTAAAAATTTAAAAATCAATTTATCGGTACGTTATCAGGGTTTAAAGTTTGAATAGGCCCCTCCCATTCTAAAACGGACCCCCCGCCATATTTAGTGGGAGGTCCTTAAAATGTGATCAATTTTGCAGACGACTCGCCTACTTTTCAAAAAAATATGTGATCACTTTCGTCGATCATAAACATATCGATAATCGATAATAAACACAAGACGAAAGTGATCACATTTTTGTTGAAAAGTAGGCGAGTCGTCTGCTAAATTGATCACATTTTAAGGACCTCCCACTAAATATGGCGGGGGGTCCGTTTTAGAATGGGAGGGGCCTATTCAAACTTTAAACCCTGATAACGTACCGATAAATTGATTTTTAAATTTTTAAAAAAATACTGTCAGAATCGGCGTGAAAAACTACGTCGAATCATGTGTTTTTCAGCCGATTCTGAATTTCATGCCACAACCCTATTAATCGGCACTCTATTGGCTAATTTATTACTTTGTGTTAACTACCCGGGAATGAAACATATGCCAATTTTATATTTCCACATACGCAAAATTGTATTTTTAATAATCAAATATTTATTCATGTAGGAATATGAAGGTTTAACAAAGAAGTAATGGTATCAGCATTGATATATAATATTTCCTTTTTTTTATTGTTAAAAAATTCAACAATGTGATGAAATTGTGCTATTAATTGCGCATCAATTAACCGATTAATAAAAGTCCGACAACTTTTTATGCACATGTGACGGTCGGGCTCTATTCATTCGGTTGTCCGTACGAGAGACACATACATCTTCACATCAGGTATTTTATATCATAAGCCATCGGCAACTTCCTTTTATAAATTGTGCAAGCATTTGTTCTCGATTCCTTATGTAAATTACTTCATTTATTTAGGCCTATAGAATTATAGTTAATTATTAAGGCCATCAAATCACTATGGATGGGGATTATGTATTAATTCCTGGAAGGAAGAGAGGCCATATGGTACTTGTTGATTTAAATACTTGGATGTATTATCATAAAAATGGCCACAGGTAGAATTTAATTTTATATGTTTATTGTATAAATAAGAGCTCTTTTTCATATGAAATTTGTCTTTAGTCGATAAAGATGTAGTTCCTATTTGGTGAATGGCTGTGGCGCTGGCGTGATTGAGGAGGATTACGGAATTTTTGTCCCTACGGAAACGCAGCACCATCATGGTAACCACAAAGCTCTTATTCATCAAATGATGCTTTTTGAAGCAACCAAGGTCCGACTAGAGCATGAGCCATGGCCAATTAAAGAAATTTATGACGAAGAAGTGGAACGGTACAATTAATATAATATTTATCAAATATTGATATATACATATATATATACTAATTTCGATTTTATCAGAATGAACATAAGGGACGTCCCATATTTGAAAAGAAGGTCGTCTCTTCAGCGAATAAGACGTTCCCGACAACCACCGGTTCCACTTTCAGTAGAAGAAGCAAACGACTTGATTATGGATTTCCCGGTTTACCGGTATAGACTAAGAACAATTTTTTTAATTATTTTTAATGAATATTCAATTAAATTATTTTTAAAAGATCTACGTAATCGGGAAATGATATTTTCTATCATGACATGGTGTCAGATGAAGAAAATTCGGCCCTTATTTTCATAAGTCCTGGAATTTTACCTGCACTGCGAAATTGTAGAGAAATCCATATTGATGCTACCTTTCGCATCGTTCGAGGCCTTTTCTACCAATTAATGACACTTCATGTCATTGAAAACGGCCACGTACGTTATGCCTACAATTTAGTTATTGCTTTATTTAATCACAATTAATAGTCATATATATAATTGTTTTTACATTATTTTGTTAGTGTTTCCCAGTTGCTTATGCGGTGATGACAAGTAAGACCACCAGCCTTTATGAGCGCGTCATCGAACGAATCCAAGCCGTTGCCAATGAGATCAATTTAGTACCGTTGGAGCCTCAATTAATGATATCTGATTATGAGATTGCCATTTTAACTGCAGTAGCAGCCAGGTTCCCAAATGACAGAGCGCGTGGATGTTATTTCCACCAAAGTCAGGTAAAAATTGTTTTGCGAAAATGAAATCTGTTTCGTAAATCTATAGTTTAATATTTAATAAATTTATATGTCAGGCCATGTACCGCTACGCAGTGAAACTTGGTTTAAAAAACAACTACAACGAGGAAAATGGCATAATTAAAAAAATTGTGCGGATGATGTCGGGCATCGGTTTACTACCTCAACAGGCGGAAATGGGATTCACGGTGAAAAAAATATGCTCGTATCTAATAAATTCAATCATTTATAATTTTTTTTATTAAAAGGCCGTAAAGGAGATTGGAAGGATTGAAATGGAACTTCATGGGTTCGATGTCGGTACCGTGGAAGCAGTGGAAGAATTTTTTTTGTATGTCCAGTGATTTTGGTTTGACCGCGTAGGACCTACGAGATTCTGTGTCCAAAATGATTCCCGGAGAACCAACAATCGTTTAGAATCATTTTACAGAAAATTAAATCAGAAAATGCATGGCCGCCGCTTAAATCTTTGGATTTTCATAAGTATTATTACAATAAAGTCTAGTGAAGTAAAATTATTTAAAATGGAACAGGCTTTTATGAATAATTAAATTATTTATAAACAAATATTAATATAACATATATTTATATAAATAATTAAATAATTTCTAAAAGCCTGATAATAATAATAAATAATTAAACCATTTATAAAAAAGCCTGTTTCATTTTAAATAATTTCATCTATAATAGATAATATAGTTGATATATATAGTATAATTTCATATATATAATTTCGTTTTTATACATAATAACATATTGTCACGATCGTTTTTCGGATGGCTTGGTACACTTGTTGAATGGGACACTCCAATGCAAATCACCGTAACGCTGGCCTTGAGCACTGGCACAGTACGAGATGGTGAAACACACCATCGATCTACACTAAACTAATCTAAACTACCCGATGGTGCCCCTAGTGGGTCTAAACTAAACACAAGTAAGTTACACACAAATAGGGCAAAACACACACACGCGAGATGAACTCACACACGAAAAGCACGGAGCACACGAAGCTTGCGACCGGTCCGGACGATAGCAGAAGAACTCTGAAAAAGAAATAAAGCGAGTCTGGTTTAACTAAGCCGCCGACGCCATCTAGAGGTCGCGGCTGACACTACAAAGAAAGGAAACACGATTAGACTACATAAACAGGCTACAAACAGGCTGGAACGTGACAATACATTTTTATATGTAATTATATGTTTTTATACATAATTATACGTGTTTCTTATGTATAATTGTGTTTATTTTAATACATAATTAGGTTTTTCTAACATGTATGTTCATCTACAAATTCAATTCGTTTTTTTTAAAGAAAATCTTCAAAAAATTGATGCAGCCGAAACAACGGACTTCAATTATACAAGGAATGGGGACGTAATACGTTGTCCCAGGGGACTTGGAGATAGAAGACGGCAAGCGCGGATTCACCAAGCAACAACCAAACTAAACCGGATGGAATATACTATTCCGGAATTTTTAGAAATAGTATCCAAAGAATTCGAACCTCTTCATATTCTAAATGAAAATGGACGCCTTGAGGTATAATAAATCAACCACTATGCAAATATTACTATTTCTACTGTATAGCATAAGTCTATTTGTTTGTATTATAATATATTAAATACGACTCGTAAAAAATAAAATGTATTTTTCATATCCAGGCACCTGCTTTAGATTTGCAGCTGGATGATGTGTTTAGAAGATTTTTAGATCCAGCAGAAAATGAAGCTCCTCTGTCCATGGTGGAACCTCCGGCCTTTATTCCAGCGCTTCCCGAACGAGGAGGAAGACTAGGAAGACGGATCGCACGAAATCGCGGAAATGGACGCGTCGTTCAGGAAAATCTTCCCTCTCGGGAAGGGCTGAGAGACATAGACGGCGCCAACAACTCATCGATACTGAGCGCAGAAATAATGGGGAAATAGTAGAGCAGCTGCAGCATATACCTAACCTCCATCAACCCGCATTACAGCCTCAAGAGGTCCCTCTCCCCGTTCTTATTCAAGGGCCAGGGATTAATCCGGAAGCACCAGCCGCCAGAAAGATAAATATATGCCTTATCTGTAGCGCAAATGCGGTGGATTGCATCTTACAGTGTGGCCATCCATATTGTACCCAATGCATCACTACACTGAGAAATATGGATGCTCCCAATCTGTCATTATGTCCGAGGTGCAGAAGACCCTTCAGAGATGAAGGATAACTCGGATATATTTATAATTTTTTTTTATAAAAGAGTTAAACTTTTAGTTTAAATTCAGTCTCATTTTCATACCTGGCAATCAATATTTAAGTTTCCACCATATTGCTAATTATTTAAATTTTTCCCTTTTTCAAATTCAAGAAATTGATCGAAATTGATAAACTTTTTCCCATTTTGTCATTTCAATGTCCCCCTCTTGTGTTTATTCCCCAACATTATATTTAAAAAAACAGAAATACATGCATTTTTTATGTTCAATAAATTACTCCAATATGTTAAATTATCATATATTTTCTTTAATAGGCATATTTACATTAGTAACTATAGGTATAGAAAGAATCAATGTATAACGCTAATCATGGCGATAAATCAAATCTCAAATGAATCGCAAATACAGTTTTCTTTGCTTACTTTTCAAACCCGCACATACAATTTTATAAATATAAGTATGTGTGTACTTGTCGTTTACATTTCGATATTACATAAAAATTATTTACAAAGTTCCATGCGGATAACTTTTTTTTTTACAACCGCGATCTTTATAAAAGTATCCTACGTTCACTTGAGTTTTCCGAAGGTCGCAGGCGTAAAGACCATTGTCTATCTTAAACTACGTTCACCTGAAGCCCAGCCTTATTTTAATTTCTTTAACGTTAGCAACTAATATAAAGCATTACGCATTACGAAAGTACCTGTGTACTCTTCCTGTTTTCAGTACAATAAACATTCAGTTGTAATGAAACTCTTGTGTTTGAGTCAATAAATATTATGATTATTAATTACAAAATTGGCTATGATTATTGACTCAAACACGCGAACACAGATTTAAGAGGAAAAGAGAAACGAGACTTAGATAATAGAGAGACTTAGTCCAAGTAAGTGAAAATTGCGGCTGGAATGAAAGGGAAGACGACAAGTCCAGGAAGAAGAAAGATGACCGCTGCAATAAAGATGTCGTGTCATTTATCTCTTTGTTGCTAACTCCGTCGTTGTTTGTGCAAGCGCAAAAAACCGTTGCTAAAGTTGTCGCTAGTGTTGCCCAATAATATTCCGCATATTGGTATTCCGATCATTCCTTTAAAAATGCAGAAGACTTTTCTCAAGCTACTATTTGGGCTGAATTTGTCAGACATATAATTTTTCTTAACGTCAAAAATTATTCAATCGATTTATTACCTGAAACAACAATAACCTAAACAAAGCGGGAGAAAGCATCGTCAATATATATTTCTTATTTTGCAAACCATGAACGCTCAGTAGAGAAAAAGAATATGTTAAAATATATAGTCTATGAGATCATACAATATTATACGTTAAAGCTTTATTGTTTTTTTTAACTTTTTGTGAACTGGATCTTTGTCAATCTTGTGTCGAAATGAAAAGTCTGTATCTAATAAGAACCACCTCGAGTCTCGTTCAAACTGTTTTCTAACTGGAAATATTCAGTTGTATATCGAAATTGCATTTCGCTTAGACCCTAAGGGTGTAGACTGATTTATTTAGCTCTTCAAAGAAACAAAGGAGGGGTAAGCTACCTCTTCCTCATACCTGAACACGCCCCTACTATTGACACTTATTTTAGCTCTTGAACAGTAAGGATGTCAAATTTTTATGGTAGGCAGCATAGACACTATGCTTTCGATTCTAAGAAATAGAAATTTTTTCAATAGTGAGCAAGAGGCTAGAGATTGGTAGGAACGTGAGTGGAGAAGCCGTCAGTTTGGTCATAGTAGTGCGTATGTTCTCCCAGATAGAGAGCGTTCGCCACGTCGTGATTATCGAGATATGGAGCCGCCCTTCTACTCAGGTCCACGTGATCAACACGTGGGTTATCAGAGTTATCATCAGCATAGTCAGAATTTCGTAAATCAGCACGTGCGTCGTTATGCTGAGGAGAGAAGGGACAGCGCCGAACCGCTTAGTGAAGTCGGGCAAGACGAGGAGCTTGGGTACGAGAGAGTGCGGCGGCTGAGAGCTCTGAAAGGAGTAGATCCACCTGGAGGTAGATCCAGGGAGGAGGGAAAAGTGCAGCTATCGTCCTCGGAAGAGCAGGAAGAGGAAGAAGAGCTAGACACCATGATAGAAGAAGGAAATATCGAGCCGCGCTCACAGAAGTCGTTGAGTAGCAAGGGCAAGACGATTCGAAAAGCAGCAAAGGCGTTCGAGTTATTAGAGATCAGGTCTTCAACACTGGTTCCGAAGGTTATCTCTGATGAGATTAAAGTTTGGCAGACCATGGGGTTGTCAACAGATGAATCGAAGGCGATTTCTAAAAAGTATGCTCTCGAGTTTGAAAATCAGTCCTTCTCTTTTAAGTCGCCCAAGCTCGACAATTTTGTAGTGAGATATGCTAAGGACAAGGATTGTTTAAAATCAGTTTGTGCGGCAGAAGAGGCTCATTTTGCCACTCAATTGAAGATCATGGACATTGCCCCGCCCCTTGTAGATCTTTATTGCAAGGTGTGCGCATTAGGAGATGGAGAAGAGGAAACGCAGGCCAAAGAGGCTGTTCAGGCTGTTTTACAGCAGTGGGGGAGAGCGTTTCATCACATCCCACAGAAGCGAAGACGGTCGGTTGTGTCATTTGTTGACCCGGCTTATGATTTCCTTCTCTCCGCGCTAAGCGCTTATACTCCGGGAAAGGAAGCTGTAGAGTTCCTTTTCACGGAGTCATTCTTGGAGTCGATGCTGAAGGAAGCGACTCAAGATGCCATTCTGGCCAATTCGGCAACGGCCAGAGAAAAAGCCAAAGCAAGTAGGAAGCGAGAGACGAGCCATCCAGGCAGTTCTACGCGTGTTCTGCGGCCTAGACGAGAAGAGGCGACTCATCCTTTTTCAGACGGAGGACAGAGTGGATCAGCAGGGGTGTCGCGTTCCGCGACTTCCGAATCTGGGTTGAGTGGAGAATCCAGATATGCCATATGCACAGTTATTAGTATAGTTAAATCATCCGAACCGTCGAGTTTATTAGATCGGTTTCTTGATTAATTGGGAGAAGTCAATTGTTGATCCGTCACAAATATTAGATTATCTTGGGGCTGGTTGTTGATTCCATCAGATTATCTTTGGCCTTGACGCAGCTCAAGGCGGCATCAGTTAAAACAAGTGCGTTGCGGCCCTGGCAAAGGCTACATTTCGTTGTGGGAGATGGCGTCTATAATGGACAATTTCACGTGCGATACCGTCAGTCCCGTTTGCTCAAGCGCATCTTAGGCGAATGCAATCGCTTTATATTAGACAGGCGGGACGCGCAAGATTTAATTTTAAGGTCAAGTGCGACAATCGGTCGGTGTGGTCGTTATTGGACAGTAAAAGACATATAAATGAGGTGTAACTGCTAGACGCGTTGTATGCGGTCGTTTACGATTCAGTCGAGAAATATTTCAATTCGGATCTACCTGGATAATATGACGGCTGTAGCGTATATTATCCATGGTGGTGGCACAAGATCAAAAGTGTTGGCTTGCGACGTGAACCTTTTTCTCCAAAGAGCCTGCTGACGTCTGCTATTCAGGAGCCACATCCTCTGTAAGCATCGAAAGCCTTGCACCTAGCCGTGTTGAGATTGTCAGGTGACGGTGGCGTAACCGAGGTGTTTTCGTCGGAAGTAGTCTACCTACTCAGGGCCGGAAACCAGCCGGGAACGCTCGTTGCGTACGATTCCGTATGGAGAGTACGAGGCTATTGAAGGATTCAGCGTGGGGGAACATCCGTTAGTCGCAAGCTGTTAAAAGGATGTTATCATTTAAACCCTCCACGACCAAAATACGATAGTATTTGGGATGCTAATCAAGTTTTATCCTTCATGTCTTCACTGAGTGAAAACCAGTATTTAAATTTGGATATTCTGGCGGGCAAGTTGTCTACCTTGTTAGCCCTTAAAACATTAATAAGAGTACCAGAGTTGGCGGCGATAGTCTACAGGTCAGTTAAGTTTGAAGGAGAAGGGGTTAAATTCACGCTGAGAAGGTTGAGGAAATTGCAACGGAGCGGGGCGTTAAAATCAGGCGCTTTATCGAAGACCTTGGATTCTGTTCTTTGCCCAGTCCAGACGTTAAAGGAGTTTCTGGAGCGTACGAATCGATTTCGATCTCCATCTAACGAAGAAACTTTATTGATGGCAATCATTGCGCCTCACAATCCGGTTTTCAACTAACACGGTGAGCAGATGGATTTAATCGTGTTTTTGAGAAAGGCTGGTATTGCCACGGCGAGTTTCGGGGCTCAGTTTACCAGAAGCGCAACCGCTTCGAAAGCGGTAGATTCAGGAAATCCGGTTGGGTCAGTTTTGCGAGCGGGAAATTGGGCGAGTGAAGCGACTTTCAACCGTTTCTACAATCGTTCAGCTACCCGCACTGTCTCCGGACAAAATTAAAAATTTAAAGTAATCATCAAGCTTTAAAGTCACCCTTAGGGTCTAAGCGAAATGCAATTTCGATATACAATTGATAATAACCAGAGGGATCGTTCTACGATCCCGAAAGGCCGAAAGGTAATTGTAATTGTATGGAGAAATAAATATAGAGACGACCCTAAGGGTCCCTCTCCCAACCCTTCCCTCCCTTACATTTATTTATTTAATTGTTTATTTGAATTTTAAATTTTTCAGGCCATTCCGTGGCAGAAAAACAAGAGGTTACACTAGAGGCAGGAGCAACAGTAATCCCCAAGTAGGAGATCGCTAGGCGAAATTCTGTTATAGAAGGCAGCACATCACATGAATTGTTTGACGACTTTGTTTAGTTGTACTTCTCTGTCATTTGTTTGTCCTGTGACAATTTTGTTTGAGTTGTTATTCTTTCCGGTCAACTGTTTTGTCCTATTCCTTGGTGGTACTGGCTTTATTCTAGAAGGAGTTTTTTCCCCTTGCTGAAAACACTCAGGGTTTTTTCTCTGCTTCTCAAGTCGTACTGCTGTCTCTCGGAATCATGTCAGCATCATGTGGTGTTGCGGATATCAAGTGTTGTTATGTTGCGTAATCTTGCAATTGTAATATTTGGAATTTGCTTGTTTTTGTTTAACCTGTAGGCTACACGCTGCATCGCTAAGAAAATAAGTCTGAATAGTAGGGGCGTGTTCAGGTATGAGGAAGAGGTAGCTTACCCCTCCTTTGTTTCTTTGAAGAGCTAAATAAATCAGTCTACACCCTTAGGGTCGTCTCTACATTTATTTCTCCATACAATTACAATTACCTTTCGGGATCCTAGAACGATCCTTCTGAAAATTATCAATTATTTACTTTGGTAAATTTTTATTACGTTGGTAAATAGTTTAATATATTTATAATATTTGTGCGTCATAGCATAGGATGAATCAACGAATTAGGCTACTGTCTGAGAATATGTAATGATGTAACGAAACTGAAATTAAATTACCGATGGTGGTGGGAATTGTCATGCACAAAAACAGCGCACTTGAAAACTCCCATGCGACATCTTGATTTTTGTTTTTATGTCCCTGAGGCTATATATATATATATTTGGTATATATATACGCAGGTCCTCAAAGAATATATACAGGGGTTAGGGTATAGGGGGTAGGGTATTAGGGTAGAATTCAGAGGGTTTATTGTGCACAAAAAAGTCCAATATGTTTGTTGGTATACGTTTTTTCCCTGCTTGACTAATCGTCGCCAAATTTTGTATGAAATTCTATCATAATTTTCCGGAGGTCACCGTCGTATTTTCAGTTTGTTTTTATGGCAGTTACTTTATTTCATTTGATTTGCGAACTGGTTATCTAGTTGGTTGCCGAATCCTAGTAAGTGAAATTGTTGTTGCTTTTATTTGCATAACCTCGTTTCTGTCAACAAAATTAGTTGCCAGAATGAATGATATCAATTAGTCCTTAGACCTAAATATAGTTTTACCAAAACAACTAAACTATATCATTTTTTTGAGAAATGAACTTTATAAACTAGTTTATTTCGAGATTATTAATGCAAAATATTCTGAATACGGTAAAAATATGTTATCTTAAAAAACGAACGAAATGCTTTGCTTTCGTTAGCCATATTTTTCAATAAGAAAACTATATATGTAGTGGTTAAACTTTTTCATTATTGGAATTACTCTCACTTATGACAATTGATAAGTATGATTAAAAGATATCATGTTATCAAATGATATTGTATTGATGCAATAATCCATATGTCTGGCATTAAGAAAAAATGATTATGAATAATGCATCATTCAAATTCGTTATATAAAATAGTTAATTATCGGAATTTAAAAAATAACAACAATGTTGTAAAACAAGGGTTCCAATTAAATAAATCGGTACAAGGTAGATAAGAATCTTTTAACCAGATAAGACCCTAGATAGAATCTTACAACGAGATAACGAGTCGTTATCTGTTTGGTTGCTGTGTAGTGAAAGTTTTATCACTTTTATTTGCATACCTTCGTTTTTGTCAACAAAATCAGTTGCTAAAATGAATAAAATCAATAAGTCCTCAGACCAAAATATAGTTTTACCAAAACAACTACATTATATCATCTATTTGAAAAATGAACTTTATAAACTAGTTTATTTCGAGATTATTAATGCAAAAATATTCTAAATAATTTAATAATATGCTATCTTAAAAAGCGAACGAAATGCTTTACTTTCGTTAGCCATGTTTTTAAATAAGGAAACTATATATCTAGTGGCGAAACCAGTTAAATTTTGAATTTTAAATAATAAATATTTAATTTGCGTGTATCTATGACAATCGTGATTAACACAAGTCATATGATCAATTGACATTATTATGTTATAAATTCTCAATATATCAGATATTCAGAAAATAATGATGAATGACGGAACATTCCAATTCACATTAAAAAATAAATACGGTGGGATTAAAACAATAAAAAATAATGTAATAAATCGTGAGTTGCGATTAAATTAATCGGAACATGGTAAAAGATATTAACTTTAATAGCACAATAAAAGAAAATAAAAAAATGAAATTAATACGAGAATGGCCTTAGTGCAAAACTCTGGAATTAAACCAGTGTAACAAACCAAAAAACTACTAAAATAAAATAGTTATAAATTCCCATGTAAAAACCTGTCCTATCACGCAAAAAAGTGGATGTAACACCGGTGTAAAACACTGGTATCAAACGGCATCAAACAGGCATTTTAAATTTCACTTCAATGTTTTTGGAAGTAAATTAAAAAATGTCATGTAAATATTTTGAACGGATATTCATATTGTTAATATCCATAAAGTTCTTGAAAAAAACATTCATCAAGCTATTTGTTCGACAACCCATCATAGTTAACCAGCATTTGCCTTACATTTTGCATGTTTTCCAGTCGACTTAACATGGAATATAAATTATGTGGATAAAAAAATTTGGTATCTTATCGATTAACTAAAAATCCCCGAAGGACATTACCGAAGGAATCTTGTTTTTATGCATAAAAGCAAATCGTTATTAATCGGCCGTGTGTAACTTGAAAGTAGGCTAAACTGCTATATTCTCATTATTTGCTTTTTTAAAACTATTTTTTTAATATGCATAATTAATAAGCTAACAGTAGTTTTTTGTAGGGTACTTGTTGATTTACTAATACTAAATTTAGATCAGCTAATAAAATATTGGTTATTTTTAATTTTTGGCTGCGGAGGGAGATGGTACAACGGATCTTCAATATAGTAATAAACAGCTCCTCTTCCCACTAAGTAGAACCAAAATTCTAAATGAAATTTAATAGCCAGTGAACTTTTCCATCCCATTTTTTTGTTTTATGTTGGAACTCGGCTGTTTATGGGTTTCTATAAAACGAACTTCTCTTATTGTCACAGCTCATCAGTAGCCTACACAGCCACACCTGTCGTAACCTAACCTAATTGGAGAAGAGGTGCTAGCTAACAAAATTTTTAATACGTTTGACTAGCTTATATGGGCTGTCTCTTGTGATGCTTTCCCGGTGACAAGATAACAATCTTGCATTTTTGGTTCATCGAACGCGACATCTGCAGAATTTTAACTACCGGTACATCTTCTGAAATAAAAAATTATTCCTGGAAATAAGTGAATTGTGATAGAAAGAAAATTTGCATGTGCTTTTATTTCTTTGATTAGTCCAACTTACCCTCTGAACTTACCCTACTTCAGAGTAAAGTCGCCTCGTTTGGGGGTGGAGACGAAGTTATTAGAAACAATAACATTAACTTATAATATCTATGGTTATTATTTTAACGAGCACCCTTAATATCAACCAAGTCGATCAATTGTTGATTAAATAAAACAACGATTCTCAAAAATTCGTCCTTGTCGTACTGTATAAGAACATAACGACACCTTACGACAGACAACAACAAGTTTATCAGCCAAAAGCGGTAGGAAAATTGTTATATCTTGGATATTCAATTATAAATTCAATTTGTATTCGATAATTAAGCTCATAGATCATAACTCATTCGCTTGGTTTTCAGATATACTGTACTTACTGTAGGCTTATAAAAACATTAAATAAAAACTGGTTAGAGAAATAAAGCCTAAAAAAACTCGCTCTTTTTTCTTGATTGATGTCAATAAATGTAAGTTTTATTAACTAAAAATCTAAAAAAAAAAGTTGAGCTCCCCACTCCCCCGTAAGAATTTCTCCAACCCTCTCCCCCCCCCCCATTTCCCTTGCGTAATTTTTTTCCCTTAATTATTGAACTCATGTTCATTATGTCTTACGGGTGGGACTATTATGTTTTCTCTTCACGTTCGTGTTAAAATATATCAGTCGTCCACAGAACTTATCTCTATAATGTTGTGAACATCACTCGGTCGGTCCATGCTTAGCTGGAAAATATTTTAATTTCAACCCTATTACCCAAAAAACGGGATGCACTTGCTTTACGGCCTTTGCGCCTGATGCAGAAAAAGGAATTTGTATTAAAAAGCTGACTCAAGATAAATGTCTGCTCGGTCAATTAATTATTGCTGATTCTATTACTGGCCATTTCAAATGTGACTGTAAAGAAGATACGATGAAGCAGAATTACTGGCCGGCTGGCGGAAAATGTTACCAGCATTTAGAACACCACATTATAGAACGTGGAACAGTCTAGCAGAAGCGGAATTTCAAAAATTTTCGGACGGTTTTTATTTTGTTTAAATTATACAGGCATTTTTAATAAACAATTAAGATAATGAACTTTGTAAAATAATTAATTCTACGCACGAATCTTATATTTTAAATGATAAAAAAAATAATTATTCATTAATTTACATCTTCAAAGGGGGTAGTCACATAAGACCCCATGTTAAAGTAGGCCCAACCGCTACACACCCTGCCAGAGTTGCCGATTGTTACACATTCCAGTTTTCGTCCCATTTTCGTAGTCGACTGCTCTGGAAAGTGCGCCTACCATCTTCCTCTACCATGGAAAAAATTAACAATTTAACAACATAATCCCACTATGAATTGTTTTTCTGTTTTAAAATGATAAAATATTTTGAATTGTAAATTACCAGAGGGATCGCTCTGCGATCCCGAAGGGTAATTTGAATTATATTAGAAATAACGGATTGAGACCCTAAGGGTGTAGACAATATATTTAGCTCTTTAAAGCTCTTTTCCTCGCTACATATAACGCCCCCTTTTCCTCAGACTTTTTCCAAGGTGATTGAAAGAAACATAAATAAGATAACGGGCTGAAATACAACAAATGGAGCGAGGGAGCTCAACAAAAAGAAATTGCAAATTGTGGAAGACAACATCAAAAATAAGCAAAATTGAACAAAACATAGGATTTCGATTGCTGCTGTTTGGCAAAAAAAACCGGGATTCCGGAAAAAAGGTTCAAAACACAAATGAAACAAAGATTTAAAACAAACAATGGTGCTTCACAATTTGACAAAGAAACAAAAAATGGGATTGGCAAACACGCTCCAAACACGGATTCGGTTGACGTCTTGGTGGTGAGAGTTTTTTATTCCGGATTATTGCCCCTTCCTCGTCTAAATAAATAAATGAAATAAATAGTAACAAACGGACATTACTGGGCGGGTTGGGTTGAATATAATTCAAATTACCCTTCGGGATCGCAGAGCGATCCCTCTGGTAATTTACAATTATATAACGAAAGTAACTACTTTCGACCCTAAGGGTGACTTCAAAGTAGTTACGATTTATGAATATTTAAACCTGATTGCTAGGTTGAAAAACCTCCGGAACAATAGAAGGGGCAACTGCGCGCTTGTAAAATTTACTGAAAGTGGATTCCGATCTCCAGTGTCCAGCTTTCAATATCTCATCGATTGAGACGCCAGATGCTGATGCCTTCGAGGCTGCTGCCCCCCTTGTCGAGTGGGCTTTGAACACAGACGTGTCCACTCCTGATGAATTTAGAGAGAGACGAATCCATCTACTCATAGTGTTCGACGTTACACCTCCGTGAGGTGCAATGAAGGATATAAATAACTTATTAATGTTTGGATTTTCCCTGAGTGGTGCCGTACGATTGATATTGGCCTTAAGAGCCTGTACTGGACAGCAATCCGGGTCCACCAAGGAAGGAATTGTAAAGGTTTGCAAGGGCCCACCGTGTTGGGCTTTTCTTGGTTTGAGAAGAACGAATTTAACATCGTTCTCTGAAAATTGTATAGATCGGAAACTGATAGCGACAAGTTCCGAAACGCGTAGAAGCGACGCCAATGCAAGCAATACCGCCGTTTTCTTCGTTAACCAGGAAAGGGATATATAATCATTACTACCTAATGTAGCCATGAACTGGATGACGGCGGTTGGATCCCATGAGCAATTGTACTTAGGTTTGGGGGGATTCAAATTATAACATCCATTGAAGAGATTTTTAATGAGTGGGTTAACCCCAATCGGGTGACCGTCGATGGGAGGTAGAGTCTTTGATAACATTGACCTATGAACATTAAGAGAACTATAAGATCTCCCCTCTCGGTACAACTCCGCTAGAAATTCTAAGGCCGACGCTAAAGGGACCGACAAGGGATTCTCGTTCCGTCGAGAACACCAATCAAGCCAATTCCTCCACGCCGATTCATATGTCGAGTATGTTGAGGCACGGTTTCCGGCCAAGATTAGGTTGACCAAAGATTCAGAAAAACCCTCCCTTCGGAAATCTTGCCGGGTAATTTCCACGCGGCTAACTGAAGGGAGCCGGTTTGGAGCAGCGGATGGGATACCCCTGTCGCTGATAGAAGCAGATCGTGGGATGGGTAAAGGAGAATCGGCACATCGCATGCTGACTCCAGAAGGACCGGGAACCATGGCTGAGCTGGTCAGACTAGACAAATAAAAACCAAATTAGCCTTTTCTCTCCTTAGTTTCTCCAGGCATTTAGGAATCAAGGCAAAAGGGGGGAATGCATAACCGGCATGACTGGACCAATTCAACGAAAAAGCATTTGCCGCGCTCACTCCCGGTTGCGGGCGCCAGGATAAATATCCAGTCACTGGAGTCACACTCAGATCGTGACTCTCTATCGGCTTCCACATTCATTACTCCGGGGAGATGAACAGCTTCTATCTTAGTGGTGGCAATACTAGGTAGTATTACCTAGTTTTACCTAGTATTACCTAGTTTTTTTTTCTCTACTTTTACCTAGTTTTTGGCCCATTTTTCTACCTAGAAATTACCTAGTAATAGTAATACCTAGTTATAGTAATACCTAGTTTTCTAAAATGATTACCTAGATAATTACCTAGGTAATTTTGATTTTTATGCAGCGTTGTCAAAATTATGGCAACGATGTTTTTTACGGTTTTGTATTCATTTTTGTGACACACTTGATATTTCTTTGTGTGCTGCTCAACGTTTTTCGCGCCCACAGTCCCTTACGACGTCTCATCTCTCACACTCTCATAGTCTCAGGGTTACCGGTTACTTCAACTAGTGTCTCGTAGAATTTAAAAAGGAGATTAAGGATTACTTGTATATATTGGACAAGGGAGAGTTCGATGCTTAAATTGACCCTTTTCTTTCTGGAAAGAAAAGTTAGGGAGATTTTCCAATCTTTCTGGAATAGCATTACAATATCTGACCATCCCAACAACGTCTGCGTCCGCAGAGCGAAGGCAAAAAAAACAAACAAGCATGTCATCATTTTTTTCTAGATTCAATAAGAAATTTCACATAAACCCTTAGTCTGTTTTCTTCTTTTCAGTAATTGAAATAAGTGAATACAAAGAGATTCAAAATCGAAGTCTATGGTAATGAATTAATTGGTATGGGTACTTCATTTGACAATTGTTTTTTTGGGAAATTAAAATTTTTCGAACAACTTAGTTTTAAAAGTTGTACCTAGTTTGAATTTTGAAACTAGGTACCTAACTTACTAGGTAATTACCTAGTTAAAAATTTTCCCTATTTATTTTTACTACTTTTACTATTACCTAGTACCTAGTTTTTTTGCAATTACCGTACCTAGTTTTAGCAAAAAGTAGTATTCTAAATAAACTATGTATTTTACCTAGTAATACCTAGTAACAAAAAAAACTAGATTGCCACCACTATTCTATCGTAATATTTCGCACTTCACAGAATTTCGTCAATTTTTTAGCTATCGCTGTTAATTCGCTTGACTTGGTCCCCCCTCCCTTATTTATGTAACAAATGGCCGTTGAGTTGTCCAGATACATTCGGACCGAAAGACCGTGCGCTTCCCCGGCGAATGATTGTAAAGCGTAGAGAGCTCCAGTGAGCTCTAGCTGATTAATGTGCAACGATGCTTGTGCCGTTGTCCAAGGCCCACGTGTAGCGACGCCATCACAAACTGCACCCCAGCCCAACATAGACGCATCTGAATATATCTCGATGTCAGGGATTCTTGGGAAAAAATCTTTGCCATTCAACGCGCTCAGATTTGATACCCACCACTCCAAGTCCAATATTGAACCAGGAGAGAGAGTGCATTTAACTTTCAGGTTACCTCCCACCCTCTTTGACTCAGTTATATAGAAGTTTTGCATACTTCTATAATGGGATTGTGCGAAAGGAATGGTTGGGATAGCCCATGTAAAATTCCAGAGTATAGAAGCGACCGTGCGTAAAGGAACCTCTCCGTCAGCTAATGTTTTACTACAAATATCCATCACATCTCGCACCTTGGCCGAGGGTAATGAAAAGGAGAGTCTATCCGAGTCCACAATCATCCCTAAATATTCAATACATTTTGAGGGAATGACGGTGGACTTTTCCCAATTAATAAGGAATCCTAAAGATTCTAAAATGTTTAGGGTAGTTTTCAAATCAGCGCGCAACCCCTCCTCCGACTCATTCATAATCAGAAAATCGTCAAGGTAAAGAACATGCCTAATCCCTCTTTTTCTTAAGAAAGCGACGACTACCTTCAAAAGTTTTGTGAATATTCTGGGGGCTGGGGCAAGACCGAAGGCCATGTATTTAAACTGAAAAACTCGCCCTTCCCATTGAAAACGTAGATACTTCTGGTGGGAGTTATGAACAGGCACGGTCAGATATGCGTCTTTAAGATCCAATTTAACAAACCAGTCGCCTTTTCTAACTAAAAACCGGACTGTTTCCAAATTTTCCATCTTAAAATGCTCATAGACAATAAATTTGTTGAGCGGTTTAAGATTGACGATTGGCCTATGCCCACCCGTCTTTTTGGGCACACAAAAGAAAGAACAAATAAATCCGGCTGATCAATCCGTGATTTCCTCAATTGCCCCTTTTTTAAAAAGACTTTCCACCTCTGCCTGACACACCGCATGCATTTCATCAGACATGGAAACGTCACAAGGAGATGAGCGTTGTGAAGGCATGGAAATAAAATTGATTTTAAGACCCCCAGCTACTGTGTCTAAAACCCAGGGGTCGTCGGTCACCGCTAGCCAATGATTAGCAAACGAGCTCAACCTGGCACCGACTTTAATATCAATTGAAGGTGTAACTAAACCATCAATAAATGTGTGAGATAACTCATACCTTTTTGGGTTTGGATTCCCGCGTCCACGACCGCCTCTGGAATCACCAAAACCTTTCCGTCCTCTTGCTCTGGCGCCACAGTCACTTGGTTGGCGAACATCGTAAGGACTCTGACGTGGCGAATAAGAAGGATGAGCTAGATCATGTCGAGTCGATCTAACAGGGTTCCTGCGGTCTGAAGCAGCTACAGCTTTATCACGTCTGGCCAGTGTTTCGTCTTGATTTGCTTCTATTAACATCTGTTCAAGGAAACGACCGGTGAACAGATGATCGCGAGCTTCCTTGCCACTTGCGATGTAATCATCAGTTTTCAAAAGATAATCGACTCTAGAGTCGGTTAAATTCACCACGGATTCGCGACGCTTTCTGGATATATGAGTAAATGCGTGACCCCACTGTTTCAGTGCCGCTTGCACAGAACGACGCACTCCAATTGACACTGCGTCCTCCATATTAGCTAGACGTGAATAGAGATCAATTAAAGGAGGGCCGATGTCCATGATTTTTAACTGGGGCCTGACTAAGGCCTCTTCCTTGGCATTGACTGTCTTCAGTACCCCTTTGTCTTTTGACCGACGGCTCATCCAAGTGTCCAGCTTCGGCGGCATGAGCGTGAAATCAGGATCCTCATAAACTAATTGGAACTCTTTGGACGTTGATTTGGACTCCTCCGTTGAGATACCCACGGTTAAGAGATCTGTGATTTCATCGCATATCTTTTTGGATATCTTAGGCAGGCCTATGCTTGAAATAACTGACACAGGAACGCTCGAAACGGAAGGGTCACATACAATCACAGGATCAGATAAACTTGTTGAACCGGAAGGGCCTGGTACTGGATCACAGTCTGGTGTAACTTTTCTTTGCGGGACACCAGATTCACTACCTCCACGAAATGGATTCCGTTCACTCTGCCATGAACGAGAACGATCGTATCCCTCTTCCTCGTAGTATTCGTTGTCTTCCGGGTAATAGCGTGGTGGGTAGGGGACAAATTCTGACACGGACTCACCATGAGTCGGGTAAAACCGCGGGTCGTAAACACTATCGTAGTCGAAACCAGGACCGAAATTATTAGGCCTATACTGATAGTTACCGTGATGTGGCAAATCTTCGTAACGTGGACGCCTTAATGGTGATCTAGAACGAAACCCATCGTCACCCAGAATATCTCTACGATCAGGGAAGAAACGAACGCGGTTATCAAAAGGAATATGAGAGCGACTATTCTTCTCATCCTCATTACGCCCGTTATCGTAACCGTCGACGCGAGAATCAACAGATTCCCTTGAACCACGAGCGTTTCGCGACGACATTTCGCCTTGAGAGCTAGAAAAAGTCTGAGGAAAAGGGGGCGTTATATGTAGCGAGGAAGAGCTTTAAAGAGCTAAATATATTGTCTACACCCTTAGGGTCGAAAGTAGTTACTTTCGTTATATAATTGAGATAACGAAATGTAATGCGCTAAGTAATGTGAAATAATCATTAACTGCGAAGTACTGTACAATCGCAGCATAATTCATTTTGACTTTGTATACCTATAGTCATACAGACTCTTTGAAATAGAGATGCGTACACAGTTTAGCACGACACGCACACAAACTCGATTGCAGACACAGATACAGACAGACCAGAAATCGCAAATCTATAGTGCAACAACAACGGAAGAGTCCAAGTATGAAAGTTTTTAGTATTATTAATGATAGAACAGTTGAAAATGCATTGTGCAATGAAAAACAGTTGTTGCGGAGTAGCGATTTTTGTGATGAGTACACAATCGGAATCAGGACAAGGGAATAATCTTCATCGGATATAACACGTGTACAAGTCAGAATACCAAGAATTCCAATCGATTACACCTTATTGTGTTAAGGCCATCACGATTTGTTGTATCAGCACATGATGTTCGCTGTTTATTTATCTTTTAAACTATGCGGTAAACGGGAAAAGGGACAATTTCATTTTTTTTATGAGAGTAAGGGTTGCGTAAGATGACCTAATAATATTAAAGTGATGCCAGCAGCCCAGCAGATTCGATGAACCTTGTGAATTTGTATTGAGAGAAGAATGTATAAAGATTTAGCGAAACAGAAATTCTACACATCTCATTTGTCTAAGATAATTGAACGGAGGTGATGAAGTGCAGATGTGACCATTATATATAAGTTCGAGAATATAATCAACATGTACTCGCCAACATATTGTTTACGATTGTTTATTTGTTTTCGTTTAAACTTTGATGGAAGTCTGACTGAGAATGCGCATGACTCTGTCTTTGAAGGCCTTGTTGCTGATCATCATTTCCTCGATAGCTGCCCAGCGTTCCTCCCAACATTCGTCCCACTCCATTGGCCATGCATTGCTGCTATTGCTTCCACTCGAGCTGAAATCATCTAGCGCAGTGCTACTTCCAAATATATCTGGCTCTTCTGTGATGGGTTGTTGCAACAAGTTGCTGATCGAAGGTCGCCTCATTTCCGCATTGACGGCGTTCAGAGCAAATTTCAAATCAGCCAATTCTTTGAGCAGAGCTGGATCAAGTTTACCGTCCGAGTTCATTTTACCGGCTTGTTCGCTGATGCGACGCAGTGTATCGGCCAATGGACCCGTCAGTCCTTAAAAAAAGGGATATAAACATATACATGCAATTAAGTTCATGGTCAAACTATAAATTGTCTAATTCCACACGAATCTATGAAGTCAGTAAAAGTAGACTATTTAGAATCTCTTGAAATTCTCAAATCTATTCATAGACTGCAAAGTCAGAATAATAAAAAATACCTTGGAGTCGATTGGTGAGCTCTTGCATTTTCTTCCAGCTCTGAGCATACTGTCGCCGGATTAATTCAATTATACTAGTGGTCAATGCCAGGCCAACCAGGATGTAAGCGATGGAAACCAACATATAGGTAGTTTGAGCTGAAACATGAAATCGTTAAAAAAATAGCAATGATTTAGAAATTTTTCTTGGACATTTCATGTATGTGGATCATACAAAAGTTAAAGAAATGAGTTAAATGTAATTTTTTTATTCATCTATAGCTTTCGGAATAAAGGGTTATAATACATTTCTCGCGATTTCTCGAATAAATATAAATAATCATATGGACTATATTTAGTAACCACAAAAATTTATATTATTGTACCCCCATCACAGCTCAACACACTATGTCAATAGTCTGTCTTTTTATTTACTTGTGATAACATCTCGCAGTGCAATTGAAAACATAATATCAGCTATGATACATTTTCAATGGTTAAATGTATACGTACGTTACGTTGATCTTAAATTCTTCTGCCATCTAGTGAAACGCTTTTTATGAGTTTTCAAGCCGATCGATGTAGCATTTATTAATTTTCTTACCTTAACATATGTATAGATTTCAAGTTTTAACTCTATAGGTTATATATAGAATGTTAACATTAAAGTTTAATAATCTGGTAAATATTCATTAATACAAATAATGAGTTCGCCAAATTGCTAGTGTAGTGTATAGGTGGTATGATATGTATAATCATTTAATCACCCGTAATCCCTATGACTTTGACTTATCAATAGACTAATAAAGACTAAATTAAGTCAAGAAATAATAGGAAATAATAGGAAAAAATTATACGTGGGTGAATGATGAAACTGAATATTAAAAAAACCGTATACTTTTACAGTAAATACGGTAAATGTAACCCAACTTGCGGGTCGAAAAGGTTGTGATGTGTTGTAACAGTGTTAGGGCTACGGCTATATGGAGACCGATTAGTCTGACTCATTTCAAAATTGATAACAAAAACCAACATGAACTTCGACGAAATGCTTCAAAAAACGGAGCGATTACCGAATCGTATTCACAGCATCGAAAATTAAAAAATTACTGGCAGATATATTGCGTTAAAATTTTAAAGCGTTAATTTCTTAGTTTAAAATAAATAAATCACTTATGTCAAATTGATAAAGTAGGCTGGGAATTATTTCCTCCCAGCTCCCAATGGTATTATAATTACTAATATTATTGTTGCTGTAGGTATGTAAAGGTGTCTAGTTTGATAATAAAAAGAAAAGGATGCTCGTAGGTGAGTATAAAATTCTCGTGAATAGATGAGTTAATCATTCTTGAGCTCAAAAGAAAACTCTGAGTGATGAGCTAGGGTGGTCATTTATGTAAAGCAGTGCAACAAAGGATGGAAACAGATGAAGCGGAGAATTACAAATTGGCAGTCTGCGACAGTTTGTTCAACTTGTATCTGCAACGATGTTAATTTTACGCTTCACGTTCAACATATCTATAGAGTCTAGACCAAAATGGTTTGAAATCAAACAGTTCCTATTTCAAAGAATTGTTGGTATCATACTATAATGGAACCAAATAAAATTTTCGTTTAATTTAGGTTATGTGATTTTCGGTAATTTGTTGAATTTTGTTGAATTATTCGTCGACGTTACACGACAAACTACAATTAATAACTAGCCTATATCACCGTGTCATCAATTATTTTTTCTAGTGACGTTTTTTATTCCATAATTGATTAATCAATAAAAATTAAAAAAAACTATTCAGTCAAAATAAATAACTGAATTGTAAATTCTCTTTTGAATTGACTAAATATAAATATATAAATTTCAAACAGAAGTATATGAGCATTTTTTTAGTTCAAGCTGTTGGATAATAACAACACTAACTCTGTCGTACATCATCTCTAGAAGCGTAGAGCAAACTAGAGCATCCTAATAGAGATTTTGTAATCACAAATCATAAGCCTACCGTCAATTCGTCATAATAAAGAGGCATTCAAACTAATGCCAAACAATGATTCACGATAATGCTGCGCTTCGAGAGACGCAAGTGCTGTCGCGGAGTGCGGACATGAATGCTTTCTAAAAGGTGTAAAAGTGAACATTCTTTGATATATGGCATATCAATAAAAACAAATAACTAATGCGAAAGAAATTTAAGAAAGAAGAGAGTCTCTAAGATAAGTATAGAAGCTTCTCACGCTATAATTCAAGGTAAATAGTATGTAACTCAAGGCATCACGGGAGAGCATTAGTAACGACTGCCGAGTCAACACAATTAGCTATTATATAGCTATTACTATTAGCGAGCTAGGGAGGGGCTCGAGCGCAACGAACGATGTTGATGTTGATCAAAAGACGATTGACACGGAAAACGCGAGGGTCATCGCGCAATCGTCAGTACCTATCTGAACTATATACAGTTTAAAGAGCATCACATCATCATCATCCAGCAGATAGAGGGGTCGTCGACTGTATGAAAAGGTGTGGTATATATACCGTGACGAAGGACTGGCGAAGGAGTGGCCAGCTGATGATGAGAGTCGCCACGAAAGCCCAAGCCTGAAGATATATATTGTATGTATAATAGAAATATTCTTATTTTAGGAGAATTATCAAAGCAATAACGCCTTATAGAATTGAATTTATTTTTGTAATCGTGCGCATTTCTAGACTTTATTGAGTCGTCGATCTTACGAAAATACGGTAATAAAGCACGATGCGGGCGCCTTCACTTTTGTCGGTGGACGATCTTTATTATAAAATTATATTTGTTTGTATAATTTTTGCTATTGGTATCTATTTAATAAAGCAGGCGTTGATCTGTTCTAGAACGGCCACTTTTTTTTTATAGAAAGAAGCGGAAACACAACAACGAACATCATAGTAACACTGAGTAGAAAATTTTAAAAATGGAGAAAAAAAAAGAATAGCTTTATCTAAGCTAATATATAATATATACGTTTCACTGCAGTGATTCAAAATCATGACACATCTTATACGGCTGCCGCTATACCGGTACACGCGCGGTAACGATAGCCTTTGTCTATGAGTATATAAATGTATGATGTTGCCTGTTGAAATGTAACTGATGTATATTAAGGTACACTTCATCATTGTCATGCTTTTGGTTTTTCATTCGTATTTTAAAGCAACCGTCCACCACATTTCCTGAACCGAGTTTTTTATTCTGGCGGATCAGTGGCAAGCGATGTAAAATAATCTAATAAATACAAGTTTTTTAAAACTTGTATTTATAAATGATGCACACGCAAGGCTCTGTTTTTTTTTAATTATTTGTTTCTACTTTTTTGGATTATTAAAAAAAGACATTACAAGTCAGTAAAAAAATTCAGAATTCCGGCGATTATCCACGTTAGGAATAGTGTTTCAATATAAATATATCCAGCACATGCTACTATAAAGTATATACTTTCTAGAACTGTGAGTTCTGCAATAGAGGGACTATAGTACTGCTGATGGGCAGGGTGCGTCCTTAGAATTTCATAGTTTTCTAGATTGCAGAAGGCCTATTAAAGGATTAAAGACGTAGACCATAATCAGGCATAACATCGATTCGTACACGCATTTATTTCAATATACGATTAGGTTGTGCAGGTGGACCAAATGAAATACTGGCGTTATTATCTGTGTTAATAAACTTATACTGATAATTAATAATCGGTAGATATACACATAACGACATACATAACGAATAACCGGAATCGTAGTATTGTACGGTATTTTTTGAATCGCGTTTTTGGATCTATACTGGGTCCAGCCAAGAAAATTTAAAATATAAAGGAGAAAAAAAAATGACTATATGTAATAAATGGCCGAATGTAGTATGCGATATAAAATATTGACAGCATCGGAAATGATGATAACGCTCCGATGTAGTTCATGCATTAAAAAACACCGACACTGACGACAAAAATGTACAGTATGCATATAGAAAATTCTAATGACTAATATACAATGTTGTCCAGATACAGTTTGAGATGGAAATTTAGAAGAAGTTACCCACCTGGAACCAAATCGCCAAAGCCAATGGTTGTCATCGTGATGAAGCAGAAGTAAAAGGACTCTAACCTCGCAAGAAACAAGAAAAAAAAAGTGAGAAAAATAAACAACGAAAAGGAAAGGGTGAGAAAAAGGCAGGGATTATCATCTGACATATAGAAAGGCCCAATCCTTCATGTCATACCAGCCCCGCTATATAGCTGTGACGATATGGCCATGTAGAATTGTAGCCAACACTCTAGAGCATGTACTGTACAAAAGTGTACATGTATCGATCTAACAAAACGTGACACACTATATAATATAGATGGTAAATATAATAACAAGAAAAGGAGATCAAATTTTGGGGGGAAGACTTTTTGGGGTTTTTTTTTTATGGGAGTGCTGACGTTGAGACCCGATCAGCTGTCGACACTCAATTCTCAAAATAATACCTAGAAAATTCCAGTCTTCCCAAATCATAAAGATTCCACCTCCAATGGCAATGTAGACGATGAGAAGAGCTACAACAAGGACGACCGACAAGGATTTGCCGAATTTACGGCCAAACGTCTGAGCGGCTTGCGATTTGGTCCAATTGGATCGCTGATTGACATTACGGTACACTGCGGCTACAGCTGATGCCATCAGCATGCCCAAATCGGCGATGACCGTCAATGTAAAGGGAATGCCGATCAGAGCGAAGAAAATGCAAAATATTCGACCGTTTGTCGTCTGAGGAGCTATATTCCCGTAGCCTGAAAACAGTTAAACAGCACACACATTTAGTCATTTAATACTTGACATAGTTATAAAAATCATGTTTTTTTTTATCATTAAAATCAACTTTTACTGCTATTTTTTTCAGTTTAAACTTTCAAACTTATGATTTCAGCCATTTTCTTGTAGTGTTAGTTTAAAAAAAAACTTGTTAAAAGGAAAAGCAATCGTCTTGCTAGATATTTTTAGTCGGAAATGACTTCCAGGAACGTGCATGCGAAATAGAGTCGGATGTCATCATATCCTGATCAGATGACTTCAATAGGCATGTCGAATTGAGTAATGCAACTCATCATAACACCATATCATCTCATAATATCCGCTCACAGCTAGGATCGTCATTTGATATTCATCCAGATCTTGATGCTTTCAAGATGATCGAGCGCCCCATTTACAGAAATTGTAAGGCCATTAACGTGTAGCACTTTCTTATCCGGCTATCATCTCGATCCACAACGATGCATAATATATAGGCCTACTCACTGTAGCCTCCCACTTTACATATAATTGACTTTACCCAAGACTCGAAGTTGTGTTCCTATAAATATATTTGACTTGATATCGTTTTATTTACGTTTGACCCTTAGGCTCAGTTTGTCTTCCTTCACGCTCGGACTCCCATATGTGTAATCGTTTCAGGCTGATGACAGCAACCGATCAACATCACTATTTTCATATAGGCCAACGCAGTTGAGCAGCATTGGCTTCCGCTCAACTGTTTTTTGTAGTTGTTGTTCTATATCTACTTATTCAATCGAATGAATGCCGTGTACGCTACGCTCTCTTTTATCATTGTCTAAAGGCGAATAATAATAGATTTGAGTCGCCAGGTGTCGAGGGTAAACAAACACACGCCTAACTGACAGACCTCGTTACATTTGTTCACAAACTCCCCTACTGTATACTATACACCTTGCCCTGTCATTCGCTGCATGAAAGCCGAACTGCTGCATTCGTTCGCGATCAAGGGCGTCGGAAAGACAGATCGTTGATAGCTCATATATTGTTATTTGTTTCTTTTTCTTTTATATATTATTCTCGTCTGTTTGAATTCCTACTTGGTTTTGTTGCACACATTTCCGCTCTATTTCATCCATCTTGTGAAATCCAATTATGAAATGACAATGCAATGATATCGGAGTAATGGATGCACCTTCTTCGTTGTAGTCGGTTGTAGCGCTGATGGCGTATAGCAACCAGCAGTGTTGCGTCCGTGCATTTCATCTAGATTGACTAGACGCCAGACGTTCATTGTTAAGACACAATATTCTACAAGAACGTGGGTGGCAAGCTAGGTGATGGCATACTGTAATCGAAGTATAGCCATGGCTCTAATATAATAGCTATTTGCTATTATGGTGGACTACTATACTACATAAGAAGACGATAAGCAACACAGCACGCAGTTGGATGATCCATTGACTGCTGTGCGTGACGTTCTAAATTATCGTCCTACCGACACCTATTTATTGAGCACCAATTTATGCATTACATATCTCGATATGAACGAGTCGCTACAACTTCCTTCAATCTCCCTGTTTTTGTTTTTGTTTTTGTTTTTGTTTTTTTTTTTTAATTCTTCTCTTATCTATTTACTTTAAATACTCTATACCAAGGCATACATGGCCATATATTTGAACACATTTTGGAGAATTTTTCTAATAAGTTACTTATCCATTTGGTTTGAAAAATGTTTGAATCAACAATTTACAACAAGTATTGCACGTGGAAAATTAGTTCTGCGATAAAAATCAGCGAATCAACGAGCGCACTACTGTAGTGAACATCTAACATATTTAAACATATTTACCACTAAAAATAGACTGGCATAGGAAAATCTTTCTGGCATTTATCAACACAAATAATTGTTTCTATCTCCAGAAACCGGAAACTGTCTGTCTTAGCTAAAGTAAAAATATGTAGCCTAAACAATAAAATGTGTGAATGTATGATAAAAAAAACGTTTGTCATTTCCCGCTTCCCGTTACGCTTCATTTATCGTCGCTTTATTATCGGTATTATTGTTAGAGAAAGGCAAAAGACAAAGAAGTACATCAAGTGCATCACTAACCGATTGTAGTGAGGACGGTCGAGGCAAAGAAAACAGACTGCGTGTACGTCCAGTGAGCAGAAGCCACTCCAGCCTGCAACGGCACTCGATTGGAAACGGCTTCCTGCGTTTCACATAGAAATCAGACGACATATAAATTTTGCCAGAAATAATTTTGTAACTTAACGTGTAACTACTAAAAAAAGTAGTTTGATTTTCTTTTTTATGAATAACAGAATAAGAATGTGATATTATTCGCTTTTAGAATAATGAAAACAAAGCAGACGGTTGATTTGGACTCTAACCTGAAGGACATCCTCGTACACGCCCATTCTCTCTTCGAGCAAGCTCTGATCAAAATCCGGCCGGTCATGAGCATCTTTCCACAATTTAATGAGCTCTTGTCGCTGTTCCACAACTCGATTTTGCAGAATGGTCGATTGTTCCAACTCGTGAGGCTGCTCCAACCATTGGAAAACCTGCCAATTTAATTTCATCAGTCAAAATGCACTAGAATGAGATCAACTATAGTACTACACACGGATGTCGAATGTTTTTTTTTGTTTGTTTAAAATTTCACTTTTCGCGCACCTCGAAAAATGACACGTCCTTGGAAATGTCTTTTTCATTTATGCCTATCTGTATATTTTGTTATTCAGGTTATTAATCATTTATCCATAAAAGAAAAGATGGAGAAAAATGACCAGATCATCAGCCTCCACGGTGGGATAAAACTCCATCCCGTTTCCACGACGGCCCCTTTCATGGTCCTTTTTTTTACTTTCCATTAGTTTGCTATAGTTGAAAAATGGCCGTCAGTCGTGATTGTCGTTTTTCTTTATATTTTAGTGATTTTACCAAAATACCGTCACGACTTTCGAGATCACAAAGAAATGAGAAAGACTGATGAATTTCAAACTGTCTCAATAACTATACATTTGCGATTGTGATTTTCGACCAATATATTTGACATGTGCAATTTGTATCGTGTACGTTGAATGCTTTCAAATAGATCCGTTCACTCAAGGTCATCCAAAGCGATTATTGATCGATATCATTCCATGACGTACGTATACGTATAAAAGAAATGAAAAGTAGCCTACTGTGAAAAGCAAAAACATTCTTTGATAATAACGCAAGAAAACAAAATTACGGCATATACGAACACTACCCCCCGAACCCTATACTAAATTTGGAAACACGAAGAGTTTTTTCGCGCTTTTATTATGGCGCCTTATTATGGGCTGACGTGTCTCCTGATTTTTTTAGCGATAAATCATCTTGTTTGACGAGTTATCGCATCTAAAATTTTCAAATATGATTTACGTCAGGAAAGAACATTTATAGTTTTAAGCGCTTAGGTATCTAAGTATAATATAAAGTTTGAAAACACGCCGTTTTCTCCATATCGCTGGCTTGGCTGCTGCATGTTTTTTTTTTTAAATGCGTCGTGTTAAAAAGAAATGGCAATAAATGTATTTTCTGATGATCATCATTTTCTCTTTGAATTTGCACGGATGATGAGAGAGTTGAATTTCAAACGAAAAGCCCGGATATGCCTCACTCTTTTTTTTTAGCTTTTCTATCCTTTAGGTCTTTTCTTGTATACCTTTTTTTTCATATTTGACCTTTTTATCAGGATAATTCAGAAGAACTTCAATTCTTTGTTTTCTAACTCATTTTAAAGTTCTATTTTAAAGTTGGTTGCCTAAAATCTACAAAACTTGAAATTCTCTCTCCACAGGTCTTGAGGCTCTTGATAACATAAAAAAGGAGATCGTCGTTAGAGCTCTTTTAGTGAATCAATGAGATATTAGTAATTTAGCATTGAAAATAGTAGCCACCTTGAAGTCTGAACATGAGCTGTTCTCGTCGATCATTTGGAATTACGACACAATATCCACAATGCGAGCGATTGTTACGTCACAAAAGAATAACACTTTTATTTATAGCCGAAAAACGATTGTTTTCAAGAGTTTTTGGCCATTGCTGCTGACGGTGTATGTACTACGTTTTCCCAGCAGAGTAGCAGTGAACTGTGAACTACATCGCTGGAATTCCAAATAGATACTGGGCCTTGTCTCGTAAACGACATTCAATTTTTCATCAGTAATAGTATCGCAAATCTCTAAACTGCACAAAAATGCATACGGTACAGGCTGAATAATGTCCAAATATTGCGTAGACAAATTGATTTTAACATATTTTTTTAGAGGCAAGAAATTTCTTAAACGTATGCTTATTAACTCTGAGCATATCAATAGCGGATTTGTTGTCGAGGTTAAACGCCAGGCTAGCGACGAGTGGAAGAAAAAAACCCACCTTAGTATTCCTTCAAGTTGATCTAATTAAAGCTGTATGATGCACCGTAATAACAAAACCATTGTTTGGCGTTCCCAGTTACTCTGCATAGAAGCAGTCTATACAGCCTAAACTTAATCAATATATAGTACCGGGTATATATATGTTTACTGTATATCTGTTTACAATACGATCAACAGTCAGCCAGGCTATACAGTTCAGCAGAGCTCAAAGTTGAAGTTGGGATGCGAGATTGAAAAAAATAGGGCAGATCAATATAGGTAAACGCTGCTAACAACAAACGTTCTCCGTCCGATATACAGAAAAGTCTATAATCAATTTACTTGGGAGTTGGGCCTAATGCCTATCTTTTGATTTTCATTGAAATTATTGCTGATGCTCTATTTTTACAAATATCAATTTGTTAAATCGACGATGAGTGTACATACTATTTCTCTTTCGTTCGATTATAAGTAGAATGAATGAATGAATGAATGAAACGCGCAGCTTGTGAGTATCTTTCGACGAGAGTTTCTGACAGATTTCTGGCCCGCATATCAACTTATAACATAATAAATCAACGAATAGCCATCAAACAATTCAATAGCTAAAACGGAACCAACGCACTGCAAGTGAAAATGTTTGGTACTATACAACTCTCCGTATATACAGTAATCATATGACGTCATTCTTCCCGTTCCAGTTTTGAAAGATCGACTAGTAGGATGGGAACTATCTAGCACTCGTATACGGCATCAAACTACGATGGTGAGAGTGATTGATGACCACCCACCCTTCACGACGGCCACAGCCACACTGCTTCCCTTTACAGTTCACAGCACTGTAAAAAGTCTAAAAACGCAGTTTGTGCCAGCAGACTCCAAAAGTCCAAAGCTGATGCGGCTGTTTATTTAGAATATGACACAATGTTTAGGTAAGGTGAGGTGCAAGCATGTTTTTTTTTCTCTCATCTTTTTACTGCTTATAGCCGCAAAGCAAAAGGAAAAACACTGCATGATGATGTAGTTCATGATGGGATGTATATCAAGGCAAAATTCCACGTTATTTCAACCTATTATCTACAGCAGTTCTACACATATGCTTATGAACATCATACAATTGAAAGGACGTGTAATCATTTTGTTGCATTGATCTCTTAGGGGGGGGGGGGCAAAGAATAGATTGCAGCTGTGAAAAACCAAAATTAGAATTCAGATATAAATACATCGACCGTAAAAGATAAGCGCAAACAAGATCTGATTTATTCATTATATCGTAGAAAAGATATTTCCATGTGTTGGGTTTTAGTAGCAGTCTTGCGAAATTGATGATAGAACTATGGGTGATATTCATAGCGCATGCCAAATAGGACCATGGGATGAGAATCGAGAATGTTTCATGTTTTCCCAACTGCTGGCTGTGAGCCTGTGACATGCTCAATCAATAAGCCGCGTCGTTCTTTTTATAAGTGTGATTCTTTGTATATTTCTCTTATATTATATAAAGCCAATGAATAATATCAATAGGCGGGTCTTTCTTTTTCTAACATTTATCGGCGTCCTATTATTACACGAAGAGGCGAGATGCGACTCGAACGCTGTCGCATAAAATGCGAACGAAAGAAAACAGAAACAGTAGACACAACACAGTTGCGCTCCTAACTTTTAGCGGCGCTTTCTTTTTATTATAATCTGGCGAAGCGCTGAATGAATGATAAATGTACGACTGATGCAACTTAGATACTAAATTCCCAATCGTGAAACAAAATGATTATATCCGTTACGAAAAAAAACTTTTCGCTGTTATTTACAGTGATAAAAGTCCGTGTGAAAATATCGGAAAATATTCACCACGTGATACTAACAAGTAACCTGATCTGACTCATTCAATTTCTATTCATACGTACGTTTCATTTGATTTCAGTATATACAACATTGAGTTAGAGAAAAAAAAACTTCTATTTATCCTGTCGCCTGGCTTTCATTTTCATTACACCTCATCTGCGTCATTCTTTAGTTTTCAATGGGGGAACAAACAGCACAGACAGATGGGCAAGTTAGTGAAAGTCGTGAGGTTTGACTCTTGGAAATGATCTTGTAGTGCTGCATAGCACGCTTGGTGAATAAAAGCGTGTCAAATAAACAAAGCGCCATCGAGATATCGCGATGTCATCAACCTACACGGTGGTGTGTGTGTATGTGCTGCGTGCGTGACTGCGTGATTGCGAGCGAGCACGGGATATCCTCGTATTGCTTGAGCTTATTTTAAGTTGATTGGTGAGAGTGGCCGGTCCCTGCTGAGACTGCGAACAACTAGACCAACGAAAGTGTAACCACTAACCACAGAATTGGCGACAGCAGTGGTAAGAAGAATAGAAGTGAGCGCTAAATTGTAGACTGTATACCGATGATAGTCTGAAGTCTGACAGAGTATATGGTGAGTACGGTAGCATGCAAGTATTTAAAATACGAAGACCAAGCGACAATTTAAGAACGACTTGGCTCCATTCCAGATTCTTGGTTCGCTTTCAGTTCTGTGCTGTCCAAAAAAACTGAAACACGAAATTTACATTGCATTCTCGAGTCACTCGAAAGAGTCAGCTGATTTCCAGAGAAATTTTAATCTTTTTTTCAAACAAACAGTTCAGTTTCTCAAAAGAAGACATATTTTTTTCAAAAACTAAAAACAATCGTCAATCCAGCAACCCTTAACTGACTGTCAACAGCGACGTGCTAGTTTCGCGACACCACCATCAATGGGAAGGAAGTAGGAGCGAGGGCGCTACCTTTTCACAAGTCGAGAAAGGCGATGACAAACAGCGTTACCGGCTCGTCGTTTCCATAAATCAAAAAAAAAAAAAATGATGAGGCGGAAAGAAAAAAGAACAAAGAGGACGACAAAGAATTTGAATAAGAGAGAAGATCGGCCATCAGAAGAAGAGAAGATTCATAGTCGAACTGCAGCACAAACTCAGTAGCTTTATCTTTCTTCTTAAGAATTAATGAATGAGCTGTGCTGACTGCTAACCTAATCTAGTAAACTACTAGGTACTATACCGGCACTATTATTTAATACGAATATTATATTTTTTGGAATCAGAGTCATAATGGAAGAGAATCATTTGTCCTGTGATCATTTCCTATTTTTCTAATTTCTTAAACATTTTACACGATATGCGTTAATTTTGTTAGGTTAATGCTGTTTCATTCCTGTGGTTGTATTTATTTGAGCATTGACTGAACGGCCATAATAACATCGTCATCTCTCATAAAACAAGGTGTACCCTATAGTTCGTTTGATTTAAACTGTAATTTTCTTTTGACATAATACAATCTGCATTAGATGATACACGACATTTGAAAACAAAACCATGCGATTGTCGAGGGTAGAGTCGGCTGGATCGACCGGCACTTTAAATCCGCCACACCCAGTATACAAAAAGAAAACAACAAAAAAAAAGGAGCGGAAACGGATGCGGAAGAGTATTTTTCTGTGTCACTGTGAAAGGAAACAAAACCATAACGAGCGGGCGGAGCGGCTTGTGCAGATGGCGGAACCAAATGAAAGATTTCTTTCTTGATCTCTTTTGTCACAGCTTTTTTTCCCGTTTTCTTTTTAATTTCCTTTTTTCTCGAGCGACAGTTCAGAATTTTCTTTCCCCCTAAACACCCGTTTGCAAATGTTTGATCTATTCCTATTGAAGCAATTGACTTTATGAAGCAAGTAATATACACGAAGAAAAAGTGTATACAGCGATAATAAGGCGACTTAGTAATGTGGGACAACTGGAGAGTGGTGTGAAACTCTAAGAAAAACTCTGTTGGAAAGGGCGAATCGCATGCCGACATGTGTAACGGACGACATGGCCGCCGCCGCTGCCGCCCTCCCGTGCTATAAATGTCCTCGAAAGAGAAGGACATTTATTTGAGAATAAGCCCACATTGTCTATATAGCCTACAACGCTCTCATTGATGTCGCGATCTGTGGGTAGTTTAGTTTTCGGCACAGGTTCCGCGTCCTGCCAGGTTTCCGTGCAAGGCTGCCAGCTATAGCAGCTCTGAACAAGCCATGTGTAACCGTAACCGGCGTCGTAATCTGCGTCGGATTTCTCTCGTTATTCGATCCTCTATGTATGTTCTACTGATAATGCAAACTTTATTATTCCATATTTTCCTTTTTCCTTTTTGTATTTTATTTTTTACTGGTCATAATAATGAAGCGTAAGATGTAGCACATACTGAAACATGAACTGGCAAACCTTTCAGACGATACTGCCGCTTATGAATGATCATCATTCGAACCGACGCGGCTTTGATCCGCCGTCCTTCTTTGACGACGGACACAATCACAGAATGCTTTGCTATCATCGTTTTATAGAAACGCGTAAAACGCGGACCTTATGGCTCGTTCGCTCCCCATTTTCGATAGAGAGATCCAAGGATCCAAGGCGGCAAAATAGACACAACGTTCAGAAATAACACGCGAGTGATGGCACCTTCGATGATAGACAAAATCCAACAGTATATCCAGACTGTGCAGTATATGTACGTACGTACAGTCGATCGAGAAAAGCGTAGACCTTTCAGTTCACACAAGATCCGGACGGAATTTCACGGGTATGCGCTGCAGTGTGCTGTTATTTATACTAAATGCCGTGCTAAATGTATGGCATTGGCAGCCCTATTGTTAATTGTGTTGTATGACCTTCATCATTGCAATTATGTGTTCATTTTTACAAAATAATGTGTATTTCAGTTGCGACGTTGGTTTTCATTATATTCCATTTATGCCTCAATTGGTTCTTTGGTTAAGTTTCTAGACCTTGATAGTACAGTACGCGTATTTGTCAATGTCAGTTCAACATTTTATTTGATAGTTTTCTAGACCAGTATCTTAACAAACTCCCACTTTCACACTTCACATTCACAGTCTACTGGAGAGCTTCTTTTAGCCAATTTTCCAATCGTTAGTTTTTCAATAGAAATAACACGAAAATACAAAAATGTGATGCCTCGCAGGCTTCCATTAACTATGGAATCTTTTCCCGCCCTTTTGTCATTTGGGAGTGATTAATCTCTTTCGATACGTCAAGACTAACGATTCCATCAAAACAGGAGGAAAAGCTGAAAGGGGGTGGAAAAAAAGAGTGGACGAAGAATATTACGGTGTATTACTGCAGGAGTGACTCTGTTCAACAAATAGAGTATACAGTATGGTATGCATGTGGTATAGATGATATATGCATGCCCTTATTACATCCAAGAATTGTACGCATTACATGGAACCCGCAAAGATGACAGTGAATCGATAAGATAACGTCTGTATAAAGTGCCGTCTCCAACTGGCAAGTCACCCACTTTTCAAAATTTGGTTAGCGTTATCATGTAGCGCCTGTAAGCTGCTATCCAAATAACTCTCTGCATTACTATGCACAATTTCCCTGCAATACTGATATGAGGTGGGATATACTGCACTGCTCACTATATAAAATCTATGTTTTATTTTATTCTTTCGACTCTTTGACACATTTCTTTTAGATGGTTTGTTGAATAACTAATTGTCTCCGGGCGAGTTTTTTTTTCTGGCTCTTTTCCCAAAACCTCGACTATAACCTCCTCCTCCCTCTATTCGTCTACTCCACCTCGCTGGCAATGGATGACTTTCTTGATCTAGCTGGTGCCCCTTGGCTCTTCCTCTTTTTGTCTCCATTCACTTATGCAAGCGCAGAGAAAATGTTAGAAAAACATTAATACAGATGGCTTAACTATATATACAGTATCTGTATATGTCTACATGCATAATTTATATATATATTACTGGTTACTGGTCACACCATGTCTATTCTTATATATTCCGTGATGATCTAAATAAGTTGGCTTGCCATCGATAGATAGAAGGTTGACTGGATTTTTTGGGACTGTGTTGAAGGGACCGAAAGAATGTTGATTGTTTGGCCTTATTATATGCAAGTCAACCGTGTAAGTACACTGTTTCAGAAACGTATGTGAAAAACCCCTTTAGCCGACGTCGCTCGTCGATCACTTTTTGACTTATTTCCAAATATTCGCGACCAAATATAAATAGAATGGAAGTTCACTGCGCTTGATGCGGTTTGGCCGGTCTGCTTCAATAATATACCCCCGTTTTAATGTATACTCGTAAATAAAATCCTGACGTTGATGTTTATCGGTTCCCTATATCTTTTGAAGGGGCGAGGACATTAGTCTAATTGACAAAACCAAGAAGGCCAAGAACCACATAAGGTATGAATTCTCTTCATCTCGGCCAGCAGCCCCACCCTTATTGTTTCATTAAAGACTAGAGTACTTGAAGCTATTGCATCGTGGAATATGGTAGGGTCTTTATATTGAAAGTAACTCTGTCACGATACGAATATTTGACATTAAGTTGTAGTCCATATAACCTATATATACAGTTACCTTATGTTTACTGTGGGGAATAGGATAATTACCTCTGCATCGTCGTCTGTTTTTCATGTAGCTATACTTTTTTTTGTTTTGTTTTGTCACCAAGCGGAATAACTTATTATGAAACATCATAGGCTAGATATGGACACTGACGACGATGATGTACGCGCAGGAATAAACGATTGTCAGAGTTATTTCGTTAAACATCAAGTGACTATGAAAAGGAATGTACGTTATTCACTTTACGGGTGGAGATCTATAGGGGGTTTATACAGTCCATCCCGTCCGCGTGTTTTGTCGGATTTCCCTTTCCGTCGCCCACCCGAATGGGTTGAGTTTGCTCGTTAAGAAAAATAGAGTGTTCGGCTGTTTGCTATGATGCGCGCGCGCGCGTTTCTGCGGTTATGTATAGGAAGAGAATCCGAATCTCCGAAAGAGTTGATGTCGTCACATAGACTATATAGCCAGCATGCTTGAAAGTTCCCTGTCGACAATATAAATGAACTTTTCCTTCTGTTGCGTAAACTCAATATTCTATTTACGCTATGTAGCATGTAGGTAAGATATACTCCAAGTCGCGAACGTTGAACGCTATAGACACAGAGCTTGGGATAAATTCTCGGTTGTCGCCGTTTTCGTCTGGTTCCGGGAATAGCGGGAAATAGATCGCGGTTACCATGCTACGTACGCTTCGTACGCTATACACCAAACTGTTTTATTGATGGCTACTCTACGTACCGATGCACCAGCGGCAGTGTAGAAGCACAACAGAAGAACGAGTCCGGCATGAGCTAATCCTTTGCGTAATCGTGGATTTGAGCTCAGATAGCGCCAACAAGCTGATCCGCACCTGCTAGTACGTCCATTGCTGTTCCCAGCGCCGGTAATGGATTGAGTCCCACCGATGATACCGCTCGTCGCTCCTCCACCACCAACACTTCCGACCATGGACACTCTTTCAGCACCTTTAAGGCTTGTCGGACTGCCCGGTTGACTCACAGTCGAGTTCAAACGTAAAAAACGTATTAGCAGCAGAACTCATTTCGATTTTTCAATCCCCTTGATTTAGCAGTCACTCTTTAATTCCGTTTGTTAAATATTGGAGAAATAACCAAGAGCGAAAACGATTCAAATACTGGCCAAAACACACACACACGTCAATGATATAAAGATCTTAGATTTCCCACTCATATGATCTTTTACAATTGGCTCATTCTGTTTGATTGTTTGACTGTTGTTTTTCTCTAGTGGACTCTCAGGTTGAACGTGCTGTTTTCTTTGAAATGTTCAATGGATACGACGACACTAAAACACCTGCATGAAAATCACTTGGGGTCGTGTTTCTAGTGAGCTCAGCTGGAAGACGGAAGGAGTGTGATCCTCTCCATGCTGCTGCCCGTAGGAGACTGACCTGGCCAACGATGTGGACGCCTCTAGAAATACTGAAATAGCTACAATACAACAGGGTGCAACGACAACAGTTCTACAATGCGACGGCGGGGCATCGCGGTAAATACACACAGAATAGACACAGCCATTCTATACCCTACGTGCCGGTCGTGAGTCGTGACTGGGTAATACTGTACTGCATAGTCCCGTAACTTAAGCGTGAGCGCGCGCCGTCGACTAAGCATCGCACTGCTGCTTGACTACATTATCCGGAACCATTGGGATGAAGACTGAGGCCGATGCAGCGGAACGAGGATGACATGCTGCCGGGCTTGTACGCATCCAGTGACTGCGAGTCTGCGACCCATCTCGACTCAAGTCGCTACATAGAACGCAGTTTGACGGTTACAAGTGAAACTTGCAACTGCGTTATTAAGTGTGCTCATCTATCTATTCCGGCACTACTGCTGGACGGCTTGCATGCAACTTGCTCGCCGTTTCTCTTCAGTGTATTCAAGCAAAGCTCCGTAAAAAGAGCGTTCGTTCATGTGCCTCATCCGAAGAATAAGTGATGACACAACATTAACTACCATCCTACATAGGGCCTACGACAAGTGCAAAGATGCAAGATGAGATGTTTTTCTTTGAAAATCACGCCCTTCTCACGACACATCATGTAGCCGGCAATTGGGATAAAACCAATTTCGGTCTGCACTTTTATTTATTCAATTTGTATTTCAATCTTGCACGCCATGTATTACGAAGTTGCATAATCACTCTCGCTCTTATTATTTATTGTTTTAAGTAAATTATATTAATGCAGATCGATGCAGATAAAAAGGCCGTTTGTTGAATCCGGTTGAATCCACAATCCACCCACGTGTCGTAACAAGTGACGTGTCATAATATTCATTTTTAGAAATAAGCTGCACTTATGTCACAACATTTACGGCTTTGAAATCTGATATTTTTCTTCGCGTTATTGTTTTAGAGATTTTTCATGTGTCATCGTTATAGCAAAACAAGGCAAGGCAAAATATTGAGTCTAGCTGCTGCAGTATATAGACTAATGGATGGCTTATTTTGGTAGCTGCTGCTGCTCAACATTACCACAAATGACGACTTTGTTAGTGTAGTGTGACACCGGACGGCAGCAGCAGGCTCCTCTTCTCCGGATCCATCTCCGGTTCCGTCGCTCTCACTCACTCACTCAGGCGGTTGACCAAGACTCTGGGCGCGTTCTTGGCGGAGAATGAAGGCCGTTCGCGCTTCTTGTGACGTCATGACCGGACACGCAAAACAATTGAACTCAACCAACCAGCAAAAACATGAGTTTCAGCTTGCTGAATCGCAGATTCTGTATTCCGACCGATTTCTGCAGAAACTTAATTGCTACTATTTTATTTTACTTTATTACATCATAATCAATAGACATGCACGTCCAATAATGCATTGTTTACTTGTTTGTTATTTCTTCATGATGTTAAATCGCAATTCGGAACATTAGAATTTTAAAACACACTAAACACACTATTTTCATATGACTAAGGATTTTCAGGAAAGTAATTTAAATGATTCCATGATTCACACAGATACACATGGAATATTAAGAAATCAAAATATCTCTATGAACTTTATTATACAAATTGGACAAATAATAAAACGTTATAAGGGACTAATGACTTTCTTATTTGTGAGAACCCCTTGGGCTTAATATTCTTTAATGGCTTAGCGCGTTACGAGTTGGATAACACCATCAGCAGTAGACATACATGTAATCGACATGGGAATTACTAATAATGAGAATACAGCTGTACAAGAGAGAGATAATCCAGTACGACATATATAATGCATTTCTATAGTTTCTTACTTTCTTTTATCTAAGATTGTTTATTTTTTTCTAGTCTTTCCTAAATGATTGTCCACTTATAAAAATGTGTATAAATCAAGTGGAGACTGTTGACTCGGACTAATGACTAACTTGAACTTATCAGTCATTTCCAACCAGTATGCCAGAGTCTGAAGAGACCTAGAGAGACGGCGGCAGTCCGTCAGCCACCACTGAAATATATCTATAATGATTTTGAGGAAGGCTTCCTGTCTTTCATCTTTTTCTTTAATTTCAGAAAATGGCATTGGTCCAAGACTAGTAAACACAATAAGCTAGTACTCTAAGCATAGGCTGATGAATCTTAACCAGAAGACTTTTTTTTTATTGTTTCGCTCAATGAGCAATAATAAGAGCAAATTAATTGTGAAAGTGCGATCTGAGCCTTCGTCTACTAAATGTTATTGTACATTATGAATGGTCACGATTAGTTATTGTGTGTGTATATTACAGAATGTTGGGTGTTATAACTCGTGAACAGTGGATCAGTTTGTGAATGTGCAGACAAAGTAAGTAATTAGGTTGTAAATTCAAAAATTAATTCTTAAATGCTTGATTTTCTTTGAAATATGCGAGAAATATGAAATCGTTTGTATGCTATATCTACGATTCTAACGATTTTTTCATAAATGAATAGACTAAATAATTATATTGACTTTTGCCAAATCCGTTGGAGGAATAAGGTCTTTCGTGTCGAGCAAATTTCTCTTGTTGGAACCGGTTGGAACGAGTAGATATATAATAGCTAGGCTAACCAGCCGTAGTTATGTACTATACATAATCCACGAACGAGTATGTGCTGAATACTTACATCCAAATAGCAAGTCGAAAGGTATGTTGTTGTGCGGACGACTACGTGCCTGGTGTGTGCATAGGATTTGAGTTGCGAATGATTTATAAATAGCCACAATGGCTACAATGGCAGTAATGATGAGCTGGCGACCGCGTTTTCTGTCGTTGCAACAGAAGCTTTTAGAGAGTCGAAAAATAAAGCCATGCAAACTTCATCTCAGTTGCTTCCTTGTTGTGATGCAACTTGAATTGAAGGTCAGGTAGAGGGACAAGTTGTTCAAACCGCATGACTCATTTTCACGCATTTGCATTTCCAGCTTATTTAATATTCCAAGCGGTAATGCAATGTGATGTACATATAATCTATAATAATTTACAGGATACAATAAATTTGGTTACAGTATATAATAAAACCTTGCGTCTATGTATTGTGACAAGGATTCTTGCTGCTTATATTCTGAACTGCCAGACAGCTGTGAACTGACCAATGTTATGCTGTATACAATTGTGCACTTGAGAAGTAGAGTGAAGGCGCTAGAAAGTAAACATAAACATAGGAAAGAAAACAAAAAGAAGGGACCGAAAGCAAACAAACGAAGGTATGGGAATGACCGCTTCACTTCGCCTGGTTCCTCTCCAGTCTCCACTAGAAGAGTATGTCGGTGAGAATGCGGTCGATAAAGTGGACCACTCCATTGCTGGCACTCACATCACTCTCAATCACGTTGGCCACCCCGTTGATCCTCGCCAATTTACCTGCCAAAGTGCGTGAACGTAAAATCAAAACAATGTCTATGCATGAAACGAATCGCTCAACTGGAAGCCACTACCGCCCGCCAGTCAGTCAGTTTATCCGCTGTGTCCTGGAATGGCACAGTGAATAAACGCCGACGTGCGCGTAATAAAGCATCAACAATTAAAGGGCGTGATGTGTGCATTATTCATTACTTCTTCTGTTTTGGCGTATGAGGTCGACGCGAAGGCGACCGACATCATGCAAGGTGGATAGCAACTGGCCATCCTCCAGACCCTCAGCGTAGTAAGTTCCGGGAACGATGTGATACCACAGCAAATCTAAATCGTCGTCGTCGATCATGACGTAAATCAGCACGACAATCGAAGGAAAAATGAAAACCCGAGAAGGATGACAAAACGTCAAAAATTAAAACATAGTAGGATAAAAAAAAGAAAAAAGGTTCCAGATAAAATGAGAAAGAAATGTGGCAAATAAATAAGGCAGACCCAATCTCTCTGTATCACTAGTGTTATGCAAACTTAACAATTTCAAATCAAAAGTAGGAAAAGTAAAGATTTACTGTGAAAGGCGGTTTCGTTGTTCAGGAATAGGCGTTGCTCATCTTGGCTAACGCTCAAAAATGCTTCAGTTGTCCTGTAAATAAGAAGCCAGACAGAAAAAACAACAAAACAGACGACAACGTAAGTCACGACAGCAAAGCATAAGAATTAAGACCGCAAGTCTTGCATTCGTGGAAAAAAAAATGACAAAAGAGACGTTACGGGACGAAGACAGACAGCGGGGAGTCAGATGAGAGGACCTTTGTAAGAGCTGGACCTAGTAGTGAAGCTTGCAAACCTATTGGCAAACAAATTTAGATAAGTCACACAAAGTTAGTTTTTTTTGGCTAAGTCATCAAACAAGTTATATTGCAACTGCAAGGGTTGCCAGAGTTAAACTATATTCCCATCAAATTTAGAATGTTTTCTTAAACACGACTTAGTCGACTTAGGTACTTGGTACCAGAAAAAGTCAGAAATTTTTTTAAATTCTTTCAACTCTAAATAATTTGAAAATTCTTTCAATAAGTAATAGTAACAAACTACAACTGGAATGCCAATAAGATAATCATATTCTACCTCAATTGATTTAACGCGATTGAACGAACCATTACAGGCATTACAGTGTGAGGGTTAGCGCACCCATAAAATGTAATTTAAATGAGCAAAGCTAATTTAAGGTATAATAGCTTACGGCAGATAAAATAAATAGTAAAAACTTTATGATAGTCAGTCAATCGCCATGGTTGAAGGCAATTACGTTAACTTATTCTTACAAAGTGGGCTCTTCTTCGATTAGGTTAGGCCAATACTGATAAAATACAATGCGATGTTGAAATATTTTGCAATTAAACAGAAACACTATTAATATAATTATACAAGTAAATTCAGTGAGTTATTATTATGGTATACATACGCACTCTGAAACCTACCGCCATCGTTGAGGATGTCCAATATTGTTTGTGATGGAAAATTCCTTGGCATAAGAACACGATCAATGACATGTACCAACAGTTTGCCTAAACGTAGATCAGTTGTCAAGACTCGGGCACCGTTGACTGTCGTTATGGTATCCTGTTCCGTGAAATGTGTTTCCCATAACATTGCGAGGGCAGTCAAGCATGACCAAAAAAATAAAGAAAGAAAAAAAAAATAGCGAAAGAAATAAGACTAAGTTAAACCCACACACACACACAAACAAACAAGTCACACATGCACAAAGAATGACAAGGTTGCTGGGTTGTGATCAAGTGAGACAAGTCATGCTATTGCTATTTGCTACAGCTTTGAATCATATCGATTCGAAGAGCAATAAAGGCAACAGGAAAAGTGGCCCATCATATCGTATTGTATAATAGGCAGAAAAGAATTATTATAGCATGCTTCAGCAGCAGAAGCAATGTATAACAGCAAACATAAACTCGGGACTCGTGTTAACCACGTCATATCACTCGTCCCTTGATGTGCCCTATTACTTTCATGCATGTGTTGGTTTGAGTATAACCGAATAGAACGGAATCGTCGATCAAATCACAGCCGGGCTGTTTGTATAATTCATTTGAACTACTTTTCTCATAACATGCGGAAAAATCGTGAAAACCGACCTCAAATAAAGGTAAACTTTCATTTATTTCTGTAAAAAGTTGTACGATGGCGAACTGGATGAAAGCGAAGCAATAAATCAAGACGAATTGCAACGTTTTAATCGATCGTAAAAAGTATAAGGTAATATTTTTCGTAGTAGAATCAACACAAATAACTCACCATACATTTTTTTAGAGGTAATATGGAAAGGTAGGAAATGCTAAACGTGAAACATACTTTTGCTATCAAGTGAATTCTCTTTAAAATTTAATCGACTTCGAATGGAAATAGAAAAAAGGGTTAATAAGTGAATATTTTTAAAAATAAAGGAATTTGGTTTAATGATGTTAGTAAACTATGCAGTATACATAATTGAGAAACTCTAAACCCTAAAAAAAGTAGGACCTACAGTATATACTATACTAGGCCTAATAACGGAAGTATAGTCTAAAGCGACTAAAAGAACTTTAGTTTTACTTACTCTGTTTTCTGTGGCATTGTAAATATTTATACGGAGATTATGCGAGCCAGCTAATGTAGCGGGAGTCGCTTCATTTTCAAATGAAGATGAATTTAGATGACTCGGTATAACATGATGAAGCAGCATCTCTCTCAGCGAATCTGGACGAGTTGCCCATCGTTGCCTCTGGATAGAAGAAATCTTGTTGAAAGCTGCGTTGCTTGGCGCCAGCAATGTGTATTCTAAAGAATTCGTGTTGGATTATTTCCTTCAAACTTGATCAAATTGCTATTGTGTTTTTCGTACCTTTATCTTGAAAGAGCGAGGCGATTCCTGCTTGGCTGATCAATGAAGATATTGCTCGCAGGTTGGCTGAGCGAAGATTACGACTTAGTCTAATATCCGTCTCTTCTATCGACGACACATTTTCACGAGTCCCTACGTTGTTGTCAGTCACGGGATTGATACTTTTTGTTTCTTTGCTATCGTTTTCGTCACTGAAAGATGAAGAAATATCTGCTAGAAATGGAGACGGACTCTTAATCCCCGACTGTTCGAAGTTGATACCATTTTTGGGGTCGCGCAAATTGATTGCGTTTAGCGACAAAATGATAGAATTTTCTGTGGACGTCAATGCTTGGTTGGATGTGTCATCGGGATTGGTGATAGTTATTCCACTACTGAAGGTTAATTCGTCAGTTACAGATGACACAGTTGTACGATCAACTGGGATCGACCGGCTTGGAAAGAATGAAAATGAAGAAATCAGACTGTTAGGTTTTCTCCATTCTCCAGTATCGGGTGGCACTTCCGTAGTCAACAATAATTCAGGATTCGGAGTGGTTGAGAAAATTAAAAAATCTGGGATGTATGGTGGATCCACATTGCTATTGTTAGGAATAGTTCCTGATACGAAGTGCTCATTGATTCCCGATGAAAATGGTGAAAACGAGACTGCTACGTCTTTTGGACTTCGGAAAAGTTGGTCATTCAATTTTGAATTAAATCCATGTGAATTTTCCGACTGAGGATATATCGGCTCTATTTGAACTTGAGAGGGATCTACAAACCCACCTGCGGGCTGCTGGAGAACTACCCACGATCCTCCACAGTCATTCAAAGGAGCCTTTCTATAACTTGAATGAATGGGTAAACGAAAATCATCTTGGTATGAAGGTAAATTATTGACAGCGTTATACGGATACTCCGTAACAGAAACTATCTGACTGGATTCGGCTCCGATTGCCCAACTTTGATTCTGATTTTTAGGGGTCTCGAACTGAGATTGCCCTGTGCTTTCTAGTGGAATACTCTCTGGAAGAGCAATGAAATCGTTGGGAACTGCAGAATGTGAAGGCTGGGAATTCAATGGTCGTTGGAAAAGATTTCCTCTTTGGAACACACTAGGATGAGTCTGTGCTGCGAGCAGATTAGGTCTACGGTCGGTTCCAGTAGAATCACCAGGCAGATGTTGTACATTGGATGGATTTCTCGTCAACAAATCGTCACTGTTCTTGTAACTATTACTAGTTTGGTCATTTAAAGTAATTTCTGTTCTTGTTCTTGTACTTGTTGGTGAATTTTGATGATGATTGGGCCTCAAATTTCCAGCTCCGTACGCACCAGATTGAGATGGAGAATAATACTGCTGCGTGGGTCGTTGAGGTTTGGGCAAACCGTATGCTGTACTAGGCGGCTGAGCCGCAGGATAGACACCAACCGGTTTCAGAGGTTTGGTAGGTTTTGCTGGTGGATAGTATTGCGGAATGGGCGCAATAGGAGGTCTAGTTGTTGGATAGTACTGAGATAGAGACGAGCCACTCGGTTCATGATAGTTACTCGGTTTGGAGTTGTGATCCACATTAAAATACCCAGGCTTCGGAATGAACACAAAAACTGGAAGGTGTGAAGCACCGACTAAAGAAGATGCGGGGTAAGATCCTCCACTAGACACTGGGTAACTTGGATAGCTTGACGAGGAAGGCACCGGATAATGAGGCTTGAGTGGTGTTTCTATTCCTAGAGAGGTAGCAGGATAACCCGAAGTCAACAGGGGATTATAAGACCCTCCACCACTATTAATTGGTGACGCTGGATAGCCTGGATAATTTGTTTGGCCTATTGATATAGGATTGGTTGGATTGGGGGAAGGATAAGGGTTAGAAGACGTTGTCACATAATTTGGTTTGTTTGTGACGTAACTTGGATTTGGAATAATAGGAAGTGGAATTTCGTAATTAGGTTTGCTTGGAGGTGATGTAGGTTGAGAAGGTATGTAGCTTGTGCCTGTTCCTATAGTGGCTGTCGTTGACTGATAATTCGGCGGGCTACCAGATCCATAAAATCCACTTGGTTTGTTATTGTCCGCCGTCTGAGGATAACTTACACTCGTACCTGGTGGGTATGTAATGTACACTTCTTGATGATGATGATAGTTGGACGACGCTGGATATCCTGTTGGCTTAGGAAGCCCATAAGTATGTGAGGGTTTTGTAGGTTTACTAGGTTGCGGCCTATAAGGGGATAATGGTGGCCTGACAGCTGGATAACCAATCGGCGGTGCCTTAGATGGTCTGTATCCTTTAAAGTGTAGTCCATAGCCGGAACGTGGCGTTGCTAGAACAGGAAAGAAGAGTCGAGGTTCAACTCGTGATGTGCCATACGTGTTAGACCATCGCCTCATTGAACTGTGAATATTTGTTGCATTTGACTGATTTTGCTGCCCTTGGGAAAAGATAGTATATGTACGGTTAGCATCGTTTACGGAGATAATTTTGGGAAATTGACTTTTGCTCCCCAATATATTTTCAAAATCACTGTTTTTTGAATTGACAAAGACAGAAAAGAAAATTGTGGCGACAACAAGCAAACAACTTAAAGGAGACCACTTGGCGGTACGACGCCGCATTTTGGAATCAAACGGATAACAGATATTCAACTCCAGTTATAAAGGTTTTTCTTTAGCTGCTTGCAGCCCCTGCTTCTCTCTGAATGTTTTTTGGGAACCACCGTTGTTGACACCTTTTTTGACCTATATTTTTACATGAATTACATAAAAGAAAAGAGAGATTTTTAAAATGAGCTATGTAAGGCGTCAAAGATGTCATCAAGGAAGTGATTTATTTGTCATTTTTTTCTCTTTGTTAAATATGTTAAATTGTTACTAAGAAAATGAATGTTACATATTTTAAGTGTTTTTTATTGTATTTTTGTCGATTCCTATTGTTTCGTTTGAGTCCTAACTAATTTGCCGTATCTAATTGTTATTTATTTCCACCCTTCCCCCGTTAAATGGTGTCAGGAAGCCATACCTATTGACAGAATCACACCCTTCCTGTTTGTTTCATCTTTAGGAAAGCGTGAATCCGCAACAAAAACGTACACGACGTGAAAACTTGAGCGTGCAACCGGAGCTATAGAACCCTAGTATAACTCGCCGAAATTTGTTCAAAAAACGTTGCGAATATTGTGTATCGAAAAGGGGGAAAATGGTTTCAAGCAGTTATGAAATTTTTGGTTTCACCGCTCATCATATGGCAGAATTTTCTCTCGGACACGCCGTCGTTCTCTTAGGGAAAGAAGCTAATATCCCTCTATTCCAACTCCTTGAAGAATTCCACGAGTCGGAAGAACGAGTGATATCTTTTTCATGTACAACATCTGAAATGAGTGAAATCTTTCAATATAAAGCTCTTTGGACACGACTTCGGGATTTGAAGCTAGTTAAAGTTTAGAATTAAAAATTAGCAAAAAATAGACAATACTATTTGTGTGTCTTTCTTTAAAGTTTATATATTAGAGTAGATGTTCACCACCAAAGAGAATGTTGTTTGACGTGCTCTGGATTTTTAAATCGTAGTTACAGTGTAATTAAGTGTAGTTACGATGCGGATTTGGATTAAACTTAGTTAATAATAAGTTATGAAAAAATACATAAAATAGTCAAAAATTGTAAAATATCTGTGCCTAGCCCGGCCTAGCCTAATCTATTTCACAAAGTGTTGTAAATTTGACTGAAAATAAGATTGTGAGTGAAGAGATTGTTTTTTAACGTTTCTCAGGTTTTGTTTACACAACTTGTGATGCCATCTACATCTATTTTTCAAAGGTTGAAGCACGAAAATGTAGAAAATGTACAAAATGACCAATTTTCCCTGATACTATGGTCAAAACCGTCAAATCTATTGCCATGTCGGTTCACCATGGCGAAATGGGATAAATATGGAACACCGACTGAAGGATTCTTTTACCCATCGACCCTGAGTTTCCGTGCCGTGGTTGTTTGTGCCCAAGATGTGGAAAATGTTTTGTTCTTGGGTATCCCGTATTCCCGTCTTTCCTTTTATAGAAGTTATCCCAAGCAGGATCACAAGTTCTAAACCAATAAACCATCCTCACCACTTCTATGTCCAAGTAATATATTTAATCCCAAATTAAAATTTTGACTTATTTAGTGATTTTGTTTTACTTTCATTCAGGCAGGTCTGACACCTCCGAGATCATTGCGCCTCACGCAACACAGATGACGGAAGCTTTATTGAACATTGGACTGGAGAACAACTCAATCTTTCTTGGTTTCCTGCATCATGTATGAAGGAGCCAATCTGAACTTTGTGGAGAAATGGGCGTGGCATGAAGTAGTTAACTTAAATCGCTGCGAAAAAACCTTTGCCATATGCTTTTCGACCGCTCAATCCAAGATATTGAGCGACAGTTGCACAGTCAACTCTATCACGTGACGTATCAGTTCAACAACTTGGCAGTCCTCTACGACGTGATGGACCAGCATATCCATCCATGCCTTGAATTCTGTTGTTAACGACAAACTCCGCGACAAATCAAGAGCCATTCATCTACTCAGTTTGGATTTGGAGACTGTACGGTTCCTTCACGGTGTACTCCTAGCCGGAAGTGGACGAGAATAATGTTAAAGATGAGGAAAGCACTCACTCACTTCCTTACCCGCGTCGTAAACTCTAACAATTTTACCGGACCAGAAAGATGAAAATTGAAAGTCGGTTCTTCTGTCAAAGCATCGGAAAACAGATTGAACAACTGGTCCCATCATCCGTCGTTTCATTGTGGGCGGAAGAAAGAGGAACGGCCAAACGAAAGGATATTCTAAACCATCCTTCTCTATCATTGTACGCCTTGCTATCGTTTTATTTACGACTGAATGTAGATGACGTAACGAAACATCGACTAGTGCAGTACGTTTTTATGGATCTGACGTAGATATACGGTCCCGCCCCAATTTCGGCAACATTTTGCAACACCTGAGGACTTTCCGTCGACAAGTTCGCTAAAGCTTAGTGCGATGAAGTTGACACTGGCATTTTGGCATTTAGGCCTAGATCACTAGAATCGACGACGCTCTCGGCATGTTGTTGGATCCTTTGGTACACACGATCGATATTAGTAAATTACCAATTCACAGCAAAGCGTCATCCTTCGTTTATTTCTCTACCAAGATAACCGCCATCAAGCTCTCAAATACGCCACTTTGCGACAGCCCGTCTGTCCTGAACTAAAGGACATTAATGCTGAACTGATCACCTGACGATTCTTATTGCCAACGGATTGATCAGTGACGCCCTGAGTTACATATCAAACGCAACAGGGGCCAGCGCAATAGCCAAATTATTGTATCGAAAGTGATCTGATTTCGAACCTATCTATTTTTCGTAAATAGTTTTGAAACGTCTGTGCTGCTGTTATACATCGATCCAGCTCTGGAAAACTACGTTTACTGATCGTTCAAACCACCGTGAAACCCCGTATACGAAACTGCCCGTGACCATATGAAAAGAATGTGTAAAGTAACAATCCAAACGGAGAAGAATACTTGATTTTATTTTTTATTGGTCTCTATAGTCTCTACCAACACAGAATAACAAATAGGTAAAACTATGGTTGTATTATATTAGATGAATTTTAAAAATATAATGTTGTGTCACTTGTGTTATTCTGAATTCACTTGGGTTCTTCAAGGAGCAATAGAGCTGCCATCAGGAGTTTTCTAAGGTCAGCTTGACGTTCAGTTGACGAAGTTTCATGCTGTAATTCAAGTTGTGTTTGTCCGCAAGACGAACAACTACATTTTCTTTCTGTTTTTTTTGTCTTCTCTTCCGAATCACATGGAGTCGGAGTAGAATAACTTGCACTCGTAATGATTTTATCATCATCAAAACCTGAATCCATACTACTGGAAGATTGGCTGTTTATCAGTGTTTGATACCGAGTTAAAATATTGATTTGCGGGGAGGTGTGGACTTCTTCTTCAGCAAGGACAGCAACAGGTGCTGCAGATTGATTAACTGATTGCTTTCGTTGTTCTTTTAAATGACCGAGTGTTTGGACTGACAACTTCATCAAGGCAAGTGAACCTTGTCCAGGACCATCAGCCAGTTTGATGGGCGTTAATTCGTCGGGAGGAGGTTGACGTTTACGTTCAGCTCGAATGCTTCCTATGAAGGTCGAGAGTTTTGAAGAAAAATCGAAGGCGATCTCAAAAGGAATAACAAGATGATTTTATTGTTTTACATCTAAAATGATTATTTATAAAAATACTTTCGATTTGAGGGCAGTAAATGCGAAATTTCCATTTAAATCATTGGTTGACAGTTGCTTAACAATTCGCCGCATTTCTTTCGCTTGTAAAGAGATTGCATGACTGGTTTTTTCCCATCTTTCCCTCAACCTTTTAGACTGACAAACATAGAAATAAATATTCAGCGATCTCAAATTAATCTCTTGACTAACCCTGAGAGCCTTTGTGATGAACGAAATTATCGTGACCCAATACGCGATGCCTAACATAACCCAGACAATCCAGCCGATCCGGTATAACCATAATTGTGGGTAATTGGTTTCCTGAGCTAATAAAATTTATACCCATAAAATGAACAAATGATTTACATATTTGTGTGTGTTAGTTGCCATTGAATGGCATAAACAGCTATAGGTTGAAATAATAATTAAGAAAAGCAATTGAATGTTTGTGAGTCTCACAGCAATGATGTCTCCAAATCCAATCGTTGTGAGTGTTACAAAGGAAAAATATGTTGCATCCAAATAAGACCAATCCTTCAAAAACATCAGTTCAAAAGAGTCAAATTATATGATAATGCCTTTGTTATGCGAATGGTAGGCCTAGTAATCATGGAAGTTCGTTCGTACCTCCAAGTAAGTGAAAATTGCGGCTGGAATGAAAAGGAAGACGATAAGTCCAGGAAGAAGAAAAATGATTGCTGCAATAAAGATGCCGTGCCATTTATTTCTTTGTTGCTTACTCCGTCGTTGTTTGTACAAGCGCAAAAAACCGTTGCTAAAGTAGTCGCTAGTGTTGGCTAATAATATTCCGCATATCGGTATTCCGATCAATCCGTAAAAAATGCAGAAGACTTTTCCCCAGCTACTTATTGGGCTGAATTTGTCAGACATATAATTTTCTTCACGTCAAAAATTATTCAATCGATTTATTACCTGAAACAACCATAACCTAAAAAAAACGGGAGAAAGCATCGTCAATATATATTTGTTATTTTGCAAACCATGAACGTTCAGTAGAGGAAAAGAATATGTGCAGATATATTCTGTGGAATCATATACGATATAGCTTTATTGTGTTTTTGATTTTTTGTGAACTCTTTGTCGATCTTGTGTCGAATAATGAAAAGTCGTCTCTATCTAATAAGAACCACCTCGAGTCTCGTTCAAACTGTTTTCTAACTGGAAATATTCAGTTATTTACTTGTTGGTAAATAGTTTAATATATTTATAATATTTGTGCGTCATAGCATAGGAATCAACGAATTAGTTAGGCATTACTGTCTGAGAATATGTAATGATGTAAAGAAACTGAAATTCAATTACCGATGGTGGTGAGAATTGTCATGCACAAAAACAGCGCACTTGAAAACTCCCATGCGACATCTTGATTTTCGTTTTTATGTTTTTATGCATAAAAGCAAATCGTTATTAAGCTGTCAAGTGTAACTTGAAAGTAGGCTAAAGTGCTATATTCTCATTATTTGCTTTTTTCAAACTATTTTTTAAATATACATAATAAGCTAACAGTAATTTTTTGTAAGTTAGGCTACTTGTTGATTTACTAATACTAAATTTAGATCAGCTAATTAGATATTGGTTATTTTTACGTTTTGGCTGCGGAGGGAGATGATACAACGGATCTTCAATAAAGTAATAAACTGCTCCTCCTCCGACTAAGTAGAACCAAAATCCAAAATGAAATTTAATAGCCAGCGAACTTTTCCATCCCATTTTTTGGTGTTATGTTGGAACTCGGCTGTTTATGCGTTTCTATAAAACGAACTTCCCTTGCCACAGCTCACCAGTAGCCTACACATCCACACCTGTCCTAACCTAACCTAATTGGAGAAGTGTAGCTAGCTAATTAAGCTCATAGGTCAAAACTCATTTGCTTGGTTTTCAGATATACTGTACTTACTGTAGGCTTATAAAAACATTAAATAAAAACTGGTTAGTGAAATAAAGCCTAAGAAAAACTCGCTCTTTTTTCTTGATTGATGTCAATAAATGTAAGTTTTATTAACTAAAAATCTTAAAAAAAAGTTGAGCTCCCCACTCCCCGTAAGAATTTCTCCAACCCTCTCTCCCCCCCCCCCATTTCCCTTGCGTAATTTTTGTCCCTTACATATTGAACTCATGCTCATTATGTTTTACGGGCGGGACTATTATGTTTTCTCTTCACGTTCGTGTTATAATATGTCAGACGTCCACAGAACTTATCTCTATTGACTCCGAATTGCTGATGATACCCATTTATTCTGTGATTGTCGTTGTCATCTTGTCGATGGTTAGTCTTATTACGTAATTTCAATAGGATCTTGGATGCACGTTCTTATACTATTGCCGTGTACGATTATAAATTTATTACACTGCTGTTTTAGTTTATGCTAGTTTATCTTCTCTTGTATCGGTCATTGATCATTGAACCAAATATTTCCAAATTTGATGATCTGTCCATTTTATTGCTGTGGTCGATCATGAAAATCTGTAAGAACCGGTTCTGCACTGGCGTTTCATTTCTTTATTTGAGAAGGGCAGCTATGCAATGGCATTCCCATTTTCGAGTATACAAACTGCGCAACAAGCTATTGACGAATCTAAGACAAATAAGCGAATGTACTGTATATCATATTCAATATTATTGAAAAATTATTCGTAGGTTTTGACGAAAACTTTCCCATTTTATACAGAAACTTTAGAGATGATAGCATACTGACCCATGTGATGATTCTCGTGACTCGTGAGATAGCTAATAACTGAGCAACAATAAGGAGTTGTGAGCATAACTACGGTATAAAAAGAACCAAACTAATTATACTGCGTAGTTCAAAGTTCGTAAAAATTAAGCCAACATTACATTATTTCGTAAAAATGCATTGAAAAACGCGCGACTTTAAATAGATTTGAATATAACGAGGAAATTGTTATTAAAGTATTAGCTTTCGCTCGTTCAGGACGGGAAAATTACGACAAAATGCAAAACCTACCGGTACCGCTCTCTAGCGGTGGTGAAAAGCAAAAGTTAAAAAAAAAAATCTTATCCTGAACGAAATTGTGGCGTTGATTTCCACGACTATTTTTTTAAGACCTGTAAATTCGTGTAAATAAAATTGAACAATTCTTTTTTGACAAATATGCGAATAAATCATGTCAACCGGAAAACATGAAATGCTATGTTATCAAATTTGAAATGACATCATTAAAGTTAAAAAGAATCTGTTGGCTCACTGCGCGGCAAAGTCTATATACGGGAACACTTACCACACGGAAGCATTACCAAAACTTGGAAGATTCTAAAACGCTTTTAGAAAGCTACCCACAACATTAGTTTCTTTTCCCAGTTTATAGTTTTCGATTGAGTAACTACAATTTCGATTTTTCGTTACGATGGATTTCGCTATGATAATGACGCATTTCGACGAATTGAAGAACGAGATATTGGAATTACAAAGTCGTTTGCGAAAGAGCGAAGAAGAGAAGGAGGAGATAAGGATTCGTCTGAATGACTCCCAAATGAGAGTAACTGAACTGGAGATGGAGTTGAAGGCTCAAATCGTCGTTATGAAGAATGTAGAAACCCAGACGATAGATAATGAAGCGCTGGATCAGCCGCTGGTCATCCCTGTGTCCAATAATTCGACAACCTCACAGATGTTCGAGGAAATTCGCACGCTTTTGCACTCACTATCCGACGATGCTCCATCTGTTGTATTAGACGACAAGAATGAAAGCTGCAAGTGCAAGCAGATTGAAACTGCTGTGCGTCCGTGTAACGAAGAGGTACCGATCGATGAGGATGAAATTAAAGCAGCGAAGAAGAAGGTCAGGAATGCTAAAAAGAACCGGGCTAAGCTTCTGAGAAGGAAAGAAAAAAAGCTAGTTTTGCAGCTGCAACCTGCTGATGATGATGCCTTACCTGACGAGCCTTCACGTTTACCCGAGACGAATCCAAGCGAGACTGACGATGGCCTTTTGGTAATTGAAGATCATTCTTCAAATGCTCTTTCGAATGACGATGCACTTGTATTGCCTGAAATTGAGCCAGAGTCAGAAGACTGCAATTTCCTTTTAAATGCCGACGCTGCGATACCAAGTACTCCTGTTAGTGGTAATGGGATTCCAACTTCCCAATGCACCGATTCTGAATTGCTGGAGGTCCGCCCTGAAGAAAGAGACGAGCCGAGGGCAACCGAGTATCCGGTTTTCTGGGACCATTACGTCAAACCAGAGGAGACGGAATTCCTTCTCTTGTCCAACTTCTCATACTCGATGTCTGCCCATACCATCGTGTCGTATTTCGAGAATATGGTTGGTCCCGTGAAATGGTTCAGTATATTCTTGGACGAAGATGGCGTTTTTAGAGGAAAAGCGCGTGTTCTTTTCTGGAATCCAGCTGACGCAAGCCGAGCACTTTTACTTTGTCAACACATGGTGATCGGGGAACAGAGAATGAAGATCAAATTGATTGTAAACGGACAACGACTTTATCCGGATGACGTCCTCAGGGCTATGTATCCATTGTATCCTGCTTATTTGCCATAGACGTGCAATGAGAAACGAATTGTGAAGTAGGCCGGCAGAGGCCTTTTTTTCTTTTTTTTTCAAATTAAAATTAAAATTACTTTTCTATGTTTTTTTCTAAATTCTAAACTTGTAATGACGCTCTTTCCTTGCGACAATCCAAAGGGATTGATCGATGAACCCGTCAATGTAATTGGGTTGTTGGCATGCGTGGGATCTTCCGACTAATTCTGCTCTGGATGAGTTGAGTATAGTGGAGTAGCACCCAAGTGTCGTATCGTTATATAACTCCTCGTTTCAGTCCAAAAAACTATGCGAGTTGAGTTGTTAATGGTATGGCATGTAAGTGTTGCTTCATATTAACTCCTCAGCAGGGCGAATATGGAAGGTTGGTCTTCACCTGCATGTCAGCGGCTCGATTAACTTTGACGGGGGATTTGATCCTTAAATGAGTCGATCAGTTCTTGAGGTGCGTTGCAATGGAAAAAGCTGAGCAAGTTGAATTTCCTTCTCTACATTCTTTCCTTTACATCTCTTTCCCCTGATTGGTTTGTTGGATTTTTTTTCTGAAAAAATAAATGGATTTCATACTAAAAACATTGTGTTTTTTTTTGTTTACGTATTAGCTCGCGCATTAGTTTTAAGATATTTCACATTCCACTACACACCTCACATATTCAGATAAAGCTTTTGAATTGATGAGTTTTTTCGCGATGAGTTAATTAACTTATCTTACGCTAATACATTAGCCAAAATATTCAATTATAATCTCGATTCCTTACTTACACATTTTTTGGAGTTCTTAAAATGTTTGCATATTATCCAAACAATATTAATAGGACTACCTTGCTGAAGGTGGATTAATTCCTCGAATGATTCATAACAATATTCTAGTAAATTTATTAATAATTCTCGTCGACCATATAGGCATACACGATATTTGAACAAGGGGGCGAGACAGAGTAAAAATTTAAAAAAAAAGTCTTAAAAACGGCGCACTTAAAAATAAGAAAAATGGGGGAAAAAAAATGGTGCAATCTTTTTACGGCTTTAGGTAAAAAAAAATTCCTGTGAGGGTTAGAATAAGACAGTAGTTTTTGACCTATTGGCAAAATTTGAATAAAATCGGAGGTTTTATCGTGCCACCGATTTGTGGAGTTTGGCGCGGATTGACTCATAGCAACTAAAGGGAGGTCATATCCAGCTCAGGTAGTCTACCTGAGTATAAAAAGGGGGTGCTGAGTTTTAAAAATACAAGAACAATAACAACCAAACACTTGAATACCGTTATTTCTAAAAGTTCAATGTCCGCTACCCGGAAGGCATGAACTTTGAGAGGAATCCGTGGGAATATTATGAGAAGAATATATTGTCCAGTTCTGCACCTCAAAATCTAGTGCGTCGAGTTCAGCCAGCGAGACGCCGTTTCTCTTTTCCTTCTGAATTCTGTTCATTTGAGCCGGATAAAAACGGTTGGCAAATAAAAACTTTCAAGGCTATGCACCGTCTAGAGGCGAAAGGGAAAGTCCTGCTGTACTCTGATTGCACGCATTCAAGGTGTGCCGACTCTTCTTTGTCTTCTCATTTTATGTATCTGAATACAATATTCTCCTCACTTACCAACCACTTTCATTCTTTTTATTGTAACGTGCGAGAACCACCAGTTTTCGTAGCGAGAGCAGCCCACGCCACCAAACATTAAACATTGAGTAAATGCGAATGACGTCGGATTTTTTCTTCATTAGGCATCTGCGTGTATTTTGGAACCGTTCCCTTTCCCGCCCTTTTTGCCTTATACTGGAACCAGATTTTTGTTTTAGCTTTTAGAAATAGGAGCGAATAGCATTTTTAAAGAGAAAAGTATACGTAGAAGTTAATCGAAATGGGATCGACCATAGCTGTTGTCTATTTGACGACAAACTTATATGTAAGTGTGTGGAATGTATTAGATGTGCTTAGAGAATATGGTGGCTCCGTCATGCAAAAATACAATATCTATAGATATGAATGCTTCTTGATTTTTACTGTACGAAGCCAAGTGCCAAGGTAATACTGAGCTTATATAGATTGATCCGTTACTTATTTCTTTCGTTTAAATATCCATCCTGCTGTTTTTAAATTTTGCGTTCTGCACCTATACGACTGAAGGACTATAACACAGTTTTGACTATTGTTGTTCTCGCTGATTTTACTTGAAACAAAGGTGGGGTGAGTGGAGACTGAAATGCGCAGATAGTCGCCCTCGACTCTATACTCATGCACCTAACGGGAATCGTCACGTGACTTTCATTGTTTTATCTTTTCCTTCATCAGTACACACACACACACACACCAGCAACTCAAAGCACGCCCTCCGGGAGAGAAACAAGGGAGTAACTGAACTCAAGACTGGAGTGTTCAGTCGATCGGCTGGTCTCATACCGTCACCACGCTATTTCCAATAGCTACTCCATTTGATAGCTCTGAGGAAATCTCTCTTTAATTAGAATGACCATCAAGTGCTTAATAGTATGTGTGTTTTTATTGATGGTTGGAGCGGACATGGTAGAAGGTCGTCAGCGATCACTGATCAAAACTTGTCCAGAAGGTTACGAATTGGTAGAAAACCCAGTATCAGGTAAAGCTGAATGTACTTGCCTTGCATATCATCTTTACTGGCCCCTGAATGGGATTTGCTACCGCGAAATGACGCAAGGCCCTTGCAAACCTGGACATAAGTTGATATGGAATTCCGAACTTGAGAAAGCCGAATGCCAGTGCCCACCGTTCTGGAGCCGACTCACGTCGGATGGCGAATGCTACGAAGAGTACACACAAGGTAAGACTTTCTAAAATCTAAATCCACATAGTTTATAATAATTTCTATTTGTTGCATGTACAAAGTCTAAATCGGTAACGTATTAATTATTTTTTACTAAGAGATTTAGTCTTGTCCGTATTGCACTAATATGAGTAATAAGTTGTTTGTAGTATTTGCATTCTTAATCTAATTTTGTTCAAAAATTCACAATATACCAATAAGCTGTTGTATTCTATATTTCTAGATTTACATAATAGCTATCGTTTATTTAGCTTAAAGGAACTCAGCAACATATACAGCAGCTATACATTATAAATCTTTACGTCAATAGACCGTTTTATTTATATGATGGTAGCAATTGTAATGACATTAGTTGCATGGTCATGACATTATTTTTGAATACGTTGTAAATACGGTATAATTTCTATCGTTTCAAGGTCCTTGCCAAAAGGGTCAACTCTTGATTCAGGAGCGATGCACTTGCAGCCAGAACTTGACTATGCACTATCATCCCGATTCAGGTCAATGCTTTGAACTATATACCAGAGGGTAATGAACCAGATTTAGTGAATCGTTGATAGTATAAAAATGAATGGGTTAAAACGACAAATAAAATATATATATATATATTTTTTTCATTAAGGCCATGTTCATCAGGAAAGGTTCTCAATTTCAACTACCGTACCTTGCGCCCGGAGTGCGTTTGTCAAGAAGGACATGTCGAATGGAATGACGACAACTGCTACCCAATAAATACACAACGTGTAGGGCCATGCAACACGACTCAATGTCCTGAGGTAGTAACCTATTTACTACTGTATAGTTCATAGTTATGGAAATCAACAATAACGCGACATTGATTCACGAACTTTTTGTGAACTTAAACTAATACAAATGCCCGGATGTAGGAAACTCCAATTTCTTGTTTTGTAAGTGATGCTGACGCTTCAACTGTCAGTTCCGCAAGATGCGCTTGTTTGCCAGCATCTTCCTTAATGGACAACGGTCGTTGTTACGTCGCCTATAACCAAGGTTAGATGCCAATTCACTCCAAAACGAACAATTTTATTCTCAGCATAAACATTTTTAAACAGGACCTTGTGAATACGGCCATTGGTTTGTCTACGACCGCACTCAACAGCCAGCCAAATGTCTGCCTAAAAAGGTCTTAAACTTACCCTTTAACTCAAGAATCTATTTTAAGTGAAGGGTCATCGATTACAGAAATTTCGACCGACCTAAATCCGGAGGACAATAGTTTTAATTGGTCAATAAAATTATTTCTTGACCTACTTATACTCCGAATTACGACCGTCACGTTTTCTATGTCCTTTAAAATGTTTTTTTATCGATAAACCTAACACACCTTTATTGATTAATAACAGAACTGTCAGCGATTCGACAACTGGTACTCCTGGCCGCAGGACGGCAATTGCTATAAACAATGGAGACAAGGTGTTTTAATTCATAAATTTTCTCCTATTTATTAAAAGCAATTTTAATGCAGGGCCATGTCCTTTCGGCGAGCTTTTCTATCTCGATCCAGAGACAGGCAGAACGTCTTGCCAATGTCAAAATTCGTGGTTAACTCATCTATTTGAAGGGAAATGTTATGAACATCACTCGGTCGGTCCATGCCCAGCTGGAAAATATTTTAATTTCGACCCCATTACCCAAAAAACGGGATGCACTTGCTTTACGGCCTTTGCGCCTGATGCAGAAAAAGGAATTTGTGTTGAAAAGCTGACTCAAGATAAATGTCCGCTCGGTCAATTAATTATTGCTGATTCTATTACTGGCCATTCCAAATGTGACTGTAAGGAAGATACGATGAAACAGAACTACTGGCTAGCAGACGGAAAATGTTACCAGCATTTGAAACAAGGTTGAAATTATTTTAACTTTAAATTCTTATTTGTCAATTTTTTTTTATTAATTACTTTAATATCTTAATATTTTTAGGGCCTTGTTCAAAATCAATGATCTTTCGTTTGGACGATCAAACCTCTCTCCCAGCTTGTTTGCCACCTATCGTCGGCAGTAGCAGCATCCGTAAAAAAAGAAAGGCATTCAATAAGTTGTCCAGTTTTGGGCATTAAATTAATTTTCAAGCTTATTATTATAATACATCTAACCTTATCGCTATGGCCTCAATAAAGCGAGGAAATAGAAGAGAGAGACAGCACAGAAAATCTTCAGCATGAAATATCTCAACAAAATGTTTACAAGAGCAGCAAAATGTTAAAGGGGTACACACTTCACACATCATCTACTGGTCAAGAATTTAATTACTATCTCCTCAATTCCTTATGATAATCATCAAATAGCAAATTTAGCAATAAAGATAATTATCTTGTACTGAGGAGTGAAAAAATATATTTCTTTTACAATTCAAATAAGAATACAAAATTATTCTCTGGTGCGATTTTGCCAGGCCTGTAAAATATAAAAAATTTCAATTATTTCCCTATTTTGCCGACGGAAGTGGAAAGGGTAAGTAGTAGGTAGAAGTTGGTTTAATGAGACCAAGTTGTGACATTATTGGCGTAATCAAAATCATGCACTCAGACCCTCACAAGTCACAACAAATCGTTTCTTGTAACCAGGGTTGGACAGATCGCGCTCATATTCCGATCCTATCACCCGATCAATCATCGATCAACGAGCGATGTTTGATCGTTGATCGGATCGATACGTTTTAGTTTCCCGTAGGGATTCTGTACAACTTTGGCATACGTGAGGAAAGTTGCAATTGCTTACCAATAGATGGCGTTAGTTCTCACCAATAGATGGCGTTAGGTTCTCACCAATAGATGGCGTTAGGTTCTCACCAATAGATGGCGTTAGGATATTTTTATTTGTTTGTTTTTAAACGGTTTGAACTGCGCGCCTCTGTACAGCTTGGCCGGACGTGAGGGAAGTATAGATGGCATTGCAGAAAAGAAGACAACGGAGAAAGTGGAACTAACTATTGTGCTTCTAAGCTGAGACGTTATTATAAGAAAGCTGAATAACACTTATTGTGAATTAACTTTGTTCTCCGCACAGTATCTATCAATTTAAGCATAGTTTAAGTAAAGAAAAAATAGTCTATTTAAAGTTTATTAGTGTCTAAAGAATTGCTGGATTTGCAATCCAGTCTTAAGTCAAAACAATTGCTGGATTGGCAATCCAGTCTTAAACATGAGTGTCTTATGACTGACGCTAGATGTCCTTCGCTATTGTTGTTTATTATTCACCCGATTCGATTCAATTTTCCCGTCAAAGAAACAACATAATTTCCTCTGATACGGGGGTGTAAGTTTCAATTAATATCTATTTTGTCTATCATCTCGTGAAAAGTAAAAATCATAGTTGAGCGCCACCAGGAACTTCCCCCGGTGGCCATGCCTATGCTCCCTTTTTAGTCCGTAGACTGAGGCGGGAAGTTAGAAATTTTTTCGCTAATAAGCGAGACGCTAAATCAATGCCATTCCGGTTCTTCAACCGAACACTGGCGACATCGGCATCCGAGCAGACACACTGCACCTGAAACTCTTGATTCGCTACAAGGCTGCAGAAAATAGCTTTGGTCTCTGCGTCCCAGCAGCAGCTACTCCCGTCGACTGGAGCCACGCCGGCCAATTTGACTCTGTGGGCGTGAAATGGCTCCTCACTCAACCACTGCCTCATGCGTCGAACAGTTTCAAAACTGTTTGGCACTGTCGCGACGTTCCCGTAGTCCCCGTAGCAGACTCGAATGCCGGCTGGCAAGATTTGCAGTACCTAGGCTCGATACCAGACACATATGGCAAATATGTTACGACGTGGTTTAGACAATTATTGCAAACATTGACCAAATAATTCCAGAAAAATAACAGGCGAAACTAAAAAAAATTAGCGATTGTCAGACAGGAATGTTTATTTACGATTTAAAGTTGTTAATTAGTACCGAGGGGTTCCCCACTCTTTTTCTCGATGTGCAGTCCTTGAGAAATTTTGAGAAATTTGAGAAATTTGAGAAAAGTGAGAAATTTCGTGAGAAATTTCCAGAAATAAATTTTTTAAACTATTTAAAATTAAAATAATAATTTTTTATTGATTTAGAAGTATGATTTATGTGTTTTTATGTTTATTTAGTTTGTTTAAGCTTGTTCCGACATTATTTATGTATGACAACTCTGTACAGAGTTTCACGTAGTCACGGAGGATGGGAAGAAGGAGGAACATCACTCCATAAGCCTCTACAGGAAAAAGTGACTACACCAGTGTCCCTTTCTGAAAAGTTGCCAGATTTCGGGAACTAGACCTGAGACCCCACATTGCCAGTTCTAAGAAACGACGTTTTAGTGAAAGTCCCGTAAATTTATGTTTCCATGACGACAGTCGTCTGCTTTGTGATGTTCAAAGCATGGTTTGAATGTTACTGTCACTCTGTTACAAGATTTCGAAATGCCCTTTAAGTGTGCCGTTCCAAAATGTTCGTCTTCTAAAGGAAGTAGAAGTTTATTTAAGAATCGTGTTTCATATTTCTCAACCCCAAAAGATCCAATGCTGCTTGCTGAATGGGAAAGCAACCTTCACCTGTTGGATGGTCAACATCTTTCATCAAAGTCAAAAATTTGCCAATTACATTTTTCAGAAAGTGATATCATTAAAGGGAAAACAGTAAAGAAAAATGGCAAAGATTGCTTTATTTCTCACAGAAATTGGATACTTAAGCCAAATGCTCTACCTTCAATTGGTAAGTTGTAAACGATTGTGTAGTTGTTACCACCATTGTCTACACCACGAGTTTCTTTTAGAATGTTGTAACATTTTGTCTTATCTGTAGAGAACGACTTAAATTGTGATGCTCAGACACCTTACATTGGAGTTCACATAGTTCAGCCATTACCACTTGCACTGGATTTACCAGCATTTATTGAGGAGGAAGGTGATGTGCAGCACTCATTAGCATTGCAGTCCCTTCCATCTTCTTTAAATGGTAAAATGTCTGTAATTAATTGCATGGATGACGATAACTGATTCAGGTTTTGCAATTTTTATAGGAATGAATAACATCAATTGTGAAGCTGACATCCCTTTAATTGTAGTCGAAGAACTAGGCACTGACAAATCTACCTCAAAAGGATGTGCATGTAGGGGAGACTGGGGTTATTTGGACCGGTTTTTGTTTTTATCGTGTAGGCCGTTTCCTAATCATCCGATTTGTAAAATAAATGTTTTATTATATTCGTCTTACTTTTGTCTATCTCCAGTATTTTTTATTTTATGTTTGAGTCGTTAGTTTACCCTCTACCGATTTATAAAGTTGCAAAAAAAAAAGTGGGCGTGGACAAAATCGGGGTTTATATGGGACAGGGGGGTGTACTATGTGAAACACACTAAATTTCACACTTAAATATTGTTATAAATTAATTTAAAAAATATAATGCGATTAGATTTGCAACCTAGTATTTGTTTTTAGCTATGTTTTTAGGTTTTTTAATATATTTAAAATCATTCCTTATATAAAACAATCTGTTCCTTATCAGGGAGTCAAAGAAATAGGAATGGGGCGGTACTTAGCATTATCGATAATTAAAAATATCGATTATGAATCATTGTTCCGCCTTAGGAGCAGATGACGTTTTTGCATAGGCCTAAGTGATTTCAAAAGTCATGACCGAACCCAACGAACAATCACGATCTGTTTCTGAAGAAGAAATATATTTTGTCACACTAAATAGACACTTTGGTAAAATTGAATTACATTTGTTAAAATATTGATTGTTTAAATATCTGTTTTAAGATAAAAATTGAGTCGATGATGTGCGAGTGTTCATAATTGTATGCTAACCACGTTATGCAATATGAAAAATAGTTTAACATTTTTTTTGTGTTGCAGGTTCTTACTATATATTTTGGTATTTTGATGAAACAAGGGGTAGATTTTGGAGCAGTGAAACAGCAGAGTTCTTCGTGTGTGAAGTTCTACCACTCTGGGATTCTAGTGCAGTAAACACTGATTTCACTCGTGAATGTTAAAGTAATTTTGTGTTACATTCTTTACATAAGCATAATTTTGATTTTATCTAGTCGCTTCATTTTTCTAGATGCCTCGAACATATAAAAGAGTTGGATTGGTTCCTCCACCATCTAACGTGGACCTTAAAAAAGCACTGGATGACATTCTCTCTGGCAAATGAAGCATTGGAAAGACGGCAAAAAATCATGGATTATCCAAAACAACTCTGGCTAGATATGCAAAACTACATAAAGGATGTGGATTACTTTCACCTTTACAAGTCAAAAGTCCTCAGTTTCATCTCCAGATCCTGTCATCAGAAATGGAACGCGAGCTATCCGAATACTTGCTCACCTGTTCTCTATTCAACCATGGATTGACTACTATCGATACCAAAAAAAATTGCATTTTCGTATGCTGTAGCTAATTCGTTGAAAACTCCAGCCAATTGGCACATCAATGGAATGGCATCAAAGGACTGGTTATATGGTTTTATGAAGCGAAATCAAAATTTATCCATCAGGAAACCAGAATCAACGAGCCAAGCAAGAGCATGTGGTTTCAACAAACCAGTTGTTTCAGCCTTTTATGACAAATTGTTTAATGTGCAAGCACAATACCAATTTTCTGCAGATAGAGTATTTAATGGCGACGAGACAAGCGATACAACTGTCATGCCTTCACCAAACGTGATTGCACAAAAAGGAGCAAAACAGGTTTATATTTCACATTTTGGATGTTTTCTGTTTAAAAAAAAATAAATTCAACATTTCAGGTTCAACAAACAGTATCCGCTGAACGTGGTGAGAATGTTACGATGTTGGCTTTCATAAGTGCAGATGGGAAATCCATATCTCCTGTGTTCATCTTTCCTAGGAAAAAGTTAAAACCAGAAATGTACGATTGTGGCCCCGTTGGATGCTTGGGGTTATGTCACCAATCTGGTTCGTTTTTTCTTAGAAATAATTTAATGTTTCATAAATTTAAACCTTTTTGCAATAATTGATTATTTAGGTTGGATAACTGGAGAAAATTTTTTTAAATCTTTGCAGCATTTCAAAATGCATGTAAATTGCTCGAAGGAGGAACCAGTATTACTCACAATGGATAACCATACAAGCCACTTGGATTACAGAGCAGTGCAATTTGCAAAAGAAAATGGGATTGTTTTGTTAACGTTCCCCCCTCACTGTTCGCACGCTCTTCAACCGCTAGATGTTTATGTTTTTGGCGTTTCAAAAGCTACTTATCCAAAAGTCATAATGAGTGGCTTCGACTAAATCCTGGGAAAAGGATCACTATAAAGGAAGTTGCCAAACTAAGCAAGCAGCCTTTCATTGAGAGTATGACGCCAAAAAACATCATTTCCGCTTTCGAATGCACTGGAATTTTCCCTTTCGATAGAAACAAAATATCTGAGGACAGATATGCTCCATCGACAGTGACTGACCGACCAGGTCTGTTTAATTAACAAATTATTTGAATAACATATGAATATTAACCTTTTTTTATCACAATTAAAACAGCACCTATTTCTATTGATATTGTTTCAATTGATCCGGCAATTAATCCCCCTGTAGGACAACAAGTAAGCCACAGCGAATACGAATCATATCCAGAAGTAGATCTATGTCAAGGTAAAAGTATTATTTTGATTTAAAATTTGCAAAAATAAAGTGAATTTTACGTTAGCTACAGAAGAACATTTTCCTTTGAATATCGCTGAAGATCAAATAGCTGAAGAACACATCACTGAAGAAGAAACTACTTTACAACAATCCGTTCCTACAAAAACACATGTCAGCCCTGCTGATGTCAGGCCGTATCCAAGAGTCAGCCAAGATGCAACTTCAAGAAAGAACAAGAGAAGTGGAAGAAGTAGAGTGTTAACTGACACACCAGAGAAGGAACAAATTGAAGCTGAACACAACAAGAAAATTGAAAAAGAAAGCCAAAGGTTAAAAAGATGTTTATTGAAAGAAAGTCAGGTGAACAACAAGGAAAATGCCAGTCAAATCAAACCAGCTGCAACAGAGAAACGTGCTAACAAGAGAAAGGAAACTCAGCAAGATAATAAATCAAACAAAGAAAATGTTACTCACGTAAACAATAACTGTGATGAAAGTCCTGTAGCTTGCAAAACGAGATCTGGTCGTGTTTCTAGGCGTAAAATTATAAATGATGTTTAGATGTTGGCCTGATATAATTGTTTTGTTTTGTGCCTCCAACAAAGAAACCATTGTTATAAAACAAAATTTGTGCCTATGAGAAATGTTGTATTTCTGAGGCATCTAAAGCCTAATCAAGAAAATAAACTCACTGTATCAAATCTTCACTGTATTTTGGATTCCTTTAGAGTTGCAAGATTAGTTTCAAATAAATGAAAATCATGAATAAACACTGATGTAGACCTAGGCCAAAGAAAGATGAAACTTTAAAAAAAGGAAAATAGCATTCTGACAGTAACAAAATGAAAATCAATTCAACGTTGCTAAATTAAGAAAATGAATTGTTTCAAAATTATTATTTTTTCAGCGTTGCCACTGAGCTAAGCTCCGCCCCTTAGATATTCCTATTTCGTTCCAATTTACCCCACATTTTCGTCCCAAATATCCCACAAAAAATGCTTTTGGGAAAACTTAAATACAAATCACATTTTTTGGTTAAAAATTTAATTTTTTTTTGTGATTTTTGATAAAAAGGTATGTCTACACTTCTGCTATCTCAGTTTTCTTTCAAAATAAAGAAATTTTGAGAAAATTCTAAAACATCATGTGTTTTTTTAAGAATTTTATAGGGCTTTTTTTATTTATTAAAAAACTAAAAAACTTAATGTACAAAAGTAATGATTTTTTAGAGAACAAAGTAGATACCTTTGAACAACATCATGTATTAATTTTAGAATTTAAAAACCAAATCAAGTATTTTTTAACTCACTGTTTCACATAGTACAGCGTATCATATAACCCCAGTCTCCCCTACCTGTACTTGTGGGAAATTAGGTCTTACAAACACCGGGTTTTGTACTATTCAGGAACAACATGGAGAGAAACGATCTTTGGTTATTGATAATTTACCATCTGAGACTTATAATGCGGCGAAGCGCATCTGTTTAGACGATGCCACGGTAAATTTTTCTTCTTGAGTCTCACCATTGCCAACTGATATAAGTCTTAGAACCCTATTCATTTGTGATTATAACTTTTATATTGTATTCCTACTATAAAGGTTTCTACGGCAACTGAACAACAAGCCCAACTGCAAGTGGCCACTGCTGAACAGATATTGAGCACAATAGTGTCATCTTCTTATTTTAGAGCAAATGAAGCAGTTTTAAAAATTCCGTTACCCCCTGCTTGGTTTTGGGTCAAAGCTGCTATTGCCAAAGGATGGACGTGTAATGAATTCGTTAGTGATGACATTTTTACAGCTACGTGTACGTTTAGAAAACGGATGACAGTTAACTTTGAAAAGTTACAAGTGGACTACTCAGTTTATGGGATGGAGTGTCAAACCCAGGATCTTATTACTAAATCGTTTACGAACATCTCCGAACTGTGTAACGCAATAATTCGTTTTCATGGTACGAAAGTTTGCTTGGGTTCAAAAATGGACAACCTTGACACCTCCAGCTTGGCGGAAATAAAAGGTGGAATTCTGAAACACGGAACTTGGAGAGCAACCAGGTAATTAATTACTAGATTTTACTATCTTTTAAAACGTTCTAAATATTTGTTTTTATCTTTGAAGTTGCCAATTGCTGTTGGCCAATGGGCGGCGAAACACATGCACATCATGTTTGTCTTTACTCAACGGTACTCGCAAGAGATTAAAACGCTTAGCGTTCAGGAATCGCCAACTGCAGAACGCACATTACCGTTTTCAAACTAAACAACAGTTGATTCAACGGCTGCGTTTGCAATCGTTAAAATTGCATGTAGCCAGGCGAAAAGTGAAAAGGGCAAAACTAAGTAACAAGGTAAAATCAATAAAGACCTCTACGTGACCTTGTATGATCCTAATTATCTCTTTGTTACATAGTCCTTGAAAAAAAAGATGAAGCAGCTTGAGGAGAAGTTTGATGTACTGGATCACTCGAAGGTTGAGATGTTAATAAAAGATGATGTTCAGCTAACTGATTCGGTAAATTGAAATCCCCTACACCGAATATGCACAGCATCAGCTCTACCTCGCACACAGTCTACTACACCCAGTATAATCAACCCAGTATTCTCCATCAGTATTCTCCAGCCGTCTACTACACCCACAATATGTATCGAATATTTTATTTCCGTATATTGCCCAGTCTACTACACCCAGTCTACTACACCCAGTCTACTACCCCCACAATATGTATCTACCATTTTATTTCCGTATATTGCCCTGTCTACTACACCCAGTCTACTACACCCATTGTACTACACTCACAATATGTATCTAATACCATTTAATTTTCGTATATTGCTGCAGTACTGCAATAAAATATTAAATATATCCTTGTTATTATGATTTCGAATGTTATAGGATAAGAGAACAATTCTTATGGTTTTGAAGAAGGCTAAATGCCTGAATAAGAAAAGTATGAGGTACGATGCCGATTGGCTATTAGATTGCCTTATCCTTCGCTTGAAGAGCAAGGCTGCGTATGATCAATTGGCGACGTCGAAAATGATTCCAGTCCCTCATGTCAATACTTTAAAAAGGCTGCTGAGTGGGATGTCCACTCATTTTGGTTTCAACACATTTGCGCTTCAGGCAATTAAGCGGACTCTTACAGGCCTCCCAGACATTCAAAGAATGGGATCGGTCGTGTTTGATGAAATGTCTATTAAAGAGGCATTAAACTTTAACTCCCAGACGTTTAACTTTGATGGCTTTATAGACACAAACAGTGAAAAGAGTTCTACGATATTACCAGCAATTCACATACGCCTGGAAGAAGACGAAGTCTTAGACACTGAAGAATCGAAACTGGCTGACCATGCCTTGGTATTCGTTTTTAGACCCTACATGGCTTCCTGGATACAGCCTTTTGCCGTATTTGCCACCAAAAACTCAACCTCCGGTGAAGACCTTTACCGCTTGGTTTTGAAGGCTCTTGTATTGTTGGAAGAACACGGTGCCATCGTTAAATCAATTGTGTGCGATGGAGCGGCAACGAACAAAAAAATGTGGAGCTTGGCTGGCGTTTACGGCCACACGGACGACCACAAAGCCATTCTGAACAACGTAATGTTGCATCCAACAAATCAAGAAAAGATTTTCGTTATGGGTGACGCCCCACATCTGATAAAATGCATCCGCAACCATATATTAAACACGACCAACGTCCAAGTATTTATAATTTCATTAACAATGTAGCGCAATCGGTTTTTATTATTTTTTTTTTACAGATGTCAGGTAAACTTGTAAGCTGGACCCATGTCGAAGAGCTTTTCGCGACTGATAGCTCAACTGTCGGGGGTTTGCAGGCTTGTTCCCGCCTTACCCCAGTCCACATTCATCCAACCAACATGCAAAAAATGAATGTTTCTCTGGCAGCACAAGTAAATATTATGATTCCTCGCACTTCTATTTTATAAAAATATTAACATACCACTTCTTATATTAGGTATTATCAAAATCTGTTGCGGATTTGTTCCGGTATTACAGAACGCAAACAGAAGACGCTGCGCTTGCGCTTCGTTTCAAAGACACTGAAGGAACAGAAGAGATTTTTCGTTTGATTAACGATGTATTCGACATCATGAACGGACGATGTAGAAAGGATGCTATCTCAAGAGACGACTGGGAAGGAAAAAAAGACTTACTGTACAGAATTTTATTGCCATCATGAGTAAATAACATACGAAATAATATTACAGCGACTGAGAGAGCTGCTTACGCACATAGACGAATCTGAGTGCTACGGATGGGATTTTGAGGATGGATTTGACTGTCCACCTTTATATCCCGCGTTTGCCTCTACGTTGACTCTCTCAACATTGAGAGTCACCATACTCAGCACTATAGATTTGGTGGACGAGCTTTTGGACTTGGGTTTTCGCTACGTGCTGACGGGAAAATTTAATCAAGATTGTATAGAAGTAGAATATTTACGTCATTTCTTTGGGGTGCAAGCTTACAATAATTCTTTAAATTTTCTAGAGATTTTTCGGAATTATTCGCTCTTGTGGAGGCTCATGCAACAAACCAACTGTTTCATCATTTCTTCAGCTCTTTCGAATGCTGACACTGTACTACCCCACCAAAACTATTATTGGATCAAATGTGGATGGAGTGGAGCGCATGGTTCTGCTTTCATCCTACAAGGACTGGCTCAAAAATTTTGTATAAAAATAATTAGAAAGCTTTCGCCGCCAAAAGAGCCCAAATGAAGGACATTTTGTTAAAGGGGATTGTAATAGAGCTAGGACCCTGGGTAAAAGAAAAAGATAGCTCCACGGAAGTCAGCGACAACATCGTCTATTACATCGGGGGCTATCTGGTCTATTCTTTTGGAAAAAAAAACAAACATTGCGCTTGTTGTGTGAAGACCATGGCGGCAGAAAACGGTAGTAGTTTGCCGGATAACATGACCGCACAAACTCTGACGAAACTGAAATCAAAGGGTTGGCTAAAATGGGCGTCATTAGATTTGTTCAACCTATTGACGATTGTTGAAAAAACAATTATAAAGTTTGTAAACGAGGTAATTATTTTTTTGCGTGATGCTTTTGAAGCAATTTTAAGAGAACTCGTTGTCGATAATCTTCCTCAGGTGGGATGCCATAAACATGGAAATGAGTTCATGACAGAAATCATTTTCAAATTTATGATATTGCGTTTCAAATGTATCGCAAAAAGAAAAAGCATGGAGAAAACGGAAAAGAAAAATAGCAATGCACACACTCACGCAAAATTGTCAAAAACCTAATGTTTCCTATTTGTCGTTCAATGATTTCAATAAAATGACAAAACTTGTATCATATTATTTCATCCAATCCCGGTTTCGAAATCGAAATTCAGGCAATAAAAAGTTAAGTTAACGATGTCAAAACGCCAACGATAACTTTTTAGTTTTTACGACGCCGAAAATGTAAGCTCAAACAATACAAGGAAAACCAAAATAACAAAAATTACCGGGAGTTGTCAGTAATTCAGCAAAAAGTGTAATCCATCAGCGAAAAATTTGAGTAGAACTACACTAACTACGCCGCTACACTAACCCACTACATCATAGGAACTGCTCGCCGAGAGAAACCATGCGATTAAAAAAATGACGATCGAAAGCGAGCAATTCTTAGCCCTTGATTCCAACTTTGACCACCAGGGACCCAAATCAAAACAACAATTTTCTGCTGTTTTTTCTTAGAACTGGCAATGTGGGGTCTCAGGTCCAGTTCCCGAAATCTGGCAACTTTTTAGAAAGGGACACTGGTGTAGTCACTTTTGTAACGTTGGGCTGGTTCTCACCGGCTGGATCTGCATCTCCATCGGTGTCCGATATGATTCGGGTGAATCATTAATTAAAGGCTGATGACCCAGGAGGTCATTACATAGCCCACCTCTGTAGAGATGGCCCTCGGGGTCAGCTACACTTGACATTATTTTATGTATATAAGGAAAAAGCACAAATACAATTTATACAACGGAAAAAGAAATTATAATTTCTTTTTTCACTGTTAGAAAGTTATACAGCACATAAATAATACACAAGCATAGATGAATAATAAAAATGGTAAAAAATACCCTACGATTCACTTAGTTCCCAAGTGGCAGGTTTTTACACCAGCGGCGAATCTTAGGGTATTAACATTTTCATTATTGACATTGGAGGGGACATTCGCAAACATCAAAGTCTTCGAATTCTGAGTAAAAGATAACTCCAGCAAACGAATCAATAGAGAACTGCGAAAGGGAATGAATTGTTCTTTTTTTCTCTTTGCCAATATATTTCTGCCTAGGTTTGAGAGGGATGTGTTGATGAAATTGGTTTCAATCTTTCTCTCTCCTTCTGCGCCACTTTCTTTAAGTCTATCTGAGCCGTAGTAGCCGTAGCAGAAAATCAGGAGGGAAATGAACGAGGGGTTGGCAACTCCCCATAATCCTCGTACACCCTCGCAGAATCCTTTGCCTAATTCTTCTTCCCCTAATTCTTCTTTCTCCTAATTCATTCCCCACTTTTTAACATGAAAATATACAGGAACTTCACAATTTGTATTGAATAATAAATAAATAAAAATAAATCATCATAAAAAAAGTCTTTAACTTTTTTTATTTGACTTTGACGCTTTGACGTTTGTCACCTTGTCTCGAGCGTTATGTCGTCTGCTCTGAGTATGAAGATTATTATATGCCAAAGCTGTCTATATGATTTTCAAATTTAAAATGACTTCTACAAAAAATAACTTTTCCATTCTTGAAAGCTATGGGTCAGATTTGTCCCCACATATTGTCTTTTTATTAAAAACATCTGGCTATGTTTTTTTTCGAGCATTATCAAAAATTACTGCAGAGAAAATTCTTGACTTTCAAAAATTCATTCAAGCTCTTTTTTCGGATCAAACCCTCACAGAAGAGTTATCTAAAGAAGATAGAATTTCTCAATTTGGACCATTGTATTGGAATAAACCAGAAAAATTCATGTTCACACTCGGGGACATTGATTACATCCATGGGGCAGTTGAGGTTAGCAAGAAACTTATCGAAGGAGAAACACTTCCAACAATAAAACTTCCACAGGCTGCTATCTTTCAAACTAAAAAGACTGCTTATAGAAATCTTGCTTCCAATCCAGCACTTACACTTCCCACAAAACACTCGCTGAGAATTCACAGATGAAAGAAAAGTTGCCTACTGAGACTTCACAGATAAAAGAGAAGGAACAGTTGTCCACTGCTGAGACTTCACAGATAAAATAAAAGTTGTCCAAGCCATTCATAGCAAGCTTTAGCGAGTGGTTTGCTAAGCAAAAAGAACTCATCTTTGAAAAAACTAATTTGTCTTTTGATGAAACAAATGGCATTGTAACATGTTTAGTTTGCAATGTCAAGATCGACATATCGATGAATCTCGAAACTCAAAACTGGAAAATTTCTAATGTGACTCGCCATGTTTTAGTAAGTATAACGCTAATAAGTTCACTGATTTTAACTTATAAGCCATCCCTTTACTGTTTTATTTTCATTTATTTTAGAATTTACACAACAAAACCAGACAAAACAGTCAAGGATGTGGTCATCATAGTAAACAATTTATGGAGAGAATTGTGATTCCACAACCTGGTTCCTCCGGTGGAACACGTATTGACGAAAACCCGAGAGAGAACCGAGAAGAAAACACAAGCCATCCCTAAATCGCCTCAATTGAGATTTCAGACAGCAGCTCCGACAGTGAAGCAATCTTGGAAGAACTGTCTCTAGAAGTCGTGGAAAAGTGCACAATGAAGAAGTTTCCAATATGATGGAGGTGCCAATTCAATCTTCAGAACAGAAATCGTCAGATAACACTGAAACAAATCAACGAGACACTGAGCCAGTGAACCCCGCCAAGAAGAAAAAAGTTAATATCACTCAGAAGACTACTAGAGCACGAGGAAATTCTAAGAGTTCTCATAAAAAGGATTTTTAATTGCTGGTGGAGATGACCCGTCCAACTCCACCAGCATCAATTGGAATTCACGGGAAGAAAGAAGACGACTCAAATTAAGAAAAGCGGCAGAAACTGAAGGACAAACAAGAATAGAGATGTATTGTGAAGTGATCGACGAATTTGGACAACTTGCTAAAAGACACGGAATGTTGTCTGCACAACTTCTTGCTCTGTGTGACAGATACCGATGCTTGCAGACGATACTCAAGAACTCGCCCGTCACAGAAGAAGCCGGGCCACTTTTAAAAAGAATGCTGGAACAATCAGTTTCACAGAGTAACAAAAAGGCGAAGGGATACAGGTATATGGACGAAGCTTTAAACAATTTCTGTCTGAACACTTACATTTTGGGAGCAAGACGAATGTACGAAATTCTTTATGCTAATTTTGAAGGAGTTTTTCCTTCTCCAAGGACGATGGGTAACAAACTTGCCAAATTTCAAACTTTTGTTCCAGAAGAGTAGTTCTTATTTGAAAATATTATTTTTACCTATCATTAAGTAATTTGTTTCTATTTAAAAAAGGATCAGTCAACGTCCAAGGACTGTTGGATTAAATAAATTTAAAAAATCTACCAAAGATAGTTTCTTTGAGCGAAGATGCCACTGCCATTGTGGGGAAGAGAGAATACAACAGCACATCCAATTCATTATATGGATTCAGTCTTCCATTACAACCTAACAGACTGCCCAATTGGAAAGACTCTGTGATTGACAATACCCTCGACGCCGTTCGAATGTTTTCCACCTACAAGAGAGCGACCGTGATCATCGTTATTATGGCGCAACCTTTGGAAGACGGCATTCCTCCGATGAGAATATGCTCCTTTGGTAGTGACAACACATTTACGGCAGTCGACGTGAAAAATAGGCTGGCCACTATTGTGTCACTTTTGAAGGAGGAAGGAATTAGTGTGCTGACGTACAGCGCCGTTGGAGATTCTAGGGTAATAATTAATAAAAAAATCCCATGTATATATTTCTCAAGTTTCTAATACAATGAGAAATAAATTGAGTCGATGTTTCTTATAAATTACGTCAACATTATTCTCTAGGAACTGAAATCGCTGCGCGAAATGCTTCAACTTGGAGTGGTTCAGCGTACCAATGACAGGAAAATTTTCTCATGAAATACTTGCCCTTGGTTTGTCGCTACGATTGATAGTGATTCGCCTATTCCAGTTCAGGATACAGTTCATGAGAGGGCCAAAATGCGTACTCGGCTATTAAGGGACGACAAACCGATGCCATTTGGAAACTTTATCGCGTGTAGGGAAAATTTAGAAACTCTCTGTGGATTGGTGACCAAAGATAAACATTTACTCAAAGAACGTGACTTACTACCCGAAGATAAGATGAATTACGATGCCGTCGGTCGGCTCAGCCGCCCAGAAATTCGTGATCTTCTAAAGCAACATGTTGCGGGGTCCGAAGGGACAGTTTTCTATCTTAAACTGATGGAGTATACTACAACGAGCTTTCTTGACAAGCAATTGACTCCTTTACAACGCATTTATCGTATATGGTTCGCCGTTTTTTCCACCCGATACTGGAGGTATTGGATGATGTGAGACAAAATTTATACCTTTGAAAAGCATTTTTTCACTGGGAACGCTTATCAATGCTTGGGGCTGAATGTTCATTCATTAGTTCTAACAGAACTAAGACTGCAGAAGCTGTAACTCACAGAACTGTTTTTGCCTTGGTCTTTTGGCAGCCAACAGTGTGAGACGTACTTTAAAGCTTTGAGATCGTTTACACCGGTGGGAAGTACCCAGACTAATTTTACTGTCGGGGAAGTGATTACAAGTCGTGGATGGAAGGTAAAGATAACTTGTTTTGTCCGTTTTCTACTGCTCAAATAATGAGACCTTTGTGTGTTTGTTAGGTATATGCCAATCTCATTACAACGGCCGAAGGAAATGATCATGGAATTAAATATCCACGACATATTGCGCAACTAGAGCGGTTTGGAGGAACTAAACGTGCTATGGAAAATATGAAACACCCAACAAAGACCGAAATCATAGATACAATTAAAAGAGCATTGCAAGATGCTAAGTCGGAACTAAACCTCCTGGGAGTGTTGCTCGATGACCGTTATAGAGAGTGTTTTAAATATGATCCTCGTCTGGCTGTTTCGTCAAATATTTCTGAATTAGAAGACATCACCGGCCCTCAAACTGACGATTGTGATCAGGCTGACTTTGAAAGGGAGGATGAAATCGACGGTGAGTTAGACGAAAGGGATCGACATGACATTGAAATGCTAAACATTCTTTTTGAGGCTGAATTTCCTGATTTCACCAATCGATTGAGTGTAGCTAAAACAAAACAAAAAACTGTCGATCCTCTATCTCTCCCCTTAGAGAAAACTCAATTTGTAAAAATCCCTGACAAGTACAGCAAATTGAGAATTGTAAAAAAGAGTGTGATAGTTTGGTTTCTGGAGCATGGAGTTCGACGCCTCAGTAATGACAGGACCTATCGGGTTAGGGTCGCTTCACCTTATGTCCAAAGACAGCACCTCATAGTGAAAGCAGTGGAGAAAAGAATTGTGAGGATTGGAAATTGGTGTGTTTTTAAAATAGAAGACGATTGCCCTTTGGCTTATTTATTCTTATTGGGTAGGGTGTTATCTTTTTCTCTCCTTGTTGGAAGGAAAAAAGAATTGGATAAACGAATTTTGGAATGAGAATATGATGGTGACCAAAAAAATGTAAGTGCTTTATGCATTTGGTATCAAGTCGTGTGGGATTCAGACGAAAAAAATATCCAATCTGAATTAAAAGACATCACAGTCTCTTCCCATGGTTTTCATCCTTGTGAAACTTACGTATGTAGCGTTCCGCCTCCTACTATTGATCCCAAGAATTCCCGCTTATGTCTGAGTAGGGATGTAATAAATAACCAGCCTATGTTTGTGAAAGATTTGATGCTTTCTTAACATATTTGGATGGAAATAAATGCCTAAAAGAACGCAATAAAATATTAGAATCTTTCTTTTAATTTTCAGAATCTCGTAGAAACTTTAGAATCTTGGCGGAATCCTATAGAATCTTCGGAATCTCCAAAATATCATGGAATCTCCAGAATCTCACGGAATACCAGAATCTCACGGAATCTTTAGAATCACATAGAATCTTTAAGATTCTGAATCCTCGTACACCCAAATCCTGAGTTGCCAACCCCTCGGAAATGAATTCATATAAGGAGAGATACAAGTCATACAACATACAGCCACTAAAGAAATGAGACATCAGCAAGAGATGTCCGCCTCCCGTTCAGATTGGCCTTCGGGGTCAATATAATGGAAAAGCAAAAAATCAGAAAACTTATGAAGAGCAACTAGAGAAAGAGACAAGAAAGAGAAAAAAAACAAAAAAAAAAACCAAAAAAACCAAAGAGCATGGAAAACGTGTATGATGTGTATAACAGTGAATATGATGGAAAATAGAAAGAGAGAAAAACGTAAAGGGAAAAAGAGATAAAAAAAAAAATGTAAAGACATAAAGTTTCAGGAAAATCGATTGGTGAGAAATGTTTCTGCCGCTATACGAGGGTGACTTAACTTCATATTTCCTCTTGGAAAACCAGAAAACAAAAGAAATAAAAACCAGTCTAACTGTTTCCAACATTTAGAACTGCACTAAAGAAGTTCGGCCTGTTACGGCGTGAACAAGTAAAGTATGATGCATGTACACTGTTAAAAAGAATACGAATTACTCGCATGTTCTTACCCCGTAAAAATGTACCTATAGAATAGAAATTTTCGTATCTCTGTACGAAAAACTCGTTTTTGTTCACAAAATCTGAAGTTAAAACTACGAAATGTCCTGCAGTACGAATTTTAGAGGTTTAAAACACCAAATAATATGTATTACAGTTGAACCCAAGATAAACAACTAAGAAACAGTTAATCCTCAAATCAACTGTTTGTTCCTCCAAAAGAGACATCAAAATGCCATTCTAATTTTTTTTTAAATCGGACGTAATAACACATTCAATCTAAAACGTGTGATGATTGTGTTGTTGAAAATATATTTTTTTTAAAATTGAGGCTCGAGTTTATGAGTTCTCGAGTAGTGCAATGTAATAAAAAATGTTCACGAAATAAGTGCTCGTGGAAATTTTTTTTAATGCGCATTCTTGTGATGGCAAAATGAGTCAACTCAAGATAGAAGCACGGACAAACAAAACAAGTTGCATCAATTCAACTTTGTTCCATAATAGATAGTCATAAGGTCATAGTTGCCCATATAGACATTTGGCTTTGTATGCCAGGATGATGCAGTTGTGTTGTATGCCAGTAGTTGAGAAGGTCTTTGATCACATGCCCGATCACATCCATGACATATCCAACATTTACATAATTTAATTTTTGTTCTGATAGCAATATAAACTATAAGTCCCCCTTTTCCTCTACTTTATCAGAATTTTGGAATTTTCTTTTTTTAAGTCTAAGTATGAAATAAAAAAAAGTTTTTTAAAACTTTTCCTTAAGCTTTTTTACTTTCGTAAGTAAAAAATGTAATCTGCGATGTCATTTAATTATAGTCTAGATATTGTATATAACGATTCGTATAGTGGTAAGAGTACTCGTCTTTGGTGTGATAGGTCTTTGGTTCAGAAGGGGGGTTTTTAGAAAATTCTAAAATCAATCCAAATAATAGCTTAAAAATGGCAAATAAGCGCCAAGAATTAGCGTATTCGACTGTTTTATCTAGAGGAGGTTCGCAGAAGAATGTTAGTGAGGCGTGACTCATACCGTTTTGTGGAAGAGGTAGAATTTATCTGCGTCTTTTAGAATTCCTTAGGCTCGATTTCGCTCGAGAGGATGGCCGAAGCCAAGCGTGGTTCGTCTATCGTCCCGTACAAATTGGGTGACAAAATCCCATATTAATAGAAATGACAATTTGTTCATTTTCCAGAGCACGGTGTATAGTTGTGGGACAGAAGATGACCCTTTCTGAACGGTTTGGATTGCTGAATACAAAGACCAACAAGTGAACCCATGAAATCTGAAAACTTATTGTTAAACACGGAAATAATAGAAATATAAATGCAAGTTACGAACGCAAGATTCACCACATCCGCGTAATCAAACTTTCATTTTTAAAAACGGTTGCTTTCAAGTCACTCTTGGCCGCTGTACTATCCCCATGCTCCAGAACAATACAATCGCAGATTAATCCCCAGTAGAATAATGTTCTTTAATGATGCTGTACCATCCCCAATACAGTAAATAAGACATCCCGAGATCCACTCATAACAAATAACTAATTCATGATCGTCGCGTCCTTTCTTTCATCTCCCCTGTCTTTTCGAAAATGAACATCTCGGTAGCTTACGAGACTTCACCGAGAACTATTATTTTGTTCAGGAACCATTTCCTTGGACCACTATATTTCATGGCATTGTAAGAGGTTAAAAAAAAAGTTCTTCATTCGGATGAGGATGACATCCAGATAATCACGGAGAAAACCCCAAAACTTGTTGCCAGTGTAAAAGTGACATTAGGAATATCAGGGAGTCTAGGCTCATTTTGAAAAGGGAGAGGAGAAACAAAGACAAAGGAAAACTACTTTTCGGTCGTAAATTCAGTTCACAACCGAACGAGTGAGTTCATCAGTACTATTGACAAAGTCTTCCACGAAAGAAAAAGGACCAAAATTACAGTATTCACTTATATCGGCTTTCTCAATGTTACGGCTGTTTTGTTTTTCTTCCTAAACCGAAAGTCATCGTGCTTTTCCGTATAATTAGAATGAGACATTCCCTTCTACATCCATTCATTTTGCAATAATCATTAATTTCGCAATGAAAAAAGGGAATGCGAACAATTAGCCAACTGTACGTTTAGTGAAAATGGACCAATGAAATTAAATTCTTAGAATGCCGGGAAAGGGGGAAGAATCTAAAGTTTCTGGCACATCAGCATGTATTTTACTCTCTTAAAACTACATCGCGAGAGAAAAAAACGACAAATGCTGGTAAACATCAGCAATCCTTGTGACATTCACCGACACTTGACGTCCCGATTTTGATATCCCAGAGCACGGCCTGGGATTTTTAAGCATATATAGAGAAAAAAAATGACGAAAGAGATGGAGAAAGACGGGGGAAGAAAAAACAAAACAAATAAAACCAAAACGACGTCAATTATAGCGAAGCTTTCAAGCGATATCTAAATTTGTTCCGTTTTTGGCGTTCTGCATATTATACCAGAGTCCATATTTTCTTCCCGTAATAATATGTATGGCTAGGCCAGAGAAAACAGAGATAGGTCAGCCCAATGTTAAATTTGGAAACAAACGGACTGTGTGTCACAGGTTCGATCCTCTGAAAGTGCACTTTGCGAAAAAGTTTTGAAACCAAATTGGAACTTATTGGTTTTCATTTTGGCATGCTTGAAAGTTGACACTTTTAAAAAGGCATACATACAGACACACGAAAATCGATTCAAGGCCAAAAAAAGAACATTTTTGAAAAATTGGTTCTAGGCTGAGAAAAGAACGCAAAGGGCGCTGAATACCCTCACGCACAAGGACACTATTTTCCCTATGTGTGGCAAATCTCTGTTTTCTCTGGTCTAGGCTTTCTTTAACTGACCGGTAGTAAGAATGCTTTACCTTCCGGTTATTCGGTGTGTGAACCTACTGACACTGCACCAGCACACGCATCTCACTGGTGCTGTAGCGAACACATTCACCGGATCGACTTCGTCCTGCTACACGTACTGTATACTCTCCATATAAGAAGGAAAAGAAACGTTTTCAACTTCCGTACCCAGCTGGAAAAAGTAAATATCCCTAGCTTGAAAAATCTAATTCAAGAACTGGATTCTTGTGCAGTAAGAATGGTCGTCATTTATTCTCAGGCCAAGAAATTAATTGCCTTAGCGGACGTAAAAAAATAATCAGATTCCCAAAAAAACAAAAAAGCTAGAATCCAGATGGAGTAAAACACTAATAAACACAGCTACGGGAAGGAAAATTGAAAAGAATTTAAATAGCCAATGTAACTTTGAAGGGAAACGACATATACCCCTTTATTCTGAAATGAAAAGAAGGGAAAAAAAGAAACAGCAACTCTTCGTAAAGAAAGATCCTAACTTTGCCGTCGGCAAATAAAGAAACAGAAGACTCGGAGAAAATAAAGAATTTAATAAATGTGAAACCCACAAACTGTACCCTTCACAAGGTGGAGAAAAACAAATAAGCGAGGAAGAAGAGGAAAAAGAAACCACTTTCTAACTTTATCTTTTCATAAATCCTTTTCCGTTGTATGATAATTTTACTTCAGCATCCCCACCTCCTGTCAGTATCCTGCATACTTTTATTCCCTTTAAGTAAAAAAATCCATGTCATCATGCTAATGTGTCATCGCAGAATATCTGCCAACCAATTAAGTGGCCAAAATATTTCTTTTCTTAAAAACGAAAAAAACGAGTTACCGGCAAATACCCCCAGGATATTTGACGATATTCTCTTCCAAGGCTGCCGGAATTAAAGTAGTGATAAAATTTTTTTGTGGGTTTTTTCTTTAAAAAACTCGTTCGCGCCAGTAAATTTGCTGAAAAAATCGATTATTTTGATACAACAACTGTAAATGATATTCCAGGGGCAAAATAAAAGAATAAAACAGCAACAAAGGCCACCATTAACCTCTTCAAACGACTTTCCCCATTCTCTGTCAATGGTATTCTATGCTATACCTCTTCAAACGACTCTGTCGTGACTTTTTTAAATCCTTTTCCACTTCGTTTTACACATTTTCGCCTCCTATGGGCTTATTATGGACATTTACATCCCCTTTTTACTTGCAACTTGATCCGGAAAATAAGAAATAAGGTAATAGATCTGGAAGGAGGGGGAAGAAAAATTGTGAAAATTAGCTTCATTCCGTCTAGCATATTAAGCGCTTTTCCCGTTGTAGCTTTTTAAAAAATATTACCGTTTGCCAATAGGGACAGTTTCCTCCAAAAATCTGTATCCTCTTTTTGAATTCTCACCTGTGCCTATGTGAGGCGATAAGACTTAATCCCAGCCTCCGACTGTTTCTCTAGCCGAGTGACGAAATTAAAACATACACATTGGCCGTACTAATCATTCGTGCGAATCTGCATTCGCCTCAGAAGATGGCATTTAAATAACCCTTTAACTTCAATCAACAAGGTCACGCACTGCTTTCGTCACTCCCTTGTTTCACGACATGCAAGTTGCACTTTCCATTCAGAAAAAGTTCAAATTGATGGTAGCCTGATTGAAAACAGATTTCAATTTGACTCTTTTTTGTGCTTTCCTGAGAAAAAGTGGAAGAAAGAGACGAAGAAAGCAAGAATTTGGCATATTTAAAGCCGATAGAGAATCTTTGGACAATTTTCTTGTTCGTTTTGCCCCTGTAACATATGAGTCCCTTGTTTTAAAAAAATATTCCCCATCTCTAAAAAAACAAAACAAATAAACCGCTCTCTTTTGAAACATTCCACATATACCCAACTAACGGACATAAAATCGGTTCCGTAAGCGTACAGAAAACGGCTGAACGGTTAAGCTCAAATCGAAATTCCGTGAGTTACTATTGTGATTTAACTGCAACACATCATTCGTGGATTGTCTTTTTATATGTGTTTCGTTTATCCTATGTGCTAGGAACCGCCTGCGGGTTTTACCGTTTCGAAAATACCTTTATTGTATATTTGACAGTAGAGTAGGAAGGGGTTACATATAAAACCAAAATAGTGACCGGATGAGTATGAAAACAAAAAAAGCTATTTTCAAGACTTTTTCCTCAAAATTTTTCTTCATCGCCATAGGAAATTGAATTGAAACGAAATTGCAAATGAAATAAAGGAATCATTTTTCGTCACCCGTTTCGCTATCGTTCATTAGGATTCCAAATAATAAAGTAAATTGTTTTATTATAATTAAAGGATTATTTAAAGGATTGTAAAATTCTCTTTCAACTATAATTTCGTGTAACTCTCTCGGGTATTAAACTGGGAAAGTAAGTGAAAGTGATAATTGATCTTAATGAGTGGTTATCCACAATGAAATAAGCCATTGCTATTGGTGGTTCCAGATGTATCCGAATCCCCAGGCGCATCGCAAACACACCCAATTCTTAGTGTACTAGAAAAGTGGAAAGTAACTCCAATAGTCATTGGTATGACATTCGACAATACTGCAAGCAACACCGGTCGTTGGAAAGGAGCTGCGACTGCAATTGAAAAGTCTAGTGGATGCTCAACATTCTATTTCGGTTGTCATAATCACATTAATGATCTTCGCGTAAAGCATTCTGCCAATGCATGTGTTTGTAAGTAATGTGTTTGTCTATTTGATATATATTCTGTTGTATTTTTTTATTTTTTTTAAAATAATGTGTTGTACATATTTTTAATAATTCGTTGTGTTGTATAGGCTATATTTTTAGAATTCTGCATTTTTAATTACTAGATTAACGACACTCCAACCTCGCCAACAACCACCACCTCAGCCCCGAAAATTTTAACCGAGGCCGAGGGATTCTTAAGCGACGACGAATTCGAAGAATCCATTTGCCTCGTTGATTTGAACACGACATCTTACCCTGACTCGATGCCCAGCCTCGACGCCTCGCTCAGACTCGGACCCCACTCAGCCTCGACGACTCGCCCAGCCTCGCCAATCCCTCCCCCTCTATCGCCTTCCGAATCGATAGCTCCCAGCGCGCACGCACCAGCTAACCTGGACCGCTAGTCAGCTCACCTAGCCCGCTAACGAGATCACCTTCACCGCTAGGCAGCTCACCTGCAACTACCAGGCCTGAACGATTTCACCAAGACTGGCTGCAGCGCATAGGTAGAGCAAGTGAACCGGGATGTTCGCGACATTAGGATCAAGATGCGTAAGGCAGAGGAAAAGTTGAGAAAGTGGGAAAAAAATGTTATGCAGTAAGTTTCTTTTTTGCTTTTTTTTATATTAATTTTTTTTGTGTAAAAAAAAAGAAAATTAATGTTATTAGAAAAGTTACCCTGTTTTTTTTAGCGCTTGAGTCACCTTGCTGACACATGAACTGGAAGAGGCGACCGTAAGGAAGATCCTTGAGGACCTAGATAGGAAAATAGGAAGAGTGATTTGGTGAAGGCTGAGTTAGTGCAGAAGAAAATGTTTAAGTGATAAGGGCTTTTAAAAAAATATTCTTTGAATTGTGTAAATTCTTTTATTTGTGTAAATTGTCTTTTTTTATGTGTATGTGTGTTGTATGTATGTGTATTGTATGCTGGCCGGATATACACCCATCTTCTGTCTATATAACAACAGCGGCAATTACAATAATGTGAGAATCAGTATTTCTATCCGTAAAAAATGGGGTTATTGAACGAGTTTCTATCAGCAAACTTCCAGCAGGTTTTTTTGTACCAATATTGGACATCAAGGATCAACCAGCAACATTAAGATGGAGAGCGAATTCTTTCAATTTTTTTCTAAGTCTGGTCCACCGATGTTATCTACCTACGACATGTGGACAATGCTTCAACTTTCACCGATTACAACTACCAGTCTATCATTTCTGATTTACTGACTGGTAGCAGTGGGGGTAAGCACCTTGTTCGACTGTCCCGTGATGGGAAACTCAGTCAGTATTGCACATGTGAATCAACAGTTACTTGCTTCCACATAATGGCTGCTATGATTTCTATTGATTATTAGAATCAGCCTCGCAATGATAAGCCTAATTTAATACGTTACCGCAAGAATGGGAAGAAGAGAACTGATTCCGAGTCAGGGATGAAAAAGGAGTCAAAACTTTAAACAAGTACAGAAATATGAAAAGAAAAGAGGCACAGGTATGACCCTTAGTATTCTAGTGGGTATTTTCATCCGTGATAAGACTGCGTTGGTCCAACTAAAGCTATATCTGAGTCTGACAGTGTTCATGGTAATAAATCTGTTTTCATAATTAGACTTGTTAAGAATTTCCAATTAACACCCTCATAATATTATTGAAATTTTTATAGAATCAGAAAAGTTATTAAATGGAATGATAAGATAAAACAAAAGAAGAATTGCCGAAGTGTAAAGTAATAGAATGAGCAAACACAAAAATAATTTGTTTAAATACAATTAATTCAAAGAGAACTTCGGTGATAAAGCAGTTAATAGAACATCCAATAATCAGTTTTGTAATTGGATTAGAAACAAAAAAAAGAGAGATTGCTTTGCTTAGCAATAGAGATCAGACTACTTTTACAAGTAGTTGAGAGAGAGACGACTGAATAGCGTGGTGTCAGCAGACAAGTGAGAGAAATAAGGCAGAAGAGGGGGAGCTATACTAGCAGACCAGGACGTCTCCCAGATGTCGTGTGCTGCCGTCTGCTGGTTTGTATGTTGTACAATTCTAACACTCCTCCTAAAACATATAAAAACACAGAATCAATGGGATAAAAAGAATTGAAACATTAAAAAGAGAGCAATAACAACATGTTAACAAGCAAAAATTTATTAAATGAGATGTCTGAGTTTTTCTTGACGAAAAGAATATTGTATCTTGACTGTGTTGATCTTATTTGTTGATTGTTTTTTTAAACTTCGAAAACAAATGAAAGTAAAATTGAATTCAGGAACGCAAAAAAATGATCATACATGATTCATCATAAACAATAGATAGAAACAAATAGAAGCAAATTGAGTAGATTTCTTCCCGGCCATCTAATTGGGAATTAGAGGAGACTAGAGTAAGTAGGGACAGATTTGTTTTGTCTCCTATAGGGCTTTTTTACATCGCGAAAATCCGACTTTCAAAATCTGGCAACGCATGCGTTTTGTAGTTTTTTCCGTTCTTATGGCAAAGGCCATAAGAAAATTTAAGTGTCTTCAATAAAATAAATCTAGTATTTTTAATTCGGAATATTTCTTCACCCCCCCCCCCCCCCCCCCCCCCCCCCCCGCCAGATACAGCTGCAGGTCGCAGGCGCTTCAAGTGTTGGTCGACGCGTGCGTTGGGGGTGACACTGTTGTAGATGTAATAGGCTTGTGACGTCGGAATACCAGCTCGAACAAGACCCATAGTTTTTAGGAAATGTAGTAACAATTGCCTTTGCTAAATTTTATGTTAAATTGATGATATCATTTTGATACTTGTCAGTAACCGGAATTTTAACCTTTTGTTGCGATATTTCTGCACAAGTCTTCATTAGAATTTAACAGGGAAATAACATTTTAAAACAATCCTGGGGATAATATGAAATTATCCCTGAGGGTAATGTTCATTCTTATGAATATCTCGCCTACAGCCGAAAAACTCCAATCTTCAAGGGATGCAGATGTAGATTAAAGCAATTGGTATTCCGTTCTGCGGCAGTAAACCTCAACCTTTTCAGCTATCTCACGAGAACTCGTCTTGCGGATTATCGAAAATGGAAATAACGTCAATTTCTTTGCTGCCATGCACTCCGCAAGGTGACTCCTCAGTTGTTTTTGGATCGTACAGTCTTGTCGCAGGATTTTCACAATTTGGTAAACTCGTTGCAAAGGCAATTGCGAAGACTCCACAGTCAAATTCATTGCCTTGCCGCTGAAACGTCTTGACTAAGTAAGTCATTTCTTTTTCGGGGTTTTTTAGGAGAGAAGACATACAACTAAGGACATGGGCGTTATCCCACGGAGTCCTAGGCATGCTGTCATAGACCAGTACGTGTTCTGGTTGACTGAATCCCTTGGCAACTAAGACCCAGTTACAAAATATTGGTAGCCAAAATGAAAAATGGTTAACATTGTTTATGATTATGATTTATGATGACCGCGGACCCAAAGCAACCCATCATCAAAGTAAAAGGCGCTTCTATATTCCGCTCTTAAAGGATCTTTGTTCGACGCCGCACCAAGTGCCGATTCTTTCCCCTCTTAAAATCAATTATTTTTTCATAGTTGGAAAATGTACGTATGTTTGAATTCAAACATTAACTAACTGACCCATTTTTGTTTTGAATAGAACAAAAAATAAAATAAATTCTAGGGAAGAGTCAACATACTAGACATTAGGTGGCATGGATGACGATTAATTGAAAATTTATTAAAAAATTTTATGCTCCGATCTCCGAAGGTATGACCAGAAGGCATCTAGTTTAGGGTGGTGTATTGGTAAACTAGTCATATACTTTTTCTGGTAACAGATACGATGGATACGGTACCGATACCTCATTGAGAATTAAATTAAGCTGTAAAATATAGCTCCGGTTTCAGATGTACTCGGATACCTATTGGCTACAATGACTTCTCCTATTCGGCCTATGGCTTCACACAAAATATTAATTGGTGATTCTCCACTAATATTGTTGCATTGGACGGAACAGGTTCTGTTGGCGTATCAGAGGACATATTGGTGATGTAACGAAGTAATTTTAATATTTGTTCTAAAGAGATATCTAAAGTTGTTCTAGATGTCGGTTATCGAGAGAGGTAAAGACATCTCCGTCAAAAATGTCATTTTCTATACAAAATTACAACAACATATACAAATTAAGATTAATACAGGAGCTATAATGTTTTAGATTGACGAAACTTTTAAAATTTATAAAATCTAATACAATAACAAAACCATTTTAGAATTTGAAAACTGTTTTTTGTTTATGATGTGTTTACGATCTAAACTATGTGGCAAAGAGAGATAAATAACAAATTAGAAATTTGATCGAAGTTTCTTACAACCCATTGTAGTTCAAATTCAGCGATACGTCATAATGAAGTGATGCTGCAATTAGTTGTCAGTTCAACTTCAAAGGAATGGAAATGATCACGTATGGCGCTAAACTTTCTAACACTAAGAATGTTTGACTCAGAAGGAAATAATTTTTCCACGGTTGAAAATTCAGGAAGTAAAAATGCAATAATTTTACTTTTACTTTCAACTAATAATCCTATTACTTTGACATAAGTCGCAATTTTTACAAAATTACAAGGTTTCAAAATTGTTTCGTCTAAAGAAAAATGAATTAGGCCACTAAACAGTTGTATTTTCCATGGCCGAATTTTACTTTTTTGGTATAAAAGATATCTTTGATAGTCTACGATCGAATTGCAAGAACAAATCTGCAAAACGGATAAAGTGATGTTTTTGAAAATTTATTTTCACTTGAGCTAACCTTTTAGCAATGTTATCATACACTTCGAACTTCATACACCAATATCTCATTGGTGGATCTTGGGATCTAATGATTTCGGCATATAGTGCACCATATGATGCATCTTGTTTTTTCTTTGGACATCAGGGAACGCTAAACGAAAATGTTCGAAATACCGTAAAACCAGCATTTCCAAAATGACTGTGTATTCGATCGTTATAAACGGGGGGGGGGGGGTGCGGGTGTGTTGGGCAATTGCCATAATGTGTCTTAGAGTTAAGATGATTGCAATTGAATGTTTCCTTCAGGAATTTGTCACCGATTAACAGTAGGTAGTTTAGAAGACAAAAGTTTTTGCATAGACGTTCTATTAACATTGGTAATAGAAAATGGGACAACCCCTCCACAATTAATAAATTCAAATTCAACAAAATAGAAAATCTACTTTCATTGAGTATACTCTAGTACTTGTTTTCCGTTTTTGAAATTTCATTTATATCTCTTTTTGCCGCAACAGCAGCTTCATTGTAGTCATTACAATATCTCAATACAAGGTCATCTATTCTACTTATAAAATTAAGGTCAGGTCGTTTAATTGAACAAAGGTGGCAACATTTTTCTGCAGAAGGACTCGTGAACCCCCCATTTCATGAGCTCTTTTCGTATCCGCACAGACAGAAACTATATTTCCTCTAATACGGAAATTCTCTAAACCACCTACTCCCAATAGCATCCTTTAGCAGACTCCAACTCATAGTACTCCAACATAACTTGCGCATAATGAATCCAAAGTTATCCTCAACAACATTCATAGTCTTACAAATAGTGATACGGTGTATATGTTATCGTAGTGGCAAAAAAAACAAGGTGGCAGGTTTAAGTTTGAAAAGCAAAACATTGCCTTTTGGTGTATCTTTAATTTGGAACCACATGGGTTTACTACTTTCAGATCATCATAAAAAATTTGAATTCTTACTCCACTAGGAAATTTTTTAAGAGTGGATGAGATAGATAATGATCAGTATCTATGTTATTTCATATTTCTTTACCAGAGCTGGTTCATACTCAAGAAGCTTGATTCTGTAGAAGCCATTAAAATGAAGCCAGAGTGGCTTCTTAGTGCTGGCATCTTGACTCACACTAATGGCCTATTAGTAATCAATATCTTTCATTTGAAATGGCTGTGGGAAAGAGAGACAGCATAAGAAAAATTTGGAATGGCCGCAAACTTTATATGAAAAAAATTAGAAAGAACGAATAATACAACAAACCGTGCTATTTGGGACGGGGTTTAGGTTGGACATCGTGGTTTTATGTAGCAGAGTTATAGATGATGGTATAACTATTTATATGGAAAGGCCTTCCATTGCCTTTTTCGCCTGGAAGTGTTCCGGACCTTAGTTGCAGAGCCACAGCGGGTGTGTTGGGAAACGCAGTTTTTCCTTGTTTTCTTCTAAGTCCAAATGTTCTCAGAAAAACCTGGCTTTGTCGTCTGCACAAGGAAAAGCTTAGGAAAAGTCAGAAATAATACAAAGTAAACAACACAATGTTTAAGCCATCATAAAAAAACTGCAAATTAAGTGTAAGGCAATAGAAAAGTTTGTTATTTTTTTTAATTTGTATTGTATTGTAATACATTTCCAGATGTGATACAGACAATTTTAATATAAAAAAAATCAACTTTCCTTTCATTAAGAATTTTTGGGCTATTTTAAAGTTAGTTTGGACTTAAAGATATAGAATAGATAGTTTGATAGTAATTTTAGTTTAATAGATAGTTTTATAGATAGTTTGGACAAAAAATTTAATATGAGATTGAAAAGGAAGGTAAAGTGTATCTTCAAGAACATTTGGTTTGTCACGGAACTTGAGTTGTTCTTGTACCTGATACAGAAGATAAATATGAAAGGTGTAGGGGAGACCGGGGCTATATGGGACAGGGGCTGGATGGGACATTGCAGTTTTCTGCATGTTCCCTTAATTTTTTTTTAAATAATTTTTGTACTATACATGGGTATTAATACAACGGATATTGACAAAAAATTTCATTGAAATCTCCTGAGTACTTTTTTAGTTATAAGTAAAAATCTATATTTTTTTTTTGGGAGGGGAATCACGGAAAATGTTTAAACTAAAATAATTGCATTTTTCATGAACGTAATTGAAAAACGAGATCGGCCACTCGATGTGGAATTCATTCTACTTTTTTTTGGTGTAAAGTGAATTTGTGTAGCTATTATAGTTAGGTTGTAATAATTAAAAATATGCGGAAAGTCACGCGGGGCAAAATGGGACATTTCAATTGGGGATATTTGGGACATGTTCAGGCCAGCCCAAAAGGGCGGAGCCTAGCACAGCCTACGGCGATTGCACTTCTGATGTGCTTAAAAATCGATTATCAGTAGACGACGCATTAGAAGTAGTAGAAAGAAGTATTAGAAGTAGACGACGTATAGTCGTGTCACAAAAGTTACACTCAAGTTTTAAGTAAAAATACTAGGCAAATTCACTAAAATTTATTGTTTTAATACAATGTATAGACCGCCAATAACAACAGAAATGAGAGGTCATCGAATAAGTGGAGCCCAAAAGTGTCTGAGTAATATTGATCAATACTTGAACTCTGTCGTGTATTCTGATACACAAAATTTTACGTAAGTACTTGTTATTTTCAGTATATTATTTGATAAATTGTCCTGCAACTATTTTTTTTGTAACGCATTTACAGATATGACGCTAAAGGGACAATTTCGTTGGACTTTGGCTCTGAAAGGGAATCCAGTACCAAAGTTATGGTTTGGGGTTCCATTTCATCATCAACTCCAATGGCTTCTTTGTGCAGAGTTAATGGGAAGTTTGATTCTTCAAAGTACAAGGACATCCTACAACAATATGTTCTACCGTTGTCTACAAACATTCCATTAACCAGCATCGGACTTGTACATGACTGGTATAATTTTGATTTCTCTTTAGGCCTAATGTACTAGCTACATAACACTCGCATTAACTTATAATTAATTTTCTGATCAGGTATCCTGTTCATCGAAGCAAAGCTGTAGTTGAGTTTTTATCTCAACATCACAATATTTCTGTCCTTGCATGGCCAAAGTATTTTGGAGACGTCATGCCTCTTGAAGCAGTTTGGTTGCAGATAATGGCTGGATTAACAGCAGGAAATGTCAAAGCTAACAATTCCAACACCTTATGGAGGGAAGTCCCAGTTATGTGGCAAAAGGTCTGCAGCGATGTATTCTTAAAGAAACAACTTGAAGAGATTCCATCAAAGCTCAACAACATTGTATCGGATGGTTTAACATATGTTGATTAAGAACCTGGCATAATTGAAATACTGTATTGATGTATGATGTATTGACTGAATTGATGTATGATGTCTTGAATCTTTATATATTCTGTATTGACTGTATTTTGATATCATACAAATTAATGTCTTGTTATCATACACATTGATACATTTCACATCATCACTAGACTTTATTGATTCTCGATTACAAGGTGATTTTAAATTAAAGATAAGAAGTTCAACACGAATCTTCAGCTCCATCTCCACGTAGTTTCCATTATGAACCAGTGCTATACCTAATTGGTTTTTTCACTTCGCGACGTTTCCGCTGTAGTTGAAGATTAGGGTAATCAAGAGTGCGGGGAGGAATATAAGCCACATCATCAGAAGAGCTGTGAACGTCGTTATCTTGCACCTACAGTTGAAAAGTATTGGTTTAATAAGTATTTTCTTTATGACAAAACGATACTGAAAAATCATCTTACATTTTGGTTCCTTTGTACGTTTGATGCAATGGCTGTTACAGGACAAGGATCATTTTCTTAGTTTGATTTACGTACCTAAATTAAAATGGATGTGTTTTACGCAAACGAAATTAAATGTCTTATTTTATCATATTGTTACCGATCTATTCGACTTCCTTTTAACTTCAATGCACTTTCCTTCCGCTGTCTTCTACAGCTTGCTGTTTTCCTTCAACAAACGTTTGTTTTCTTTTAGCACATTCTTTTTGTTTGACTCATTCAACATCTGTTTCTGTTCTTTTGCGACTTTAGCATCATGAGTTTCCTTGAGAAGTTGAAGTTCATTTTCATCAGTCAACACTCTTGATGACCCTCTGTTCTTTGCTCTAGGGTTCCTTGGTCCAGTCTGATCGACTCGTGAATGAGGTAGAACTTCATCTGGGGATACATGTGTCCGAGGTGCTGCAATACGACGCAGTGCAACAGGAGTAAATTGAGTCTGGCTAACGAAGGGTTCCACACCTGATTGTAAAGATATTTCGCTTGAAGAAATCGGAACGTCTGCAGATGTTTGAGATATCTCAGGGGCTTCATTGATTGTTGCAATATTAGTTGGGGTTTCAGTAGCACTTGGTCCGATTATTGGAACTAGAGTTGCAGTGCCAGTAGAATGATAGGTCAACAAATATCGAGACACTACATTTCCTTGAGAGGATGAAATTGATGGTTGAAATGTAATGTTCATTTCAATATTTCCTTAACATAATGAAACACACATTACTGTTGTTGCCATAACATACATACATTTATTTAATATGTACCTGAACTTGCATTCTCAAGACGGACAACTGTTTCTGGAATTAATTCGTCTTGTTCAATACTTGTGGTCTGTGGAACAGTTTGTTGTGTGGCTGTTGCTGCTGGTTCAACAGGTGGAGGAACTAAGAATGTATAAATGAAAATCAATTAACAGAGAAACAAGTTTAATTAGATGTAATTGTAGTTTACCAGTAGCCAAATCGGTGACTTGTGCAGGGGCAAAAAAATATTCTGGGATTGCGAATCTGTTGAAAGGGTGAATGCCACATGCAGCAAATGCAGCCTTTATGTTTTCAACGGTAAAACGACGCTCGTAGGGACCTTTTGTTAAGCCAGGTACGTCGTAAATGGAAATTCTCTTTCCCGGATGGAGCCTCATCCAATCACTGTGTGCGTGTTTTAAGTCACCTTTCATAGGGCCAAATAAACCCCTGTCGAGTGGCTGTGTGACGTGAGAGGTGTGCGGTGGCAACGTGAAAAGTACGATTCCAACCTCTTTGCAGTACTTGACAACTGGCCAACTGATGTGGCTTATGTGATTATCAAGGATTAAAAGAATCGGCTTCTCCGGAGAACAAGTGATTTGACTAACAAAGTGTTTTAAAGAAATCAAGAATAAGTCGGCTGTCATCCAGCCACTCTTCGTTGCTAGTGGTATGAACCCGTCGGGAAGATTAACCATTTTGTTCAAGTTGACGTTCTTAACCGGATAAATAAATGTTCCAGGGATGGCTTGACCAGCGGCGTTTACGAAGGCAAGCATAGTCACATTAGTGCCTTGTTCTTGAGATGAAGTGGTAGACACCTAAAATAACATTGGATAATAAGAAGTTAACTGACAGCAAGAAAAAGTATCTGTTATAGTTTATCACCCAATACACACCTGTCTACTTCCTTTTTCAGCAACTACTGTAGTTGAGTCCAACACTGTCGGGTCGTTTGTTTCGTCAGTATTAAATATACCCCAAGGTGGAAATTTGTGCTTTGTCAACAACTCTAAATATATGTCATAGAATTTGTCGATCACAGGATGGTTTACTGCTGCTGCTCTTGCTTGGCTAGTCCTCTCTGGATTACGAATTGAAAGGTTTTTATTCCGCTTCAGGAAACCAGTAAACCAATCTGCTCCAGCTGATTCGTGCGTATGCCACTGCATAGGCATTTTGATTGCGTTTGCTTTGCCATAAATAAATGCCAATTTCCTAGTTTTTCGTGGTGAAAGGCCATGATTTAGCTTTTGGGCAACGATGAGATATAGCGCAAGTTCCTTTTCTTGTTCTGGTGTGAACGTTTGAAGATGATACCATTTTCTTTTCAGTGTATACGAACTTTGGTCAATTTCTTTAATCTTGTGATGTAATCGATGAAGAGTTGACTTCGAAAGACCTGTCACAGCTGCTTTTCGAAAACTGATTCCACTTGCTCTTATTCTCTGTAACACAACTTTTGTTTCATCTTCTGTAGTGCATCCAGTAGTTTTTCTAATATAGTTGCGAACCATCTGTAGTTTAAATGAGAAAAGTTGTTTATAATATATAACAGAAAGTTACGTATATTTTAATCTGGTTTACCATCACAAGATTTTCCTTCAATTACAAATGTAGCAGTCAGAGTGCACAGTGAACATAACAGATGTTTAAGTGTCCAGACTTGAATCCAAGCACCTAATGTACGAACAATAACAGATTATGAGATGAATAAAGAATTTGTAATTCACTGAAACGCTGTGACAAAACAAATATGCAATCAACAGCAGTTAGGCTAACTACATAGCCTACTATAATGGAGGAATAATAACAATTAAAAAATACGTACCTGCATGGGTTATTGGTTATCCAATTCAATTACACGTTACCAAACAATTAAACTTTATGATTTAATTGACAATTATTCACGAGAAACATGTGACAGACTAAAACGACAAAAAGCAATAAAAATTATCGATTTGTAAACTATCAATATATATTTATTGGCAATCGATTTATTACTAGCCCCTCCTTTATGTCGAAATAAGTTCCTCCCCCACCAAAAAATTTAATTTTTTGAAGAATTTTTTTGTTTAACACAAATTTCTACACTTTTTCTTGTATTTTTACATGAAATATGCACACCAATGAATAGGAAATTAAATTTCCTATATAATGGCTATCTCAGTTTTTATATATATTACTTTATTTACAGCCAAACAAAAATAAATTGAAGCGTCCCAATTAACCCCGGCCCTCTTTCCAGTACGGCAAAAAAAGACCCAGCCATTTAAATAATTGTAGTTAATTACAGGGTTTAAATAAAGGAATTCTGAAAAAAGATTTTGAGAGGGGAGATAGTTTACTATTATATTGGTACAAAAAAAGTTAAAATCCGTTAAATTTTGTATTTCAAAATCCAACTAGAAAATTTTTTCCAGATTTTGTCCCATATAGCCCCGGTCTCCCCTAATCAAGATTAGATTATCTTTAAGCATTAAATCAAAATTGTTGTACGCTTATACCTGAACAAGAGATGGAAAGGTTTTTGGAACCACAACTGGATTTCGATCAGGTAATTGCACAGAAGAATAAATATTTTCTTGACTAGTGAAAACTAGTCTAGATGTTGAGTTCATTCCAGTGGAATTGTCGTTCTTTTTCTTACATTGTTTTTGCAACTTTATTTGTTTCTAATAAGGGAAAAATTAATGATTACATAGTTTTGATACAAGTATAATTATAACTCAAACCTGTTTGTTGATATTTGTTTTGATTACCCCATTACTGGTGTAGTCACTTTTGTAACTAGTCGATGTTCCTCCTTCATCTCTTCCTCCGTGCTTCAACCAATGTCTTGCTAGACTATTATTATTTTGTTTTAACTTTCATTCAAACCTTGAAAAGGCAAAACGTTGTTTGTGAGCGAAAAGTCACGTTGATAGGGAAGGTTGCGGATGACAATGTTATTTTCCCTGGTAGCACACTGCTATCCATAGGATGTCCGTCACCCATCCGACTCGTCCGACTCGGACGTCCGAGGCCATAGGATGGTCGTCGTACAGCCTAATGTCACGCCGTTCGACGTCCGATTGGTGACGGACCATGGACGTCTTAGTGTAGTATACCTAGTAGTTGTATGTAGACCTAGTGACAGCTGCTGCCATTCTTAACTCTACATCACCACTTGTTCTATTGTTTCGTAGTTACTTATTGAAATCATCAGTAATTATAAACGATAATAATTTGAAAAAAGTTCTGATACTTAATTAAAATTGAATAGAATTAATCAGAATGGAAAATTATGGATCTAAAAGAAATAATCTAAAGAATTTAAAATAAAAATACTATTTTGATAGTTAGTAACGCAATGATATTGTCGCGTGGTCAATGACCACGCTATACGATCCGGTCGGTATGTAGACCAACCGGTAGTGCATCCTGCCACATCTCGTATATAAGCGAGCAATGCCTCTGTAGCAGGTTGGTTAGTCATGTAGTTGCCTTATTGAAATACCCATTGCTTTGAAGCATATTACAATTTTATTATACATCTTCGTTTACTTAACTTAATTTATGTGTACTCGGCATGCGAGCAATTATAAATTGAAAATATTTCAAAAAAAAATGAAAAAGTCCACGTTGTCCGCCTCCATCCACAGTACAGTCTATAGACGTCCTACTTCATGTCGAAAATGGACGTCCAAAAAGACCAAATACGGACAACCATGGGACATACGTCGAAGACGGCTTATGGCCGTCGTTAAGTGGTAGTCCATGAGAGGAATTTTTTACGTCCAGGATGGGACGGAACAAATTCGGACATCGGGACGTCCAATGGATAGACGATGGATGGGGGTGTGCTACCAGGGTCACAGATTGTCGCAGACTTGGATGTTAGGTTAATATATATATAAATTTATAATTTGCAATAACAATTTATTTTTGTATTATACTTGATATAGATTTATATACTTGAGCTAGACAATTTTAAATATTTGTTTAGCACAAATACTTTGTCAGAAGATGAAATGCATAAGATTGAAAAAGATATCAAAGATCAAGAAAACAAGATTAATGACTTGAAGTTGAAATTCTTGCTAAGTAAAGTTCAAGCTGCAATATTCAAACATACGGAAGATGTGTGGATGCCATTGCTAATACTCTGAATTGTTTACCACCTAATCCTAATCCTGAACATACGGCGGGTCTCGCTAATACTCAAATGGATATTGTTGACATTGAGGAAGACAACATCGGCTATTGGGTATGTCTTTAAAGATTTATATTAATTAACCGTTTACTTTATATTTGATTTTTGATTTTTAATTTTGCAGTTATCCGCCAGTTCGTCTAATGGAAAAACCTCCAACGGAAATAGACAAGAATGACCCAGATGTTATTCGTTTAACAGAGATGCAGTGGGGTGGGGAGATTCCAAACCTATCCCCTGTTAGGAAACATTGGATTCCTGTATCTAAGAAAGTAGTGTTCAGCATCTTTACCAAGTTACCTGTTCAAACGCTGCCTCAAAGTAAGACTAATATTTGGGATGCGATTGTAAGTTCATGTACGGGACCTAATGAATTTCATCTTCAATTGAAAATGTGTTTAAAAAATCTGGATCGGATGCCCTACTAGCACAGATCACGGAGGATGAGAAGAAGGAGAAACATCGCTCCATAAGCCCCTGTAGAAGAAATCGGACCCACTCGTAACCCCCCTACTGAAAGATGCCAGATTGAGGGAATTGTAGTAGATGACCAGTGTTGCCAGTTTTTAAAACAAGCCTGGCGTTGGAAAAAATTCTGCTTCCAAGTTCCAAGACGACTGAAAGTGGTGTCGTCTGCTTTTTGTTGTGTGGCGTAGTGTTGTCATGACAACCGCTTTCAAAATAGAAGTCGCCCAGCCTTTTTTTTTCTCCCAACTGGCAACCTTGGTCATCTACTACAATTTTCTGAAACTGGCAACTTTTCAGTTGGGGGTAGCGCAGGGTGTTATTATTTTAACAAGGCGATATCTTTCCTTCATCTCTTCCTCCGTGGCACAGATATATCCATAGGATATCCTATAGATGTCAGCGCCGATCCAGTTGAATATCCCAGCTGGATGTCCTATGGATGTTTACAGGATATACTAATGTCCTCTCCCATGGACGTCAAACGTGTATATCCATAGGACGTCCGAAAATGAACGCAATTTGGACCTTCTTTTTTTCCAATTTTAGGGAAAAATAAACACCTACTACGGGAATCGAACTCAAGTTCCCTAGATTCGTAGCCGAATACTCTATCCAATACACCAATCGCTAGTTACAATTGCGGGCTTATTTCATATACTAATGGATATATATAAATATAAATTACAATAATCATAATCTAGCAAACAAAAGTCAGAAAATGCACACAGAATCAAATTCAAAACAATTGAAAGAAATAATTTAGGAAAAAAAAACATTTTTTTTTGCAATTTATAAATTTTATTGTTATTTATTTTTTAAACATAAAATTGCGAAATGTGACAATTTTTACATTTTCGAAGGTAAATGAATAAAATGATCATTGTTTTTCTTTCAAGTGATGCAAATACGGGCTGCAGAGGCAGCGCCAACTTGCGGCATGCACGAGCATGATTTTTGAGCATCCTCTCAGCAGGTGTAGGACGATCGTAGTCTTTCTATTCTTGGTCTGTGGTTCAACTTACAACGTCAAATTTGTAGAAAAATCCTTTTTACTTCTTATTTATGGAGAAATCCCTTATAAACTGGTAAAAATATCATTTTTACCCGGGTAGAACCCGGGTTTTTTTTCAGCCCGTTTCGGAAAAATTTGCCCGGTTTCAAACCGGTTCGGCCCGTTTTCGAGGTAACCCGAAACCGAGTGAAACCGGTTCGTAGTAAAACCCGTTTTCAACGAACCGTTTAGCCTATAACCCGCCCAAATCAGTCCGGGCCACAGCCCTAGGTGCGCATTGGCGTAAGCTGCGCTATACAAGCAAACTTTCAGAAACATGCTTCCACTTGCAGGCAACACTCAAGTCTGAGTAGGCCTAGTAATAATTTTTTAAAAAAATATTTCCATTTTCCTGTGTGTAACCCAGAGACGCCCAGAGATGACTGGTGTAACCATTTTGTTTTGTTTATTTACATTTATAGGCATCTATATTAAAGAATCAGGATTGGGTTTGCTGACTTTGTGGATGGGGTAGAGTAAAGGTCTTACTTGGATTTGCTCTCTCTCTCTTTGGTAATCTATTTGAAGTTGTAAAAATGCTGTATCACTCTCAATAAAGAAACTTCCTATTAATACGCAGCATTTCAATTTTCATCGTATTTCATAAACATGATATAAGTCCTTTAAGCTCTAAAACGTAATTACTGTACATTTATGTAGGCTACATCCATTTTAACTTCACTTGGATTTAAAAGTACTTTCGGACCGAGAAGCAGGCAGGCGGATGTGTTATTTTGATGAAAATATGATAAGTGTAAAATAAATAAAAAATTCAAATCAACGACTCATTTTTAAAAAATTAAGTATTATAAACTAACAGAACGGAGAGAAATGTAAACGAAACTAAGTTTTTGAATCACACTCGCCCATTCGGAGCAGCAACAAGTTTGAATGCAAAAGTGGTGTTAATATCTATAGCTTTAGGAAAATATACTAAACTTAACAGAGACAGAATTGACTGCTTGAGCGAAAGCTTTTAAATACCCGGAAGAAAGTAGCAAATCATTTTCACAATAAACGATTAGTAATATAAGAACTCGTCAAATAACGTAATTTATTAGGCTCGCTCGTTTGAAGCCAATTATATTATTACTGACAAATCAAGTTGTTACGTTAAAAAAAGGAAAAGCGGAGTTGCTGTCTTCTTACTGTATTAAGTGTATTATATCAGTAGAAATGTATTTTTTTCAGGGCTGCATGCGAATTACAGAGCTGAATACAGCTCTTTACTTTTTATGTGTGATTGCGATTATTTATAACAGAAGCGATAACCTTAATTTTAATAATACCTACTAATTTACTTAAGAAATTTGTTTTGATCAAAACATATTCAATTTATTCATATTCAAATGGCGATCGAACATTATTCTTAAATGGAGAAGAAGGAGCAGCAATTAAAATATCCGAAATCATGCTGGATTGTTGTCAATTTGTCAGACAAGAATTCGGTCTCGGACTAAATCAGCCACTTTTTCGGGATTCACTCGATAGGTGGCTCTCTATTAATGTACGTACCCGTGATTGGAATATGGCTGCAATCAAATTCAGTTAGGGTAATAGGGTATTCGTAAGTCATCCGTGCTACAACTGCTACATGTACTATAATATCATAAATACATAACATTATGTGAAATTAGTCAAATTACGTTTAATCAGACTTCTTTTCTTCTCTGTTTATATAAAATAGGGAATATTCGTTAAATAGTATATATCAGAATTTAAACATTTTAATTTTCTTTTTTCGGAAGGATTGGAGCAGTGTATTTGGTCTTCGTTGATAACCAACAAACAATGCTGGAACAAACGAAGTTGTGCTAGTTGTTGGCCTAAATTGGCACTAATTTAGCAATCATCGTCTGTGACTCTGTGCTTCATTGGAGCTTCAGTCTGAATCGGTCGTCAACGCCCTCAGCATTTGAAGAAAAACGGATCAACGACATAGTAAATGTAATAGTGCAGTTGTCTACACCTGATGCTCGATTGTTTGAACCAACAATTTCAAAGCCTCGACAAAAGCTGTTAATGAATAATGGATCTTTTGCCTGATGTAGCATTTTATGACTAGTGTGTCAACTATAAAATGCGGTTTGTCCTTGCCATCAAATGGTCAGAGGCGGGTAAGAGGAAAGCTCCTCCTTCTTTCCTTTTATTTACCTCCTCCTCCTTGTTCTTTCCTTTCATCTCGTTCCACTAGACTTGTACCGTAGTGCGCACAGAATCTGTTGAAAGTGATGAGGAGGATTCTTTTAAGAAAAGCGTACTACAAGTCTTCTGCATCAGTTGAAGAAGTGGTAGCCGACCGACAACGGCATTTCATCGAGTTCTGAGATTTTGTGACTCTAGCACTTGGAAACAGTTACAAACTATCAATCGACAAAACATTTTTATCAGCCTTTGATATTTCAACTGATAAGAACTTCAGCAAGACAACACATTTGCCATTTAACTCATCCGCATCTCGGTCTTGCATGAGCCCAGCAGGTACACACAGTTTAAAAAAATAAGAAAAAATTATTTTGGGTTGGTTTTCCTATTGTCTCGAACGTGTGCGCTTCGACAACAAGTGTGTGCTGCCAAAATATTTCCCCTTTTTGTGTGTCCCAATAAAAAATTACTATGGGTTGCTCGGAAGATGGAGGAGCGCAAGAGGTGGAAACAACCTGTCACTATCATCTCCCTCTCTCTTTTGTTATCTCCTTTCATCTCTTGTCTCTTGCTGTTCTCAGATGTTAATAGTTCTCCTCCCTCCTGTATTTCTTATGTCTTTTTTAAGTTTTCGACCCATTCCTCTGTTATTGTATCCTTTCTCTGGTACGACTCAGTGCCTTCAAGTCTGCAGGTTACATGATAAGATGCGTAATTTTATCGAATAATGGCATCAAGGAATTGAATTTCCCCAAAACATCCCACGGGTAAATTTAAAGTTGAATTGTCAAATCCCGCGGTCATCCAATCTTTCTTTTCCTCCTATCGAATGAAGCGATTGGGGCGGGTCAACACTCAACACTGGAGTAGGCCAGAGTCCGAAAACGAAAAGGTCAAAAGTCCACTCAGTATTCAGGGTCTCAGGTTGCCAACTCATCAAGGTGCACATATCTTGGTTGAAGGTTTCAACCCCTGCTGGTTATGTTGGATAGACTATTCCAAAGACTGCCTAGGAAGGGGAATAGCTTTGTTTTGTTTCATTTGTTTTTTTTTTCCCCAGTTGGGTTTAATCATTTGAAAAAAAGGACAATGTGAATATGGTCTCGAAAAGGGAGGAAAGAAGAGACTGAATTGAAAGAGAGAAAAACTTGAAAGAGTGAGTGGAAACTGGAAAGTCAGAAACGGAGGGAAAAACAAAAAAAAAATAAAATAAAAAGCGGCCCCCGCTTCAGCCGGTTGGCATCAACCTCACGCCTGGCGGCAATGATGATGGCTTTCGTGGAATAAATCAAGCGCTCACCAGAGGCCACATTCAACACCCCACTCGGCGCACCTCCTCGCACCGACACTTTTTTTTCGATTCCACAAGCGATCCTGTCGTTTTCATCCATTTCTCTTAGTTCTCCGTATTTCTAACCCTCCCTTCAATTATTACACAATACGTAAATACAGCCTAAAAATAGTATAGCAAAACGGAATCAACCCTTCTCTTTCCTTATCAGTAATTCCTCTTTATTTGCCTACTATACTTAAATCTATGCCTAGTTGAAATTTAATACCGAATCAAATTACAAAACATAATTTTCCTCAGCCACCAGGATCTAGAAACTACAACGATTCTTTTACAGATCGACCCACAGTTCTAAATGACTTGATCAGATTAATCATCCGTTACATTTAAACTGTAGAGAAATCCCATTTCCTTCCTATTAGATTGGTCATTGGTTCGTGTCTACGATCGTTAACACGAAATAAAAAGAATCACGAACTTTAGGGAATGATCAACACTTTAAACTGTAATGAAAAAGTCTCCCTTGCAATTAACATGCAATGCAAAATACTAAAAAGATACGTTCATGCCTTGCGATATTGCAACGTGCAATTTCTAAACTTTCTTTGTTCAGTTTCAGTGAATTTTAGTATACTATTTACTTAACAAAATGGATGAGCTCACGCGTAGCTAGATATTTTTTTTTTCATTTACTCAATCATTTCGTTATACTCAATCATCTTCTTTAACGCCTATGTTTTCTCTGTTCACTGATAAACTCATCTTTCCTCTGCGCAGAGGATGAGGCAGGAAAAACTTGTGGATGAAGTGACGACAAGTCAGTAAACAGAAAAAGTTTCTGTAGAAATTCAATAGACATCTGATGGATTGTTTTTCGATTAGACTTGGTTTTCTTGTTAATTTTACTTTACGGCTTTAGACGGGCGATGACCGATGCGAGCCTGACGGAAGAAGAGTCAGACGAACGCTACCGTTGCTAGAAAGGGTAGGTTTGCAATGACTCGCGTCACATCATCACTGCAACCATCCATCATCACAACCGTCGCCATAGGCCTTTTACTTTTGGCTGTCAGTGTCGACCTTCTGAGCGGGGTACGACGACCAATTTGCAGCGCGTCGGCCCCAGTTACAACTACATCCGTACGGTTGCGTCACTCAACAGTCAAAACCTTCATAACAACTGACGTCACTACTAGCAACCATTCTGTTGCTCAGAACAACAACAATAATGGAGCAGCCAGCAAGCGAAGAGGACGGATGGAGCGGCGAAATCGTCAACATCAAGACAAAGACGATTTATCACTTTGGATCGATCAGCAACAAGTCAAAATGTTCTCAGGTATGCCGCTCTTCAATCCTCTTTCCCAGATGTAAATTTATTTATCGTTGCATCTATAAGTAAAATCCCGAGATAAGGAAACGTGACAACATCTCAAAGGCTTGCCCAGTCATCCAAAACAACAGCGCAACACCAGTTTTAAAGGAACATAAAACTAAAGATTAAAAAAATATAAAAGTAAAAAAATATAAGAAGAGGTGCGGTGGTAGTGTGGACGTGTGGTATCTGACTATCTGGTACGGAAAAGCATGTTATACTTGGCTGATGAAAGACAAGATAAAAGGGATTTAGTTTATGACACGAATACATCGTAATAATATATAGAAAGTCGAAAGACGGAGAGATACGAATCAAGTCAATCAACTAACCAATCTATCCATTCGTCCATCAGACAATAATGATTATCTGGCTATGACAGGATGGCGCTTGTCAGGTGATAAGCTGGGTTGTTCTTTTCTGGGTGTTGCTATTTACTTATTCTCCTTCGCTGTTATTTAGCTAGGACTACAGCGGACTAATACAGCCGTGGCTATATATTCAATAAGATCAAACTTTAGGTCAGCTGCCAGCTAGTTGTTAGCACTTAGCTATTGAATTACTGACGAGTTTCATGTCGACTTTATATCGGATATATTAAAATCGTCGGATTGGGTTACAAACAATTTTTTGAATGTTTGGTTTGAACTTCGCCAATAAAATTATAACGAAAATTTTGGAACAAAGAAAAAAAACTTTCATAGTGGAATTTTACGCTAGAAAATTGCAACTCCAACTATATACTAGTCGCTTTTCGATTTGAAAAATATAACATTGAAGTATATGAGAGTGACAGAAAAGTTTGCTTTATATTGTTCTGGTCCACCGATTCGGTCCAATTTTACGATGGTTATATGTAAGCAACGTTTACAAGTATTCATTTCATCGTTTTCAAACTCGTTAGAGGTACTAGATTTATTTCCTATTGGTTAATTAAGAATCGAATGCTGTTCCCAGCCCCCTTCATCCCCTCTTTACATTTCTTTTCAGCGCTCGTTAGTTATTCCTTTCTTTTTTCATCGTCATCAGCTTGATTATCCTATTTATTCTTTTTCTAATTATTAACCATGTGTTCGACTTTTCTGTATTAAGCATCTTTTTTTTCACTTCATTTTTATAAAGCTGTCGCCTTATCCTTGGTTCATAAACTATTTTTTATCGAGTTTTATTACATACAGGTTTATAAAATCTAAAGAATTCTTTCATTTGAGCGTTTTTACTAATGGCACTAAACGATAAGAACCGAATCGATACGTAATGCAAAAATCAGTCCATTTAGGTAGACGAGGCTATTAACTAACCACCAAAAACGAGGTGTAACATATTGGATACCTACGAATCAATATTAATGGAAGTATGATAAGGGCACAAAGAAAATTTTGTTGCATAATCAAAGTACAGTATGATGTAGCTTCTTGCTAAAAGGACGATTTGTGTTTCTAAGTCTTGCTGATGCAAGTCTGGTTTCTATTTGTGTTTTAAAAAATCGCAATGTCAATCTTGATGTATAGTTCTATTTTGATGAACATTTCACTGTATAATTCCATCACTGTGTGCCAATGCCAGTTGAAGTCTATCTTGTGGTTGTCGTACGATCCTGTGTGAAACAATTGATGGTCCATCTAGCTTCTAGCTAACTTTTAAATTAGATTTCTTCAAGCCCTCTGTTTATTACCAGTTAAATTTTTTCTGTTGAAATGTTTTTTCTTTATCTTCATTTCACGTTGCACTGAAGAACCGTGCTGATAAGGCTTTCAATTTAGAATTTATATCCTTACCGTATTAATAGTGCAATAATTTGATGGCGTTAGATGCCGACGCAAGACGGCTTTCGAATATAAAATCGATTGAGCTAGGAAATACAATTTTAAAACGTAATCAAAGGTATTTCCTTCGAAGAAAATGTTGGTTCTTTGTCCTGTAACAACTTTCAGTTCTTTTGAGGATCAGCCGAGGAGAAATGTTAATAAGAGATAATGATTGTGATCACCAGGTTTCCCCATGGAGATATACATAGCGGCAGATGGCCGAGTCTTGTCTTACATCCTGGATCCCAACTTTGAAAAGTATTTACCCGTAATACCATCAGAGGTAAGTTTTGCAATATATTATATTATAGGCTATTTACTTGATTGTGTGCTTCAATAGTACTGTACCGATACAACATACAGATTTATCGAAAAGAAACATGTTTATCTGTTATAAATACCGTACTTTACTCTTTTGAAAAGGCAATTAAATATATTTGATTTATTCTAATACCTACGTTACGTATCGGACATGTGCAGTGCATGCACGTTGCATTGTTGGATAAGCTGTCATTCTTGTCTCAACGGCTAGCCATCCCCAGTGAGATGAATAGCTCCTGACCGTTTTCGAAAAAGAAAATTAAAAAAACGGAATTCAAGTAGGGTTCAGACCGAATGTGAAATGTGAAGTGCTGATGGAATGAGAAACGCTCGAAACTTATTCGAACTATAGTCACGCTATTCGTCAACCCAAATGACGACAACGAAGAAATAAAAATCTCTGGCTCTATCCGAACTAATGGACCGCCAAGGGATGACCTTCTTGAAACAAAAAAACAACGACGACAACGAACCAGACGACGGATTGTGCATTGCCATGAACGCGCACAACGACCCTTTTCGTCTACTAGCAATAATTTGATTCCAGCCGTTTTCTTGATGGCTGATCTGACCAGCCATTTGTCTCATCTCTCGCCTGTTTCGGAATGAAGAATCCCACAGAAACAACATGACTCGTCCTCCGCTCTGCACTCTCCCATTCTCTTTCTCTTTACGGTCGGCGTTTCTTTCATCACGCCAACAGCGGGCTTCTGACACTAACAATAAATATCACAAGGCCAACTTTGGTCAACAGAATGTCGCGCCCGCTTTATCTGTTTCTGAATGAGCAAGTCGACACCGTTGTCGGGTTCTTTCCGTGGCCTTCGTTCAGTCTAGAAAGCTATAGAATTATAGCCAGATAGCCCCCGACAGTGCGTTAAAAAACTGCCTCGTTCCACTTATATAAAAAATTCACGATATTAAAGAAGGAGCATTATAGCGTCAAAGAAATTCTAATGAAAGCCTATATCGTTAATTTCATCACACAGGTTGGCTATGTTAATTTTACATGGAAGTCGGGCGAAAACAAAAAGTACTATTACCACTTTGATCGTCTTCAATCTTTCAACGAGGACATCTTGCAACCCCCCACCGTCTCAGTGGAAATACGTGGGCGTGTTCCGCGTAAGCCTAGAGGTAACAAATCTTGTAAAAATCAATCACAACAAGGAAACAATGCAACACGGTTCAATTCTTTTCCTTGTTATTTATTTTTGTTTTCAATGTTTTTTTACTCAAATTCAATCAACGTAGTCTTCAGCGTTTTGCTACCGTGCTCAGGAAATTCAAGCGGAGTAGCCTCCTTCAGTGTCGGTTTGCTGATCGAGTCCCACAAAGGAAAGCCACTTCCAGGTACTCCGCTTCGCTTGAGGCTTCGCAAAGAATGTGCCGAACGAGGTAAGCCAGTAATCGAAATTTGTATCAAAGTTTTTTCATTGAATGTTAAATCTTCGTCAACGTTATTATAGACGACGAATGGGGAAAAAGTGTATACATATTTTTTAAACAAATAAGACAGGAAGGGGCATTGTGTCTACCGAAGGTTCCGTCGGTTCATATTATGTTGGCAGTTGGCAACCGATTTGGCCGACTATGTAAGGGTGTATACAGGAAACAAATTTCTCCCTTCTGAAAGCCGGCTTGTCCTTGGGGAAAGTTGCTGTTCAATTCATTGCATGGCCTTTTGTTCGACTGTTTAACTGTTTGCGGCGGCCCGTGTCTGGCACCTGTTTCTCGTCCTCGTGTCCGCTTCTATATTCTGTAATAAAAATAATAGAACTTTTACGATCTTGCGCCTCCTTTTTACGCATAGCTTTCTTTAGAATCGGCTGTGATACTTTTATTTATACTTGGCTAGAATAAAAACTCTTATCATTGGTTTCCTGACGATTTTCAATTGCAACATTAACATATTCTGGTAATTATAGTGGATACAATTTTTAAAAAGTGGTTGGATAATCATTCATCTCGTTTTCTTATTTCATTCGCGTTAGCTTTTTTGTATGAACGTTATTCACTCTGCGACGAAAACTTTCTTTGAACTCTTCCTTCACCTAACATAATGATGTCTTACACTATAGAAATGAAAATGTGTTTTTTTTTATTGCTATACTGTATTTTACATTTTTACGAAAAAGCTATTTTAAGAATATTTTCAATGAAATATTTTGGGAGGGCAATAAAATTTTGTTGCTGAAACTTTTGTTACGTGTAAGGGGTATTTGCTGCTAACAGATAGATGGCCTGACATTTCGTTTCTCTTTTTCTTTAAAAAAAACAAACAAATCAGCTGCGTTCAATTAATGAAAATCTAAAAAGACAATTGGGTAGTCCTAATTTGAAACATACGGTAACGCAGTGACTCAAGTTAGCGACGGCGGGGGTGCGATCCGTCCCGCTGGTGCCCCCCACCAACACCACCTGGTCCCGTCCCCGCACGCTTCCACCTCATCCGCATCCGCTTGGCCTCCGCTGTCTTCGCTTCCAGATCCGTTGGTGACTCACGGTCAGACTGGACTAGCTGCTTCCTCTTCTACTGCATCGGACGGCAGCCGTTCGCGACTTGTATTCACCGGCTTGCGTCATGGTGAGACATGCTTTACCCGCTTTCCTACTCCTCCCTACCTCATCACCACTTGCTGACACATACTCGCATCAATGGCTCATCATTAAGAATTCTTCCTTTCTAAATATTAATACTAGTATAGTTTTCCTCATTTTCTTCACACACTTACGTACACATCACTAACTGCATCGGCAAATCAGGAACGTAATTCTAGTCTTTACTGTACACTAGGTACAATCTACACAGTTAAATGGTACATATCACAAAAAGATAAAATAAACACTCAACAATCGGAAAAAGAAAACAAAATAAAAGAATCACGAAAAATCACTAAAAAAAAACAATCCGAAATTTAATTAATAATTTTTATGACGCATAAAGCAGGACCAGATCCGGAATGTGACAAAAAATGTGCTAACGGAGGTTGGTGTAACCACGAAAAGATCTGCCAATGTTTGGAAGGATACATGGGACAACATTGTCGTACAGCTCTTTGTTATCCACAATGCATGAACGGTGGAAGTTGCACTTCACCCGGAACGTGCAGTTGTCCGTCTGGATTTCAGGGCCGGCACTGCGAAGGAGGTTAGTCACTTTTTAAACGTATCTTATGTGAGCGCTTAAATTTAAATTATAACTATAAGTTAAGAAACAAACTTGTTTAAGGATTCAGCCGATAACACAAGCATGTCATGCTAGTCATGCAATCAGTGACGGTGCATCACTGATTTTTTGTTGTATGAATTTTTTTTTTTAAACCAAAGCATACATTTTCTAATTCGTGGTCTAATTTTAAAAAATTGCGCGCTCCATGTAAAAACGTTCTTCAATTATATACCCGCCCACGTCTTCCAATTCTTTTTTATACCATTTAAAAACAAAACCCCCCTCCCTACCATCCATAAGTGAAAGGTTATGACCGTTTTTTTCAACCAACCAAATAATGAAATAATACTAAAATTGCCATTGGCATAACATCTTGGCTTCCTAAGATACATCAACAATCGTTTAACAACATTTAAAAATTTGTGTAGAATGTTGAAGTAATTTTAAAATCCTCTTGTTAACCCTCCAAACTTTTGGTTCTTAAAGATTTTTCGGCTCCTGACTATTGAACGTGAGATAGACGGAGTGCCAAACTATCACCCATTTGAAGCGTTTTTAATTTTATTCTCAGATTATTTTTAAATTTAAAGATGACACTTAACATACTGATACCGTACAGAAATGATAAGTTTTAAACTAAGAGAATTGTTTGGTTTTAATAGGTATCTGCAAAGAGAAGTGCCTTAATGGCGGAAAGTGTATCCAAAAGGACACTTGTGAATGTCCTAAAGGATTCTATGGTCTCCGCTGCGAATTCAGTATGTATCTTATAATCCACGTATCATAGAACCGCATAGAACTTAAATTCCGTATATTTATGTTAAATAACAGCCATTACTCACTCAAATTCATCAATTCATGAAAATACAGTATAGGTATAAGAGTAACATTAAATGTTATCAGTGAGGAATTTAGTTTATTAAATTACCAAGTTTTAGGGGCCTTTAATGCAGCACACTTTACGATAGAGCATTAAAACTTCCAGAGCTGTAAGTTTTTTTACTGAATTTGGGTTAAGTTGAGTTAGGATTGTTTATTGAATTTGAATGAAAGCATTATTTAGCCAAAAGCATTCTAAATGATGATCAGGGTGATGTCGGGTGGAGGTAGAACATGAAATTTTGATACCTATTGTTTATACTTTTAGGCCTAATGAGTGGGGGGAGTCATTCACTGTGAAAATAACATTATAACTTAAAGAAATAACACATTTATACAAAACATAACATCTAAAGAAAATAATATGTAATATTTGATTGATCATTAGTAAAAAATATTAGCTGCGAACTTTTCATATGGTAGCTTATATTCATGATATTAGCTATGTGAGATGGAGTCGATGGTCATTGTAGCGTTGCCTGTGTACGGATACATGTTTGACAGCAAAGTGCGTGATACCGTGCTTGAATGGCGGACGCTGTAAGGGCGTCAACAAATGTCGCTGTTCTACGGGCTTTAAAGGGGACCATTGCGAGGTGACTCCACCCGGACGTTTAGCACAGCGGCACTTGTGTCAACGGCCTTGTCGACATGGAACCTGCGTTGGACAAAATCGTTGTCTCTGCCATGAAGGTTGGCACGGGAAATTATGCAATAGAAGTATGAATGAGTATGGCATACAAAATTAGCACTATTCTAATTCCTTATATTTTATAAAATATTCAGATGGTCAACATAACGCAACAGAAGACAAATCAAGCACTCGACGTCGTAAAGTATGGGTTTGACCAAATACACATCCAAATATTAACGTATATACAGTTCAAGTAAAAATGCACTGACTAATTGAATATATAGAGAAACGAATGAAAGGTTTCTTAAAGTTCTAGTGCAATAGAGTTTCAGTTAAATTACTGCATTAAAGCATCTAACAAGTTTAATACAATATATTTGTACAGAATCTATATTTGCCAATAATGCTATTTATTAATCAAAACTACATGTGTTAAACCTGGTACTATATAAATTTTAAATTTATTAATCATAGCTGAAAATATACAATACAAAAACTAATAACCGGTATGGAATATGGAATATAGTGGTTTGCTTGTACGGAAACTGAGATGCTGGCATCCCTGGTGGGTTGCAAGGTTGTATATATCAATATCAAATTTTAAGTAATACAATATATAGTAGCTAATATTAGCTCCGAATAAATATTAGCAGATATTGAGATCCTGAATCAATATTGAATAAGATCGATTGATGATTGATAAGATTGATTAAGATTAAAATACCATGCGCCTCGTGATACGACGAGGCAATCCGCAAAGCAGGGGTGTAGAAGAGACTTAGGTTAGGTCTCTTAACTCTAATAACCTAACTTAACCTAACTTAGGCTAGGTCTCTTCTACACCCCTGCGCAAAGCGTTGAATTAAATAAGCGCCATCTCCCTATGTCGTAAAAAAAATTTTAATTCGAAATATTTTAACTTGCTACCAAATTGCGTGCGTTAAATTGGCACTATCAGCGAGACTATCGGCCTTTTAAAATGTGTCGTGCCGATCACCAATCTGACAAAAAAGAAAATGAAACATCTTTAAAAAATTATAAAATAATTAATGCCTAAGTTTTAAGCAATGTAGCTAATGAATACTATGAAAAAATTGTAGCTAATACTAACTCCGTTGACTTTGGTGCGCGGTGATTAATATCTCTTACTCTAAGTTTTAAGTAATATATTAGGTATATATGAAGCAACTGTAGCTAAATAAATACTAACTTCTTGCGACTTCACCCCTCCGCCCCATGCCGCACCTTTATCTTAAGGTAAATTTTCACTAAATATTCATTCGGATATTGAGATTCTGAATCAATATTCAGTGAGATTTTTGAAGGAAAATTGAAATGAAATAAATACAAAATAAAAGGGTACATTAATTCCGTGCAGCTTTGGTGTCGCCAGCCAACTCTACCCCGTTTTCTAAAGCTATTTTTTTGTAAATTTTCATTGAGATATTGATATACTGAATTACTATATTATACTTTTATTATACTTTCTATTTATACTTTTATACTTAAATCTTATGAGATTATCCGCAAACCGTTTAACTATACAAGCCCAGTCACCCCATGTTGTACTAAATTTTTAATTGTAATTTAACTAAAATTGCTGTTAAAACGTGCGCGTCAAATTGATGTTATCATCGAATCAAATTGATTCACGTTGATTACCATACTGCTTACTGCCTTTAAAAAATACGAAAAATTTTTTTTTCCGATTTGCAATGACCTCGCAAAACATCTTTTATAAATTATAAATGGAGTATAGGTACAGAACATACCTCCATAAAGGAGAACACGACAGAAGTTATGCAAATCTTCACAAAGGTCAATTAACAATGATACTATATTTAAATTTCACAAGGGAGAACACGATAAAACTTATTAAACCTCTAAGGCCTCTAAGAAAAAAATTTAAATTTTACTCCCTTCACACGAGAAAAACAAATTAACGTAATCTAACTCTATTAATATAAATGCATAAGTTCATTTATATCGTCTAAAGATACCAACGTTCTCTCACGATATAATAGGAAAGGTACACTCTCGGCTATCCCCAAGACCGGCGGGTGTTTAGTAAAGGGTCCCAAGAATTGGACCAGGTTCGCTAGGTTAGTAGGCCGATCGCCTCTCGGGGGTATAGTAAAAAAGGGGGTTTTTCCTTCGTAATTCAGAAAATTACCAATAAATTTGTCCAGAAATTGAATGAATTGAAAACTTTATTTAATTCCCTATCCTAATACCAAATTCATCTTGTTTAGGCAATTTTTTCATTCTTAAATTTGTGATTGAAAATTGCAATGTTTTGAAAATTCAAAAGTCACGAAAACCAGTGAGTTTATGGTAAGACATGTTTTTGAGTTTCCAATTGAGGTAAAATATGGTTAAATATGTGTTCTTTTACAAGAAGTTTTTATCACTGGTAGAGAGAAGACAAGCGTGATATTGAGAAATAGGCAATGTTGCGAAAGGCGCAATTTTAAAAAAATTGAAATTTTCAATCATAAATTTAAGAATGAAAAAATTGCCTAAACAAGATGAATTTGGTATCTTAGGGACCTTCTTTGGTATCTTTATCCTTTCTCAACATTGCCAATTTCTCAATATCCCGGTTTTCTTCTCGAAAACCAGTGACTTCGTGGTAGGAAGTGTTTTAGAATTCCGGCTGAGGTTAAATATTTAGCATTTTTGTTTTACAAGAAGTTTTTTATCACTGGTAGAGATTACAAACGTGATATTGAAAAATAGGCAATTTTGCAAAAGGCGCAATTTTCGAAAAATTGCGATTTTCAATCATAAATTTAACAATGAAAAAATTGCTTGAACTAGATGAATTAGGTATTGAAGGATGGGTGTTCATTCTCACACGAATGAGCCAGAAATCATCTCTCTTTTTGGAATGTTCAACTAGTTTTTATTTGAGTGTCACAAAAATGTTCAATTACAAACGAATCACTTGAACAGCAATGGTGAATCGAGAGCCATCGATACACACGGATACAGTACGACACTACAGACACCAACTCGCCGCTATCCGCACACCACCGAGCTCTACATGAATTTGCCTAGGGCTACTTGCTCGACTTCGTGAGGGGGAGGGAAAATGAGTGGTATTAACGACATCTACAGGATTAGTTTGAACATTACAATTATAATGCGAATTTAAACTGTGTGAGCGGGAACATCGACGGCTTCATTTTTACTATCGTCGGAAATGACAATCTGGTTCTCCTCGATCACACACAGTTTAGATAAAGGGCGATGATAAGTTCCTCCTTTATTCCGCACGAGAGCGGAACGAGGGACGCCGTCTTTTCCAAGGTAGATTTCTTCGACGATACTGGTCGCCCAACTTCCTCTCGGGTTGCTTTGGTCGATCACCAGAACCAGGTCTCCGACTAGGATGTGACGTTGATCTGCGTACCATTTTCTTCGTTTAAGGAAGGATGGGATTACTTCAGCAGTCCAGCGTCGCCAGAAATGATCAGAGATGTGAAGAAGAGATCAATGATGTGAGCACTTCGTCTGGGAACGAACGGTCTTGAAGGATGAAGTATAAGGCGTTCTTGGCTGTCTTGATGAGGCTTTCCCATTCTCCGCCGAAATGTGGAGCGGAAGGGGGCGAGAATATCCATTCAATGTTTTGGGCTCCCAACTCGTTCGCAATGAGGTCTTGATTAAGGCGCTCCAAGCCGGCCTTTAGCTCCTTCTCTCCGGCGGTAAGATTGGTGCGATTGTCGGAATAAACCACATCTGGTCTTATTCTTCGGCGAGAGAATCTCCAAAAAGCTAAGAGGTATGAGGCAGTGTCCAAGGAGTAAGCCATTTCGAAATGTACAGCTCGAGTCACTAGACAGGTGAATATAATTCCCCATCTCTTCTCGGTGCGTCGGCCGACTGTTGTCAAGATTGGTCCGAAATAGTCGATTCCGGTGTTTGGAGAAAGCCGGGCGGTCATCTTGAAGCCGATGAGTAGGAAGAGGGCTCATAAGCGGAATGTTGGGCTTTGCTCTGAAGCGCTTGCAATCGAAGCAGTCCTTTATGATGTTGTTTACAGAAGCTCTTCCTCGAGGTATCCAATATTTCCTGTGCACCGCGACGAGGGTCCTCTCAGCAGAAGCGTGACGGAGGAGCAAATGTTCTCGTTGCGTGATGGCCTTTGTTACTTGATGAAGCGGCGGAAGTAGGATGGGATGCTTGATGTCTTTCGGGAAGCTACAATAACCCAAACAACCGCCGACACGAATAAGTTTCGCTTCTGAGTCAATAAATGGAGTCAGCGTGATTAGAGATGAATCCGGCTTAAGATCCTTGCCCTTCTCGAGCCTGCGGAATTCCTTTCGGTAGCATTCTCGTTGAGCTATCTGGATGAGGATGACTTCGGCTTTTCTCATTTCCGAGATTAGCGGAAATGGGCTACACCTCTTCTCAGCACCTTGATGGAAGCGATTGTGGATGAATCTTAAAATCCAAGAGATGATTCGCTTAGTCTTGCAGATGTTGGAAGTTCGTAGCACAAGAGAAGAGAGAGGGTGAGGAGGTGGCTCAGCTATAGCCCCTATCCACTTTGGTGGTTTCACTTCCGGGTCTTCATCTGGCTGCTCGAAGTATTCCGGCATGGCCGGCAACGTCGCCCTTGGTTGACGAAGGAAATCGGGGCCAGCCCACCATCGATTGGATTCCGTTAGCGTGATAGCCTCAACCCCTCGACTGCAGTCGTCGGCCGGATTTTTGATTCCCGGCACATGTCGCCATTGGTTTGGGGTTGTTAAGGACAGGATCTCACCTACTCGGTTGGCTACCCAGGTGTGATAACGGCAGTGGGTAGAATGAATCCAGCGTAATACAGTAGAGGAGTCGGACCAATATGTCTCTTGATCCAATTTCAACCGGAGTTCGGCTTTGATGTTTTGTGCTAATCGGGTGCCGAGTACAGCTGCTGACAACTCCATCCGTGGTATAGTGAGGTGTTGGATTGGTGCTACCCGGCATTTTGACATCACGAACGAGGTGGTGACCTTTTGTTTGTTTCGAAGGAGTAAGTAGGCCACCGCACCGTATCCAAGCTCGCTGGCGTCGACGAAGATATGGAGTTCAATTGTCGTCGGCGTGAAAGGCTGTAGACATCTTGGGATCGCCACCGCTTCTAGATGACGTAGATCAGCAACCCATATTCTCCACCGCTTTTCTAACTCTTCGGGTAGAATTTCATCCCATTCGGGATTCAGGCGGCAAATGTCTTGTAGAAGGACTCTGGCCGGGAGCGTGATGGGTGTCCAAAATCCCAGCGGGTCGTAAAGGCCACAGACATCACTAAGAATGGAACGATAAGTGTCGGAACCAGGGCGAATGTTGACGTTAAACTTGAAAGCGTCCTCCTGCCAACTTAGGGTTATCCCCAGTGTTTTCTCAGCGGGGAGATCGTCTAGGTTCAGATTAAGGCTTGGATCTGATCGCAATTCACTCGGGATCGAGTGGAGTACTACACGCGAGGTGGACATCCATTGAGTCCAGAGGAAACCACCTTTCCCGAGTCCTTCTTGAATCTTGTCCCGGAATTCGACAGCTTCCGCCTCGGTGTCAAACGAGTCCATATAATTGTCCATATAACAATTCCTTTCGACCTTTTCGACTAGTCCGGGGAAGTACCTTTCGTTGTCAGCGGCCGCCTTTCGAAGAACATAGGAGCAGACGGTGGGTGATGAGGCAGCTCCGAATATTTGCACCTGCATTTCGTATACGTCTGGAGGTCCAGCAAGTGTTGGGGATCGCCACAGGAATCGCAGGGCGTGCGTGTCGTCAGGGCGGACTCTTACTTGGTGAAACCTACCCTTGATGTCGCCTGAGATCGCAAATTTCCTTTCTCTAAGCCTTAAGAGAATCCCGATCAGGCTGGTTAAGAGATCAGGTCCAGTTAACAATCGATTGTTGAGAGACACCGCGAAAGGTAGCAGCGCCATCAAACACGACGCGGCATTTTCACGACGCTGCTTGGGTTAAACATGTTGAAATAATAGTGTAAACGATGGCAAGGAAACATGTTTGAATGGGATAACTCGACTATTTATTCACTAACCAAATCAAATATGTAACGAAAGGTAATGAGTACAAAATGTACAAATAAACTCACACAAAGTATAGAGATGTCAGACTTGTCCAGTGACAGGTACCTGATGTAAGAGAGTGAACGAGAGAGGAGATTGATCGGTGAGAGCTAAACAGTTGGATAGGGTTGTACAACAAGAAATAGGTTTCGGCAACGTGGCATAATGATATTCAACAAAACACAGCGTGGTGGGGCAGGTACCATGTTCGACCGATGGGTCCTTCGACTTCGCTTTCTCCCAACTTTTTAGCGTGGCCTTGGTTGATATAATCTGTGATGGTTAGCTCATAAGCCTTGGCCTTAGCGGAATTCCTCTTCAAGTTCTTGTCTAGCGATTGAAAACGGGCAAGTGCGACAGCGTAGTTATCTGGTAGATCTGGGTGATCGGTGGTCCAAAGAAGAGGAGCTTCATAGCGTTCGCCTGTGAAGGTTACGTTGTCTTCCAGCAACTTGAGTGCTCGGGCGTTGTCCTTGCTGACAGGCAACTTCACATTGGGAAGGGTGCCAAAGGATTCGGTGGACCACAACCGGTGGATCATTTCGCCTAGGTCAATCCTTGTTTGTTGATTCTTCAGCATGTGGAACGAAGGATGGTTCGCGTTTCGGCTGGTTGCCTTGCAGAGGGGGCCTCGAACGCACCATCCGAACACCGTCCTTATTCCCCATGGTCCCGGGGATTCAGGTGTGGACTTTCTGGTCTCTAAATCTTCGAGTGCGTCCTGGTAGTCCGATCCCAAGAACACGGTGATTTTAGAGAAGTCAACGGGTTCCAAGTCGAGGTCGGCTAAGTGTGGATACTTTAATTTCTCCTTCGGCCAATCGATAACTGCCGGCTGTAAGTTAAAGGTCTTCACGGCCGGTAGCTCAAGGGCGGCAAAAGAGAAAGAACCATCCAGCGATGATATGGTAACGCCCGCTTTCTGGACGCTGATCAGTGCATCACCATGTAGAGTTTCAACCAACATTTCTTCGGTAGGAGGCCTCAGTTTCAGTGCTCGCAGTCTGTTGAGTCATCAAACTAAGCTCCGAGCCTTGGTCGCCAGTGCGTATGTGACGAACGACGAGGGCCATTTGCTTCTACCTTTAATTTAACGACAGCTAACAGGACCTGACCCGTTGAGGCTCTCTTGATGCAGAAGGCGCTCCCTTTCTTGGGGATCGGAGGTGGGGTTGAATCCTTAGTTGTCGATGATGCTGTCGTAGTCGTCTTCATCGCTTCTGTTGATGGCGTCCAGGACACTATAGGTGCTCCATGCATCATTGGATGATGGAAGGACTTGCAGTTCTCTTGAGTACAGGGTTTCTTGGTGGAGCAGCCTTTACTGGTGTGTCCAGCGAGAAGACATCGGAAGCAATAGCTCTTTTCGATCACAAATTCGGATCTTTCCTTCGGACTCCATTTTTTAAACTTCGAGCAATTTGGCAACGTGTGTGCTCCCGAGCAAAGGACACAAGTTGTTGGCTGGGTGGTGTTAAATATTTTCGGCGGCCGGCCAGCTATCTTGGGAGGTTCTTCCTTGCTTTTACTCGTCCTTGGACGTTGCCGGTTGGCATTTGAAGGGGACGTGAGGATGGGAGCCGCCCATGTGCCAGCCATCACTCTGGAGTCTAGCCATTGATCGAAATCGATGAGAGTAGCCGCCCTCGGTTGAAGATAGAACATCATCTCTCCCCATTTTTGCATAAGGATGGGTGGGAGCTTCGAGGTGACTTGATACAGAAGACCCGGTGCCAGCAGATCGTGGATGGGACCACGGTTGGAGAGGTCGGCTACAGCTGATTGAATGGCTCCAGAAAACACACAGAGAGATTCGAAGTCTCCGTCTCTGGGTCCAGAGAGCTGCATAAGCGCTTGTACGTGAGCTCTGAGCTGCGGGTTCCCATATCTCTTCTGTAGCTTCTCCAGGGCTGCTCGATATTGCGCCGGGTCCCGGAGGGAGTTGGCGACGCTATTTCGGACCTTTTCAGTCAAATAGTCTTTCAGGAAGACGATACGTTGGGCGTCGTCTGGGACGACGTCGTGAACCAGGCTCTTGAAGTTCTGTATGAAGTGCGACCAATTCCTGGGGTCACCATCGTAAGGAGCGAGGTTGATTCGCGGTAGCTTTGAGGCTAGCCAGGAAGATGGATGGTTCTGAGAAGTATGCCATGTTGGGTCTGAAATCCAACCATCTGGTGTACGCAAAGCGCTAGGCGCTGGCAAGTATTGTTGGTTGTTACCCTGATAACCCGGGTAACCGTAGGCGGGTCCCGGGACCGTATTGTTAGTGCGCACAAAGGTGTGTTGGCTAGCAGGAGCTGGATTCGGCGCGCCGGCTGTGGGCGGAAAACCAAAGGTTGTATAGGCTGGATGGCCAACAGGAGTGACTGATGAAGTTGTTGGTCCGACAGGGGCGAACGTTGACATCGGCGGACCGGCATGAATGACTGTGTTGGGCCAACAGGAACATAAGATGAATGTGTCGGTCCTGCAGTAGCGGCAGACGTATGCGCTGGGCCAACAGGAACGTAAGTCGGATGTGTTGGGCCAACAGGAGCCGCAGCCGAATATGTCGGGCCAACAGAAGCAGAAAACGAGTGTGTTGAGCCAACCGGAGCGGTAGACGGAAATGTCGGGCCAGGAGGAGCAGCATAAGAGTATGTTGGGCCAATAGAAGCGGCGGATGAGTACGTTGGTCCCGTAGAGGCAGCAAAACGGATTTGTTGAGCCGACAGGAGCAGCAGCCGAATATGTCGGGCCAGCAGAAGCAGCATATGAGTAAGTTGGGCCAACAGGAGCGGCAGCCGAATATGATGGGCCAGTAGGAACAACAGGAACAGTAGTTGAGTTCGATGGGCCAGCAGGAACAACAGGAACAGTAGTTGAGTGCGATGGGCCAGCGGGAACATAAGTTGACTGCGAAGGGCCAGCAGGAACAACAGGAACAGCAGTTGAGTGCGATAGGCCAGCAGGAACATAAGTTGACTGCGAAGGGCCAGCAGGAACAACAGGAACAGCAGTTGAAACCAGTTGGCCAGCAGAAGCTAGCGTGGACATCGTATGGCCAGCAGAGGCCGAAATTGACGTCATGGACCCGGCAGGAGTAAATGATGAACTCGCAAGACCGGCAGGAACAAATGATGACATCGTTGGGCCGGCAGAGGCAAATGATGACCTCGCAAGACCGGCAGGAACAAATGATGACATCGTTGGGCCGGCAGGAGCAAATGGTGTAACCAGTTGACCAGAAGCAAGCGTGGCAGTCGACGTCATGGAACCAGCAGAAGTAAATGAAAACCTCGGTAGACCGACGGGAACAACTGATGACATCGTTAGGCCGGCAAGAGCTGATAATGACCTGATAAGACTGGCAGGAGTGAACGTAGACGTCGTTGGGCTGAAAGGAGCGGCCGACGATGTATCCACGTTTGTAGCAGCTTGAAGATATTCACGGTCGGCAAGTGGCCGCCATTGCGGAGAATTCCAACCGCGGAACGTGTCTTCCTCTAATGGTGTAAGGGTAGTGGTAGGAATCGTGACTACCTTTGATCTGGCACCTCCATAACTAATGAATCCGACTTCGTCTTGTTGGACAGGGGCGGAAGATGGTCTAGGAGGTGGAGGAGGCGGAGAACGGCCCATTTGAAGACTGGGGCTGCCAGCATAGCCGTGGATACCTTGCAATTCCAGTTGATTTACACGCGTTCGTAGAGCATGCCAATCCGGATTCGAAGAGGGGCGGCGTAACTGTGGAGGTGGTGTCAGTAGTGGCAATCGTTGAGAGTATATTGACGAAGCGTCGGATGACGTCTCGCCAATCCTGCTAAACAGATGTTCCTCCACCGTGTTGAACCAGAAGTCGAGTTCATCATCGATTTTCTTGATCCAGGAGTCACTGGCGGTTTCCTCAGGGCATACTGAGGAATAGCGAGAGTTGAGGTCGTCGCACTCCTGGTGGGCGACGATGATGTCGTCTCTCCGATTTCTAATGGATGTTCGGCTACCATGGTCGGCCATCAAATCTCTGACCAGCTTCACAGTGTTGGTGAAGCGACGTTTGGCGTTGCCTCTCAGCACTTTGAGCGTATGTGGGTCGTTAGTGTCTAAATCGTCGTCTTCTTCGGGAGCGTCAGCCATTTTTTATGATCAGGGAAAGGAGGGTTTGTTTGGGGCTCGTAAGATTAGCTATGAACAGTGTCGACGTGTTCGTGATTGTGTGGTTTATAGACGGTCCCAAATGGACAAGATCGTGTATGTGTATAAAAGGAACGGTCCTTAAGACAAGAGAAGATAGAAAAATGAGCCCCAAGGGTGATCACAATAAATTGGTCTGACAGGCTGATGAGCTCACGTGAGATAGAAGCCGACACACTAAATGTAAACGAGATCACGAGGTGAGAACCGGCACGAAAGAGTAAACGGGTCACACGAGGTGAGAACCGACACAAAGAGTAAACGGGTCACACGAGGTGAGAACCGGCACGAAATAGTAAACGGGTCACACGAGGTGAGAACCGACACAAAGAGTAAACGGGTCACACGAGGTGAGAACCTACACGACAGAGTAAACGGGTCACACGAGGTGAGAACCGACACAAAGAGTTAGATGGCGTGATGGTGACCGATGTAACAAATCGGTAACAATCTCACGACAACACAATGAAATAGTACATAGTAATTTTACAAATTATAAATAATTACCACACTTGAGTCCTGCCACGCGGGACTTGAGTTTAAAGAGAGATGATCGTTGGGGAAGGCGTACGGGTCGCCTTCCTGGTCGATGCACCATGTTCATTCTCACACGAATGAGCCAGAAATTTCATCTCTCTTTTTGGAATGTTCAACTAGTTTTTATTTGAGTGTCACAAAAATGTTCAATTACAAAAGAATCACTTGAACAGCAATGGTGAGTCGAGAGCCATCGATACACACGGATACAGTACGATACTACAGACACCAACTCGCCGCTATCCGCACACCGCCGGCTCTACATGAATTTGCCTAGGGCTACTTGCTCAACTTCGTGAGGGGGAGGGAAAATGAGTGGTATCAACGACATCTACAGGATTAGTTTGAACATTACAATTATAATGGGAATTTAAACTGTGCGAGCGGGAACATAGGGAATTAAATTAAGCTTAAATAAAATCAATTTCTGGACGAATTGGTTGGTAATTTTTTATTTTATGAACGAAAAACCCCAATTTTTACTATACCCTCGAGAGGCGATGGGCCTCCTATACTATTAGTTTCCTTCACACCCGCATGGAGCGACGGCGCTGCATTTTGTATTCTATTATTAGGAAAGTGAAGCGCCACGTTTCTCAATGCGGTGAATGAAACAAACACGGCTATGAGAAAATTTCAAGAAATATGGGCTGAATGGGCGGCTCCCGAAAATCTTTTACTGTGTTTGTAGAAGAGAATATGCTCTTTAAAATAAGACAAAAACGGAAGAGGAGGGGATTACAGGTAACCAACGACAGTGATTTTCGCTAAAGCCGTTTCCCCGTAAGCTCTGTGTTAAACACGGAAGCGGTTTTTGGGTAGTAAAAAGGGAGACGCAACTCATTTTTCTTGTGGGGTTTCATGATTTTACAAGTTAGGGAAATAAAAATTAGCATGCATGTAGACCAATTAGTAATAAACAAAGTTCATTTTTTTTAATTTCAATTTTTTTGTATTTAATTAGACTAAACTACAAAACAAAAACACATATTTTATAATTCAATTAATTATCCTAAATATTAAAATTTCACGGAAAGGGTTTTAGAAGAACATAAAGAATGTTAATATTAATAAAGCTCATGAAAAAAACAAAACTTATCAATTTGTTTTGGGTTAAAATGCTATTCTGACCAGACTATTAGGGGTAGTTCCAAATTTGACCACTAGATGGCGGCGGCGTTTTTTTTTGCATGTCGTAAACGGCACGCCATAAAAAAAGGGCGTTCCTAAACTGCGAAGGCGAAACGCCAAACGCGAAACGACTAAAATGCGAAACAGCGGTGCGAAACGGTCCCAAAATGGTTAGGTTACGTTAAGTTAGGTTAGGTTAGGTTAGGTTAGGTTAGGTTAGGTTAGGTTAGGTTAGGTTAGGTTAGGTTAGGTTAGGTTAGGTTAGGTTAGGTTAGGTTAGGTTAGGTTAGGTTAGGTTAGGTTAGGTTAGGTTAGGTTAGGTTAGGTTTGGTTAGGTTAGATTAGGTTAAAAATAGGCCGTTTCGCACCGCTGTTTCGCATTTTAGGCGTTTCACATTTCGCGTTTCGCCTTCGCAGTTTAGGGACACCCATAAAAAAATACCGAAAATCGAGGTGCAGAGTTTAAAGCAAAAATAATATCGCAAGGCCATCTATTGGTAAAAATTTGCAACTTTCCTTCCGTGTTCCTCGTCATAACAAAAGTTGTACAGAATCCCTACGGGAAATTCACACTGATTAAATAGGCTGTGGGGCAAAACAAAATGCACAAATTGACTTTTTGTGTAACTCAATTGCACTGTAGGCAGCGTACGTACGACGCAAGGTACCTGAAGGGATTGGAATTTAAATTAACTTTAATTTTACCAATAAATATAAAGTTACGACAAATATGCAGGCATCCGTTATTGGGGTTGCAAGGTTCCCGATGGAATATAAAAAAAATTAATTTATCACTCAAAGTCTTAAGTAAATATATATTCAGCTTATACTAGCTCCGTGCGATTAATTGATGACTCAAAGTTTTTAGTAATATATATGTAGCCAATAATACAAACACCCGTGCGAATTTGGAACAGGAACACCCATAATTACGGAACGCCAAATTACCCCCTAAAATTAATATACCCCGCTAGTTGTATTCAACATAAAATACAGCAAAATAATCAACGACTTCATAGCGCCATCTAGCGGGAAAATCGGGCAGAACACTTTATATCGATTTCTACGCATTTCTGACAGGTCTATCGATACATAATCGTTTCCCTTCGTGATTTAGTGGAACTTTTATTGTGGAATGAATGAATTTTGACATTTGTAATTTTTCTAGCTACCCGGTTCATGATCTAATTTACTTTATTATGTCTAAAGCGGATTGAATTCAGTTTTCGGAGCCCATTTGGTGACTCCTGATGGATACGTCCAGACGTCAGAAAATTTAGTTCATTAGTTCTAGTGAAATTGGATTATTATCTTTTCAAGTAAGTTTAAACAATTATACTGCTACTGCTTCGTTGTAAGGTTTTTTTGTGTTATTTAAAACTAATTGGACTAAGGTAAATAAGTGGATGCTGAGTTAAATGAGTACCTAACTTATACTTTACTTAACTAGAATAGTATACTAAACTGATAGTTAAGTATGGAAACCAAACGGGATTAACCAGAGAGAAACGAGGAAACACAAGTAAATAGTAGTATAAGTATAGTATAGATTAGTAAAGTAAATAATACTAAACTCAATACTTTATAATATACTTTTCTCTGGTTAATCTCGCTTGGTTTCCTTACTTAACTATTAGTTTAGTATACTAGTCTAGTTAAGTTAAGTATAAGTTAGGTATAAGTAAATCTTGGTCAGGTAAAATAGACTTTTACCAAAGATGTTTATTAAAATCAATAATTGCAAAAAACTAGTGCATCCATCTATGTAGTGTTACGATAACAGCAAAAAGCCATCTGTGTAGTGTTACGAGAACTGCAAACAGCCATCTGTGTAGTGTTACGAGAACTGCAAAAAGCCATCTGTGTAGTGTTACGAGAACTGAGGGTGCCCATGTAAAAATGTCCAATGTAAACCATACTGCAAATGAAACTGTAGGCAGCGTACGTACGCCGCAAGGTACCCGAAGGGGTTGGAATTTAAATTAACTTTAATTTTACCAATAAATATAAAGTTACGACAAATATGTAGGCATCCGTTATTAGGGTTGCAAGGTTCCCGTTGGAATATAAAAACAATTAATTAATATCTCAAATTTTTAAGTAAATATATATGCAGCTTATACTAACTCCGTGCGATTAATTAATGGATCAAAGATTTTAGTAATATATATGTAGCTAATAATACAAACACCCGTTCGACTTTGGTGCTGCGGGGCTGGAGCCCCGCCGCCCCACGCCAAACGGGGACGGGTCTTTATCTAAAGCTAATATTCTCTAAATATCCATTCAGATATTGAAATCCTGAATCAATATTGAATGAGATTTTAGAATCCTGATTTAATATTGAATGCGATATTGAAATACGCCTCGTGGCGGGGCAATCCGCAAACTGTTGAATTATATAAGCCCCGTCACCCTATGTCGTAATAAATTTTTACTTTGCAGTGACGGTAGAAATTAGGTTTGGTGGAATTGTGCCCATAACTAGGCCTAGTTATCAGCCTAGAGATAAAACTATAGGCAGTAACTTAATAAATGATTGGATTTCTCGTTTAATCCTATCCTATTTCAAGTAACGTTTCCTATTAATATTATTTATCCCTGCCATCTGTGTTTATCCCTGCCATATCCCTGCCATTTATCGTCTGCTATAACAGCTACTGAAATTCTGTCAAAAAGTAGCAATTTCTCCGTCTGATCAAACGCCTGAATAGATTTCAGCCAAATTTTCAGAAAAGATGTAAAAAATCCTCAGCTACGCAATAGTGTTATTGAAATGTAATAAAAATGTTGATTACAATCAATAATTGCCAAAAACTAGTGCATCCATCTATGTAGTGTCACGAGAACTGCAAAAAGCCATCTGTGTAGTGTTACGAGAACTGAGAGTGCCCATGTAAAAAATCATACCAATGTAAACCATACGGCAAACGACACTTTGACCAGAAACCCTTCGGGTAATTTGACCAGTAACCCTTCGGGTAACTAGCAACATGAAAAAATTCAAGGACATAAAGTGTAAAAAGCCGAATCTTTAAAAAAAATTGTCGAAATACGTCAATTGGTACTTGAATGTAAAATAAAAATAATTTTCGTTCCAAAAATCGTGTAGTCCGTACTCGAGTTACAAAAGAATTATTGACTATATTAATCAATTGAAAAATTTTAAAAAATTGTTAAAAGATTAAATATTATCTTGTCTTCTTAACTGTTATTTTTTAAAATTATTATATAAATATAAAGTCCAGATATTTCATGATTTTTGTCGCCCCCCTTGTTTGGGCAACCTGGTCTCAGCTGGCGCGCCAGCACGCTACGTCAAATGGCACTTGTTGGCTCGCAAGCACACTACAACAAGTCCTTCTCAGTCATTCGCCAGTACTGTCCGACTTTTGCCACAGCCCACGGTGGCATCCAATACGTCTGCGGCGTTGGCTTCCCGTAAATAACGATATTTATTTATTCTATTTAATTTACAATTAATTCATTTAATAGTATTTTATAGCTATATTAGGTCTATAAAAAGTGTATTTTAATGTAGTATTTAGGTCTATTCGTGCAGTAATCAAAGCTTGTCAAAATTTAAAATGTTCATTTATGTGTTTTGTTTTATTTTTGAAATACATTCATTTATGAGTATTTTGCATTCTTTTTGGTTTTTATATATTTATCATCGATAATTTACAAATTGATTTGTAATTTGGGTGGAGTTTTAATTTTAATTGAAAAAAGAACGATATTAGCTGGCCCCACCAGTACGTTCCGCTTTTTTATAGCGTGGTTTCCCCCTGTAAAACATAGGGATTACACCGTTGCCGTAGCAAAATCTTCCCGGCTTTAAAAAAAATTATAATTAAATGCATGCATTTTATAATACCCACTTGTTAGGAGGTCATATTTCAACATTGGGGGGAAGTTTGGGGGGGGGGGGGGGGGGGGTGAAAAAAATTCACGATTTAATCAATACGCCAGTACGTCCGCCAGTACGTCCCGGTTTCTTTAAATTTATGATTACATTGCTTAAAATAAAACTTAGATCGAATAGAATTTTTGCTCAATGCAAAAATCTGCGTCGGTTCAGGAAATCGGTTTGGATATCGGTTCAGGAATCAGTCCAGGAAATCGGCAATTGGTTCAGGAATCGGTTCAGGAAAGAGCAGCGTTACCACAACCAAACGACAGTGGAGCAGAGTCGAGCAGAATAGCAACAATAAATGAACGAGCTCGAAGTACCTTTAGAGGAGACCATGGAAAGAGACCATCCAGCGACAAGTAAATTACGAGCCTAGAGGGACTATGGAGGAGGCTTCAGACGCTGTAAACGATAACCCTAGTAGAACGAGATATCTTTTAGATATCTTAAAGACAAAGAGTTATCTACTAGAAACATATCTTATTGATAACTATCTAGTAACCTATTGCCATCTCTTAAAGATATCTTTCTTGAATATCTAATATATATCCTTCTTAGATATCTTAAATATATCTATTATACATCTTTGATAGATATTTTAAATAAATCTTTCAAAAATGCTTTCAAATATACTACGCAACTTCTGTTTCACTTTCTCGTATTATTTATTCCTAACTACGAGAACTTGTTTATTGTCGACTGTGGGGATAGAACCTCTGCATATTAGTATGGTAGTCTCACTTGCTAACCACTATACCAACATGATATACTAAAATAGCATAAATAAGAAATAAGATTTGCGGTTCCCTTGAAATCTTCAGCTGTTTTGCGTATAGAAATCGTATTATTAGCAAGCTATAAAATGTTGTTGGATTTTGCAAGAGTGCATGCAACCACTTTATTGCAACTAGCCAGTCGTACTATCGAGTTCATATCTAATCCGCCCATCCAAACAGTTAAATTATCCAAGCGTGATTAAACTACATTTTAAAAACAACAATGGTCCAATGTTCCTCCTTCGTTGGCTGCCGTTTTCAAATGTTTGCTAGAAACTCAGGACCTCAGTTCCTAGTAGGAGATTTGTAACTTTACCTTAATCTCCAATTTGTTGAAAAAAGTGGTGGAAAGTATATTTTGAAGGATTTTTTTTAAAATTTGACATTACGATTTCAATGATTTGATTCTAAATAACTTGATACTCGAATCGTTCATTCATTGTGTCTCAATACCCAGACAACACGCTTGGTTTTAATTTGGGAAAAAAGACGTCTTTGTGTGATCGTCTGAATAGGCTGGATAAAAGTCGGCTTTTGGCGGTCTAATTTAGACGTACATATTTTTATTTGGGATAAAAAAGACGTCGTCTATACCGTCCGAATAGGCTTGATAAAAGAAGGCTTCTGGTGGTCTAATTAATGGGTTTCAAACTGGGTTTTTAACGGTCCAAAAATAATTTTTTTTCTGGCCGCAAAGATTATTTAATTGGTCTAAAAAGAGTTGAAATTTGTCTCTTATCAGGATTTACTAAAGATTTGTCATTGTAACTTAAGGGAAAAAGTTAAGTCCGTTTAATACAGTCTAAATATATAATTTCTAAGTTTACTAAAGAACGTGATAGTGTAGTGGTTAGCGAGTTGGCGAGTGAATATGAAGGATCAGAATTCGAATCAATTTTGGTTCTTTTATTTTTATTTTAGATATCTTACGTAAAATGTTTTTATAAAGATATTTTCTAAATGTTTTATAGATATGATAAACGGGTGATGTTTTTGTATATATTTAAAAGATATCTGTAAGACGCCAACAAAAAAAAAAACACCAGAAAGATATATAGATATCTTAAAGATATCTAAAAGATATCTCGTTCTACTAGGGAACGACACACAAGAAGATGCAAAAATAGTTCCAGTGGGAACAGAAATGGAACGTGCATATCGCGAGGAATTCTTAAATGAACTTCGTCAACAACAAGACTTAGAAGAACCAGGACACACTGAGTGGCTCAAAGAGCAGTGGTATGTGAAGACCATATTCCCACTCATTACTGTTGAGACAGGACGTGAAATGTGGAGACTGTGAGGCTCAACATTTTAAAAAAGAGATATCCAGTGATACAAATTTTCTAATAGTCGCAACAAAGGCAACGTTACCAGTTGAAAATACTAAATGCTGTTTATATGTTGTTTATGCAGTACCCACCACGAAATTAAGAAACCCCCCTCGTTGTACGTGTATTCTTATGGAGCTACGTGTCTCACTGCAACTTGCGTAACTTTTTAACGGCTAGAGATAGAATTTTTTTCTCTTTGTCGATCAGAAGAAAACGCGATCTATAAATCAAACACAATTGACATTTTTGTAGGACTTATTGCCCTCAAGTCCGTACACCCTCGTTCACCAATTAATAACACCCTCTTTTCCCACCCTAAGCGCAGTGTTAAAACCGGCTTTTAAAAAAATCGATAAAAAATACTTAGCAGCAAGATAGCGAAATCTGGCTTGCACTCAAAGATAAATTAATATTTATTTAATAATATTAAGATGTTTTCATAATTTTCAGGAATTTTTTAAAATCCTCTCCCTATCCGTCGAAGTTTTTTTGCTCAAAAAGAGGGGTCCGGCTGACGGCTTACCTTGAGGATATAAGCAGAATTCCCCCTTTTTGAGAATTTTTTGGTTCGAAAACTTCGATTTCTCATTTTTTAAATTGATTTTGATACTATTTCATTGCGTCATACCATAAATAAATATATTATTTAATATTAGAAACGAAATTCGAATGTAGAGGGCGCCTTTATTGGTTAGCATCTGTAGCAGACAACTGTGGACAAGTTCGGACGTGTGAATTTTAAGTTCTGTAGTTTTCACATCAAACTGAACTTTTCTCCCATAGACAGTATCTACCTATAGTATTTGAAGACAACTTTATGAAAAAACACCTTTTTCGCTGGGCTCCCAAAAATTAGTTCTTGTTGCTACTGCATTTTTTTTTTGTTTCTGTTAATTTTCTTACAGAAATCTACATTTTAAACATTGAGATTCCATATATTAAAGCTAAAGTGGTTACCATTGATTAAAATTAAGAAAAACAAGTTACAAAAAATGGGGGAATTTTGAATAAGAAGGAAATTCAGGAAATTTCTTTACAAAAAATCAGAGGATTTTTTTCCTTGGCCAAAGAGTGAGGAAACCCTTGGTATAAATTGAAAGGAATGTGTTGATTATTATGCATGTAATGATTAAATAGAAAGGTCAAGTAATCAAACTAGGATGTATTGTAGCATCATACAGGGAAATAACGTCCCTAATAACGTTCAAATTAATTGAGGAAAATTAAAATTTAGTTGCTACTTTTGCAGTAGCTCCGTTGTTGTCGGCCGTTAGTCCGAGGCATCTCCTTTTTCTCCAAACATTTTGTGCAAGTGCTATAAATATGCAAAGTTTAAAATAATTTTTATGTTAGATAAAATGTGTGTACTGTGTACGACTGTATCTTTTTTTTTTTATTTTTTTTACACTTTATTACACTTTTTGCCTAATGGTTGTTATAATCGTGTTAATGACTTGAAGTATTTGATGATGCAAAATTTCCAAATAATACTTTGGTAGCTACTCACTAAAAAAGTACAACTATCAATTTTTTTGAAATAATCTCTATGCACGTTTTTTGACTAAAAATTCCGGATTTATGCTTCGATAAAGCAGCATATTCGATTTGTAATTTTAAAATTATACCGCGATCATCTCAAAATGACAGTTTGACAAACCACATCTTTTAGTCTCCAAAAATACACACAAGCTACATATTTTAAAATTCAAACGTAACAATTCTTTACTTCGGGCATATTTAGGCTAGCCTCGAGAAACAGGGCTCACTCTAGAATTCGCAAGAAAAACAGTCCATTTTGGATTTTAACAATAACAAAAATGCAATTAGCCTTAGACAGCATTAGCTTATAAAAATTATGGAAAAAAATAAAAAAAATAAGATCTGTTGTATATATCTCGTGTATCGTTGAGTGGACAAGTCTAAATTGTATAAAGAAAACAGTATTAACTGTAAGATCAACTCTAATTGGGCTTGTTCACGAACAACAATGCAAGTATAAGATTCATTTTAACATTATTTGAAAAAAGGCAAATAATTTGTTTTGTTTGTAATTAGGGAATACTTTACTCACAAGCTAAAACCTAACATTAATGCAAAAACCGGCTGCTACAAAAATTGGAACCACATTATCGCTATTTTTTGTAAATTTAATAAATCTGTTAAAAAAGAGTCAGAATTTTTTGAAAATTGGCAAGGCATAAAGTTTTACAATACTTTTTGTTTCTGCTATGTATGTAATTTTGCGTAAAAATACGTGGCGTGACACTTAAAATCGAACATAACCCACATAAATAGCACATCGACGAAATTTTCTAAGAAATGAAGCGACACAAACAATTTTAAACCCAAACAAAACCTAGTTTTTTTCCTTCAGAATATCTTATTCCGATTTTTTTCGTCTTTTTTTATAATCCCATTGGTTGACGTGGCTGGTGTTTTGGGGTGGGACCCATGTGTCCACCGGTACCGGTTCCTCCAGATTCAAATAAATGATTATATCAGTCAAGTAAGTCTGAAGCATATCTGTCTGTCTGCAGCAAGTCTGAAGTATATCTTGGCTTTCGAGGGAGGAGGGCACTTATACATAAGAAAGTTGATAGGTAGTAAGAAGGGAAGAAGAGAAATAATGCAAAATGGCCGGGAGGGGGGCGAAAAGCACATAACAGCGAAGAACACAGAACAGATCCTCCGCCAAATTTGACCGTTGGAACAAGACATTCATTATTATAACGTTCACCTGGTGCTCGCCGAACAAAGGTCCGCCTGTGTGTCCCGAAAATCTCTACTTTCGTTTCATCATTGAATAACACTTTTTCTGATTGCTTTGTCGTACAATTGACGTGTTCTTTAGCAAAATTCAAACGTTTCTTAATGTTCACTTTGCGAAGCAGCGGCTTTTTACAAGCCACTCGGCTATTCATTCCGTAATTAACTAAAGATCTTCTTACTGTCGACAAAGAAACAGGAGAGTCGATCGCGAGATTTAATTCTGCTGTTAATACTGGCAAAGTTTTATGCCTACTTCTTTTTGATAATAAATACAAATATCAAGGTGTTTTTTTGGAAATATTAAGTTCGTTCTCGCACCTAGTTTTACGGCCTGAAACAAGAATTTTTTTTCCTTCTGAAAACAATCTAAAACATTTTTAACAGCTGTAACACTTCGACCTACACTTTTTGAAATAACTCGATAAGAAGAATCACTCTCTCGCATTGTGATAATTTTGCTCTTTTCTATCGCTGACAAATCAATTGCTTTTCCCATTTTCAATACGAGACACCCCTAGTAGCACACTTACATAATAAGAATATCACATGGATGTACATTAATGGATGTGCGACATAGATTTTGTACGTTCTTTTAACATATAATAAACATACAATTTACCCCTTTGTTCGATGTGGGCTGCGTACGTTGTATGTATGTACGAAGAAGAACTATGATAAAAGGAATGAATTGGCCAGTCAATGTACATCGGATTCCTATATGAATCGTATATACATTGAATCAAACGGTACATACCCTTTGTATCCAGAGGGTATGTACCGTTTTACATACCAGGTATATACAGATTTGGATTCAAAAATAACGATTTTATTTTTAGGATATTCGGATGTAAATTGTATGTACCCAGTGCATTTAATGTGTATCGATTGCGAACGAATAAAAACGCTTAAAAATTCTCGTAACCAACTTTATTAATTAAGGACAGACATACATGTTAATTGAAAACACGTGAATGTAATAAAGTTACTAGGGGTTTCTGCACGGCACGGCGCGCCAACTTGACATTCTTGATTCTTGAACATCGCTTGATTTTTGATTTTGAATAATCCATAAGTACTGATTCTTGAATCGGAAACTACCATTATCCCAGATGAACCACATGCTGGAGGGCTGGAGGACCCAGCAACGACATTCTCTGTATAAGTTGAGCCAGAAGCGCCTGAATTCTTGCGTGGAACTTGTCCATGGATTTGCATAGAACGATCTTCAACTTCACTGCTAGACTGTGGATAAGTGATTGGTGTACCTGAAATTTAAGTACAATATGTTAAAATATACCAAAGTTTGGCATTTTCCTAACATTTAAACTTACTGAGAAACTGACTGCAGATCTCCTGAGTTGGTGTTTCTGCATTCTCTTCGTTTGGTGGCGAACTATAAGTTCCTGGTATACTTTCATCTGAAAGGGCCGTTGACTGGGCGACCGGCAATAAGAATGGGGCATGAGGCAAACCATTTTCCATCAGTTGTGAAGCACCTTCTTCTTCGCTACACGACGATGACTCTTGACGGTAGTCAGTTCCAGGAGAAAATGGTCTTGTCATCCTGCGAACCCGCTTACCCCTTCCAAGATCTTCGGGCTCAGAAGATAAATCTGACTTTTGAGTGGCAGTAATTTCTTTGGGTTTAGCTTCGTTGTAGCTTCCTAAAAGGAGATTTGAATAAGACATTACAAAATATTCTAAAATAATTTTAATAGACCGAAAGTCTATCTGTATAGAATTACCAAAAGTCTTATTTCGCTTATCCGCATAGAATGAGGCCCACTCTTTCTTGGGTTGAGTCCTACTTTTGATTTTCTTTGTCTGATGAAAATGTGGCCAAACTTAGCAGAACTTGTCTTCTATGTAGTAACACCATGTATCTGGCACGACACATACTTGCAATCCAACAGGCGTGTGTAAGTCTACAATGTAGAACTTACTTTTCTGCAAATAAAAGAAAAAGTTTTGAATGAATTTGCAGATAAATAACCAATTGCAGAAAGAGTGTTACATCTTCTAAGAACATGTCTTTTACAACAGATCAGTAAACTCAGCAGAATGGACTATGAAGTTTATCGAGTCAGTAGGGGAGAACGGAGTCAACATGGACACGGGTCATATTGGACAAAGACCATAAGTGCTACATGTTATGGGGAAAAAAATTTTTTTTTTTAATTTTTGTATATATTAGAACGTTTAACGTTCTAGAAAAAATATTCATTAAAATCGAACCATTATTGCTCTTGTTATCGCATAATTTGAAAAATGGCCCTGTTTGATGTAATATTTCTCCCTATTACTCTAAGTATTTTTAAAGTGAAAAACACTACAAATGAATAAAATAATGATAGGTGAAATAGCCAATTCATTTCTTAAATGATTGATACAAAAATTAAATGTTAGTGCCTTTTCAGTGTTAAGTTATGAACGAAATACTAAATAGCACCGAGTTGTGTCATTTTGGACACCTAGTTTTGGGGTGTAATTGGACCACGCTAACTATAGCAACGAGGGGAGCTTGCCGCCTTAGGGCATAATTTACAGGCAAATATCAAATTTCCCCCCTCTTTTCTAAAACACTCGTAACTCTTCATTGTTTTACACAAACGTTTCATTATCAGTGTACATGAATAAAGAAAGGGCAGATGAACATTCTAAAATTTTTTTTAATTTTTTCCGTTTATTATTTTACGTTTTATCATGATTGTCCAGTTTTAGACAGAGCCTGTCCGATTTTGCCCCGTCTTTTTCAAAAAGGCCCAAAAAATTTGACTTTTTCAAATCGTCACAACTACTTTATTTTTAAAGGGAAAAATGTATAAAAAATATGGGAAGTAAACAAATGAACATTTAACGAAACCGACGAAAAAAAATTAGGAAAAAGTGAAAACGACAAGAAATATTTAAAAAAGAAAAATTTTGTCCACGTTGACTCCGTTCTCCCCTACCACTAACCACGTACAATCGGACCTATACATAGATTCATAACAATGGTAAAATTAGAAATAGTTCTCACACTTAGATTCTTAACAATTTTAATTGTCTACCTGATTATGAATTCAACCAATGAATTTTTTGAGACAACGTATCAGGTCTTGTTGAAAAGTTGTAAAGTTCAGTGATTATTAAGGTATCCAATGTTGACTTGAAGGTTATCGAGTCAGTACCACTGACAATCTGACCTATACATGGATTCAAAATAAGAGTCAATAAATTTCACCACATTTGAAATCAAAACAATGTAAATGATGTACCTAGTATGAATTCAATCGATGAAAGTTCTAAGACCAAGGTATCCAATGTTGATGAGAAGGTTATCGAGTCAGTACCACTGACAATCTGACCTATACATGGATTCATAATAAGAGTCAATAAATTTCGCCACATTTGAAATCAAAACAATGTAAATGAGGTAACTAATTATGAATTCAATAGATAAATGTCCAGTGACACAGGTATTAATGGTTTTATACCTTCTTTAAGAAATTTATCAGATAAGCACGACAGTACCACAAAGAATTTTGTATATGCATGCATTTATACCAATAGTAAAAATAAAAATAAATGTTATACTGTTTTAAAGTTAATTAATTGTGGTTTTGTATACCTGATTCTGAATTCAACCGATGAATGTTCTGTAGTTCTGTGACAAATTTATAAGATCTCTCAGAAAAATGGACAGGACAATGGCGAATTGTCCATGCTTTAGAAGACGCTTGCCTAAGACAGGAAAGACATTTATGGTTGGCAGATTTATGGTTTTCAAATTTGCTTTGAAAACTCAATTTTTTTCAACAAAAATTAAAGATATTCAACATAAATATGGAATTTTAATATTAGTAGCTTTAAAAGAATTTTATAAATATGGTTTTAGAAAGGAGAGATGTATAATGTAAATGTAAATAAACCACGCTCACGTCATGCAACGCCGTTGCAGTAGACGACAGATTGTGGATTTCTATGAAAATACTTTGAAGTTTTGCTCCCAATACCAAAACCAATTGATTACTAAAAATATCTCCCATTTATAGTGCTGCATTCAAAAATGAGTGTTCTGATAGAAAAAAAACGTAAGCGGAGGCAAAAGGATGTAGTGTCCGATATTCAACCTTGTATACTTATCCGCTTCCGTCATCGCAATTTCACGAAATAGTGGTTTCTCGTCTATCAAATGTCCTTGAATGTTACTCGTTAAAACTTGTAAAATTTAAAGCCGTTCATGTCCCAACCACTTTTTCTTAAACAGCATATCGTTCTTTGCATATCCTTTAATGAATCTGAATGTAAATTGAAGTGAAAATAAAATGTTTGGCTGCTTCATCTAAATACAAATTGTGATTAAAAACGCCTCTCTGTACTTCAATTTTAGAATGTATCAAAATAATATGGCTCACGCTATTTAAAAGCCTCGTAGAGTTGAATGTCGATTAGAAGCCATCAACGTACGCAATTTGATAATTTAAATAACAATTTAGCTAATGCATGTTTTTTTGGTACCATTTTTTATATACTGGCGTCATCCAACTATGAAGTAGTCAAATGAACCAGACTACATACAGATGTTTATGTACACTTAATATTCGTTCCCTGTCCTAGACAGGACAGAAGAAGAGCTATTTTCATGTCCTTATTTGTACGTGTTAAAATGAATACTATACTCCATATCCAAACAGTATAACATGGATATACAAAATGGATTAATCGGGTCATCGATTCATAATCCCATTTTGTACATTACGAGCATGTACAATAGTGATCCAATCGCATTCACTGTTTTAACATCCGGGTTTTTATATACCCATCATATCCATTGTTGGATGAGAAAAAATGTTAAAACTACATCCGCAATTTTACAGTCATCTAACGTAATACGAATATACAAAGTAGAATGTACGTTATTTATTTTATTTCGTTCAATTTTGTACATTTATGTTATATACCGTGGCCATCCCACACGGATGAGTATGGAAAACGGATGGAAGTACATTCATATTATATTATTTGGATCCTATGTGTTAGTAGGGACTGCCCTTCTTTTGTCGAGACGCACAATAAGAGAATAAAGTGATTTTCTTCATTTCCAATTTTTTAAGGATGAGAATTAAAGGTGTGGGTGACATTCTAAAGGTATATAATTCATAAGTAAGAATCAACAAAGACGTCTAAGTTTTCGAAGTCCCCCCATTGAGTTCTTTACTTCTTTGCGTTGTTGTTATCTCATAGCTCTCGCGCCAACGCCCCTAGGGTACAAGGATAAGTTACGATTTTCCCCCTCATTTTTGGAGGGAGTAAACTTCAGGGGATAGGAAAGGGTGTTCAAAAAAATTGTTTTTAATTAAATAAATTCATGAGTCTATTGATTAAATGACGTCAAATCTTTTGGCGTAAAAAAAAAAGTTTTAGCACAATTCTAAATATTTATTTTTTATTTTTGAAAAAGCCGGTTTTAACACTGCGCTTATGGAGGAAAACGCGAGTGTACTTAATCTATAAACGAGGGTGTAGGGCCTTGGGGGCAAGCCCTACAAAAAAGTCATGTGTGTATATTTTGTAGATCGTTCTTTGTTCTCATCGGAAATAAAAGAAAAAAAAATCTATATAGCCGTTTAAACGTAATTCACGTTTTAGTGGGACACGTAGCGCCATAAGAAAGCCTGCAAAAAGAGGGGGGTGTTCTTAACAAGCGATCTCCCACTCAAGTAGTCCAAAAACCGGCTTTTTGGGGGAGGCCGATTTTGAAACTAAATCCGGAAAGGGCCTAGAAATTCCGGAATAGATTATTCTTGTTCAGAATTTAACGGCGTATTCAATGGCGCAAAGACCGGATTTCTATCTCCCACCATTTGGGAGATATTCGTGATAGAAATCGGGAAATTTTGAATTCGTCCCCTCCGGTTCCCTCATAGTGCATCGCTTTTCTCGGTCCACAGGCCGAATTAAAAAAAACTAATTGTAAGAAAAAATGCCTTAGGTCTTGCTCTATTGGAATCCAAAAGGATTTTTTTTTTAATCAATAATTGATCGAGATATGAACGATCTCGTGAGGTACCCATTTGGAACGATTTCCAAATCATTTTATTCAGTGTTGCCGTTTGGTTTATTTATGTCTTTTCCTCCCCCCTCCCGTTTAATACATATAAAGGACAAAGAACGGAGAGAGCGAAAAGACAAAAATACGGGAGGGGGGAGCGAATCGCATTCGGGTGCATCGTTTTTTGTTGCATCGAGAGAGAAATTTGAATGACGTGTACAATTTGAATAATGAAATTTATTTCCCATTGTGTAAGGAATCACTTGTAATATTTTTCACGGCGAAGATATATGGTCTTAGATATAAAGTCTTAGACTATATACGTCATTCAAATTTCTCTCTCGATGCAACAAAAAACGATGCACGCATGGATCTACGGAAAATAGCTCAATGTATCGTCGGCGTTCCGGCGACAATAAATTGTTAATTAATTGTAAAGATCCATCCTCTTGGATGAATTAACTTAACAAAAGAACACGAATTAAAAATAATAAATAAAGATAACGAGAGGCGTTTTACTCACAAGCCGATGTATTTGACTAATACTAATAACTAGCAGAATAATAACATAATATTTTACGTTCAACGTCATAAATATTTTACAAAATTGAAACATTTATGGGTTAGCTAAAAAAATTCCAAAACTCGAGTCTGAAACAGCTAGGATTACAATTGGGGATCAATTTGCTCGTAACAATGATAATAACCAGGTATAGAATGTAAGGAAATTTGCGTATGGTATTTTATCTCCACGACGTTGCTAATTCTTAAAGTTTAACGTCAAACGTCACCGTCAAACGTCAGTCCAAAATCTGGCTCACGTCAAACGTCGCGGCAAACATGACGGAACGTCATCTATTGACGTTCCAAACACTGGGCGTCGGTTTCCCTCGTTGTGCAGAAAATGTAGTAAAGGTGTTTTAGTAGACTGCAATAGCCGCAAGTTGCGCGCAGGCGCGTGATATAATGACCGCGATGATGATGACGACGGCCAGAAGAAAATATTTTCATATTTTTATTAATCCACTCCGGAAAAGTAGACAAGATTTTGTTGGTCCTTGGAACGTGAGAAGGTGTAAAATTTCCTGCAGAATGGGCGTTGAATGTTGACGCAATGTCTGCGAAAACGTTCATGCTTTTAAGAGAGAGTTGTTGAAGGCTCGGATTGGTGCACATAGTCAAAATATTTCACTTCATTATGACGAAACGAATGCGCTAAGGTTTGAGTGGGAACGACGACTTTTGCTTGAATAAACTTCCAGTTTTCATTGCCGTAGGCGTAGGGTTAATCATTGAAATTCACAACACCTATACAGCCCAATAACATGGCGAAAACGGAACCAATTCCCACCTTTCGTGATTTATAGTATATTTGTCAAATTTTTTTTTTTTATTTAGGCAGCTAGTTATTGTTGCATTAAATGTCACTTTTCGCATTTTCATTGAAAAACTGACACTGCTTTTCCGAACGCACTAGTTCTTTTTTTATTCCAATTGTTTGACTGCATCTTAGTAGCTTAAATGCCTTACTGGACGAAAAATGGTTGTAGAAAAAAATATTTCGAGGCCGTTGAGTACAAAATAAGGTGGTCTCGTACACATGAAAGAAGAAAACAATAAGACAATTTTTTTCAGCAACGGATAATTTCGGCTGTGGGTTTTGCTTTGACTTGTGACGTTTAATAAAATCAATTACAAAAAAAGAAGAAAATAAAACAACAGAGAAAAAGAATTTGGAAATATTGTGACACATAAAAGAAGAAAAAAAAAAATTATTTGACAAGGTGTTTGGTTTTGCGTATGTGAGGGAAGTTTATTTTTGTTTAATAGTGTCTTTCTTTTAAAGAGATTTTTTTTCTACATAAAAGAAGACAAATGTTGTTGACAAGGAACTAATATTTATTAAGAGCATTTTAAACATTGCTAAGAAACCCAGCGGAAGCATCGAGCTCAACGAATATACAGTCATGCGTGCAAGTTTCTTTAGCAGGCAAATGGCTCTGCATGTTTTTGTTTTATTTTGACGGAAGGGATACTTAACGCCCCTTTACCTATGCCTATTCTTTTTTCTCTTTACTAATCTCTTTCTTCAAATTCATTCAATTTTCCCATCTTTTTTTAAAGAAAAAAACAGAAACAAAGAAAAATATAAAGGGTTCGGTAGGCACCATGGTATCCCTTCTGTCAAATTAAAATCAAAACATATATAGCTATTTGCCTGCTAAAGAAACTTACACGCATGACCGTAGATGGGAGAAAAAAATCTAAACATATTGATAAAATCTACAAAACACGAAAAATAATTGTGGGAAGCTGGAGAAAAATGAAAGGAATCAACCAGGTCTTGAGATGGTGAAAAATGAATATAATAGAATTGTTTGCAAAAAGCCGACGGAAAGTGGTGAACTACAAGGGATTTCAATCTTGGTATACGGTAGACAGAAAGTTGATGTTGAGCGGAAGGAGTGTGTGGAGATTACGTAAGATGTATGCCAGCTGCAAGGGAGGGAGCAATAGGAGAAACGAACGTTCACTGTTCAATCGTGTGTTTATTTTTGGCTGTTATATGACTCCATTCGTTTCTCTCGGGGTGGGAACACTTGATGTATGCCTTTGTTTTCTGCATTTCAAGTCTTTTTCATTCATTCTGGTTTTCGTCTCCTTCACTTTAGTTTGACTAGTTTCAGTAGCACCATGTAGAAGTCCACTGTTATTACATCGATTCTCAATTTTTTTTGGATATGTGATTTCACATAATTTTATACGTGAGTATTTTTTTTAACCGATCGAAAATCTTTATATTTTTAGGTATTTAAATATTTTCCCTTTTTTTTTATTCAAACAATTTTTCTTATTATTTGTAACAATAAGAAAGTGCATATATTTCTATAAGGAAATATATGTTCACATTTGAAAAATTATTCAAATGAATTCTTTTCCAAGACGTCTTTTGGAGTACAACTCATTTAAGATTTTTCTTTTGTAGCGTTTACGATTTCATATTTGTTTTGTCAAAAGGTTCAGACATTTAGGGGAGAGTGGGGCGAAATGGCTGTGGGGCAAAACGCACAAATTGATTTTGTGTGTTACTCAATTGCACTAGCAACTTGAAAAAATTCAAGGACATAAAATGTAAAAAGCCGCATCTTTAAAAAAAAAAAATTGTCGAAATATGTCAACTAGTTCTTGAATGTAAAATAAAATAAATTTTCGATCGAAAAATCGTGTTGCCCGTACTCGATTTACGAAAGAATTATTGACTATAATAATCAATTTAAAAATTTAAAAAAAATTGTAAAAAGATTTAATGTTATCTTGGCTTCTTAACCATTATTTTTTTATAATTATTATATAAATATAAAGTACAGATATTTCATGATTTTTATCGACCCCCTTGTTCGGGGCGAGATGGCGTTGCACCGTAGGGGCAATTTGCCCTATTAAAAGTGGTACAGCCACTCAAAAAATTTTGGTTTTTATTTTTTTTTCATAATAACTATTAATAAGACAATATTAATTGTATTTATATCTTTCTAGTCATTTATTTATCAATATTACATAAAAATTTGAGTTTACTGATAGGTATAGCTAGGAGGTTTATTTTCCATAAGAAATGCAGGGGCCAAAATACCCCACTAGTATGGGCAATCCGCCCCACGCATGGGGCGATTTGCCCACTTTTTTTTATTTTCTAAATCTTAAATAACTTTTTCCTGTAATGTTGCATGAGTTTGGAAAAAATACAGCAGGAAGTTTAATTTTTTCTCTTTTTTATGAGACCAAAACGAAGTAATTCGGTTAAATAATACGGGAATGCCAGCCGTTTAAAAAAAAAGAGTGCCATTCGCCCCACTCTCCCCTATTATTATTATTTTTTTTTAAGGAAATTGGCACAAATATACTTGACAGCTTACAAAAATGCCGAAAACAAATCGCGTGCGCTGGCAATAATTATCTAAGTTGCCGCATTCATTCGAAACGTCATGGTAAAATAAATTTTAGAAAATGAAGCCACATAATTTCATACAGCAATGCACATTGTTATATTAGGAAATTCCTTCAAAATAATAATTTCATGCCTTCTCTAAAAGCAGTCCATACAACAATTCATTCATTTATACAAGAAAATTTACCTTTTAAAATAATAATCAATCCCCCAAAATATGTCAATCACGTCTTTGGTTATAGGCCTAATACTTCTACTTATATCAATATTCTCATTAGCCTAAATTATGAGACTTAATATTCTTGTTTATAAGACTGAATAGGCCTACCTTATTAGTATTGTCTTAAGTTAATATTTAAATATAGTCTATTAAAAGAACTTTGAGTCAAAATATTTTCTATCGAAATAATTTTCTACTAGTTAGTCAAAATGGCGTTCGCTGCAGACGCCTCAATTTGTTTGTGGAAGCTTCCGAATAGTTGTGTTATAATAATTAGTATATCTTTTGATTAATTATGACCAATAAGCTGTACATTTTTCAACTCTTCTTACATAATATCAGCCGCTTTCACCTCGGACATTAAGAACTATATCTCTATACATTACATTGATTCGATATGGGTGTAGTATGATAGAGCCTCTCCTTTGTGTATCTATTATATGTGTTATGAAATTGGTACTTCCAAGCTCTGGTGAGCTTGAACGAATGTGATTATGTATTAAAATATTGTGACTAAAAGTAGTTTTCGAAATTTTTGATCTAATAAAACAAATGAATCAACCTCTTGTTTTAACCCATACAGAACATAAACCGATTTTAGACGTCTAATTCAAGTTTTTCAAGACTGGTCAATGCCACTTTAATTCATCTTGAAAGGAAGCATCTCCGTCTTTAAGATGAGTTCTAACGGTCTTAATGTTCGTATATTTCTGATATATATACTTTAGAAATTATATAGACACATTATATCAAACGGACTTAAACTTTTTTCCTTAAGTTACAGTAAATGATAAATCTAAAAAAAACCTTATAGAGACAAATTTTAAACTCTTTTAAGATTACATAAAGAGTTCTTATATCCGCTTTATATTGATGTATTAAGACCGATATAATCGTCAACAAAAATCGATTAATATCAAGCTATAAATGGTTTATTTGTAATATCTTGTTGGCATCTTGAATAGATAACTTAAAGTCGTCTAAATTTGATCTCGTCTAGGAGGTCTTGGAATGATGAACTATAACGATATAGAAATGTAACGAACTAGATAGCGTAGGGGTTAGCAAGCTAGCGAGTTAATATGAAGGTTCAGTGTTCAACTCTAGGGACGGTCTTTTGTCAATATAGATATATTCTTTACCTTTGGATCAGAAATAAACGGACATTAAGACCGTTGGAACTCATCTTAAAGACGGAGATGCTTCCTTTCAAGATGAATTAAAGTGGCATTGACCAGTCTTGGAATGACGGGTAAAAGACTTGTTCAAGACAAAATATTCTGTCTGGGAAATTTTCTTTCTTGACTTCGTCGTCCGCGATCGCTTTCTCCTGCTCTGGTTTATGTGAACGAACTTTTTGAAATAATAACTTAGAAGTTTTAACTTAGAATTTTTATTAAATAAAAATTCTGCCGGATTGTTCCGTTGGGAATAAACATCCGGCTTATCAAAATCAATTATCATATATCAAATTCAGCAGATACTTCCTAACTGTTCAGTCTTAAATGAATATCAGGTTTCTCAAAAATAAAAATAAATGCCAGACTAAATTAAAAATTCAGCAGATAGTTCCCGACTGTTCCGTCTTAAATGAACATCAGGTTTTTCAAAAATAAAAATTTTGTCTGGTCATCGTGAATAAACGCCAGACTAAATAAAAATTTATCCTCACCCTATTGAAACTGTAATAATTATGCATGAATTTCTAGCCTACTTATTTTAACAGAGCATGAAAAGAACTTGAAAACTTGAAAGAGAAATGCTAGGAGTTGATTCATTTGTCCAGATGGTAAATTAAATTTTTTTTTATTTTTATTTTTTTTATTGGAGAGGCTCCCTATCAAGTATCAACTGACCCGAACCTCAGACGTTGATACTTATAGGTTTTCCTGTTTTTTAGAAGGGGGTCCTGGCAAGTTGGGGTGATTCTGGCCAGTTCTTTTTGACGGACACTCGAATTATTTGTGACCAAGTACTCTACAACTGTAACACACTGGAGGTTTTGTTGAATCCAAGACTGCCATTTGTTGGCTTTGTGGCCAATTTTGTTGCTGCAGAGCAGAGAACTGACTCCATACGTGACCTTCAACACCACATTGATAACATTTTCTTTGCTTTTGATAATACTGGTGCACTATCTGAGGTGTTGGGAAATTTGTCTGATTGTGTTGCTGCAAGGGTTGTTGCTGTAAAGCTTGAGAATTTTGGTGTCAGTGTGTTAGCTGCGGCTGCCAAAAGGGTTTGCTGTAAAAGGGCTGATTCGATAGTGAATTATTATGAACCAAGGGCCTAAATGGCGGCCTTGGACTATTTCCAATATTTTGTTGCACCGGTTGAAAATTTTAAGCCTGATTCTGATAGTTCGTTGGATTTTTTCGTACTGTTTTCTCTAATTGATTTATAGGAGTCATCTCCACTGTTTAAAATATATTTCATTATCCTCTGTGCCTTCTCCGACATTTTCTTATAAAGTTCCAAAATAACATCTTTTTCATTCATCCCTGCATCAAGTATAATTGCTTCGAAGGTATCCAACCAAGTATCAAATCGTTGGAGAGATCCACCCGTAAAATAATTTAAAGATTGTAAGCCCGAACGGAGATACTGATCTTTTTGAAAGGCGGATAAATCAGAGGCTGCTGCAAATTTTGGGGTCAGTGGTGTAGTCATCTTGATATCTAAAGGTGTTCCTATGGAAGGGTTTGTTGTTTATTCAATGACAATTGCGCCTTTTATTGTTGATGCTGTTTAGAAACACTTTGTACTTCCTCCCTTATATCGTCTGCTCTTCCCTTACTTCTTAACGTCTCTCACTCACACCTCATGTGAAACTATCTAAAATTCCTTTGCTCAAGTGTTTTCTCCAAGCATATCAAGAATACATCTTCTCTCATCAGATCTCATCGGTATATTCCCTTTATTACAACAACAGGGTTACTCTTTCCTACTCCGGGATTCGCACTATTTTCAGAGTCAGTCCCAGACGCGAGTAGAACCACTGTCTGCTTTGCCTGATCTCTTCTGTGTCGATGTCCTGTTGAGTTATCGGGCCGACTTCCCTCGTGTACGTTTCTGCTACCGAAAAATCCTCCTCCTGATCTTCTCTTTGACTCTGGTCGTCCCTTAATGATCGTCTGTTTCTTCTCGACCATCTGCGTCGGAAAGTCTGCGTGGAGGTGTTCACTAGATTGTTGGATTCCTTCGGCTGAACAAGTTGATTCTCTATGATGTTCAATCCTCGGAACTGACGGAGAAGACTGGCTAGGTTGGTCGACTCCTGTGAGTGAATGGATAGGTTGTTCTGTGCACTTGCCCCGGTTGCTTGCCACACTACCTCTTCTTGAATTATGTTGCGAGGCAGTGGGATCGTTAACCAAAATATTTTCCTCGACTCCCTTATTGTATTCCTGAATTGAATTTGACATTCCCGATTCGTTAACTTGTCTGTACGCCAATCCTTTTTCGGAAGCTGTTCCAATGTATTCACTAAGCGAATCAATTCCGGGTTGATTGATTTCAGTGGATACGGATCGCAGGTTTGTAACTGTCCCAATTGGTGGATCAATAACAGTAGTTTGTTGAGTGTCTGAATATTGGTCAGAAGGTTTGTATAAAAATTTACTGAAGTGTCTAATACGAAATAAGATAGCATTCCAACTTCGTGATCCAGAAGATAATATTCCCCGACCTCTGCGATACTTGTTATGTCTTCGTTTAGGGTAAAATCTAGAAATAAGCTTCCTTCCTTTCTTGGTACTCTCGGAAGAATTTCGCGAAGACTTAGGATTTCCCCGATGAGAAACGTCAAGACTTTCCTCGCGCAACTGAGTGTTATCTTTGTCAAAGCCCTGGTATCTTGTTCTGGCCTGGTTGTGTCCCCTGATATCGGTTGAGACTGTCGAAACGACACTAGTTTGGTTATCAATTCTACCACCTTTGTCGCTACTGATAAATCGATTAGGCTTGGTTTGTTGTCCCACTGACGAATATCCCGCATTAACTGAATTAATTGCTCCCACACTTCTTGACTGTTTTTTTTGAAAATCCGCCTTTCGTTTCTCTAAGTTCTTCAAAGCTAGAGTGAGGAACGGAAGTTGGTGACTTAGTGTTGGACAGACCTCTTTCCAGTTGTCCCGTGTGTCTTGGTAGAGTCTGTGTATCTGCACATCCACTTGTTCCACTACAAGACTCTGTATCGAATTGTTTAACTGTTCTGCCATTCGATGCTTTCTTTATAAATTTGGAAATGCGACGGGTCCAACCTATAACTGGTGATTTAAGTGAAATGGCTCTAGGTGAGGAAGAGTATTGAGGTGAGGGAGTTGTAGTTAACCTAGTCAATACAGGGGGAGAAAGACTTCGCTCTTTAGGTAAAGAGGCAAAAAGGCCAGTTTGACGAACCCACTCTTTCCGAGGAGGTGTTTTCAATAAAGATTCAACTGGCTGATATCCTGAGTAAGACCTAAGCTTTTCCTCAATTTCACTGTAAACCTTTGATCTTGCTTCTCTCAGTTTTGCTGATCGCGGTATATATTCATTTGTGTTAACAATGTCAGACTCTTCTTCATCAACTATACGATCAAAACATATTTCTAGATCATCATCTACAGGATTTTATGTTGTTGGGGAGACAGATTGGATATGGAGTTTAACAGCATCATACAAGGGATTTTCAACACTTATAATAGGCGTGCACTTAGATTTAGGTCTAGCACCAAATACATCATTATTAAGCATTGTGGGTGAATTCAAAAACTGCTGCCACCATTATGTAAAGATCCATCCTCTTGGATGAATTAACTTTACAAAAGAACACGAATTAAAAATAATAAATAAAGATAACAAGAGGCGTTTTACCCACAAGCCGATGTATTTGACGTCTAATACTAATAACTAGCAGAATAATAACATAATAATGACATACCGTTGTAGAGACGAGAATCAGAGAAGAAGACGCAATAAGGCACTTTAAGCACAAACACGAAACATAGGAAGATTTAACACTGAAAGAAGAGAATAACTGATTGAACAGGAACAGTATCAGAATCAACAGACTGAAAGTGACTGAAACAAGACTAAGGCTGACTGCAAAGAAGTGCAAGGAAACTGAACTAACGGACTGAACTGAAGTGCTGAAGTGAGTGGAAACTGAACTGAGGGCAACTTATATACCCTCGTATGCGATTGCAAAATGTAGCTGTTTGCAAAACAATAATCGCTTCCGGAACATAACGTTTTACATAGGCGAACATTCCTAATCCGCAGCTGCAAGCAGACGTGCTTGTAGCTGCAAATCCAGGCTTGATAATTCACATTTAAATAGTTTAAATATAATTAAATTATTCCAATATAGGGAAAAGCACATCAAGCGTGAATAATTGAAAGCTTGTCAAAAATAACAGTAGCGCGTCTTGCGCACGACCATATTTGGTAGTGGTCACTGTTATTCAAAGTATAACAATAATAAAATAAGATGCGCGTAAATAACGAGGGATTCGTTACAGAATCAAAATGTAAACTAAATTGTCACCTGTTTATGGAAAAATAAGAGATAAAGAATAAAGATAGGCTCATTTACTTTTATTCAGGTTGACTATGTCAAATTTTAAAATTGTCCGGAGCAGCCGCATTCGGACGTCACTAATAAAAACTAATCAGTAGCTAAAAGTGACCATTTGACATTTCGTCCGTTATGAAACAAAATTGGGAGAAGAAAAGAATGAAGGGAGAATACGCAGTGAATCTGACATGTCCTTGACGTATTGACGAGAAGAGTTGATGGTCCCACCGACTTTGGCATCCCCGATAAAAGGCGTTATTGCCGTCAAAGTTCTTTTGACATCATCACCATCGACATCGTTCAATTTTTGTTGACGATCCCGTCTCCTACAGACAAATAGAGTAGGCGGTGAGCGCAAGAAAAGATAGGAAAACAAAATAGTTTGTTTTTATCAAACATCAATAACAAATTCATCCATTTGATTCCGCGATCTCGGTTGGGCGTGACCCCACCAACAATTCAAAATCCAATATGACATCACACACACACAAACACAATTGGATTAGATTGGATAGGAGTCATCGGACTTATTTTTTTTTTTAATGTTTTTGCCAAAATGGACTTACTTGGAGAGACAGGGCATTTCGAAGAAAGATTGCTCGGCTCCGAAACGTTCGGCATCGGCCACCGATTCGGGGAGATTCTGGCTGGCAGTTTCTGGCAGAAGAAGGCAGACTAGTCCGCCAAACACAGACAGAGCTCCCAGGACTATGTAAGGCAGTGTCTTGTAGTAGGTACTCTGAAAAAAAGAGTTAAGATATCAAAAAGGAATTGGGGATAAGCGGGCTCGCGGATTGGTATTATCATGCAAGGGCGTGGTCAGTCCATGTTTAATGTACCAGATAGAGAATGAAGGGAGCGAAGAATGTGGCACCATGCCCAGTGATGTGAACGACGCCAGTGCCTTGTCCTCGCAACTGAGTTGGAATGAGCTCCACCGTATACTGTATGCCCGTGTTCATGGCAATAGTGATAAAAAAGCGGCTGGCCATGGCCAGCAGAGTCATCAACATGGCCGAGTCTAAATGGAAATAACACAACGCGCATAAGAAAAAAGAGAGAAAAGAAAGAGATAGGAAAGAACGTGACATTTTGCTGGCTTCTTCATTTCTTTTTTTTTTTTTTGGGTCCAACAAAACGCTCCAACAGCACAATAAGAGAGAGCTAAGAGTAGACTAAGAGTGATGTTTGCCCTTACTCTGGGGAACAAGTCCGGTAGCTATGCCGGCTAGTCCGGCCAAGCTCAGGGCCATCGTAAGAGTCCATCGTCTGCCCAGTCGATCGAGCGTGACGACCGGCACCAGATCAGCAGGCAATTCCAGAGCTCCCGCCACACTGTTGGTGATGAAAACGCTGTAAGGTAAAATGGCCAAGGAGCGGACGTATCCGTCATAAACAACTGTGATCACCATCCTGTAAATCGCCAGATTATAAGAGAAAAGATCAAATGAATTTCAATTAGATTATCTTGCGCATCAAGGAAGCAATAGAGTTTCATTGATCATTTCATCAGCAACTTTCATCTTCTTAATTCAATTTGACCGACAGAGTAATCTCGCTTTTGCGTAATGACGAATCGCTTATGAAAACCAAAGCCAACGAGCGCAAAGAGGTTTGACACGGAAAAGTCAAATAAGGAAAAGTCAAACGAGGAAGAAGAAGAAGACGTGGTCAATGTGTTTGCATGAGGTTAATCCCCTCAGAGCTCGGGTCAAAAGTAAATTAACAAACGAAATTAGAATATGAAAAAATGACCATGTTAATGTGATGAGGAGGAAGCGTTTGCGCATCTTTGGCGAGCGGAAGAGATCCATCCAATTGGTGGGATTGTATTTTTCCAGCTGGTAAGTCCTCTGGGTAGCCGCCTGAATATTAAAAAGCCAAAGAGATGATATAAACAAGCCCTGGCATGAATAAGTTATAGTGGGGATGAAAAGGTGATGCATACTTGAAATTCCTCGTAAATGGAAGGATCGACTGTCTTGTTATTGATGCGAGCGCATTTGCGGAGCGTTTTCATCGTCTTGTCCGTTTTTCCCTTGAGGACTAGCCATCGAGCGGATTCGGGGACCAACCACCAAGCTGCCACGATAACAGCAATCGGAGCGGAAGTGATGATGGAAAAGAGCCGCCAATCCGCCAGGGCGTAAGCGATCCACGGAAGGGTACTCGCGCCAAGAGTCAAAAAGATAGCCATCGGAACGTTGCCTACTATCGTTCTCTTTTCAGGACCGACGTACTCCATGACTGAAACAGATGGAGAGAAAAAACAAATCTTATATCTAATCCACAGTCAAAATAACCTTCGGAATAATAAAAGCCTGTTGGGTATTGTCTAGCGATTTAGATCCGCAACGCGAATCAAAAGGGATATAAAGAAGAAAACAAGAGAATCGCACAAAGGGAATAAATGGGTTAAAATAAAAGGGCGGACTACACATATACTAAGATAAGATCGCCTCAAAAAGCTAATTGAACGTAGGGTAAAAGAGACTCAAGAGTCTCAAAAGATGTGGGGCTTCTTTAAAAAAAGTGGAGTTAACAAAAGCGGCGACAACGGTCATTTTCTATTGGCGAAAATGTCAAGAGGGAATGTAAAAGAAAACGATGAGCTTAACTTATAAATATTCAAAAAAGAACCGACGAATGTTGGGTACAAAGTACTCAAAAGGAGGGAGAAGCTAACAATAACAAACCAATTATCACGTTACGTTTACAAGCCTTCTTCGTTCTTCCTAAAACTCAACGAAGAACAACGAGAGAAAAGGAGATAAAAGTCCTGTCAAATGAAAACGCCTTTTGTAGTATTGTTAAATTTGTCGACTAACGTAACAAAAGATACCGCCTTGATTTTCCTTCTCTGTTGCAAAACCTCGTCGGCTCGTCCTCCCTATGTACATAGCTCTTAAACGTTTTTGAAAATGCCCGGGCTTTTCATCGACAGAAGTCGTATATGCAAGCGGGGAAGTCTCATCGTCCGATGTAACGAGCAACGGCGTCATTGATGAAAGTGAAATACTTACGGATTATGTACATCATCCTGCCAAAAAAAAGAGAGAGAGAGAGAAAGAGAATTAACTTGAACAACATCATCCCATCCCAAGGGGCTTGGCTGGGGCATGTCGACTTACATGTAGTGAAGATCGTTGGCCATTCCGACGAGGAAACGGTAGATCACGAAATCGACGAATCCTTTTGAAAATCCCGTGGCGACGCCCGCCCCGCAGGCTAGTATATTACTCATCACCAAGACGGGAAGTCTACCGTACCAGTCGGCTAATAGACCGAAGAGAAGACTGCCGACGATGGAACCCGCAAAGAACATGGATTGCGCAAAATTAGGTCTCCAGTCATCTTCGCAAACCCAATTTCTCTGTCAAAACAATAATAATAATTGAAAAAAAAATACCATAAGGAAAGACATTGATTCCAGCATTGGTAAATGAATCAATGGGAATTGAAGAAAGTAGTTGACTCGTCCCATTTTGTTGTTCAATTTGAAAAAAAAAAATAAATAAAAATAGACAAAGAGGAGAAAACCGGACACAAAAGGAATGCATTGAAGTCGAACAAGGAAAACTCTACCAAGAGATTGGACTGATTGAAAAGGGGTAGATTTTGATTAACAGACGAGACGGACATCGATGATTAGGAAATGGTCGGTTTACGTTTTAATATCCAGAAATAGTACTCTGAACAGATGAAAGATATCCATCAATCGCAATCACGGAAGTATTTAATCAAGCATGAAGAGTTAAGTAAATCGAATTACAATTTCACCGCTATCGCAGCACAGATGGATTGTGAAAATGTTCTCGCAGTTTTCCGCGGAATTTTCTTGAAATGGCAAGAAAAAAGAAATAACTGGCGGAGCTATTCTATTTACCTCGGAGACGACGGTGTGATACATTCCGCCACTTAAGTCGTAATCCCATCCGTCGACAGTCGAGCACGGTTTGGTAGACCAGGATGAATTGGGTCCTCCTCTCAATACCATTTGCAGCTTCTCCTGTACAAGGAAACGCAAAAATAAAAGTAGGATCAGACTGCATCAAATGTCGACATTCCATTTTTTCTTCTTCCTATTTCTCCAAACGGGGGAAATGAACTTTAAGGATAAAGCGACGTATTCATATATTACTTGGTGTGATAGTACAGTGTTTGTTTTGTGTTATTTTGTATATTTGGTTATGGCCTACTTGAGTGTAGTTGACATCAAACATGCGACATCTGCTGTAGACCAGCTCACCGTCACGGGTCTCCTGCGGTATGGACAAGTTGCGTCGCTCCGACGGCTCCAGGTGGTTCAATTCAGGTACGGAGCACCAGTGATCCGGAGTCTTTTTGTAATAAGATCCCACCCACACATGTGCGAATTCACATCGCGCAGGAGCAGCGGCAGGAGCAAATACAACACAAGAAAAAGGAAGAAAAGGTTAAGTTACAGCATGACATTGTGGGAAAACTGGATAAAAAACAAGAAAGGACACGATGAAACTAGAAAAAAGTTATTTCTAGAGTACACAGAAGAAATGTGTGATGAAGAACAATCCGTGAATGGAAATGGGAGAAGAAAAAGAGCACAAGGTGTATCTCTTCCAGCAGCTGGATGCAATATCAAGTAACGGAGGTGAACTCATACATTACAAGAAATTAAGAGAAGAAGAAAAAGAGTTTCCATCTCACCAAGGTCTGGTAGATTTGTGCCATATAGACGACGGCCAGGAAATAGTTGACTGGAAGAGACAGCAAAAGTATCCTCTTCTGGAAAGGACCGAAACTGCCAACGTGAGGAAGAATGTCATCAAAGTCTTCAATGGCCATTTCTCCAGAATTATTTACAGATTTTCTGCACAGGAAAGGGTCGTAATGATGTGGAAACACGGCTGATTACATATTCTTCTTGCGATATCAAAAGTCTAGCATGAGATGGTTATTACTGGGAAATCAAGACCTAAATATGTATGTCTTGCGGAAAAAAGGGGAGTTCCTTCTTCTTTATCAATTGATTGATTTTCAAAAAATCTATCAGGATTCTCAAATAGATATTAGCATTCCCTCACAAACACAGAGAATCCCATCGGCTGTTCCTCATAATTGTCCTAAACGATTTTTAATTCCTGCGCTATAGTGTAGCATCACAAGTAAATAATGAATTCCAGTTATTTAGAAATCGCTAGTTGATGCTGTGAGCAAGACAGAAATTTTAGAATTTAAATTCTGGAAATCCTCAGACCCATTTCCCCCTATAGAACTAAAGACGCACGTATTCACTCACGACTATCCCAACTTTTCTTCTTCTTCTTATATTCTACGTTTCAAAATTAGCCAAAAGTTTCGTTTGGATTCTTCAAATATTAGTCATGGATACCAAACGAATTTACCTGTTTCTCAAAGTTGATTAAGTGATGCGGACTCGACGATTTCGGCTGATTCACTAGTTGGGGAATTGTTTCATGTTCGTCGACTCTACCCTTGTTCCGTACCCACTCAGCTGGCGTTCTTGCATCACAATTCTTACGCAATTTTCGAAACGTCAATTTAATGGATCGAATTTCTCGCCAGCAATCCTTTTTTCTAACTATACGAGCAGCAACACCATCACCAACTGAATACTAAAGTTAAAGGGAAAAAAGAAAATATTTTAAATCAAAAAAAATATTTGCGTCAGTTCGATTCTTTCTTCTTTGGCTCAGTCCCACGCACTTCCCAACGGCACGGGCAAAGATTTCCAACTGTCGATGAAAAATGTTTAGACAAGACAAATGTATCAAGATAGGAGGAACATGTCTAGGATGACCTTGGCCTTCCCTGTATGACGTAACAAAAGATGAAAGGAAAGAGAGAAAGATTAAAGACGGTTGGCGCCGATGGGTTAACTAAGAATGTATCGACTTATTGCTAATAGAAACATGAATAACAATCTGTTGGTTTGATAATAATTGTAATAATTATTCGATTAATATTATTCATGAACACTATTTAATTCTATTTATAACGCATCTTCATTTTAGTGATATGTTCTTAAATATGATTGCTAATAAGATCTTCTATCTTACACCAGAAGTAAACGACAACTTATTAACAGGGTTTGTGACACATATATAAGAGGGATGTTTAGATTGCAACGACAGAAGAACTTCCCAATAATTAATTTTAATTATATAAAACTGTTTGTTAACGTAGAATATCTTCTTGGATATGAAGCCAAACTTTCACCTCGACGTATTGCTCGGGCTCTTTCATTGAAAATATTTAGGCTACTACGGTATCAAATCTATACACGATAAATCAGAATAAAAACATTTTTCAACTATCTTATATGAACTTACTCTTCGAAGGCAATGTAAAAAAGATCCACCGCATGCGGAGCTAAATGGAGAAAAAGTGATCACGGTAAAAGAAAAGTATCGATGACAACAAAAATCTTGTCGACTGACGCTGCTCATTACTTAAAAATATCAACGCGCTAGAAGAAGTAGGAAATAATTCGTCTAAAATTCTACAAATTACTGTTGCAAAATCAACGCCACTCTGGCAAGATAAACCCTCCTTCCGCAGTTCCGCTTACGTAATAGACGAACCTTTTATTCTAATAATTATTTGAAAAAACCAATTGCAAACTCTACCCCCATCCATCAAATGCCAATTGAAACAAAAGAACTAAAAGTAAACGCCCATCGATAAAAAAACTTTGGGACTCATTTGAATAGAAAAGAAAACAATAATGACACACCTAATACAGTAACACACGTATACGTCCTTGAGGACCTTGATCGATCCAATAAAACAATTTCGATCAAGGATTTCGAGCGATACAAATAAAATTCAAAAATCACATAATGACAGCTTGGATGGCTTTTCCTACCTTACGACACGTTTGAAGGTGATGTGGAAAACAAAACGAATTTTTCTGACCGATGTTCTTTTTCAACGCTGAAGAATGGGCCCACATCTCCTTTTCCTAATTAATAAGACGCGATGAATAAATTGAAATGGCAACTGTAAGGAAATGCAAATGAAACAACTGTTTTAAGATAAATTGCCAAATACTAAAAGGTTTCGAGACTCCATTCGCTATTTGAGGCTTTTCAAAATGTTATCTACATCAACGGCGTTTGCGAATTTGAATGACCGCCATTCAATCTGGGAATCACTTTCACTTCAGGTTTGCATGTGCGCATTTTTTGTTTTCTTCACAATCAATAGCGACCACTCCATTATATCACTCGATACGACACCGCAAGTTCTCGGCGAAAATCTCTTAAAAAATTACGCGCACTTTCATTAGAAGAATAGCGTAATAGACAATCTCTTCCAAATTAGACGCCAATATTAAGCAAGCAAATAGGAAACCGAGAAGGATACTAAGAACTGGTTCGAAAAGTGAAGACAGACGAGTGCGAAATGGGGTTGTGAATACTTAAATCTTAGTCCCTCGAGGGAGAAAACGATCGACCAAACCCCCAATTCACGAACCAAAGAGAATGCCCTGGACGTACATTAAGTAGCAAAACACTCTTCGTTTTAAGGAAGAGTTGTCGAGGTTGGGAATACTATTTACAAATTATTCTGAGTTTTTTTCTTAATGATGAACACAATAAACAACTTGGATGAGCTTCAATTAATAATGTCAGACACCTAAAGTTTATTACGGGATGGACATAACAAGAGTTTCTTCAGGAATAATAACACCATCGTTTATTGAGCCCCCCATACCTTTATATTTTACCCTATTAATTTTAACTGTTTAAGTGGATTTTTTGGATAGAAGAAATTCCTCACAACTTACCAAGATTTAACTAAATGAACTCATTGTTTAATTTCGTGACTAGTAATCCTTGTTGTTGTTGATAATGGTTTCTATTCAAAATCACAGATCAAATGTCATGAAATCATTAAACTATATAGTATATATATACTTTTCTTCAATCTAACCTAGAACGATTATATAAGGCCATTCTTATGGACGATCACAAGCGGAGCGTACGCTCACATTCCAACGCAATTTTAAAAATCTTAATTCTCACAAAGTGACAATCACAGTTCATATAAAAACGTTGAGTTCCTTGCGTAAGAAATATTTTTTTTTTTACTAAATGATCATTTCGAGAAGTATCATGTACGTACACTTATTCACATGACGTAGGATAACCTATTACAGCTTGATTGGCGAAGTAAGATTTTCAAAATGGCAACTCAATCCATATTTGAAATTTTCGTTTTCCTAATAATTATCCTTTTACCAGTGCGCACTGCCATACACGTAACTGTTACTATAAAACGAATCGCGAAACGAAATTTACCAGAAGCAAAATGAAAAGAAAATATAGAAAAAAACAACCCAACCCAGGACAATAATAAACATGTCTATGAATATTAAAGAAATTACGTATATTGTTATTCCTACCTTTCCCGAAGGCGATAAAATCTCTTGAAGGTCAATCAAAGAGACCAGCAGACCATCTATGATTGCGGAACAACGCAAGGGAGAGACGCTGGGGATGACGGCGGGACTCAGAACTTTTTTCCCTGCAAAAAAATGACACCAACGGAGAATTATTAGACATGAAGTGCATTCCCAAGTCCCAACATCCCAAGAATTTAACTTTTTCCATTTTAAAAAGGTAAAATTTTTTAATTAAACACGACGAGAAGTAATGGGACTTTTACTATTGGCTAAATAACTCCCATCACGTCATTGCGTATACACGCATTTTGTTGCATAATAGTGTCCCAATCCTGATTGCCAAAAGATGAGAAAAAATCCCTGTAACGCTTATTTGTATAACGAATTATTCGTAACACGGACCTCTCACATGGGAATTCAACCTTTACAAAATAAGCATTCAATGTCAACGTAAAATGAGATGAAAACTTTTGAAATACCCGAATTATGAATAAGGATGTTTAAGTTATAAATCACTCGCCAGAACCAGTATTACTGACTTATTTCAGGATAAGCAAAAGTTTAATTAAAATTTGTTTTCGTTATTAATTTTATCTTACATCAGTTGAAGGCTAACCAGCAATTTTTTATGAAAGCCCAATCTTACACACTAGAAAGCACAACCACCACAACCCTCAGTATTTAACTGATGCCAATAGGAGTAATTAAGGCATTGTAAAAAGATTAGCTGGTTAGGTTAAGTTTGATTAAAACTGGAATATCGCCAGGAATTAAAGACCCGTAGAACAGAGAAATGGTTGGCAAAATGGTTAATGATATGACGTTAATAAAACCGAGAGCGTAACGATCTTTGCCGTGAAAAATATTTCAAATGATTCCCTACACAATGGGAAATAAATTTCATTATTCAAAATGTACAAGTAATTCAAATTTCTCTCTCGATGCAACAAGAAACACAAGAAACGATGCATGGATGGATGGATCTACGGAAGATAGCTGAATGTACTGTCTGTGATCAGGGACAATAAATCTTATATTAATGAATCAAAATATAAACTAACTTTCCATCTGTCTATATGGAAAAATAAGAGATAAAGAAGATAGGCTCATATCATATTTTATTCTGATTAACCGTGATTGACTAGGGCCTGTATGATATTTAAAGATTGTCCGGAGCAGCCGCATGCAAACCTCACTTTAATAATTAAATTAATCAGTATAGACCTGTTTCCAATTGCTTGGTATCCGCACTAGCCAAAAGTCGTGCGACTAGTGGACTAGTGCGCACCATGGCGGGGGATAGCCGAAACTTGCAGCAGACTTGGCTTCATTGTAATAGTACCCTGAGTTGTTTACATGTCTTCTAATGCAGTTTGGCCCAAAAAACACTGAAAAAGTGTTAAAATGCATGCCAAGTGTTGCTTAAGTTTTTTTAAAGTGTTGGTTAAGTTTTTTTAAGTGTTGGCATGCATTTTAACACTTTTTCAGTGTTTTTTGGGCCAAACTGCATTAGAAGACATGTAAACAACTCAGGGTACTATTACCATGGTATAATAGCTGAATGGTAGGGAAACTCCTCTCCGATTCCCCTATACCTGAAGTGTCGGTGTTTTCAGGAATGTAGTTGGCGCTGCTAAGCAAGGGTAGTCGAGATTGTTAGGGCGGTATAGGAAAAAAACATGTTTTTCAATTTTTTTTTTTTAGTTCTAATTTAGTTATAGCTACCTTAATTTTTATTCCTATAGAAAATAGCTCTTTATGTATTGCTCATTTTGTAGAAATGAAAAAAACTAAATAGATAAAAAGTTAGGAATTTTGGAAAATCGCTACTTTTGCCAACGGGGGTTTGAACATTTTTGGTGCGTATATAACAGAAGGGGAATTTCCCCCTTCAAAAGCGTAAGTCATAAGGGATAAAGGTACGCCCACTCCCACGTTAATATATTTGCCGAGTCATGAAAACAGCGACACTTTCGCGGGCTAGTAGTGGACCACCTATTTCTCTTACACATAGTTATGATTTGGCGCGGAATTTCCCATTCCCTTATATACGCACCCTAAAAGTTGAAAACCCCGTTGGCAAAAGTAGCGATTTTCCAAAATTCCTAACTTTTTATTTATTTAGTTTTTTTCATTTCTAAAAAATGAGCAATACATAAAGAGTTAATTTCTATAGGTATAAAAATTAAGGTAGCTATAACTAAATTAGAACTAAAAAAAAAATTGAAAAACATGTTTTTTTCCTATACCGCCCTAACAATCTCGACTACCCTTGCTTAGCAGCGCCAACTACATTCCTGAAAACACCGACACTTTTCAGGGATAGGAGTTTCCCTACCATTCAGCTATTATACCATGCTATTACAATCAAGCCAAGTCTGCTGCAAGTTTCGGCTATCCCCCGCCATGGTGCGCACTAGTCGACTAGTCGCACGACTTTTGGCTCTGCAGACACGAACCAATTGGAAACAGGTCTATAAGTAAAATTAGTTATAGCATGGTATAATAGGTGAATGGTAGGGAAACTCCTCTCGGATTTCCCTATACCTGAAGTGTTGGCGTTTTCAGGAATGTAGTTGGCGCTGCTAAGCAAGTAGTCGAGATTGTTAGGGCGGTATAGGAAAAAAACATGTTTTTCAATTTTTTTATTTAGTTCTAATTTAGTTATAGCTACCTTAATTTTTATTCCTATAGAAATTAACTCTTTATGTATTGCTCATTTTTTAGAAATGAAAAAAAGTAAATAAATAAAAAGTTAGGAATTTTGGAAAATCGCTACTTTTGCCAACGGGGTTTTCAACTTTTAGGGTGCGTATATAAGGGAAGGGGAAATTCCGCGCCAAATCATAACCATGTGTAAGAGAAATAGGTGGTCCACTACTAGCCCGCGAAAGTGTCGCTGTTTTCATAACTCGGCATATATATTAACGTGGGAGTGGGCGTACCTTTATCCCTTATGACTTACGCTTTTGAAGGGGGAAATTCCCCTTCCGTTATATACGCACCAAAAATGTTCAAACCCCCGTTGGCAAAAGTAGCGATTTTCCAAAATTCCTAACTTTTTATTTATTTACTTTTTTTCATTTCTAAAAAATGAGCAATACATAAAGAGTTAATTTCTATAGGAATAAAAATTAAGGTAGCTATAACTAAATTAGAACTAAAAAAAAAATTTGAAAAACATGTTTTTTTCCTATACCGCCCTAACAATCTCGACTACTTGCTTAGCAGCGCCAACTACATTCCTGAAAACACCGACACTTTTCAGGGATAGGAGTTTCCCTACCATTCACCTATTATACCATGGTTATAGTATAAAATGTCGTGGAAAATGAGTTTTGAGAAAGATTTCGAGCTGTACTGATGTGTTTGATAAGAAACATTTTGAAATAACGAAGTGCATCTCTATGAAGGTAAATTTCAGATTAGGCTGATTGAAATCCAATCAAAGTGAACCCCGTGAGAATTGCATCGTTTAGAGATTGTGTTTACCACCAATCTAACTTGAAGATGATATCTCTATGAGTTTCGTTTACATATATTATAATTTAACGTTTGTATGCTCTCAGTATTAGTCAACTAGGCCATACTTGTAGTACAGCCCCGCCAACAACAACATATGCCGTCAAAATAGAACGAGTCTGCAGAGCATCCTATTCGACTGAATTTTTAATTCAGAATATAAACAATATCTCTGTCCAACCCGCGATAGCAATGTATAACAATAAAAGGCAACAAATTGTCCTATCTTTAAATAAAGTTTTTACTAACATAAAAAATGTATTCAACAAACCGTTGAGTGATTGATTAAGTTCATTTCGACAAAGCTCGATCCTTCCTCGACTTAATTAAAACTATCTATGTTTTAATTGTCCATTTCAATAAAATCACTCAAAAAATTTTGTCCGAGACATGGACAACGACAGTAACGCACGGTTCATGACACAACAGCTATTGACATATTCGAGGTGAAAAGTTGTATCCAAATACTTCAGCTGTAAAATAACTTTTCTTCATGTTTAAATGAAACATAGAAATTTGACTAAGAAACAACAAGTTCAGAAACTAACGTCTTAAAATTGCGACTAGATGTAAAAAGAGCAAAGTTTTTTACACCTTATACTAGTTTGAACTAGACAAAATTCCGCGCACTTGAGAAACTTATATTGGATTACATCGTCGTTCAATCAAGTAAAAGAGGAAGGTGTCATTCATTATATCATTAAAATTTCAACAAATGACAAGAAGTCATCGTGAAAAATCTCGCGTCACGCATTGAATTTTGGTTTGCGTAACTAATATAGCGCATTAATCAGCAATAAGCTAAGCTCAAAGTGGAAGCGAGATGAGCGTTTTAACTAACGTGATTTAGCAAATAAGGTGCACGTTTGCATCCGCCGGGACCGCCGTATTGTAGGTATTATTTTAATGAACGTTATATATTGACTAGTGTTTAATGCCTTCATTACGCTGATCAACATTGGTTTATGTAAAGCGATCAAAATGCTGCATGTCATAGCAACAAGACATCCTGATCATCCGCTAACTTAAGATTGGGAACCTTTAAAATTAGTCATTATTTTGAGAATAGAGAACTCAATTTCCTACTGCAACTCATTGTCCTAGCATAATCTTGTTAATATGAAATATCACTATAACATTTATGTTAACTGAACGCGAAGACAGCAGTGATTGCAGTTCGGAGATAACTCTATCATACTGGAAATCTGTTCCAGAATATAAAGTCAATGAAATCTTTAACGTCGATGAAAAAACTTCGATCACTATTTTGACAGCATCTTTCTTAACAGATTAGAGAATTTCGATAAAAGTCAATAAAAACGTTACATTTCTCAATTAGCTGAAAAGTTCATCTCAGAAAATTGCAATAACTACTCGCACATAATTGAAACTTCCTTGTCCCTTAATATTTACACGTTTACCAGTGCCATTGCCGCTCTATAATACACGTCCGCCGCTCTATAATACATTTCTATAATACACGTAACTGTGAATTAAAAAGAAAAAAACGAGTCGTGGTACGAAATTGACCGGAAGCAGAAAGATAAGAAAAGATAGAAAAAAAACAACCCAACCCAAGACAATAATAAAAAAATATCTATCAATTTAAAAAAAAAAAAAAAAAAAAAAACTATTTTGTCCCAACCTTTCCCGAAGGCGATAAAACCATTTGAAGGCCAATGAAAGAGACAGTAGACCATCTACTATTATGATCTCGGAACGTCACCGCTGCGGATGACCGCGGGACAGATTATCAATTATATGAATATGACCCATCAACAACCAGTTGAAGGCATTAAGTCAAGGAAAATCGTTCCCAAATTGTTGGGGAAGTCGACCCCTAAGGGATACATACTCTTAGTACCAAAAAAATGTGCTCCAAGACGTTTATATGTAAAGGCAATTTCCTGTTTTCTTATAGACGTCAAGGATTTCCTTTCTTTGTTGACCCACAACGCCGATAGCTTCAATTATATCTCAGGTGGCAATAACTGTCTCTACAAGTGAAAGGTAAAATGAATCCTAGCCTAAAACCAAGCCTAAAACATAACAGGACAGCAGGGATAGCTGATCAACTTCCAAAATAAAAGAATAAGAGGCCGCCTCTATTTTTAGACCTTGTCCCTGTTTCGCAGACATTTCGGCCGAACGTTGAGGCTGAAAATATATTTTATAAGCTTTTCATAACAGTATTTGGTGGAACTGTTTGAAGGACTTCAAAATGAAGGTCAGGAGTTAATTTAAACAGTATTTTTCGAAATTCTTTCAGTTTAGGCTCAGGTAATCGATATTAAAGAAACTGTATACCATTGTCAGTTTACATAGCAGCCGCACCTCATCACAAAGGCAAATATACGCACGCGCAGCCTCCGGGGGTATTGTAATATGTCAACGATATAAATAGATCAATCAAGTTTGGATTGCAAGTGAATGTCGATAGATGCTTGAAAACTGGTTACCCAGTACTTACGATTGTACTTTCTCCATTTCAAAGCGCAATTCTAAAAACTTCTTATCGATAGTTTAGAACATTTCTATAAAAACTCAAGCAAGGATGGTGTGGTTTGAATCGGATCGTGCATGGTGAATGTCTATAATAATTGGGTATGGAACGCAGGAACGGAACGGGTTAAGTTACTTTTGTGCAGGGAGGAGCCAATGAAGAATTTAAGGTCATTTTGCATAGCTTCTGTAATGACTATTGCATAAACAAAGGGAGCTAAACACAACCAGTTCGAACTAGTTAGCGTACCTTGACGGCCAATGTTGTTGATGTGCAACCGCACCCAGGCAATTAAGAGCGACTTCTCGGTCCGACTATATAAAGAGACGTCGATGAGGAATGGCAAGGCATTCACTGCATTCAGTTCCCCACATGCATACGCACCGTGTGTTGAGATTGCGTAATCTCGGAAGTTTCTCGTTCCTAGGAGTATTTACGCTAGTCAATTGAGGATTCTCTTTAATAGGCACAAATTAAAGATTGCCATTTTTATTTTAGCTGCGTCTATATAGTTTAGGAATATTCAAATTCGTGTAGGTTAACTCTACTGACAGGAACAATGGATAGAAAAACGGCAGGTCGTTTTCTCGCCATCGTTTGCATTTTGATAACCTTGACAACCGGACTAATGAAAGCCCTTTTCCCTGCGGTGTACGATTTAATCGGATCTTTCTGTCTGGTACTAGTTGGGTTGTCTATGTTGGCCGTCGGCATGATTTACTGTGTCATTCCCTACGTTCGCTTCCCCTTCAACTCTCGTAAGTACATCTATAAAGAGATTGTCCATTTACTTTCTATTATTTGCTCGTCGTTGTGGCTCACTTTCAATTCATTTTCATTGTTTGATTCCCAGTTCCTCACAAGTCACTAGCTGATTCGACACTAAAGGCCAGTACAAAATGTTCTCTGCATCATTGTAAGCCATCTTTTCATCTGTTATTTACCTAATTAAAATTCGGATTAGAAAGTGGTTTATTCTCTTGTAGAAAGTAACTTACGGCTTAAGTCTCCTCTGCCTGTGTGTCGTTCTCTCTCTCTCTCTCTTGTGTGCACGTAAAAATTAGTGAGCCCAAAGTCATTAACGTCCTCTACCGTCTCTTACTTGCAGCAAAGTCTACGACGGTGTTGATGGAAGAGAAACCACCCATGTTGGTGATTAACGGCGCAACATGCTTACACATGTAAAAACTAAAGCTTATACTACCTCACTTCTACTGTTGCTATGGACTTGCCGCTGGACAAAAACGTCAACCTTGTCCCATGTGCAAGTTGGTCGAAATTTGGTTCAAATCTTTTTAACCGCTTGAGTTCAAAGCTTTTGTGAGATTTTGTTTGTTATAGTCAATAATTTTTGAAATTTTATTAAAACGAATGATATTGATGATTAACTCAAATTAACATACACTGACTAATAATAACATACAGTACAATTAGCCTATTTCAGAAAAGTAAAACCAACCATAACGACTGAGGTATGATTGTATTGTTGTGTAGTCAAATAAACTATTATTTTCATTCCTCTTTAGCGTTGCTTGTATAACTGAATACTATTAAGACGTGTTGATTTTACTAATTTTATAAAAATGAGCATTGCTCCTCAGATGGGCAGGCACGATGGAACACTTATTTTATAGAAGAACCAGTAGGCTAGTTACCCAGAATATAGAGTAGTTTTAATTTAATTACTAATGCATACGTTAACGAGAAAAGTTTTTCAATTAAAGTCGACTGAATTTTTCACTTAAATTGACAATCTGTGTGCGGTTACACCTTTAATCACCTTTCTGATTTTTGAATTTGACGACGACTTGCCATCAGTTTCAAGAAGCAGATGTTTCGATTTGATTCTCAAGCCAAAATTGAATTCCCTGATATGAAGCAACTTTGGAAAAGAAAAATCAATCACCAAGGAAGAGAACCGGCACCTTAAATAAGAGGCCAACCGCCAAGAAAAATAAGGAAATGTCGACATTCAATTACGGTTATAAAAATGTCTTTACATGCATCATCCAAAAGGAAGGTGATTAATATACTGACAATTGGATACAGTTTCTTTTCCCGATCATCAATAATGTTCATTAACTGATACCAAAAATTTAGGTAGGACATCTTATAAGACGCACACTAAAATAGGGTGCATTTTACATTCCATTTTCTTTAAATGTTTGGATCACTGACCACCGCTTTTTTGTTTCAAGGTCATCTTAATGGGTATTTGAGATAAAGTTACACAGTAGATGGTATTAAACAGCTGACGTCATAAAAGGAATTCAAAACAGGTGAATGAACTGGCTTCGAAAAGAGAAAAGGTATCGCCAATTGATTATGATAATGCGTAAAACCAAAAAGGGGAAAGCAGCCGCATTGGGTAGAGTTTAATTATTCTCTAAATATTTACTATTTATTCTTGTTTATTTTGACAAAAAACCGGAATTTAAAAATGAACTTTATTATGCAACAACTGAAACGTCAGAAATAGTTCTAATGTCATCCAGCTCCAGCCGCTTGCTCGTACGACTATTTTCAGTTAGTTGAACACCACTGAAGTTATCAACTTTAACTACATGTTCAGATCTTTAAAATGAGCTATTTTTTTTATTAACGGGCAGTCAGAGCTTGCTCTTCAGGGAGAAACACCCAAAATGAATAAAATAAATTCAGTAGACCAAGAAGCCACCACCAAAGTTGGCTCAACATTGGGCTCCATGAATTTAGCTTAAAGCATTTTCTGGTTGTTTTATTCGAGGATACTTGGACGAAATACCTGAGAGAAGTCGTTTCTAAAAATCACTGGCCATTTGACCAGAAAAATAAAGAAAATAAGAAAAATTTATATCGCACATCCTGTGGTAAATGTGTTCTGGCGTACACCCTTGCAAGAGTGAAGCGAATGTAATGAGTGCGCTAACAATAACTCCGAAGTTAATCAAATGTAATGATTAACAAAGCTAATTGATTGAAACCGCAAATTTTGTCACGAAAGACATAACCGTTTTGCTCAAAGGTGAACCTCAACTAACTTATAGGTTAAGGTACGTGAAAAACTTTTTACAAACGTATGAAGCCCAACAGGAAATGCGAATGAAGAATGTTTTAAAAGAAGCGCTTTCAAACCCATAATCTTTCATTCGAAATAGGTTACGTCTTGTGTTACAGGATCCGTATTGATTCACTAGAAAATCTGGACGGCGACGCGGGTGTTTTGAATCGAATTCATGTTGTCACTCAAATAAAATATTAACACAGCGAAAAAACGATCGAAAATTCGGGAAGTAGGCCTATATGCACACAATCAAAATATTTAGCTTGTATCCCGTCAAAATTGACAATATAATTATTACACGAAACGAAAAAATAAATCCCAACAAATAGCTGAAGACAAATAATTACAAAATAAAATGGTTTGTATTGCCTTACCTGAGTCACGATCTCCATGGTGAAAATAATCCTGGAACTCAACGGCCCAACGGAGTGGGAAGGATCGGGAGGATGCGGACAGCAGTGAAACGCGAAATTTTACTTTGCCCTATAAAGAAACGAGAAGAAGTACAATATTTAATAACATGCCATTATTAATAAATATAAAAAGTGAAATTGAATCGAGTGGTGAAATGAACATACAAGAAAACCGAACTTGGTCTCTTAATCTTATAAGTGGTAAGTAATTTGGCTCTTTGAAGAGAGAAAGTACACATCCAACAAAAAAAAAGATATTCGGTGGATGGATTTCTTTTTGGTTTAAAAAAATCTGTTGCTTAGCGTCTGTTACAAAAAGAATGTTTGTTATCTGCTTTATAGATCCAATCGATTGTCGCCTAAACATGGAAAGTAGCTACTATGTTTGCTTTAACTTCCCTGATTATGCTCCAAATATAGGGGAATTACGTCTTTCTGATTTCAAGCGAATTTCGTTTGACGCAACAAACTGGTTACAAATGGTACATAATGTCCCTTTCCTTTTGTTGTCGAGGAATTTTGCCCACTTCAACATGGGATTTTGTCAACACTGCTTATTTACGCTTATGGGAATAATGTTTTAAAAAAACAACCTAATGACCACCAGCAGCACTATCTGGGTTGAATCGGAGGATGGTGAATGTCAAGCTTCGTGCTATTAGAACAGGTTAAATTTTAGTTTTCTTTCCGTCTTGATCACGATTCTTGTTTTACCCTTTTTGCATCGTTCATCCACGAGCAAGTTGCACCCGCACCATCATTCAAAGCCAAAGCCAAAGAGGGAGGAGACTATGTCGATTGTAAGGTCGTCAAGCTTTGCCAAAATTAATGATTTAAACAATGAACAACGATCTTTTCTTAAGTAAAAGTCAAATTTCCTGGTTAGGCACTATAAAAAGACGTCCATCAAGAACAAAGCATCATATTCCAGTCGCATTTCACATGGACTCGTCGTCTGATTTAAGGTAAGATCTGAAAATCTAAATATAGTGCAAGTAAATCTCCTCACAATTTTCTGTTTCGGTAATGTACAGCAGCACTCGGGTCTATAGAATATAAATGGCGAACATTGCGCACCATTAATTAGATGTATTGTAATTGTATCCTCTTCTGCGAAATACGTCTTCAACTATTCACAAAGGAATACCCTTGATGAAGCAATGGGTGGCATGTCACCTGGTCGCGTGTTGGCTATCGTTTATATCGCGGTAGGTTTGTCAATCGGACTCATGAAAATACACTTGCCCACCGTGTACGATTTCATCGGTCCTTCCTGTTTAGTGTTGGTAGGCTTGTCACTGTTGGCAGTCTTCCTTATATTCTGCGCGAGTCCCTATACGCAATGCTGCAATTCTCGTAAGTTACAAATCTTAAATGGCAAGTTATCAAGTTACGCATCGTTTGTGGTTAATCTAAAAATTGTGAAATTATTTCGCAGCTTCTAGCAAAATCGAGATTGTATCTTCTACCCCAAAGATGGAAAATGAACCTCGCTCAGACAATCGTAAGTAAACACTTTTTCTTTTAAAATGTTTCGCATTTAAACCTCGCCGTTTTAACCAGTTCATCAAATTAACGAAGAGAGCAAACTGGATATTACGTCGGATCGTGGTAAATGACATATTTATTATCTCATTCTGTTTCACGAGCATGTGAACAAGTTTTTCATTCATTCAGATAAAAGTTTGACTGATGAAGCCTCAATCGCCAATAGTGAAAGCGCCGCAGTGGATATTCAACATATCGCAGAGCAATCTCAAAAGAAAACATCCCAGCCGTCTCTCGCACCCATTTCAAGCGTTGGCATTGATATGGAGATAGCGGAACTACGAAGGTTGTGACTGAAACGACCGAAATGGAAAAGTGTCCTTACAGTCAAGTCAAACGACAAACTAACAAACGTGTATGCCTTATAACAACTATAGTAAATCAATTTTAGCACAAATTCTTTCCAAGATGCGTGTTCCAAGTTTAATAATGATTTATGTAACATTCTCAAAAAGAGAACAAGCATTGCTGACCAAAAAAATACTGAGAAAAGCTACCAATAATTAGTGAATTGGATCAGTTGGCGGTGTTTCTTCCTATGTTAACTAGATTTGGTGATTCTTACATGCACTTACACGAATCATTTTTGTATCATTAATCAAATCAAATTTCCAAGGAATGAACAATGAAAATTGATGCATAACACGTCGATAATATTCGCACATATCCGCATGACCGCATCTAGAATGCTGGCACTTGCCTCACTTAGTATTCCCATTGCATTTATCCACCATTCGACAATCGGACGAGGTTTTACTATAAATATGTTAAGATATTATTGATTCAGCTCTCGTTACACTGATGAATCTGCATGAAGCACTTCAGAAGCAATAAACATAAAGCAACATAGTAGAATCATTCAATGTAATCCCGGAAATGGAATCAGTGAAATTAAAATTCGGAGTTTAATTCACTTCATCCTCTGGATTGAATGACTGAATCACGTCAATAATACGCCTATAAAGGCAAAGGGAAATAAGCAGGTATCGATCCCAACGTGCTGTCACACATAAATCCTCACATTCTTCTTATAACACGAACGTAATTAAACTAGGCCTAATTAATAGATCGGTTTTCATCCGCTAAATCTTTCCACAGTTATCAATCATTTTCATTAGCTGAAACCGAAAATTATGCATCACAACACATTTTAAAGTTAAATATCAAGGATTCATTCAGCGAATCACGACAATTGATTTTAACAGATGAAGAAAAGAAGATGTCGCTAATTGACGAGTTAATGATATTGTAGAAAAACAACGATAACGCAGTCGAAAGGAGTACAATTTTTTCTCTGTGATTTTATCATCGCCGCTAACTCCTTAAAATAAAAATATTCCCTGATGAAAAATTGTTTTTCTAATCAGTGAGCTATCTTAACTGACGTACGAAGCGAGTAAAAATGGTACGAACACATTCACATCTCCTCGACGCGACACACGCATCCCATAAAATCAGGTAACTGTAATATTACCCAGCATTTGGTCTATCCATATATTTAATAGGACAGGCTATTATGTTTCAGTTAAGTTAATTAGTGAAATGTTTATGTTATGTTCCCGTATGTCTAAACGGATGCTATTCGGTTGCGGTTGATCATTAACTCCGAATAAATACGAAGACAACCCGAAGAAGTCACATAAACAGTTTTAAAGAACTCAACTGTCTGATGTTTTTCTTTGCCCTCGTCTTTGACCGACTATTAATGTGGTACGGGCGGCGGTTGCCATGTTCTCTTCCGGCATAGCACAGAACATTTTGGGTAACATCTAAAAATTTCTAAATGTTCAAGCGAGAAAAAGTGGTTGTTGCATTTTACATGTGTCTTGACTTGGAATTTGGAAAGAGGATATCGGCTTGATGTTACTAGCCTATTTTGTTACAACTTACAAGAGCAGTAAGAGAGCCTTCAGTGCGATTTCTTGAGGGTTTTTGAATGTGTAAATAAAAAGACTCGGTCTACCACTGGCCAAAAGGGCAAAAGGTTCATTGAAAATTCAACTTGATGATTCCACTGCAGAAAAATTAAACGGAATAGGCCAGAAGAGTAGGACGATGACGTGGCTGAAGTCGAAAGCTTGCCTATACAGCCACTAGCAAGATTGGCTGGTTGTCTTCAACAGTCAGCAGCAAACCGGAATCGTAGATTCGCAACCAAAATGCAAGTAACACACGGCACCAAATCGCTCTTACTCAGGCACGACCTTGTAGTAATGAACTGGCGGTTTGGAAGAAGAAATGATGAGAGAGAAATGATGAGAGCAGAACCCAATGAAGAAAAACATATCTTCGTCATTTCTTTGTTTTTTGTTGTTTAAAAAAAAAATCGGTTTAGCGGTTTTCTTCTTCAACTCAAAAAATCCTAACTTTTTGGCACCACACACAACCACCCAACAGAACATTGACAAAGGACAACACTATTAGAGTCTATAGAACTACAGTGAATAAAATAAGTCGTTGGGTGGAAATTTACTTTGATACCTTTGTTGGATGTGTGATAATTTATAAACTTGTTTGTAAATGGTATTAATTTATTGAGGAAATCGTGGTTCACACTGTAGGAATATAAATAAAGAATACACAATAGAAATTTCTCAGGAAGAATTTCCTGAAGAATTTCTTCAAATTACTCAGCAGTAACATTGTCTAGCGATGAATTTTGCATCGATAGTTGGCTAGTTGCAGTTATTCACAGACGAAAGGTAAAAACTGTCCACAGTCGATGTCATCCCACTGGTAGTTCTCGGCAGGCACTGCACGGATGCAAGTGGCTCTGGGCAGATTTGTGTTGTCCGGTTGACCCGCAATCCAGTTAGTGTACGAAAAGTATTGTGGAATGCTCGCCCAGGTGTACGCAGTCAAAGCGTATATGCCAGACGTCCAGAAACCAACGAATTGAAAGATATCGTCTTTCTCTATATAACCATTCATAGTACACATAAATTAAATAAATTGATTTGAGATGATAAAAAAATTCATTTTATATACCTTTTCCTATTACAGAAGACAAGTAAGTTTTGATCTCTAGTTGTTTGGCCACAGTCTGAATGCTAACAAGTTTGCGACCGTTCGCCGAGCAGTAATTAAATGCATCAACCCAAGGTTTTTGGGTACTGATCAGACAGACGCAACCGGATGGCAGACGGAAGCACGGGAAACCGTTAAGAGAGGGACAACCTGATTAAATGAACGTTGTTAGTAGCAACAGAATTATTTTAATTGTTTAATCAAATAAAAAATAAGTTCATACTGTTATTCGTAGGGGGAATTGACGTCGAGTTCGACGGAGGTGTTTGCGTGGACGTGGTTGTTGTAGTTGGTGTGGTAGAAGTCGTTTCAGTTGGATTCTTTGCCGATTCGTGTTTGGTAATTGTAAAGCCAATTCCAGGCTTCGGAATGGACGGAATGGACGGAATTGTGATAGCAGGTAATTTGCTGCCTGCCACTAAACTAGCGAATAGTAGTGGCTTTAGAGCCAGAAGTGGCAGCAACAGTTTCCTGGCCTCTTCTTCGATGATTTGTGCTTGTTCGTCATTACTTATTGAAACCAATATGTTGTTTTCTGGGAGTGGGGCAGCTGGCTGGTTTACTTGGGTAGAGGGTCTGTTTGCTTGGGTACTGGGCTTTTTTTTGGAAAACTTGTTACCCGCCAATAAACCACCAGCGATGACAAGTGGCTTCAAAGCTAGTATTGGTAACAATGTTTTTTCATCCTTTTCACTTGATTCAAAACTAAGATCCTCATCACTATCTACGACTACTACTGTTTCAGAGGGGTTGTCGTTATTGTTAATAGTAGGTAACAAATACTTTATCTCCTCATTTTCTGCCGTCTCGTTTCCTGAAAAATAGAGCAACCCAAAATGTTATCTTTTCACGTCTTTTCCTTAATTATCAGTAACTTTCTTCGTCTTTTTTTTATACAAAAAGTTCAATAAATATTACAACAATATAAAGAAATATGTGTCTTACCAGAAACCAAAACGAGACAAGCGGCGACAAATACCGAGAATAAGATGCAGCTCTGCATTTTGGCGACGAATGATGAATTTTAAGACCTTTGTTTCTCCCTTTATATAGGCATGCGATCGGTCACCTATGTTTCCGTGTTCAAACCCAAACTCTTGGTGAACTGCAAGAGACAATAATTCATGACCTTTGGTTCAGATGCAAAGGTCGGGAGAGGTCACCTACTTGTAATTTTGGTTGATATATATATCTATCTATCCTAGCAAGTGCTTCCTATTCGTTTAACAGAGGTTATTTTCTAAAGGTTAAAAGAGTTCAAATTTGACGATTCATTCTCAGGTATTAAAACTTCAGGTATCACTCGTATGATTCTGCCATTCGTTCGCCGACCTTGCTGCCGTCCACCCAAGATCTCCAATTTGTCGTCGAAGAATCAGAATGGTGGCCAGTTATGTTATCTTTTGGTTAACGAGTTTCCTAGTGTTGATTGGAGAGAGACTGGCCATCCCGGTTGAAGAAACTCAGGGAGTGAATCTGCTGTCAGCTCTGAAAATGGGTCATCCGCTGCTTACTTTCAAGAGAGAGACGTCGACGCTGACCGAAACTCAAGTGACGACGCAATGGCTTCCGTCTGTCACGTGCGCAAAGCTCGTCAACGTGACTGGACCGTAATTATTATTAAACATTTTATTTGTTAGTGAAAAGAATAATATTAATATACAAACAGATGTCGGCTTCAACCACACGGGCATGGGGAAGATGGCCGTATCTACCAAATGGAACAGCCAGAGGTACTCACTTTTGATGACGACATGGACGAAGCCGATGCTCTTATCAAATTCCAGCCAACGATAACGCTCAAGTATGGACAGTAATTTAAAAGTACAGTATTTATTATACAATTTTATTGTAAATTACCTGTTGTTGTTCAGAGTGGAACCAACAGCCATGCCTGACAATTTGGAATCGAATGCAAACATGAGATTGGAAGCCTCTTGGACGGATACTGCACATAAGGATGGCGACAGTAATCCAAAAAATTTTGGTTTTGCGGAATCCATTCGAGCATTTTTTCAATGTGATACAAATCGAAAGAGTAACGGTGACAATGAGCTCTGTAACTTTTTTGCCGTCTACTACCAAAACCATTTTCATCATGAGATGCACGCCCAGGCCTTTCACGATTAGCATTTGCTCAAGAGGACCAAGAGGGCCGCGACAGGAGCTTGACTGAAAAAAAGACAAGATATTATTCATTTCTTCATCACCATCAATCATCTTAACTATTTATTTAAAATGGCAACTGAATTGTGCATAGCTATTTCATTACAAAAAAATCAATCAAATATACAAAATATCGCCTATTCTCGACATGGAATTTGATGAAAACGCCCATCAATGAATTGACCTAGGTCAGTGATCTTGGCATGCACCTTTCACTTTCTTCAACCATACCTGGCGGTTTTATTTCCTTTACATACTTGCAGAACTATGTACTTCAAGAGCCGATAACCGGAGAAAACAAGTGGAAACAATAGCAGGTCATTTCATTCTCGACCTGGGTCCACCTACTTTTTCCTATTTTGCGTTCGTTGACCTATCACACACAAAATAAAATGATGGCGTTTCTTTGGGAAAATAGAGCAAATGCACAGCTCTAAGGTTTTGGCGCGACAAAATCCGATTAGAAATGATTAATTGCATTCCAGTTCATCATTTTTGAAAAGGTGGAATTTAAACATTTTATTAAAGATACAGTACATAAATACACAGACGGAAACCAATGAAATGTTACGTGCAATGTAAGATGCGCGAGCCCTATTTGCAGAAACCTTATACTATGACCGTCAAAATGGCGCACCGTGGAAAGTGGCTTGAAGGGGAATTAAGTTTAAAGATGTCCGTTACAGCAAGAATGAATAGGTACATAGAAAATTTTTATATATTTCAGCCCAAAAAAATCGCGACTAGAAGGGAATACACCGAAACCGCGGATGTCCAGATTTTTAGTTCCCATCTTAGGCAGATACCGAATCGAGAAAATGTTTGTAACAAGCAGTCATTTTCACTGGTAGGGTGAACGAGGAGTGACGTTGGTCATTTCACTATTGCTGAAACGATTCAACAAAAGAAAGAGAAAAATCAGTGACACATTGATCGAATATCGATTGTGATAGCCTCTTATGCTCTCGTTGTCAAGGATACGGAAATGCTCTGAATTATTTCGCAGCCACAACTTTCAAGGTTGAAAAATCAAACTGATAAGAAATATTATTTGACTAGAACTGTTTCAGGCAAAACTGAATAAACCCACTAGAGGGTTCAAAAATTAAATTTAAAAATCGGAATGCACAAAATGAGAATTTACCTTTTGCCATATTTAATGTGAATGATAAGGAAAACAATCCCAAGGAGAAGTACGATGCATCCGACCACAATGTATCCGATTCCCAGAAAAGGATTTTTGCTACCCAACAGTGAAGTTGTCGAAATGATGATACGCTTGCTCCCGGCGAATGATTTCACTGGATAATCTATGAAATAAAAAGAACACAACGTCAAAAATTATAGGAAATAGTCAGCACTAAAATATCGAGCTAACTGCCTTGAAAATAAAATTAAAGTGAAATTTAGAAAAAAATTAGTTTTGCTCACTGTAAGTTACGTTAAGGATGTAATTTCCAGCTTTCAATCCCGAGCTGTAGCCTTCGGCGGTAAGGTTTAGGCGGCGATACAACTTGCGAAAGGTGGGTAAAGCCGCAGTCCTCATCCAAACAATCAAGTCTTCATTTTGCAGCCCGTTGTTTTCAGGATTGGTAAGGTCAAGCTCCCAAATATTTTTTCTCCAATTTTGTGGTTTAACGTAACCTTTGTATACTATAAAAACAACATTAAGAATGAATTGAATGAATCATAACGTTTCTCATTGCTTGTTACCTTCACTTAGATTGTTATTACTGTTCGGTGGGTTCCTGAACTTCATCTGCTTGTCAGATGGCCAAGCAATACCTGTGTTAAGCACAGGGACAAGTTGACCATCTTCTCTCATCAGCGTCAGGGTATCTAACAATAAAATCAAATCAAAACGCAAATTAGATCAAATCAGTTTTTAAGTATAAAATCACCGGAAATACCATTGAAAATACTGTTAGCTATAGCACCGCAGGGGACCACTTGTTTTATGATGGACGGGTCATTCGGATCCGGATATCTAGCAAAGGGATCGCATTCATTTGAGACTGGACCGAGTGTTCCCAACAATTGGTGATCATCTCTCGACTTAACATAACGACGATGATTCTGATAAAAGTTGCTCAATCCATAATAGATATAAACATCACCCTTAAAGGAAAAAAAAACATAATTTTAGATTCCATTGTAGCAAATAAGTTAAATCAATCTGAGAATTTACATCAAATGTTTCTGTCAAATTGACAGGTAGGACACAAGAACAGTTTTTTGTAATATTCATTTCCAAGATTGCTGCACAAGATAGGTTAGAGTTCTCTACACTTTTGCAGTCAGTGTAATCGTAGACAAATTCTTTCACCTATATTGTTAACAGTGAAAGTAAAAATTAAAATTCACTTAAGAACATGATGATCAAAAAAATTTACATTGTTAGAGAAGTGTAGCAAACCAATTCCAATTGGGATGAATGCAACTCCAATTATGAAGAAAGTGGGTAATACTGTACCAGCCGTTAAAATTGGCTGCCAAGCTGGCAATCGCTGTTGCTTGAAAGCACTATCTGTGAATGGATGAAACATATGATCTCAATGTCATGCTAGATTTTGATAGGATTACGAATTATAAGATTTTGGTCGAAACTCTCACTTGATGGCTTTCGAGAAACCGATGACGGTTGGGAATTTCCCGAATGATCAGGCATTGTTCTCAAGATTTTATAGAGTGTCGAAGTATTTAAACGGTGCTAAAGAAGATCCCAATAAGACGAGTGAAATAACAATCACCGCCTTAGATTTCAACACTTTCGTTATCAGAAATCTAGGGAGAAGGTGTGTTTGCTTGCTAGTTGAGTAATCACGACAAATCTTTTCTTTGTAAATATATACAGATCCGACAGCGCTCAATCTCCACATAGCGGGTGTGTAGAAAACTGAATTGGGCAATCAAAAATCAATCCCGGATTTCTGCGCCATCTTTTGGTTTCAAATGAAAACGGAACTAGTTGTTTCGCACGGTTTTGAACGATATTTTCTTTGAAAGGGGAGAACAAAAAATCGATGACGGTTGTTGTATTCACGTGCGAAGTGGTATTCATTGTTGCATCTTAAATAATTCAACTGCCACGCGTACGTGATTTGAATATTCTTTCAGTTAATCAACCTTCAAAGAGCGCTCTTGTTGAGAGGAGTTTTCACATTTGCTTACGCAAGCAAATTTCCCCATCAAACCCAGCACATAACATCTTTTGAAAACCTAATTTTTTATCTTTTTATATGACTAATGAAGGCCGCTCAATTTAGGGATTGGATTTCATATTATTTCTTTCAGTTTTATCGAGGGAGTTTTGAAGAGAGTCCATTTTTTGTGTGTGCGTATTATAACGGGGGATATATCAAATTTCGTATGCAATTAGACCACACTTTGCCCGTTGGGTTTAACATTAGACCCGAGTTTGGTGATGTAGAATCGTTCAAAATAAATAAGTAAATAAAAAGATATATGGTGGAACCGGTTTTCCATCAAAATGGATTCCCCCCCCCCTGCTGATGGCAAACAATTTTTCGATGCCATGGATATTGCTGGTGTTACTGGTTCAGGTTCATGGCATAGTTGCCCTGAAAGCAAATGAACCATCGGGTCGACTTGATGGCTGGAATTCTGCTGAACTGCTGCGCGGAACAACTGCAATAGGGTCGTTCTGCTACACTTAAAAAGCTTTAGCTCTTTGTTGCTATATGATTCCTCTTTGGTTGTTACGCCAACATTAGACTTATATAAATACCTTAGAGGATGATCTAGCTAGCTCTAGCTGACGCCGGTAAATTCCAGTTCCAGGTCATCATCCGTGCAGCCGTAAAATAAAAAGGTTTTTCTCTCTTTCACATATCGTCTACGTAGCAAAAACCGTTGAGGTTTTTATACTTTTTATTTTCCCCTTTTTTTTCTTTTATTCTTTTCTTTTTATTTCGATTCTTTATACAACATACATACGTGCTGCTGCCCATATCCCACCTTTTTATTTTTATTTTCTATTTATTTTTTTCCTGGCTAGTTATTTCTCTAATTCTCTGCACGCGGTGTGTTGAAGGGGGAAAAAAAATCATGGTTTTTAAAATAATAATGTGTTCCTGCTTCCTTCCTTCCCTCACTATAGCAACAGAGGAGCTATATAGAGAGCGAGCGCTTATTTTCTCTCTGACAGTTTTCTATTCAATGGAGGTATCATTGGCGGCTGATTCGAATCACACGCTCGGTCGCATTGGCTTGATAGCTGAGCACTGCTGTGATAGCGCTCTATATGAATCTGCTCTAGTCTCCCCATCAGTTAGACGTGGCTAATCAATGTGGCTGAATAGGAATAATATATGTATATATAAAGAAACTCCAACTATGAGGTTTTTCTTAACATGTGTAGAGTGTAACACACATATTTATTGCGGCAGGCATAGCCGAAATCTCTTTTCAAAAAGCAAAAAATTCTCTCGATCCAATTTGTTTTTTTCTTCTTCTATAGACGAATTATATAATATTGTGTCTCTGCCGTTTTCACTGGATGGCTGTAGGCGAATTTTCTCATTCTTTATCCATTCTCTCTGTGAAATGAGACAACAAAATTCAGTTCTATTCTTTCGTTTTTTTTTTTATTTTTTCTATTTATCTTTTACAACTTTGGCCCCAAGTTTCTTTCTCGTCTACCATTGTCATGTTGATTGATGCATCGACCGTCGACAAGGGAGGAAAAAAAATAAAAGAAAAAATAAAAGAAAAAAAGAAACTTGTCTTTTATTTTTAAAAACAGGAAAAAAGAGTCCTGAACCCTTTTGGGTGTAGCCAAGTGCGCGCGGACGGAAGAAAACGGCGAAAAAAAAAAGGAGGTCGGTGGACCGGATATAGAGATATACACTCACACACAACACAATCAGACCGTTGGCACATATCAACACTATACCCTTCTTCTTCTTCTTTTCTTTATTGTTTACAAAAGTTTCTCCCTTTTTTTGTGTCCCTCAAGCAAACCTCTTCTTCGCTCTCTATCCAGACGGATGTATCGATCGATCCGGATGCGCGCACCCAACAAGTTTAGCCAAAGCTTTTTTCCCTCTCTCTCTCTCTATTATAGAGCTCTCTCCATTTATATTTCCAGGCGGGGGGGTTTGTGCCTTGTCGCTTCAATTCCGCGTACAAACAATCAAGACTTAATCTAATAAGAAAGAAGAAGAAGGAGACGAGACAAGATATAAAAGTAGGACGACATCACATTTGTGAGCTGGCGGATGTAATCAGCTGGTTAGAGGGAAGGGAGAGGAAGAAGAATCCCGTTTGTCGGCCAGCAGCATATCGAGTCGACCAAAAAAAACAAAACACGTGACTCTCGTTGTATCTATGTCTAATCCTGACTCGATTTTCTGATGTACTACCGACATTTCATTCACCTTTTCCGGTGTCTATTACCGCGTTCCCGTGACGACGACTACGCCCCGTTTGCAACCAAATACCCGTCCAGCACGCATTTATATATACAGTACACATGGTCACATGTATAGAGTACTAGACTAGCGAGCAGTCGGCGGCTCGAAATTATTTGTGTTTTTTTTCCTATTACAATTGAAATTGTTTTAAGGTTCCGCTTTGTATTTTTTGTTTTTAGAAAGATAAAAAATATAATAATAATTTCGATTCAATAGCCACCGCTGCCGCCTCGTCGCACGTTCAATAATAATAATAAAGTATGTGTCTATTGTAATAAAAAAATATTTCAGCCGGCAGTGTTAATAAATAAAAAAGAAAGAATAAACCTACACAAATACAATAGAAAAGAAAAAAGAAAAAACAAAACAAAAAAAAACAACAACCGATGGTTGAATGTTCCGAGCGGCGCGCTCGTTGGACCCCGCGACATGACAGTCCCGTTGGACCGTAATAGTCACGTCGATAATATTTAAAAAGGCGCCGGCACGTTACGAATATCTATTTTGTATTGTTTTTTCTCTCTTTTTTTTTTCTCTTTTCTTTATTATCTATTATTTTTATCTATGAATTTAGCTGAGAAATAAAAATAAATTGCGTATAGAATTTTAGAATATAGTAGTATATACCACCTGGAAAGGAGAAAAGAATGTGGCCAAAAAAGTTGTTGTTTTTTTTCTTCTTTCGCCCCAAGGATAGAATACAACACACACACACACACAATAATATATGTATATATATATATATTAATCGAACTCGACCACATAATAGGTACAAAAAAAAAGATATAAGGGACGAGTGAAAAACAAAATAAAGGGGAGTTGAAATTGACGGATATAAAACAAATCGACAAACGGGGTAGACGAGAAATAAGAAAAAGAAAAAAAAAACAAAAACGGATGGACAAACGCAAAAGTGAAGTAGTGGTTGGGTTCCCAACCCCCCCCCCCCAAAAAAGTGTTGGGAAAGAAATTGTACAAGGGAGAGACTAAATAAACCCCCAACACACACACAACACACACACTGACGACAAACGACGACACGAGGGAGAAAAAAAAAGCGACGTCACGAGCGTCCGGGCTATAAAGAAACAAAATCATAATTTTATTATTATAGTATATAGTATATATTTATTTTGTGTTTGTTTTGAAAAATGCACACGGCAAAGTTCAACGACTCTCCCACACAGACACGACCCCCGTCCTGTTGTGTTTCGATAGAAAGTAGCCAAAAAAGAATAAGAAATACATAAGAATGATGATGAAAGAAAAGAAAGGTACGTCGCATTTGCACGGCAGCTACTTATATAGTTAGTAGTCGTAGTAGTAGTTGTTGTTGTTTAGTATAGTAAATAGTTATTTGTTGTTGTACCTCATTGTATGTATAGATTAGCAGCGGTCACACACACACACACACACACACAAAAACATAAAGAGGAGCATTGAGAAAGAAAGAAAGAAAAGGTAATATGAAAACAGAATCGACGGCTCACGCATCGGCGTGGCAAACATTCATCCTGATGGGCATGGGAAAGAGAAAGTGACAATGCAACCCCAAAAAGGAGAAAAAAAAGTGAAAGATGAACAAGAAAGACACAAAATAAATTTTTTTTTATAAAGAAAAAAGACACTTTTTTTCTTCTTCTTCTTCCACTCGATTCTTCCGCGAAAATGTACAGATATAGAAATATAGGGGAAAGAAGACAAGAGAGGAAGAATGGACACACGAATGGGATACATCATTATCATATTTATATGTATAGAAAAATGGCTCGTGTCTTTCTCTTTCTTAACTACAAATATTTTCGTTTCTGAATTTAGAAAAGAAACAAAAACTTGTCTTTCCTAAGAAATGCATCGTTTGCTGGTATTCGTTAAATTTTTTTTTTTCTTTTTTTAAATCTCATTTGTTGACGCGAATGTGATGTTTTTACATTTATATTGTAAATCTGAATTAATATGTTGGGTTAATCACTAGATATGAATCTTGTTATGTAATCATGCAATCGAGGATGTCGGGAGGCGCGACTAGACGGTTCTAGAAAACAAAATAATCGTTTCTCTCTTGTTTCTTTTCTTTTCTCAAAAAAAAAAAATAAATAAATTTTTTAAAACATTTCCATCAGGTTTGGGTGGAGAGACTGTGGTGTATGTGTGTATGTGTGTGTGTGTGTGATTTCCATCAAAACATCTTTTGGTAAACATTTGATTTTTCAGAGTCTTGTTTTTCTCATTTTCTCTCCCTCTCTTCCCCCCCATGTTGTGACTAGTCCGACGCAACACACACACACACACACAAATATTATAAATAAATGCGGCGGAATTTCTTTTTCGGACGCAAACAAGACGAAGAAGAAGCCGCTGCTGGATGTCGGTTGTTGGGGGAGGAATTCCGTTGTACACACACGTACAGTACAGACACTACAAGAAAGGAGAAAAGAATTCCTTTTGTTTGTTGGCGCGAATGTTAAGAGAAGGGAAAACATAATTCTTTAATCTATATAACATGATAAAAAAAAGAGGAGAGAAAGACTGTGAAAAGTAGAAGAGAATAATATTTGATTTGTTGTTGATAAAATAGATGACGATGAAAATGAGATGGAAAAGAAAAAGGAAGAGAAACACACACCGCACACAACAAAACAAAAGACAATAAAGACCAAAGAAAATATTTTTATAGTGGCGCTTCGCTTCAGTCGAGACAGTCGGACGGTTGTCGTTTCTCCTTCTACTTTTAATCTAGACATCGGTGCAGTGAGGCGTTGGATAGCTGCTGCCGCCGCTGCTCGACGTCACCGCTGCTGATCCTCCTCCTGCTGCTGCTGGCTGCTTGCCCGGCGTTCCAGCCACGACCGTGACGTTGACATTGACGGCCGTGGCGTTTGCAGCCGCTGCACAATCCGATGATGAGCCACGAGAGTTTTTGCGCTCACGAGCCTTGTGGAAAATGTTGCCCAAAAAGGAAGACTGGTGTTGGAGTCCTCGAGGTACTTTGCCGGCGGCAGTGACGTTTGACACGACGGCCGCATTTGTCGTCGGCGGCTGGTGATGTTGCAGGTTCTTGGGTGAAGAATCGCGACTCATCGTGCTGTTTGTCGTCGACGATTGGAACGAGATCGACATACCAGAGTCCAAGGAACCGACGCTACCGCGACGCTGATACCTTTCCACCGGATCGTGAATGTCCAGCAGAGAATTGCTCAACGTCGTCCGTTTCAGAGTCGCTTCAGTGCGGCCGCCAGCGTCGCGAATCACTACAGAACGCTGCTGGACGCTACTGTTACTCGTCCGACGTGACAACGGCGTCGAAGTCTCTTCCAGGGTCGTGACTGATCCGTTGTGATCCATGTCGGCCACTCCGCTGTCGCGATTGTCCCTTCCCGAAGCCAAAAGCGAAGCGTTGACTCCGCTGCTGTTGTTACCCATGGCAGTCGGAGGTTGTATCGACGTCGGTGTCGTTGGGGCCCGGCTGATCCTTGCCGCCGTTCGCTGTTTGTCCAATTCACCTTCAATTCTTAAGTTTTCCATTTCATCCATTTCCAAAATGGCCTCGCGGAGATCTTCGCAGAATTTGGCGCGGTCATGGTCGTTACGGGCGTTGAACATGATCAACGTTCGCCCATCTACCCGCTGCGATAACCGTATTCCAAACGGATAATCTAGGACAATTGAGAAACAAGGAAAGAAAGAAAGAAATATGATATGAAATACACAACATTTCAATGGAAAAACCGCATCACAGTGGGAATGCATAAAACCCAGTTTCCATAACCGGACGACGAAGCGGGTGACTGATAATAATAATAAACTAAACTAAAAAAAAAAAAAATAATTCACGACTCACGATGCGACTCGAAGTAGGACACATTGAGGCCGGCCAGCTGGAAACTCTGACGGAACGAATAGGTGACGCCATTCTTCTTTTTGCTGAAGATTTTGGTGACAACCAAAATGTCGTTGAAGAGGAAAACTTCACGCTGATGAAGTCCGGCTCTTTCCCGACGCCCAGCATCGGCCACTTCGTAGAGGCGACAGTAGCAGACGAGTCGACGATGTGGTAGCACCAAGTTCGGTTTCTTACCCACAATGCTCTGCTGGACTTTGAGCACCTGAGTCACGTGATCGGCGCCCGGCTTAAATTCAGCCGCTTTGACGCGCTCGTAAATACCCACAAGGATTTCCTGATCCACGTTAGCACCTTCATCGATTCCCCTTAGGTTCTTGATGAAATCCTCCAACTTCATCCGCTTGTCAGCTAAAAATAAAACAAACGATGTTTAAAATTAAAATAAAGAAAAACACGCAATGTCACGTTGTTACTACTACCTTTGATACTGGGCGTGTGGAGGTCTGTGTTGAGCATGATGACTGCAAAGGCGAGAATAAAGACCGTGTCAGGGTTGCGCAATCGAGCCACGACTTGCGGATTGCACTGGCAGTAGCGCTGGCCAAAGACTTCCATGAGCCTCTCGATTTTCTGGGCTTCGCCGGGCATGCGGAAGTAAGTCTGGAAACGTCTCAGAGCCACGTCAACGTCCAATCCGGCGAAATCCAACTCTTCGATGAAAAAATCCAATGCCGCCATGTTGAATGAATTTTGCAAATTGCCCAGGTACTCGCCAATCATTTGTTTGCTGACGCCTTTGCGCGATATGAAGAATTTGGCCACTGCCCGTGGACTGGCCTCCAAGAAACCTTTTTGAGTCAAATAGGCAACGCCTCGTTCCGGTTTCTTGTTGAAGAGATTCAAACCGACGCGATACTGTCGTTTGCGGATACTTTCCAGGACTTTTGCCTGGGCGGGAGTCGTCGGCTGTCCACCGGTGACGTAGGAATTGGCCGACGACGGTGGTGGAGCGACGGGTTGAGATGAGGGACCGCCACCGTTGACCATACGATCGTAGTGCAAGACGGGAGGGAAAGGCACGGGAGACGAATGCGTGTGACCGGACGTCGACGTCACCGGATGATTTTGATGTCCCGTTCCGCCATTCTCGCTCCAGAATATGTTACTGTATCCAGCGCCTTCCAGAGAATCTTCACTGGTGCTGTGCTCGGCCGACAAATTGCACGTCCGTCTCTCTCCAATAGCTGCCGGATCGACCATGAACGGTGCCGCATATCGAGACGCTGCAGCGTCCGGCAAATTGGGCGTTTGCGATCTTTGTTGTTGTTGCTGTCTGGGATGTGAGAGCTCAACGCCAGCGCCACCGCCACCCAAAGATCCTTGAGAGCAATTGACCGACGGCGATTTAGTGGACAAGGCTGAACTGGTGCGTCTCGGCACTTCGGGCGGGACTCGTTTGCTAGCGCTGCCTTGCCCCGTTGACGATTTGCTATCGCTACGACGAAATTCGTGGGAATTGACCAGTGGCTGCGGTTGGCCGTGGCTGCTGCTGTTGTTGTGGTTGTTGGCGTGAGAGGGATGGACGTGCTGGTGGTTGTGATGATGATGACTGCCGTAAGGAGAATGACTCACTGATGGAATTGGGCCAGCAACGACAGCCACACCGTTGGCCACCATCGGCGAACAAGAAGAAACATTCAAATTCGACGTTAAAGGCGTCGTCGACATCGGCGGTGGTGGTGGTGATGTGGCCGCCGCCGCCTGGTGGTGATGATGATAATGAGCGTGATGATATTGACTCAAATCGAACGAATGCTGATGTTGATACTGGTAATGATTGCTGTGATGATGATTGCTGTGATGATGATGATAAAAATGTTGATGGTGATGCTGTGGCGACATCCGCATTTGTTGCTGCAATTGACGCTGGGCAGCTGAAACCGAACGGGTCGAACTGCGGACGCCTTCTTCGTTCAGTTCGCGTACCAACGAAGCGAAATTGGTGCGGATGACGTACTCGGCTCTGGCCACCGTTGAATCGTCCGAAGCCGACGAGCAATTGTGTTGTTGTTGTTGTTGACCGGTCGCCGAAACGGCGACGGAGCTGCTGCTGCTGCTGCTGTTGTTCTTGTTGTCCATGACTCCACCGGTTGTCGACCATGTCGATTCAACCAGCTCACTGTGTAGACGACGGCTGAGTCGACGTTGATCCGCTTTGGCCATGGCCGTGATGGTGGCGAATTTGCGTCGCATCGAATAATGTCGGAAGGATCTCTGAATGACGCGGGCCGCGTTGTTGGCTCTACCCCGACCGCCATATTTGCGCTCCAGGAGCTCAATTTGCTTGTCCAGCAAATCTTGTGACATTTCGTACCTGCGCAGCGACCGAAATAATAAATAAATAAATATCAGAATTGTTGGAATGCAATCAAAAGCCGCAGGGGTGTTTGGCTCTTTCTATACCCCAACGATATGGAAACATTTGGTAGCTTTTACGACAACAACGACGAGCCGTAACATTCCATATAATTGGCTCAAAGTTGTGTGTCACTTTTAGATGGACACGACAATACGAAACGAACATCAAGAGCCTGCTGGTTTTAAAACACAAGTTGTATATCCTTCAATATTTGGCTCACATGATTTATTATCGTCCAATGTCGTGCGCATCGTAAACCGGTTGAAAAAAAAAAAACGAATTTGTAGACATAGAACCGCGCGTCATAGACTTGATACATCAATAACATCGAGCCGTCGTGTTAAAATCATTCGCCAAATAGAACAACAAAAAACAACCAGAAAAAAAAGAGATAAGAACAAAGGTTCTTTTTTCTGTTTCTGGTTTTTTTGTTGAAATATTTTGGATGGATTCCAAACCTCAATTAGATAATCATCATTAATTCGTTCGCATTTTTGGGAAATGCCAATGGAGATTTGAAGCAAAAGTGACGGATGGGATGACAGAAACAAAAATAAAAAGCGGCAACGTGCCCACGTCCATTATAAACTCAGCGCAGAAAATTGCCAAGGGAAACGGGCCAGCTGAAACAAATTGAAAATGTTAATAACCTTATAGTCTCCCTTTCATTTCCCTTGACAGTTCCGAAACGGGGGCGGCAGCGGCTTATTATTAAAAGTGGGGAGGGGGGGTTTCAAAAAAAAAAAAAAAATGAAGTGGATTTTTGTGTGCGTCACAACTACAAACTTAATTGGGGGGGCCAAAATATTCCAAAAACAAAAACAAAACAAAAGTCCCTCTGCGCACGATAATATTATTAGGCACACACACATATCCTACTTAAAATTCTAGCGAGTTCTACTACTACCGGTAAGTATATAGCTACTCCTGTTTTGTTGTTGTTGTTGTTGGCTGGCGACAGACAGCGTGTTCCATTGCTGCCTAGTTCATGTGTAGTTTGTGAACTAATGAAAAAGAAGAAGAAGCCACCACGAAACATGCGACGAACCCGTTATAGAAAACACATCCATACACAAAAAAACAACAACAATAAACAAACGAAACAAGTTCCGGACCATTTGTTTCCTGTTCTCTCCCTTCCCTTCTTCTCTGTTATTCCACTATTTTTCAGTTTGTTTTTCACCCAGAAATATGTGGAGAAAAATAAATATGTTTGTTAGGTAAGGATTTCCTGGGCGGCATAGGAAAAAAAAAAAACAACAACAAAAATTAAGGCGCTGGCGTGACGGTCATAGTCGACGTCCCGCAACGGACATACGCGCCGGGTGCTTGTTAGATGGCGACTGCTTCGAGGGGGGTAAAGACTATCCACCTGCCATTGTGTGTGTGTGTGTGTGTCTATTTATTTTAATTTTTTTTTTCTGTTGTTGTTTTTCACAGAGCTTCAAAGTTTTGTCTTACGTGACCATGAATCGTTGGCACAAAATAAACGCGCAACATTTAATGAAAGTACATCGGTCATCGTCGTCGTGTCTCGACGGTTAGATCACACAGTTAACGTGAAAGAATTGACTGTTTTGATTGTCCTTGATAACCTCTCTCTCTCCCTCTCTCTCGCACAACGTGGAAACAGCTTTCTAGACAATCATGACAACAATTCAAAGTTGGGAAGTATTAAGAGTAGTACATTTCGTGAGTTGTTTCCATTTGGGCGTTGTTGCTACACAAGTCTTTTAAAATCAAAGCCGCAAGGCTTTTCAATCAACTGCCTGGGTTTTTTGTTTGTTTTTTAAAAAATATATATATTTTATTATTTGGCTACGATGGCGTCACTTGTTATTGCATCACTTTCTACCCATTTCTGCAACGGCGGATTAAAGAGTTAACTACTTTTTGGCTGTTGTTGTTGCTGTTGTTGGCTTTTTAGTCGTTTGTGTACGAAATGATGGATTCGAGTAGAGACTGTAATAATGGGGCGGTAATGTGCGCAGCGGGAAACACACACTAAAGGGTTTCCGGATGTATCGACTTTCAGGGCGTCGCCGACGTCGTTCGTTTTTTTTGGGGGTTATTTTATATTCGTAAGTAGACACAGGACGCGTTTTTAAGGTCCAACTGGTATATAGAAATCTCACTTTAAGGGCGCTGGCTAAAATGTCAGAACGCTGAAATACTACACAACATAAAAAGGTGGGCCCACGCAATAGTTTTTCTATTGAATTTTCTTTTAGAAAATAGTCGAAAAGGAAATAAAAAAATACGCTCCGGGAGGGCGTATCTCACTAGACGATGATCGACAGGAGCGCGTCTATTTTTACAATATCATTATTATTGTAAAAGAGAAGAAGAAAAAGAAAAGAACGTGAGATGCAACTTAGGGATGTCGACGACGACGCTATTGTTTAAAACTGACGTGTGTCGAAGGTGGTGGTGTGCGCAGCAGTTTTCGCTTTTTTTTTCTTATTCTTTTTATCGCTCCTGGAATATGCTCATTTTTTTTTTTTTTTTGGTCTTCCTTTTAGAATACAGTAGAATATATAAATATGTGTGTAATATAAAAGGAAGGCCTCGTTTTCATCTCTTATTCCCTTGATGGCAGGGCGGCGAAATGTAACACGCGTTCCAGATCAAACGTTCTCTCCTTTTTATTCATTTTTTTTGTTGTTTTGTTATTATCACCTCCGTTTGGGGGACGTTGACAGCATCAAAAAGACATTTTCCTCCTACTTTTCTTTTCATCTCTTATCCTCTGACTCAGTCAGAGTCGGCAAATATAGTCAATGTACACACATTTTCGCACTGTTTATTTATTCATCGACTTTTACCTGAGCCTTGTGCCCCCCCCCCCTTTCCTTGGTTTTTCTCTCTCTGTTGAAAATGGTTGGCAAAAGAGCGTGAGAGAGCAAATATAAACTCCCCTCTCACTTTTCTCTTTCACTTCATCTTCTGTCAATTTGCTTCTTCTGAGTAGCTGGGCACAGAGCGCAACAACAAGAAAAAAAAGGAAGAATAAAGAATAAAAGAGAATAAATAAATAAAAATGAATGAATCGAATCCTTAGAGAAGAGATGAGGAGGGGGAACGTAGAAAAAACCAAGAAAAAGTGAAAGGTACGTATATAATAATAATAATACTGTATAGTATAAGAAGAAGAAGAATAACAATAGAAAAATGGAAGGGCCTTGGCATTCGACGACGAGTTTTCCTCCTCTTTGCACAAACGCCCTCATCTCGTGTCCTCTTCAAGCACAGATCCATAACGAAAAATACAAAATGCTCCCCCCCCCGCCTGTTTGCTTCAAGAACGGAATGTGCGTGCGCGACATTTCCCAAGAAGAAGAAACAAAAAACAAAAAAAACACATAAACCATCTAACCTTATTCCCAATGTGAAAATCGAGAACTCTACACAAATACAAACGAGACCAAATTGGGGGCGAGTAATCACTGCCATTATTTTCTTTGAGGGGTAAAATAAAACGTTTTTTTTTTCCATGGGTATCCTATTGTGTAAGACAGAAAACAAATGAGAAACTTACACATTCATAGAGCGAGTGCGTTTGACGACATCGTCGCCAGGACGTACGGGCAGAGTTTTCTTCATCATGGCTGAATTGTTGCTGTTGATCGTCGATCCATTGGTGGACATTTGTTGAGGTGACAGCTGAGTTTGTTGTTGATGCTGCAGACGGGATCGTACGTGCAGAAGACACTGACCGTTGGATGACGAGGCGTAGTTGCCGTCACCGCTCATCACCATTTCGGCCGTCCTGTCATTTCAATGATTTTTATTTAAAAAAAAAAAATTAATTCCCATTTTTATGTTTAAATTTATTTTTGACGTGTACTCAAATTCACTAGAATTTGCAGAGATAAGAAGTTGGTGGGAGGGAAGAAATAAAAAAACGGGCAGCGTGAACATGTGTGTGACAACACCATCTGCCGCTGCCGTGAACTTAATCAGATAATCAGCAGATTCAATTGAATTTCCCGTTTGACGTCATCGACCGGTTTGAAAAATGGATGGCGAACAACAACAAGGACATGATCAAAAAACTTGAATCTCCCGTCGAGAGTCAAGGAAGCAAAATGCGAGGGGAGGGGGGGGGGGGGAGTGAAAAAGAAGTTATGGAAATGATGATGAATCAGCCATAATAGAATGGAGGGAAGAAAAAATGCCGGATCCTAAACCTCATCTTGAAAAAAAAAGAAAAAAAAAAAGGAAGAAAAAACTGTCGGTTCAAGATGACACGAAACGAATCGTTCGGGATGACGACGGGATGGTTATTGTACTACGTGAATACACACAAAAAAAGAAGAAAAAGAACCCCATCGTAAAACGTCATTCGACGAAGAAGAAAAAGGTAAAAAATTCTGGCACTGTCAGATTTATAGGTTTTTTGTGATCCTGGTCGCAAAGGGAAGCTAAACCAGCAACGTTAGTACATATACACATAAGAACTAAGTTTATAAAACTATAAAAACAACAACAAATGTTTTTTGGTTTTTTTTCGTTTCTCAAAAAGAGAGGATAATAGATTTAAGTCTGTGTGTCCTATGTGTCCCTGACGCAAAGGACACCAGTGGACTGGACCCCCAATCGAGTCCCGAGTCAAAATGATGACCAGCAGCACCTGGTCATAGTCACGAAGTAACGCTATAAATACACGTAGTGGTGACCAGACCAGCTGCCAGGGCAAAAGAAGATTTTCTTTATACTTTTTTTTGGACATTGACTGAGAAGGGCGTGTAAATAAGCAGCCGGATGGTATTTCATAAAAGCAACAACAACAACAGCAGTCAACGTCAGTCTGAAAATCATCGGTTCTGGTGTTGTATAAGAAGTCAATGATGTAAATATGATGAACTCACCCAACGACAAAGCCAGAAATGCAAATCAACATTTTGGTCGTCACTTTGGTAGAAGTGATGTCGATGGCTGATGCCACCACCGTCATCCGACAAAACAACCCAAATGGTCCCCCCCCCCAAAAAAAAAAAAAAAAAATATAAAAAGACGCAACAACACAAAACAACACTGAGAGCAATAAAAAAAAATAAAGTTCGGGAACGATCTACAAGACAGAGATAATCCAGCTATAACCACTATAACACGAACAAGGTGAATGTGAACGAGACGACAGTCGACTGAAAACTGTCCAAAACTTTGTAGGGCCGTTATAGACCCGGATTTTTTTTTTCTTTTTCTTTACTGGGTACTACCTACCACACACACACACACACACACACACACGGCAGTAGTGGTGGTGCCTCGAGTTTCTCTTTCTGCCCGCCTCTCTTTTTTTTCTTCCCTTTAGGGGTACAACCCAGTCGAAGAATATAAGAAGAGAGGGGGGGTTCTCTAACAGCAAACAACAAACGAAAAAGGGAGAAGGCCATAAGCGAGCAAAAAGGAGGAGAATGGTGGGGTCGGGAGTTTTAAACGACGGACGACGACGACGGACGCCAATGCAGTTCTTCTCTCGTCAACAATAGGATCCCCCAACACACAAGACACAACACACAAGACACAAACAACACACACACAGTTTGAAGGTGCTGCTCATCTCCTATTCCTTGGAGCCACACGGTGGTGGTTGGTTCTTTGGCGAATGCTCTTGACGGTCGAGGTCATCTCTCTCGTCTTGGCAACAGTGAGAGGTACCACATGAGCAGCTGGCACACACCAACGGAGACCAGGTGCAGCGGCAGCAAACGGGCAACCTCTCACTCGTCGTCTCTTTTCCCTATTCACAGTGGCACGTGACCCCCAATGGCCATTCGGTGCTATACACAACACAAGCGACGACGACGACTCTCTTCAGATAACAGAACAAAAACAAAACAAAAGGGAAACCGACCAAATGCACACAAAAGAGATTTTTTTTTATTTAAAAGAAGAGGAGGAGGAGGAGGTGTTGTTTTTTTCACCCCTCTCTCCCTTTTTTTTCTCTCTGTTTTCTATTCGGTAATTGAGATGATCGTCATCATCAAGTCCAATAAAGCGCGCATCCGGAGCAGGTGCTCATAAAGTAACTCAGGGGGGGAATAGTAATATAACAAACACACACACAGACGTTATATGTAGAGATAAAAAAAAAACTATTTCGTCAATCTGTTTTTTTCGTTAGATTTCGTTTTGTCCCTATAATCTCAATTCGTGTTATCTTTGTATTTCATTTCTATGTTATACTGGACTGGACTGGATTTTTCAAACTCTCTCTCTCTCCATCCTCCTCATGTGACGTCGTCATTTTTCTTCTTCTAAATAGATAAAACAAAAAATGAAAAAAAAAAAAAAACTTTTTCGAAAAAAAAGAGAGAATTTTTCTGCCGTGTTTCAACGCACGGTTGGACAACACGACCCAGTAGTGACGATGTACACAAACGAGTAGTTGCTCTATGCTGTTGCTTGTAGTAGCCGAGTCGTTGAGTATAAGAAAAGACAACGTTTTTATTTATTTTATTTTCGGTTATTGTACACACAGAGAGAGAGAAGATGCGGTTGGCTATCAGTTATTCAAATCACGGCCGTGCTGAAACGCTCGACTAGCCAAAACAATCTAGTTGCTCATAACTTGTTTCTTCTTCTTCAGAGTACAAAGCCCAAAAGGCGAGATTCTCTTTAGCTACTACCAAACATGATGGCGATATTTTGACAACATTCGAAACGGTCACACTTGCACGTCTTTGCCAGCTGGTCCCTTTTCTCTCTCTCTCATCTTAGTCTCTACAATGCATAATATAAGAGTGTTTTCACCAGATTTAAAAGAAAGCGTCGACATTCAAAAAAAAAAAAAAAAGAGAAACTTTTGTCTTTTCCCCTCAAAAGTATTTTGTATTACAGTCCCAACAAAAAATGAAAGAAACTCCCATCGTGAATCAACACACGAAATTTTCACCGTCTTCTCTCTCTGCTCTCTGTGTGTGTTTGTTATTTAATTTAAATCAAAAAAGAATAGAAGACCGAGAGGGCGCTAAGTAGCGTCATAAATAATTCCCTTTTTTTCTTTTGTATAAAAAGAAGAAAAACTGACGAGAAGAAGAAAAGGGAAGCCGAAAAAAGAAAGAAAGACCATCCCGGATGTTGTGTGTGCGAGGAATTTAACCATCTGTAATACACCAGAGACTCTCCGCTTGAACGTATAGTTTAGGCTCTTTAAGAAGAAAAAGATCCTATACTATCCTACTGTGTCGTGTTGTTGTGCTGTGTTTGATCTTCTTCTCAAAATATTACCAAAAAGTAAAGAAGAAGAAAAAGAAGAAGAAGAAGAAGAAGAAAAAGATGATGATGCGCTCTATTCTGCCCATCATTTTTATACATGCCACGTAGAGTAGATACTGTGCCGTGTGTTGTATTATAGCCTATAAGAAGCGACTACTATTCATTCTCTCTCTCGCCTAGCGGTTGTAGTATGTGCGTGAGCCCCGGGATATGAGATCTGCATATCAAATGAAACGCAACAAACACAACGCACGCCGCTTCAAGGGAGGAAAAAAAAGGAAAAATGCAAAACTGATTAGAATAATATCACAGAGAGATGGAGGGATGAAAAAAAAAGAAGCAAAAATACACGAGCTTTGATCAATAGACGTAACAATTTACTATACATTATATTCTAAATAGTTATGATACAACAACACAGTGTGTAAGAAGAAGAGTGTTTTCTTTATCTTTTGGCACGGTAGAACGAAAAAAGATAAACGAATCACAAAATTCGTTTTCAAATGGCGTGGGAGTTTTTCTTTTTGAATTTATTGTGATCATTTGAGGCAAAACAGAAAAGAGAATCATCGATCTCCTCTAGCAGCAGAGTCGGTCCGGCAACACTTCCATCAACTTCTCGATTTTTTTGTTTCTTTTATAGACGCTGGCCGTCGGGACACGCGTTAGCACAAAGTCGTTGATAGAGTGCAGAATCGAATAAATGAACGAGGGTGGAAAGAAAGGCAAATTTCGAAAGAAAGAAAGAAACGATTACCTTACCGAATAAAAATATCGAACCGCAAAAACAAAAAATAAAAAATAAAATAATCAGAAAAATTCCCGAGACCCCCGACGGCTAAAAAGACGGCCAGAAGCGAATCGAGAAGTGGTCAGGGAGCAGCTCAAACTCAAGGCATTCAGCCAAAAAAAAAAAAGAAAAATAGTTAGAAAAAAAAAACAAATTTTTATTGATACTTTTAGATGTTATAATGGACTGGGCATGTCTATCTAGCAGTTTTTCCTTTTCCTTCTTCTTCTTTCGCCCAGCGTGTTTTTTTCTTTTTCTAACGTCTGTAAATGTATACCGCACGTTTATATTCTTTTGATGGGCGACGACAATAACACTCTACTCTATGGCAGTATATGGGAAAACCTTGGAGTCTCTCCTTTCTCTCTCTCTCTCTTTTTTTCGCCATCATCACAAATAGAGTGGAGGTACTTTTTACTCCCTCTTCTATATGTGTGCGTTATATAATGTTTCTTTTTTTTTTAAAAAAAAGAAATGGGAGGGAACACACAGCTACCGAATCATCACAATGGAGCAGATGATCCGATTGATGGCTATAAAAAAAAAGTAAATAGTCAAAGGTAGAAAGAAAAAAAGTACTTTTATTTTTTCCTGAACAGTTTTAAAGAGTCGCTTTTCAAAAGGTATTGATTGATATTTTTCTGTTGACTGGCAACAAATCGTCGAAATCCGATGAGAAAATAGAAAATGCGATTTCTTCTTCTTATTTTCGGGTCGCCAGGTGCTGACAATAGTTACAAAACATCACACAAGAATAAGACTCTTGCGCGTGGAAAAAACGTCTCGAGACGCTTATAGATGCGACTCTTGCTGGCCCAAGAAAATGTTTTCCAGATGACAATAGGCGACGGGACGACGACCCGCTGGGTGGTTTACAGTCTATTCTCTACTCTATATACATCGCAATCGCTCACCGGCTCACCGGGCACGTAGGACAATCAAAATAGACGCAGTCGACAAGCAGAGAGACCGACCCATTACTATTTATCGTGTTGCGTGTGTGTGTGTGTGTACATGTAACAGATCCGTTTTGTAGACGACCAAGTCTGCTGGTCCCCCCCCCCCCCCCCCCCCCCAACTCTTAGGCTCAGAGTGTCCAGTCAACTGTAAACTTACGTGCGTATGGAATTCCTTCTTCTTCTCAAGAAAAATGTAAATATATATCTAATCATGAAAAAGGATATACTCTCTCTCTCTCTCTTGTCGGACCCAACGGCGGGATTTTTCGACAATAGAACCACCGGCCAACAACTTGAAGGCAAAAGAAGATATGGGGGAGAAGGAAAAAGCTGCGCACAATTTTGGAACAAGAAAAACGGCGCAGCTGGACGTCACTGTCGCGCCACCACTCAGCGGTGACGTGAGATGAGAAGAATAAAAATCCCATGAAAAAGGTGTTGAACATTCAATCATCGCCGCCGAAGACGACGACGCCACACAACACAAAAAACATATCCGAATATTACAAAATTCGACCTAACGTTATAGCCTTCGTCGTTGCCGGGTTTCCTTTTCTTTTCTTTTATTATTATTTTATTTTAAATTTTATAGGCACGGCCATGAGCTGAATTCTCTCCGCGGCTATACAGACTCCCGCGAAATGTCATTGAATTTGAGATGAGCGAACGCGCGTCATTGACCACAAAAAAATCAAAATGGTCTCCGCCTACTTCCTTTGAAACGTCTGACCAAATTGCATGTACAACAACACCAACAACAACAACAACAACAACAAAAATGGTAGAAAAGATAAGATGAATGAATAATAATCGAAAGAGATTGTATCAATTCACTGATTTGAACAGCCCAAAAAAAGAATTTGAAGAAGAAGAAGAGAGAAATACTCCCCGTAGAGTCGAGGAGCTCCCGGGGTTGAATAATGAACGGCGATGATGTACACGACGAGCGCGAGCGCACAATTCATATGATAAGTGATGAGTGCTAAGGTAATTTCACGTGAAGTTACTAGATACGTTATCGTACGTCTTTTCATCTTCTCCATTCACGTGGCCTCGTTTCTTTTTTCTTCTTCTTCCTTAAAAATGCTCTATCAGAAACATGTTGTTCGCACCACAATCACAGGAGATGAAAACAAGAGAAGCTCGGATGCAAATTACAAATTGAATGTTTTTTTTTTTTGTTTCTTCATTTTCCGCGTTAAAGTGCGTGTTTCGACCAACGACCGTTGCTAACGAGCGAAATCGTGCACACGAGAAAAAGTAGCTGCTAACAAACACAGGAAAAAACAATCCAAAAAAAAAAAACGATATGAAATTAAAATTAAAAAGATGATGATGTCCGTGACCAACACACGTCTCTCTCTCAAACAAAACAAAAAAAAACCTAATCCTAAAAACCAAAAAGAAAAAAAAAAGTCGATGATTTCATATTCTCTCGGTTTCTCATCGCTCAAATAAACACAGAGAGAGAGAGACACGCGCGTCGTAAGGTCCTGTAACCCGATTTTGATTTCTTTTCTCAAGCTGAGAGTCTAGAATCAACGCACACAACGTCAACCATAATAAAAATTTTAAAAATAAAAAAAATACTTATAAATATGAATAAATATTGGATTTCCTACAATCCTGCAGAGATGATGAACTCACGAAATGAGGTTGGCACATCGATTCTATTACGCCGGTCTAGTCCGGTTTAAACTTTGATTTTCTAGTCAAACAATGGCGATTTAAGTCATTTCAACAGGATGTCAAAAATCAAGTTGACAAGCAAAAAAAAAAAATCAATAAAAACTTTAAAGAGACAGAGAGAAAAGCAGGAAAAAACCAAAAAAGATTTCGGGAGTCGTCCGGCCGCAAGAGAAAATGACGTGATTAAGTACTAGCAACAACAATCAGTCTGAGTGGAAAGAGAAATAATAGAAGAAACAGTGGCATGAGATAATAAAGAAAACGAAACTTTCACAAAGTATAGGAACGGGAGGGGGAATATCAAAACCCTCCCAGCTGTGTAAATTTAACATTTTTCTTCCCCTTTCTTTCGTTTTAATTAAACATTGTTTTTTTTTTTTATTTTATTTTTTTATATAACTTTTGAAAATGTCAACGTGTCGGTAATAAACCCGTTTATATGTCCATTTATTTTGATTTTTAGAGGGGCAGAGAAACCATTTAAGGAATCGTTGCGCAGACTGGAAATTACCTCCACAGTGTTCCAGTGAAATATAAGAAAAGAGATACGCGATCTCTTATAACAACAACACACGGTACGGTAACATTTGAACTCCACCCAAAATCCGATGATAATCAGTTGTTCTTTTGGTGCCTTTTTTTAAATCATTACTATTATGCCTGCGGAGATGAGTTGGTTTGGTTCTTGTGATCACCTTACCCGAAGGAGGGAACGCTTTTTTTCTTTTTTTTAAAAAAATCATAAAATTTTAAAAAAATAAAAATAAATTTTAGGCTGTTGAAAAAGAAAATGGGAAGGTCAGAAGAGGTGATTGCGAGACGAGAGAGAAGGTGGACCACCGCCCCTGTCTACGATCGCTTTCTATACGGCGGATGAAAAGTAAATTTCGATTGTTACATCAATACAATACACCGAAAATTCAGCTGATTGTTGTTGTTGTCGTTGTTTTCTCTATCTCTCTCCCCCCCCCCCCTACGTACGTTGCTTAGCTTCTTTTTTTTTTTGTTTATCTCCATCTCAATTTGTGTACCCGGAACGACGCCAAAGAGGGAAACGATCAAGTTATCAAACCCGCCTACAATGGTAATCTTCCAACATTCCATGTCCGTAAAAGGTGGTCATTTTGAATGCCGTAGTAGTCGCGTAGGTATAAAGAAAAACAAAAAAAAAAACGAAAAAACGAATCCTTTTTTTTCTTCTTCTTCCTTGAAAGAAAATTTTTTCTATCCTGTGTCTAGAGAAACTGTGTGTTGCGTTGTCTTGTCTACATCATTTGACTAATCAAGTTGAATGGTGAGTGATTGGTCAAAGGAAAAACTCGGTTTCGGTGTGTATAATACAAAACCGGATTAAAAGAATCCCCAAAAAACAAAGGGGTAGGGGTAGGGTAGGATAGGAAGTTTTTGGGTTATTTTTTCTTTGAGACTCTTACCTCGTTTCGTTCATCATCATCATGGCGTCTCTCAACTCGTGCAACGTGCTCGTGTGTCTGCAGTGTGTGTGACGTCGTCGTTCGTCGTGGGGGTCAGAAATTGTCTCTTTTTTATCTTTTTCTTGTATTTATGTCAAGTTGGCAGCGCTCCCATGATGGCTGCCACCACCACCGACATTAGGGCTATACGGTTGAAGAGAATAAGAAACAAAACAAAAAACAATGTCAAAAATGAGTACAATAAACAACCTCAAATGTGTTCCTATTTTTTTTTTTTTTAGGTCCATATTACAATAACGGAGAATTGACATCTTAAATCATTTCACATTGTGCCAATCGCCTAGCTGATAAGATCCCATGTAATAAACGGGGTCATAAAAAGGCGAAAAAAAAACAAAAAAAAAATTGATCGTCGACTGATAGCATCGAAGATACGAGATAATCGTGTTTCCAACGGAGTCTTCTCGACTTGATGAAGCCTTACACACACATACACAATTTTAATGAATCCAACAGCAGACGCCCATCCAATGGTCTGGTCGACGTTTTGTTGCTTTTTTTGCTCGATTTTTAATGGCAGAAAAAAAAAACCCTTTTGTAAAAATGGTAATGGTAAAAAACAGCTCCGGGATAAAAAATAAAGGTCGAATAAACTGGAATAAACAATAAAAAACTAAAAAAACACAAGGCGACAGCTAGCATAAATTCTCCCCCCCCCCCCCCATTTAAAGAGAAAAATAATTTCCTCTTCGTTCTTTTCTTGTTACTGATTCCAAGATTTGCAATTGAAAAACAACAAACCAACAACGAGGTCGAGTATTTTATATTTTAAAAAAAGAAACAAAAAACTCACGAAAACCGAGTCTCTGGCTTTTTTTTTTTATCTGTCGTTTTGATGATCGTATTTGATATTTATCGACGACGAAAAATTCCTTAATGTGTATGATGTACAAGTGCTTCGTGTTGGCCCACCCTCCTGTTATGAAAATAACAAAAGAACTTTCCAGTCAAAAATGGTATTTCGGCTCTCGTTTTTTCGGTTTTTTCCCCCTTGCAACTGAGTTAGGGTGGTCGTCGTCGGCCATTGGCAACACACACACACACAGTATGTCACCCCAAGTTTTCGTGTGCACCCCTCGACTCCCTTTTTCCTATACTCTCTCTCTCTCCCCCCCCCCCTTCCCACTGCACAACGAGTCGACGAGTAACACAACAGCTGATTGGAAATCGGGTCGATTAAGTGACTTACATGGTGATACGGCGTTAAAGAATGACGTCTACAATCGAGTCTGATGGTTAACTCAAAGACTGCACTCGTTACCAATAGTTTTCTCAATGAAAAAAGGCCAGAAAACGACGTCGAAAATACAAGATGATGATTCTCTTTTCGTTGGCAGCACAGACATCCACTGTGAAAACCTTCACACAGCACACCACCATACACTATATTATAGATACTTTGCTATAGACTCTCTCACGATGTACACACACACGCTGACTCTCTCACACAACTCACACACTCACTCGCCGCGCCAACACACACGGTTCGTCTAATGCCCAGACTTTTTATCGAACCGAGAACCTCCCCCCCCCTCTCCTTCCCTCCCCGTGTCCCGCTATATAGCCGCCACACTACTACGCGCGCGCGCGCGAGGGGTTCCCAAGGTTCATATGTGTGTGTGTTTTTTTTTTTTTCTTTTTTTTTGTTTTTCTTCTTCCCTCGGGGGGCAAATGGGTAGCACGATGAATTCAGACGACGTTAGATGTCACTAGTTGGCAACGACTTTTTATATTATAATATGAAACCTTAGAATTTTAACGAAGAATTGTTACTTGTGTTTTTAGCCACGACGTGTTTTTGTTTTTTTTCTTATTCTTTGACGGAATTGAAATTCAATTAGACGTGCAAATGTCAACGAGTCATCGTTCTGTTCTGTAGTACATATATATGAGGTTGTTGAAAAATGAGAGCAGGATTGTGGATAGATGGCAGGCGTGGTCGGCAGGGATATCCGGTCCTCACTGTAACCGAAATGAGAGACGGTTCACTTTTTTTTTTGTCGGTTAAAACCGCAAACGCACTAGCCAAACCGGAACGAACTTCCTAATATACTCGGCTCATCTCGTTTTTACTACATTGTTGAATTTTACCTTTTTTTTAAAAAAAACTTTCAAAACTGTTGACGTTCATTTGGTTACGTAGAATATAAGTGAAAAGTGCAGCCAATGGACACTGTGAAATCGGATAGGACACACAATTACAAATCAGGATCCGTTTTTACTATTTGGTTGTTATTCTTCTTCTTCTTTCTTCTCTGCTAACACACACACACACTACGGTCTAACGTATGGATGGAGAGACACGACGGAGAGTGAAAGAGAGAGAGCGCGTGCAGCTATTATTAACCGCGGCGCCGACTTGTGTGCGCTCCTAACCCAACTCAAACAAATCTCCCCTTTTTTTTCCACTCAGCGTCCCGCATCTTTGAGAGAAGAAACGCCTTCCCCATCTATAGCTGGTCCTGTTTCGTGATTTAACCCCCCCACTCCATCCTATAGAGCTAGGACATATATCGAAGAAGAAGAAGAAAAAGAAGAGGAAAACATTCTTTCGACCTTTCACCGTCACATTGGTCCAGCGTCAACGGCGATGTCAACATCCGGATCGATGGACGCCTTAGCGCGCCTTGTAACTCGCCTATCCAAGGTAAAACGATCCTCTTTATACGCATATACTATAACAGCAGCAGCACTCCACCATCACTACTAGAATATCATACAGAGAAGAAGAAGAGGAGGAGGCCTAACCCATGAGCCAAATATTGTAAACCGATAGATTGGGGTCATGTTGGAGAGAAATTGGATTCGTTTGGACTCAATTTTGTGATGGATATTTTTGTTCTTCTTCTCTCCATTTCACACCCTAAAAAGAGAGAAGAAGAAGAAGAAGAAGAAGACATTTTTCAAACAAATTTTCGAGGTCATGATCATTTGGTTGGAATGGTAGGAGGGACAGAGAGAATATTTCAATCAACAAGCGGCATCAATTAGGCCGGTTGTTCTCTCGTTCGCAATTCTCGGTACGTCGGAACATCTCAGCACGGCTGTTTGCTTTGAGAGAGTCGATGACGAAAGATGAATAAGGCACAGCACATATCCCCCTCACCGTCGTCATCGTTCGTAATGGGCGTGCAGAGTCGCAGACATACACACAAACTTATTAGACAGCGTCTTGAAACTACGCCCATCTTACGATAGTTATTACATGTCGTCCAAAATTTGGGAGGAAAGAAATACCCCAACCGAATAAACCAACAAAAGAAAATACATACAAAATGAAAAAAATTTCCTTTTTTTTTTCACTCTGTGTGTATCAAATATAGTACACATATCTCCCGATTGAAATATTTGACAAAGAAGAAGAAGAGAAAAAAAAAAGATTCTTCTATACCGAGTTATGCGGTGGATTCGTTCCGGAGCAATCGTGTTTTCTTGATTTCAACCGAAACAACAACAACAAAAAAAATAAAATAAAATCGACTTAACAGTAAAGAGAGAAAGCCACACAAAAAGAAAAAACATATATACTATACATACTATACGTACAGTATACGAAAGAGAAATAGAGAAAACAGAAGCGAGACCGCAACATAGTTGAAATCGTCGTTCCACGGCGTTGCGGTCGGCTCGACCATCCATCAAACATTTCCGGTTGAGGGCAAAAAAAAGATATAAAATGGAAGTAGAAGAAGAAGAAGAAGAAGAAGAGAGTCGTTTGGGGGTTTCTATTGCGGTGAAACGTTCAAAATAGACGACAAGAATCTTGTTTCCGTTGGATAACTGAGAAAGTTATCCTATTCGTTATATATGATTAGTCCCCTTCGACGATGAGCTATAAGGAGGTTTCGCATCTCTTTGAAAACGATGTCGTGAACTGCTGCTCCTCTACGTTGCACAAAAGAGAAAATATTCTTTTTTTTTTCTTTCCTACCAAGCAGTTATTAGATATAATGCAGCGAATGGCTCTGCCTCTCCAGGTCTCAACACAAAAGTAGAACTAAGGCAGGCGCGTTCCCCTAGCGACGTGATGATTATTAACGATTCGTCGGCGGCTCTAACTGCTGTGTACCGCGTGTTACCTTTTATCTGCTGAGGTGTAATCAACGTTCCGGATGAAAGAGGCTTGGAGCCACGAAGGGATAGAGACAGGATGCTCGGCGGAATATAGAGGGCGCGCGGGTAGCTGGTTACTGTTTAGACCCATGTACCCCTTTCCTCTATGATAAGTTTGCTGATAGACTGATAAATGGCCGCTTGTCACTGTAACTGAATGTTAGATTTGTGCGATTATTTGTGACATCCTGAAGGTAACTTGAATGTAATTTCCGTTTGATCTGCTGCTATATGTTTCTGTATTCTTTTAGAGGAATTTTGTATGTTGACGACCTTGATTTATTTGATTGACTGTGTGCTTGTGCATGACAAGTCCCTGTCTGACAAAAAGGCTCACGTAGTTGGTGAGTTTCGTAATCAATGTATATATTTTAGTGATTCTCCCTCATCAATGATTGCATTCCTGTATCTTGTAGAGTTCCAGCCTCCATTAATTGGTTGAGTGTGTGTGCACTATCAGTCTTACTCGTAGGCTGACTTTGTTTAGGGCCTGGTTTACACCCAGGTATGCACGACAGTTCATTTTCTCTTCTCTTTTATGTTTTAATTGTGAGTGTCATACTTAGGATTGGCTTTGTGTATTCAGCTCCTGTATCTGACAACTGTCTGCCAGCAGCAGTTTGTTTCTCTTTCGCTCTCTCACTCATGGCCATTTGTGACACCCAAGCCTGGTACAACCAGGTATGCGTTCTGTGATTATGTTTAAGTTTGCACCTTGTTAATTGCTTCATGTTATTGGTTTTAGAATTGGTGATTATTGTTCTCGAAATAAAGATCAGAGTGTGTTAATACAGTCCACTCTCCCTTCGAGTTATCATCTGGTCCTTCGAGCCGGAGCTGAATCAACATTGAAAGACCTCGTGTTGGACAATCTGCCCATCACTGAGAACATTGAAAGACCTCGTGTTGGACAATCTGCCCATCACTGAGAACATTGAAAGACCTCGTGAGGAAGATCTCGCTTCATCACTGAGAACATTGAAAGACCTCGTGAGGAAGATCTCGCTTCATCACTGAGAACATTGACAGACCTCGTGAGTGGACAATCTGCCCATCACTGAGAACATTGAAAGACCTCGTGAGTGGACAATCTGCCCATCACTGAGAACATTGACAGACCTCGTGTTGGACAATCCGCCCATCACTGAGAACATTGACAGACCTCGTGAGTGGACAATCTGCCCATCACTGAGAACATTGACAGACCTTGTGATCGAGAATTGGCTCATCACTTCAACCTTGAAAGACCTCCTGATCATCCACGTTTGGAGTATTGTTTTGGACCCGGTTGGTGAATTTGACGATCATGGCGGGTGAAAACGTTTCTACCTGGGACTTGGAGGTGTGTAAAGCCAAACAGAAGTCCATCCGCTACAAGATCACCGGGTGTCATACTCGGATCAGCAACATTGTTCGGCGACACCTTTCAAGGAGAGATGCCGAGAAGCAGCTGATGGATGCCCGGGCCCACTTGGGTGATCTCGAGATAGTCAACGATCGCATTCTACAGCTGATTGACGAGGACCTGGGTGACGCACAGAATACACAGCATTTGACATACGCCACCACCGTAGACAACGCTTCAGCCCTCGTCGAAACATATTTGACGCAGCGTCAGAATGACGCCCCATCCGAGCTGATAGAAACGGAAGAGCAGGCGGCCCGACGCCAGGAACTACAGGACGCCGAGCAACGGGTGAAGGATGCCCGTGCTGTACTGGAGGAAGCAGAACAGGCTCTCTTTGACTTGGGAGGACTGCCAAAGGAGGATTCGGAGATCGATCCAGGTGACTCAGCATCACAGCTACGTGGAGGAGGGATTAAAGGAGGTGCCATGGCCGACGAGGAGGGTACCACTCCACCGGATAATTGGATCGACGTCTACGTGGCAGGAAAGGAGAAGCCACATGTCGTAGAGAAAGGAGGGAAGTCTTCCGTCTCCGTGCAACTCGAGATGTATTCGGGCCACGCCCTGGATTGGTTCGCTTGGATCAGTATGTGGTACGCCCTGGTCCACATCACCCGCAAGACAGCGAGTGAGAAGTTGGCGATCCTGAAGAACTATTTGAAGGGTGATCTTGCTGATATCGTCCATGGCCATGGAGGAGGGGAGGCAGGCTACAAGGAGGCGTTGCAGCGGCTGAAGAGTTCTTGTGGCGACCGAACCACCATCCGAGCGGTACACCTCAAGGCTTTAGAACGGATGGAAGCACCACGAGGCGATCCACAGTCTTTCAGACGCTTCGCAGAACGAGTAAGGACTCATTTGTTCAACCTGTCCATCATCGGTGAAAGTGGACATGCTGACATAATTGAACGCTTAGCCCACAAACTACAATTAACCGACCGATTAGCCTGGAATGATGGACGGGGAGCTGAGCTGGAACGACGGACGATAAACGACTTCGGAAGATGGTTAACCTCAAGGGCAACAGCATATCAGAATGCTTACGCTATCGCAGAGGAGCAACACCGGCCAGTAAACAAGAGTAGCAGTCTTCCACCATCTCAACAACCATCGAGGTCCCAGCAGCATCAAAACAGAAGAAACGTTCGAACATACCACGGTGCGACCAGCACTCAAGATGAAAAGAGAGGAGCGGCTACCAGGGGAGCGGAGCAGAAAGATAGAAAGCCGACGGATCATCATTGCCTCAAGTGCGAAGGGGCTCATCGGTTGGAGGACTGTTCGTTCTTCAAGGAACTCCCAGTGAGTGATCGAATGACGTTCGCTCAGCGACGTGGATTATGTTATAGCTGTTTTGGAGTAAGACACGGAGCCATGCACTGCACATTCAAGAGGCCATGCGGAGTGGACGGATGCAAGCTGACTCACCATCGTCTGCTACATCGGGACACTACTCAACCAGACCGGAGTGTACGGCCGCACACTCTGAACACAGCTCGACGCCAGATCGCCTTTAAGATGCTACGATTGGACGCTCTCAATGCAGACGGGGAGACAGTGCCGGTGAATGTCCTCATGGATGACGGGAGTGATGCAACTCTATTCCGGGAGAGCCTCATCCGACGCCTACGGCTTAGCGGTAGCAGGCAAACATTGTTGGTAGAAGGAGTGGGCGAAGGCTCATCAACTCATCTGGACTCTGAATATCTGGAGCTCCGTCTTCAGACCGCATCCGGCGAGATAGTAAGCATCAATGGTTCCACGATTCGTTCAATCACCAAACCCGTACCGGTGATTGACTGGGAAAAGCTCAGGAAACGTTGGAGTCATATGGAAGATGTACCTCCTCAGAGAAGTTGTGGAGGACGTGTGGACATTTTAATTGGGCTTGATCACGCTGCCCTCATCACACCAAGTGAGGCACGTTTAGGAAAGGATGACGAACCGACCGCCTCCAGGACTCGTCTCGGTTGGACATTGCAAGGGATCGTTGGTCCGGATGGAGAATGGAGCACGGCCAGAGTGCACCGGATATGCACCACGTCCGACATAACATCCCAACTAATTGATCAAGTGAAACGGTTTTGCGACACAGAAGCATTTGGAACAGAATTCAAAGGAGACGGAATCTCCATCGAGAATCGAAGAGCCATCACGAAACTAGAGGCTGAGACCGAACGCCTTGATGTTGGCTACGCCGCTCCAGTACTATGGATAGGAGGAGAACCACCGGAGATTCCAGACAACCGTCGAGTCGCTGAAACCCGTCTGCAGAGCCTGCAGAAGAAATTTACCCGGAGTGGTCCAGAATACGAGCTCCACTACCGGGCAGCCATGGAGAAGAACTTTCACGAGGGTTATGCTCGACGACTCTCTCCAGATGAGATACGCCAGTATCCAACCAAATATTACCTTCCACATTTCGGGGTCCCAAAGACACCTGGAGGGCCAGAGTTACGACTGGTGTTCGACGCGGCCGCGAAATCCGGAGGAAAATGTTTAAACGATTTTGTCACGTGTGGTCCCGCTCTGCATAATCCGCTTCCTGCCGTTGTCATCCGCTTCCGAGAGGGAGCCATCGCCTGGTCTGCAGATGTAGGAGCCATGTTTAGCCGGATTAGACTAAAGGAGAGGGACAGGCCTTATCACCGCTTCCTGTGGCCAGAAGAGGATGGGTCCATCTCAACATGTGAGATGACCCGCGTCACGTTTGGTGTGTCCTGCTCTCCATATGTGGCCATCCGCACCACTTGGCGAGCGGCTGATGACGCTGGACCCGACATGACGGAGGCAGCCACGGCAGTACGAGAAAATGTCTATGTCGACGACTACCTGGCCTCGACAGATCGAATTGAGGATGCCTTAAAGCAAGCTATTGGCGTGAAGAAGGTACTGGCGAATGGAGATTTTCACCTTGGACACTGGGTGTCAAACGACACTCGGTTATTGGGTGCAGTACAGAGCAGCACAGATGGTGGATCCTCCAACAAGAACACAACCTGCAGCCTTGGTGACGATCCGGGTCTGATTTTAGGAATTGTGTGGAATCCGGCCACCGACATGTTAGGATTTCGTGTAAAGGTGGCCAGCGTGATCTACACTCGTGTCGGACTCCTGTCGCAAGTAGCCGGATTATTCGATCCGTTAGGAACAGCAGCCCCGATGACAGTGAAGGCGAAAATAAAGCTTCGGGAGCTCGGTGTAAGGGGACTCCAGTGGAATGATCCAGTCATCGGAGAAGAACGGTCGTGGTGGGAGGAATATTTCACCAGAATAGAGAAGTTGAAGTCAATCTTGTTTCCCCGTTGCCTGTTCCCAGCAGAGGAGGACATTGTTCGGACCGAACTGCACACATTTGCGGATGCGTCTGAAGAGGCGTGTGCCGCGTCCTGCTACACCCGTGTGGTGTACCAGGATGGTCGGGTGCTGGTCCGGCACGTCAAGACGGCCACAAAGCTGGCCCCGTTGAAGACGGTCTCCGTCTGTAAGCTGGAACTAAATGCTGGACTCCTGGGAGCAAGACTGGCTCAATTCGTCCAGATGGCGTTGAAGAGGAGACTGGACAACCGCTTCTTCTGGACCGACAGCAGCACGGTCCGCAATTGGGTCCGTGCCGTATCGTCCCACTACCAGGTGTATGTCAGCCATCGGATAGGAGAAATTCAGACGCTCACCGAGCCACAAGAGTGGCGATTTATTCCCGGGCGCCTGAATCCTGCCGACGCTGCTACCCGTTCAAAATTAGAAGAGGACGAGATCCCGAGTTGGTGGCTTGACGGCCCAGCGTTCCTTTATGAAGAGGAGCCGGCTTGGCCAGAGGATTTACCGTGGATGGCAGCAAAGGAGGAACTCCGAGCTGTCCACGTTCATCTCAACTCAGCCACCACGGAACCGCCATTTGATTGGAGAACGATCCAATTAACCGCGCGGGATCTTCCGGCCCTCATTCGACTAGACGGGGAGTTCCTAGGCTATGTAAAACGCTGTCAACAGGAGGCCTACACCGAAGATCTTGATCGACTGCAGAAGAAGAAACCACTGCGCTCTACTTCCAACCTGCTGACATTCACTCCATTTTTAGATCAAGAGGGAGTCATCCGGCTCGGAGGGAGACTGAGCAGAGCAAAGATGCCCTATGAAGTACTGCATCCGCCAATGCTTCCAGGGAAGCATCCATTTTCAAGGAATATCATTCGCGCTTTCCACGAGAGCATGCATCACGTTGGAACGGATTTTGTGCTAGCCCATGTTAGGCAACATTTCTGGATCACGTCTGGACGAGAGGCCGTGAAACGAGTTCGGAACGAATGCATCCCGTGTCGGCGCTTCCGACCAAAAGCCGCTCTTCAGATGATGGCGGATGTTCATCGTGCCCGTCTGGGTGCCCACCAACCGCCATTTACCTATACTTCTGTCGACTACTTTGGACCCATCGACGTCACGCACGGTCGTGGCACTGCAAAGCGATGGGGAGTACTTTTCACCTGCTTGGTCACGCGAGCGGTGTATGTGGACGTGGCCATCTCACTGTCAGCTAACGATTTCCTCCTGGTGCTGAGACGTTTTGTGTCGGTGTATCGCAAGCCGGCACACATGTTCTCGGATAACGGTACAAATTTGACTGGAGCCGAACGGATTCTCCGGATGGAATTAGATCGACTACGAGAAGACGGTGTGTTGGCGATGGAGCTGAAGGCACTAGGAATTGAATGGTTCTTCCAACCGGCCCAGACACCCCACTTTGGAGGCGCGCATGAGTCCTTGGTGCGCTCTGTCAAGAATGCCTTGTATGCTGCTTTGGACATGGAGAAGGCCGTTGTAAGAACTCCTAGTGACGAGATCCTACGCACTCTCCTCTTTGAGGTGTCAGGACTACTCAACAGCCGTCCGTTGACTTACACAAGTTCGGATCCGGATGACTTTCGGCCCCTCACTCCAAACGATTTCTTAAACCGCGCACCGATTGCTGATCTTCCGGCGGGAGACTTCCGTCAATCGCTTCCCCGAGATCACTATCGATATGTACAGAAGATGACAGATTTATTTTGGGACCTGTGGCATGGTTTCCTTTCTCCAGTCCATGACGGGCCGGAAGAAGTGGCGGACCCCAGCAAGGAACTTTACAGTTGGCGACTTCGTTTTAGACGATTGGAAGACTGCTCCACGCGGGCGCTGGAGAACGGGACGTATCGTGAGGGTGTATCCTGGCACCGACGGCTTAGTCCGAGCCGCCGACGTCGAGTTCTCCACCGGAATCCTCCGCCGAGGAACTAACCAACTGGCTCTGCTGGAAGCATGCTCACCGGATCAAGAGAATCCGGATTCGGGGGAGTATGGAGCCACGAAGGGATAGAGACAGGATGCTCGGCGGAATATAGAGGGCGCGCGGGTAGCTGGTTACTGTTTAGACCCATGTACCCCTTTCCTCTATGATAAGTTTGCTGATAGACTGATAAATGGCCGCTTGTCACTGTAACTGAATGTTAGATTTGTGCGATTATTTGTGACATCCTGAAGGTAACTTGAATGTAATTTCCGTTTGATCTGCTGCTATATGTTTCTGTATTCTTTTAGAGGAATTTTGTATGTTGACGACCTTGATTTATTTGATTGACTGTGTGCTTGTGCATGACAAGTCCCTGTCTGACAAAAAGGCTCACGTAGTTGGTGAGTTTCGTAATCAATGTATATATTTTAGTGATTCTCCCTCATCAATGATTGCATTCCTGTATCTTGTAGAGTTCCAGCCTCCATTAATTGGTTGAGTGTGTGTGCACTATCAGTCTTACTCGTAGGCTGACTTTGTTTAGGGCCTGGTTTACACCCAGGTATGCACGACAGTTCATTTTCTCTTCTCTTTTATGTTTTAATTGTGAGTGTCATACTTAGGATTGGCTTTGTGTATTCAGCTCCTGTATCTGACAACTGTCTGCCAGCAGCAGTTTGTTTCTCTTTCGCTCTCTCACTCATGGCCATTTGTGACACCCAAGCCTGGTACAACCAGGTATGCGTTCTGTGATTATGTTTAAGTTTGCACCTTGTTAATTGCTTCATGTTATTGGTTTTAGAATTGGTGATTATTGTTCTCGAAATAAAGATCAGAGTGTGTTAATACAGTCCACTCTCCCTTCGAGTTATCAAGGCTCGTTAACCGATTCACGGGCTTGTTAGTAGTTGCTGCATTCCTTGTGAGACCGACTCTGCCGTGGCCCATGCAGTCATAGCATCCAAGATGAAATGGGATGGAAAAGCAAGGAAAACATGCATATTGTAGTACGTACTATACCTCCACCATATGCTTCAGACTATGTAGCTCCATATAGTAGAAGGCAGCGCTATATATGCGAGAGATCTATAATTATTTATTCAAAACATTTTAGATTGCACTTTGCTCAGCTTTTGTGTAGTAGAGAAAAAGTATATATTAATAACGTAATATAGGCCCGAGCCCTACTTACCCGGATCGGAGTTTTAGGCACTTATTTCGGTTAGAAACTATCTATTCACCAGGTGGCTCGTTATTATTCTATTGAAAAACAAATTCTTTAAATTCTCTAATAGTCATAGGGTATATGTATAGTAGCCTACAACATTTTAAGAATTTCAAAAAGAATTTTCCTGTCTTTTAAAAAAGAGCTTTCTCTCGTCGTCGTCTCGTATTCCACGACGAAAGTTATTACGAAAGAAAATGTGAAAATATGATAAAGAAATGATTCGAAAATGCAATGATCCGTCGTTAGTTTTTGATTGTCTATGTATAGCTGCTGCTGCCTGTCCGGCGAGCAAATTTCGTTTTTAATATTTACACTCACATGCAAGAAGAGAGATGACGCCCCAGAGAGGTGAGGGACGAAGCTATGAATAATCATGGACATAAATTGGGCAGCGCCAACGATTGATATGGCCTTTGTAACACTCAAATCATCATTTTTTTACTCACCGGGGTTTTGACTATATAGGAATTGGAGTTGATGGGTTTGCCCGGTTTGGCCAGTTATCATCAGCAACAGCAGGTAGACTACAGCAGCGATGGCGCCATCGTCGTTGGCCAAGCAGAGGACGTGATCAGCGATCTGATAAGCTCATCTTACGACCTCATCGGCCTACTTCGCGATCTCCAACGCTCCAAACGCCAACGGGAAGATCACGCCCAGCAGCTTATTCACGACTTGCAACGCTCTCAGGTTGTTCTTCGTTATTTATTTATTTTATTTTTTTTACTCTTCTCAACTTTAATTACTCGCCAAATTGCGTCCCTAAATGGGTGGTATATATAACCATTAACCACTTGAACCTATAAAACTTCTCCTTTTTCTCATACTAAACAAAAATTAGTGGTTGCTGGACAAAGAGAAGGAGCTAAGCGTTCAAAGGGAGCGCGAAGCAGCCGAGGCATACGAAAAAGAACGCCAGGCTAATGTCCGTCTTCAATTGAGCGAAACACTTTTGAAAAAGAAGAGCGAAGAATATCGCCAGTTGGCTCACGAATGCCAACTCAAGGAGAATCAGGTCTGTTTTCTCTTTTTTTTTTTTTTTACTCTTTCTCTTTCTTATTTATCATTTTCTATTCCAATCAATCAATCAAATAGAAAACTAACTGGGAAATCTGTTTTCCTAGTATATATATCCTTTTTTAATATTATGTTTTTCAATTACCAAATTTCTTGTTGTTTTTGTTTTGTTATGTTTTCTTGTTTTACAGTGGCTGCACGCACTTCGTCGTCGTGATCAGGAAAATCATCGATTACATCAGCAGTTGCTCAAGTTCTTGCATACAAAATCAACTGGTAGAAGCGCAACGGGAATCGTTCCTCCTCAAGTCGAAATACGTGGATCGTTAGTTGCTCCTCCACGTGCCTCATCAGCGTCCGATTCGACGAGATTGCGTAAACAATGGGATCGAACGGCCGCAGACGAGACCAGAATGTATACCGTAGTCTATATATTTATTATACATTTCAATTTAATCAATTTCAATTTTTTTTTCATATGTCTTCGGTCGCTGAATTCGGTTGAAAAATGGCACGCGGTATATTCAATTTTTAAAAATAGACTTGTCGAAGCCAAGTGGAAGGCGGCCTTAAACTCCTTGGAGAAAGACCACCAACTTTTGCGAGCCGATTATATCCAATTGGTCGATATGGTCGGTGGTTTTTTGACAAATTGTTGCACTAAATTGATTGTCCGTCCCTCGGTGACCAATCAATTTCTCAACGTCACGGTATTATATTTTAATTGAATGTTATTTTATGGCTTAATGTAATTTCAATTGAACAGGAATGGATTCAACTTCCTGTCGTTTCTATGAGAGATCGACTGGAACAGGTTTTTCCGGCTCGTGGAGGACGGCCTTGTTTCAACGACCTTTCCACATAATCAAATCGAAACCGGACAGAGTTTCTTACCAGACCCAAATTCTTTAGAAATTGATTATGTCAGCATGCCAATCGCTACGAATCCAATGACCAACAAACCATCGGAACCAACAACCGCCCAGCTAATGATGGCAGTAGAAAATCAGAAAGTTACTATTAATAATTGCATTAGTCCTACTCCTATCATTAAAGATGAAGTTGTTGATGGCGTCACGTCGTCACGCAGCGGGATTTCAACAGCAACAAATTCTTCGACCGCTGCGCAACAACGTCAACCATTTAAAATGGTGAAATCGTCCGACGTCCAGCAACACTCGACAACAACAACAACAAAAACTCGGCACCAGTTTGACAGACTGCCGGCCGATCCTTATTCTGTTGGGGCCTTTCGAAACGCGGCCAGGGGTAACGAATCGCCATCCAAAGTTGTTAATCAAGTCGATTGGAACGAAATAATAAAATTGCCGGACAACTCGCCAGCATTAAAAACGGTTTACGACATCCAGGATACTGTTATGTCTCGACAATCAACGAGCGGAACGGCATTATCAGTTCCTGAATTAAAAGAAAGACAAGATGTCGACGACGACGACGGCAAATTGCCGGAGACGTACGTCAGCAACGACGAGATGGCCACTTTAGATACACCTTGTCCGAGTGCCAACAATAGTCGCAGCGCTAGTAGTTCCAGCAGTTCTTCAAGTATCAGTAGCTGGAAATCTCAGCAGGAGTCAGGAGGGATCGATCCTGACTTTCATCATAGTCTTGGCGCTACTGGGGTCGATGAACAATTCTTGCGGACTTGCAGCGACGCCGCTTCTCTAGTCAACAGAGACAACAGAACTTTGAGTGCTGGTCCGTCGATATCGACTGCTGCTGGACCAAGATCTGGCTCAACGTCAACACTCAATTTGAATAAGAAGACAATTAGCGCCAAAGTAAGTTTCATCCAAGCGGCAACCAATAACGTTGCGTTGGCAACTGCCAACGGCGCTCATCATCATCACTCGGGAGATTCTGTTGACCTTCAATGCTGTCTCATCACGCAGCGTAATAACTTTTCCGTCGATACATAATGAGCGAGCGACTGCTTCATTATAGCGTTCAGACCACCCCGAACGTTGTACATTCGTATTTGATTGAATTCTCCTATTGATTGATTAGCAAGGAAATCAAAACTACCTCCACCAGCCAGCCAGCCAGCCAGCAGGAGGTCCAAATGCTTACCGATTTATTCGACTAGTAGTTGTTAGTTATATCAGGTATACAGAAAACACTATAATATACGGACATTTCTACCCATCCTCCTCTTCTGTCTCTGTGGTTTTGCGCGTTCCGCGATCGTGTTTTATTACACCCCTCAAAACACCGTCGTCCCGAATTACATCAATCATTCAATGATTCTGATCACGAATGAATAAATCATTTTCTCTTTTTTTGTATTTCAAGGATATTTTTGAATAATAATCGAATGCCAATACAAAATACACAACGGCACAAGGCCGGAATGCACAATAAATTCCAACGACAATAACGACACACCGTTTCCGAATCAATCCGGAAGATTGAAAAATAAAAAAAGGAAAAGAAAAAATCGTGAACGACGATCCCTGAATTTCGATTCAGTTGCTGCACGTTTTATCGTGAGAACCTGCTGAGAGATATCAACCTATTGCCATAGAGCCAAGGCTAATAAGTTTCATCAACAGCTCAGACAGTATATACTATATGCCGTAATGACTGATGATGATGAGATGGATGCACATATACGAGCATACATTCATGCACAGGTGAATCGAATAGTCCATTCAGTCAGTGATTGATATTGACATTGCTAGGTGAAAATCCCACTTCATATATATTTTTTTTTAATTCTTCACACAACGCCATCGCCACCTTCTGGTTTGTTTCGTTTTTTAATTTTTTCTCTTGGATGGACGGACGGAGAGATGCGGTTCTCTTTCCGAAAAGAAAACAACAAAACAAAAAAGAGGAGCGCGTGCTCTGCTTAACTAATCTTTGAGACGCAAGACGACCAAGACGACGACGGACAAGAGGCGTATATACAGATACACAAACCAACGTTCAGTCACGTCTATATCTGTACGAGAGAGACGAGAGAGTGAGCTAGAGAGAGAGGGCGTTCAATTCAACCAGACCAGCAAAGGCTCGAGAGAGGTGAATAAGATTGCTGCGTCTGTGTCGACTCTTCAAATGGGGATAGTAGACTATACATCGATTAACTTGCTACTGCCGAATTGAAAAACTGATTCACGTAGGTGTGTCATCGGATGCTGCGACACGGCATTCGTTCAACGACGTTCGTACGAAATGGATTCGTCCGTCATCGTCGACGACCATGTGAACAACTCGACGACTAGCAGTGTCTCCAAATTGGACTTGTTTCTCGTGAATCACACGGCCAACGCGGTTGGTGGCTTATTCGTTGTCGATCAAAGTACAAACGAAATTGTTTTGAAAGCGACAAATAACGCCGAGGTTCAATCTCGTTGCTGCAAACTCACAGAAGGTGTTTACACTCTAATGGGATGCATTTCCGTCACTCTATTCTTCCTCGGTGTAGCCACCATCAAATTCCTCAGGTAAGAATTTGAATAGTAATACCTAATAGTTCATTTGGCTCCGTGTACCGTGTATTCTTTCCTCCGTGTTTTTTTTTTTATTATTAAATTATAATTTTAATGCTTGTTACTAAAAAGGCGGCAAATGTTATTATAATTCCATTCTCCGTAGCAAAAAATATTCAACACCGCAGGCCGCCAGAAAACATCATCAACTATTGCGGAAATACCAAATAGGTTCGCTCCATTTGACATTTATTATTATTTTGTGTTTCTCTTTGTCTCGTGTATATGTGTACTGTATACAGACAACATTAGATGATTATAGCGTAGTGTGTGTAGTTGAAACGACTTTACGTGTCTTGACTGTTTAACATATGATAATGGACACCGGCAAACGTGAAAGGAGATTTCTAAAAAAGGTTTTTAAAAGACAAAAAAAAAAAACCTTCACGCCACAAAATACATGGATTTCCAATTTATCTTCAAATAAAATGTATATACGGCGTTTTATAAAGAAAAAAACAATTGAAAACACACACACAAAAAAAGAACCGACGAATCTGGGTTTATGTGTTATTTCATGTGAGATATAGCTCGATCGGTTTATCCCTGCGGCCATCTAGTAGACCGCCTATACATATGTATAATCCGGCAGAATGTTATAATATATACTAAATGCTTTATAGCATAATGGCCTGGTTCCCGATCGATTCTTTTTCTTTCGTTGGAGGTCATTCCTTTATCTTCTCCTTTTTTCTTTTCATTTCTTAACTCTAATGTCTTTGCCAAAAAAAGAAATCGACAAACAGGGAAAACAAAGGAACAAAGTCAATAACTCGATAATATGGCAGCAACGAACAACAAAGAATAAAGGCAAGGACTAATCTGTAATGTAAATAATAATAGACTGCTGCGTGGCTTATTGTGTAACAAACAAAGGCTACCATTAATGGGAACGCGATGGTTCAACTATTTCCAGCGAGCATTCGACAGCGGATTGCGGTAGTCGGTAGATACTGGAATACAATTTATAGATTCAAACAACGTTCGCTGCAACGGCAACGATGGAATTAAACATCGAAGCAGATTTCATGGAATAATAAAATACATCAGAATTGGCTGGCCATAAATATCGCATATTAAGAATCCGTGAATAAGGAAAAACAAAAAATGATAATTAGCGTTCATCGTCGTCGTTTTAGTTCGTCTCTACGGTATCGTTTGGATTGCTGCCAGCAACGCTCTTGTCGCTGCTATACATGTAACATCTAAAAATCCAACCATTCCAGTCATCAGGTGATTATACATTTATTTGAATGTTGAACTAAAAAATCCAGTTGGTTAGCATTAATCAACTTTTAAAAGTAACGCGAACGTAAACACAATCTCGCATAAAAAAAAAAACAACCTAAAAGTGAAAACTAGTATATCAATATTATGAAAACCAGCCAATTTGCATAAATATGAATAAGTCTCATCAATCAAAATCGTCGTAATGGATGGAGACCGCTCTAAAATGTTCACCTTTTGACTTCCTTGGTTGTTATTCCGTTTCCATCTGGATTATTGTTACACGCCATCTTTCGATGAAAAAGAGTTGAACGTGAAAAAAAGAAAATTTGACCGTCGCCGTCACATCACTGACTGCGCAGTCGCCAAATGGATTCTCTCCCCTTTTCTCCCTCTCTATATATAAACACTGGCACACGAATAGTTTCCCGGCCTAGTTGTTGTACTGGCAGGATCGGAAAGATTAGTCCAGTCTCATCTGTTGCACAGCTCCGAACAGAGCACCCAACTGTCGAGTGATTTTTTCAAAACATAAATAAAAAGTAGTGAAGGAATAAAAGAAGTGACAAATTTAACGACGAAAAGAAATATTCGTCATTTTTGGGGGGAAAAAGAAATTCTTTTACGATATTGAGTAAAAAAAGGACATCCAGCCATCTGAATAACCTACAAACGGAGTCTAACGGAAAGAGATCGTTACTCTTGATCATCGCAATGAACGGGCCGAACAGTGAGACGTGGAACATGTCGAGCGACGGCCGAGTTCGTCTGCATCGCGTCCAGCAAGACGAAGAGCAAAGGAATTCCATCGAGAATTTTCTAACTATACCGGACGATCAACCTGGATCCCATCGAGAACGCTCTCCCACGCGTCTCCAAAATGGTTTCAACCGAAAACATAGATCTCTGTCATCTCCCAAGACAACCGGGTCGTCAAACAGCGGCAGCAGCAACCGGAATCCGTCATCCGCCAAGCCCAAGAAGGCCAGACGCTATTTAGGAACGGCAAGCACATCCCTGACATCCATCCCGAACGCCATCAAGCTGTCGATGCTTAACAGCGGTCTACTCTCTGTCGGTGAGATTTTTGGTCGTCGTCGTCGTCTAAAAAACACATTCTGTTATCTCTACATGATGCAAATCAACTGCCAAGCTGTCGAATCTCTACGTGATGACGTCAGATCCGGTTTAACGAACGTAGAGAAAGAGAGCACACAATATTAGGGTCTCTGCGACGTGTACAAGAAAGTGATGACACAGCTGCAGCAGCAGAACAAGTCTGTTTTTCTCCTGCTGCTCAGGCTGTTTGGCCCTGTTGCGCGGATCCAATGGGTCCGAAAATAAAGTCCACACGAACACAAAAGGACACACACACACAACGGAATGAGAGGGAAGACTTGATCAGCTGGCCTATGGTTAAAACATTTCATTTGTTTGTCTTGTTCATCTACCAGTTTGGGTTTTCTTTGAATAACTTAAATAATAATGCTGAAAGAGGATATTGTTCCTAGCTTCCTATTGTCTCTATATAATGACATGAAAGGATGACGACAAAAGTAAAAAAAAAAAACGTCGCACAAGAAACCTGCATTGTTAAAAAGATATACAGTACGTATTATGTGCTGTGTATACTATAGATCTAAAGATAGTTAGCTACCTCTTACCGGGTTTTATAACCTAACCTTGGCCTGGAATTTAGCCAAAAAAACAAAAAAAGAGAAGAGCGCGTTGTCGGAACAAGGAACCAACGAGGTTGATGTCTAGAATTCTTCCTGTTGTGTAGAAAATCCTATTTGCTGACGAGGCGGCCACTATATATACTCTGATTGGACAAAGTGGTCTACTCTCGTTGATGATTAAAGACCCTCTTATTTATCCCTAATGGTCTAATGTGTGCGTCAATATTGATGTTGGTCTCTGCTGCGCTGGCGACCCCACAACTCGATATCCTAACATAATTATCTTTCTTTTGTTTTCCTCTTATTTTCCTTCTTCTTCATTTCTTTCCTCCTTTTTCTTTTGATTTCTTATAATAAACTCCTCCGCTTCCGAACGGGATGTTAACCGATAGCCGAAGAAGGAAACGCCATGGCGGCCATTGCCGACAAACCGGTTGAAGTGGCTAATTTTGTCAAACATTGTGAGCAGAGGAGGAAATACCCCGTCCTTCTGCGTGTCGAATTTCAAGTAATTTTTATTTTCTATTTTTAAATATGGACAATCAACATAGAACGTCAATCGACACCCTGTGCTGGATGCTTAATATTTATTTTTGTATTTATCTTTTTTTTTTAAAAAAAAAAGACGGCGTGCAAAGTGGAAGGTCATTCGACTCGACACGGATCCAAGCCGGAAAACAGACCAAAAAATCAAAATCAGAAAATCATTCCCTGTAAGTTAATACGTTGTGTTTCTTTCTCATTTGTTATTCATCGTTATTTTTACCCAGCCAACGTGATAGTTATTGAATCTTGTCGATCCAGTAAATAATTCCTCGTGTACATTTATTATTTAATCGCGCGTCATATGCTGTGGCGCCAATCGATTTATTTTTCATAAGTTCAAGATAGCAATCCATAAATGATCTTTATTGGAAGATAGATGCTCCTACTGATGCTTATGTATTGATATTTAACTTAGAGGACAATTCGTTTCTTTCAAGTCAATTTGACATATTGGTTTCTAAGAAATCAGCCTGTCTCCATCGACATTCCAAATTATTAAATTACTCGTTTTCAAATTTTACAAGGTCTCATGGCTTAGATGGCAAAGCGCCTGCCTAGTAAGCAGGAGATCACGAGTTCGAGTCTCGTTGGGACCTATTTTATTTAAAAACTAAAATCTCGGGATAATTTTGAATTCTTCATGATTGTAAAGGTTTCAATCAAAGACAATTTGTTCTGATTACATCAATTTTGTTATTCTTCACAAATTTAAAGTTTTTATTTTGCTTATTGTATGTAATGTACAGCAATTTGAACTAGCTATATCCCTGAAAACGAGATTTGTTGTTCACTTACATGAGAAATTTCATCGGAAACCGTAGGTTATCTAAGTGCGTTCTATATGAAAAGAAGTTATCAAAGATCTAGCTGAAAAACCGATTCGAATTTTAACTGTATATTAAATTCCATGTTTAGACGCATGGCTTATTAGATGGCAAAGCGCCTCGAGTTTCGTGAGTATCTAATTCTGAACGTTTTGGATCAAAGAAAATGCCGTCCATAGGAGACTGCTTCTTAAGATTAAATGCCAAAAGAAAAACAATTTAGATGTTTTCGTTGCATGACAAAGCGGTATCTAAAGTATAATCACATAGTTGACATTTCCGTTCCATTCTTTTTTTGCTATTTTATGCTCATCATTACATGAATAAATGTGTATATAATCAAGTCTTCTAAACTTAAAAAAATAACTAAGGGTCTCATTAGCAAATTGAGTGCAAACATTTTTCTGAAACTTTTCGTGTGCTAAATAGATGACTACAACCGCGTTGTGCTCGACCTACAACCTGGAATTCCAGACTCGGATTACGTCAACGGTAGCTATGTCGATGTACGTCATTGCCGGTTTGCCGACGTTTAATATAGAAGCTGCAACATTTCGAACGTCTGGAATGTAATTAACACGCTACTGCATTTGACTACACGCAGAGTATACTCAAACCAAATGCCTATGTGGTGACTCAGGGACCCAACGAGAGGACGGTTTCCGATTTTTGGCGTCTCATCTGGCAAGCCAACGCCAGCTGTATCGTCATGCTCACCAAGACTTTCGATTTCATCAAAGTACGTCGATCGCAAAAAATTTATCAGTCATATATACGTATCTATCAGCTGTAGACGTTAAAAAAGCAAGTATAGCTGCCGCCGCATCCCTTTAGCTCCAAATGCTTTTTATCTATGTAGGTCATGTGCGTGCAGTATTGGCCGGCTTCCAAAGGCAAAGAAGAGGTTTATGACGGCATCACTGTGAGTTACAATCACGAAGAGCAGCTAGCGAATTTTGTCATTCGCAATTTCAAAATCACTAAAGAAGGACTTGTAAGTTGTTGCTACAATTTTCAGGGGAAATATATTTTCCATTTCATAAATATGCGCCGTTTTGTTTGATTATATTCTGTTTTTTTTTGTATTCGTTCATCGAAGAAAGGGAAAGAGGAGAGGACTTTGCTCCAGTTTCACTATACGGAATGGCACTCTCACACTTGTGTAACTATTTATAGCGTTCTTACTCGACCCGCATCGTTCTAGTGGCCCCAGTAACCGTTTCTTTCTGTCAATAAATATGCAGCCTTATTCAAACAACATCGTGGAATTCCGACGACGAGTGCGGGCCGCCCTGCTCAGCTCTTCCATTACTCACAGCACCGGTCCCATGGTCGTTCATTGCAAGTAATTCAACGCTTCTATATTATTACTCGTGTCTATAATATACTGTACACTCATAGCGTTTTATTGTCTTCGTAGCTCTTCATAATAATGTACAGACAACCTCAATATTGACATTTTTCAAATTCCTCTCTTTTTCAGTGATGGAGGTGGTAGATCTGGCGTCTTTATGGCTATAGACGCCAATATGGAACTGGTGGAAGAAGATGGTGTCGTTGACATTTTCGGCTACATGAAAAAACTTCGTCAGGCGCGACGTGGCCTGGTAGAAACTTTAGTAAGTCCAACTATATGAGAAATATATCGAACTGTCCGTTTTCTTTTGACATTTTCCTTTTAACGATGATATTTTTCACTATTTACAGGAGCAATTCAAATTCATTTACGACACACTGGAAGAAAGCATTACATGCGGAAGGTCCTGGTTTCCTGTCTCTGAGCTAACAACTCGTCTAAAACAAAAGTCCATCAAATATCCAGTCACGAAACTCAACGAGTATCAGAGAGAATACGCTGTAAGATTATTGACTTTTTATTGATTCAACGACGTGACGGACGTGCCATCGATATTAACGATTGGTTTGAATTACCTCATGCCCTTTAACGATAGCAAATCTGCAAACTTACTCCGCGTTTCACCATTGGCGATTGCGCTGGAGGACACAGGTCTGACAATCGTCACAAAAATCGTGATGTTCTCATCATACCACGTGAGTTTTTATTAATGGCTTATCCAATAAATACCAAAGAAATGATAACGATCTTTACTTTATTAGCCGACAATTTCCGGCCCTATTTGACTTCCTTCCAAGGAAACAGTTTCACCGATTACATAAACGCCGTCTTCGTTGACGTATAATCAATCATTTACTGCAAAATTATCATAATAGATGATTTCATTCAGATTGTATTTGTATGTCAAACAATTATATAGGGTTACACTCGTCCGCGTGAATACATTGTCACGGAATGGCCTCTACCCCACACATTGGGTGATCTTTGGTCTCTCGTCTACGATTACGATTGTAGCGCTGTGGTTGTCCTCACAAGTCCACCACCAAGTTCAGTAAGTTTCCCCCGCCTAAGATAATTTTAAAAATCAATTTTCATTTTCAAATGTCAGATGAAACAATGTTGAATCATGTACAGAACTACCCGGCATTTTGGCCTGACGGTCGTCGTTCCGTCAAGTACGGCCCCGTTTTCACGGTCGATCACGTCTCTCATAATCATTATCCAAATATCAAAAGTTGGATTTTTCGCATCAACAAAAAGGTATGCTGTTGAATATAGCAATTGTCATTAGTTTATTTAGATGAATGTTGTCAACACGTACGAATTAAGCTATTTAAAAATGCATATGCATAATGTATGGGCATGAATGACGCATGAGCATGATAGCCTTTGGCTGATTAGGATATTGCTCCTCATCGACGAACATTGGCTTCAATTGTTGACGAGACCAGAAAGACGAACCATAGGCAAAAAAGAGAGGAGGTATATATAACTTCACTGCTTGATCGCATCCTTTAGACAAATACACACATGTAATACTTTTTCCTCCATATTAACATTTACTAGCTTCTCTTGAGGACTAATAGCACCCTTATTTTAAACTAGTAATTAAAAATCAGTTTTTCTAATTGAAATTTTTTTGAAAAAAAAAAAAACTTAAAACCTATGCAGATTGTTTCACTTACGGAGTTAATGGCCGGAGTGAAGGCCATGCCAAAAACTTGTCAGTTGTTCCAGCTTATGTGCTGGCCTGAGGGACACAAAGTTCCTACTTCCACCAATGCCCTAGTCGAATTAATGAACATGGTCGAACGATGGAGACAGCGCACTGATTACGGACCCGTAGTTGTTATTTCCTCGTAATATCTCGCTTTATTTTAAATGGTTTTCCTCGTCTTACGTGTTTATATCGATGTGTTGGTTGGACAGAGACGGGACATCTCGCGTCGGAGTTTATTTCGCTGCCAACGCTTGCATCGAACAAGTCATTCAACATGGAGAAGTAGACGTTTTCCAAGCAGTCAAGAATGTTCGCAGACATCGACCCCAACTCGTTGAAAATTTGGTGAGTTTTTTATCAATTTTTTTTCAAATTTTATACATCGATCTGATAATTTGTATGCTTTTCTCGCTTTACTTGAGTTACAGACCGAATTCAAATATTGCTATGACCTGGTTCTTCACTACGTCCTTCACTATTTACATCGGGATGGCTCCAAAAAGTGAAAGATTTACGATGTTGATTAACTTTGATAGCATTGTTGGGTGCGTCTCCACTCTTAACTTTATACTGTATGGGACACGTCGCAGTATACAAGCCACTCAAGTCTTCCTTACATTTAACGTTATTTTTTGGGGGGCGGATTACTGTCAACCTTTTATCTAGATAATATTTAAAAAAAAAAACAATAAATAAATTGAGACGTACGTATATAGGTTGCCGTGGATACCTGTGATCTCCGGCAACTTTGGAATTGAAAAGTTCATCTCCGACAAAGTATCTTAGGAGATTTTCTCCAAAACATATCTTTCGTTTTTCCTTTGATCGTGTGTGTTGCTCTCTAGAGGTTCTAGAATTTGTATTGGCATACGAGCGATCAATAAGTAGACGGCCAACCAACCGCGCTTCTTGGGGCAGCCAAAAGATCAAAGATGACTCCGCCCTGAAAAGCTTTTGTAACCATTAGTTACCCGGTGAAGTGATGAACGTTGAAGGGAAAAAAAACGGTGACACTATTATTATTGTTTGTAATATATTTTTTAAAACCTTTCACGAAATTAATGATGTATGATGGTGTTAATATTGGTGTATCATATTTAATAAATAGAGCTTCATTATTCTGTTGCCGCTGCCGGTGTAATCTAATCAAATATAAATTTGTAGTTTCGAGACATTTTTCCCTTCTATTGACCCATAAATAATTTTTATAAGCAACAATAATTTTTTTTTTATTTTTAAAATTCGCGACTGCCGCAAGTCCGCAACGCAACTAACGTGCGAAATTTAGAAATTTGACGCTCAATTTGAGACAATTTTTACTCTTGGTTTGATGCATCGTTTATTACCAATGTCGAAAATGATCTAGTCGGATAAAGTACACTTACTGGTTAAACCGATATGTTAATCTAAAATGTGAATGAGTATATGACGATGGTCTTTAAAAGCATGATAATTGCGTGTACGGTGTACCACTGTACCGTACCGTTTCTGAATGTGTTTGTCTACAGAACGCAGTTAAAGACAATTTTTAATTTTTTAGTCAAACAGTTTAGTTTTAATACAATCCGTTTCCCTTGAATCGCAGAATCGAATTTCCTAAGCTAATGTCTTTCAACTGGATCATTCATTGATTAATGATTTATTCATAACTACTTTATTAAAGGTAAGTTTTTCTTCAGCGCTACTTATAACCGCTAAATGATAGATGAGAGCGCGCTTGAATAAGATCAGTATCAATCTTATGCTTTAAAAACAAGCCCCATAAAAAGAAAAGCACACAATCACAGACTGAAAGGACCGGTAAATTCCTTTAAGGCACTTCCCTAATTCTTATTTCAATAGTATGATTATTATTGACTAGTAAATGGACATGGGAGAAGGCTTCTCTCTGGTATGGACGATTCATTTCCATAAAGTCAGAAAGCGTGAAAATGAATGATTTAATATCAAATCTTTGTACTAATTTGAAAACAATAATGCATTCAAATAAACAGTTTTGTGTTGGAATCATAATGACTACAAGGGACACATCGCAAAAAATTTATTCGCAACACTCGCCGCTTTTAAAAAACGGTTGATTCCTAGATTTATTATTTCGTGCGATCTGCCACTTTACTTCGAAAATTTAGTTTTTTGTCTTAAACGACAAATAAAATAATATAATGAGTTATAACAATGAGTTATTCGTTTTCATTTTGGTTGAATTTTTCTGAAGTTTTCTAGTCTAGATCCTATCCTAAGCCTACTTTGATTATAGGCTAAAAATCCTCTAAGCTGTCAAGCATAACCGCTAGATGGCAGAACGGCACCAGTTTACGCAATAGCGGCAATAGTTCCCCTTAATTCCCCTTTCATGAAGTATAGACCCTTTCCTGTTACTTCATGCCCCTTTCCTTGTTTCTTTGTTAATGGAGTAAAGTTATTCAAAAGGATAGGCTTACGTCGAAAAAATTAAAACATGGAATTTTTTTCGTGAACTTTGTTACTATCTTTATATTAATCTCTTTTCAAAAACCCTACTATGAAATTATTAAATTTACTACAAAAAAAATTGAATTGAATCCATCCGCCGCTTCAGTGGCGTATAGAACTATAGACCAGCATGCTGCGCCGAAAACTTCAAAATATCGATTGCACAGAGAGATATTTAACTTAGTAATAATTTTCTAAATAAGAAAATGTTCTGGCATACTTCAGTTTAAAACATTCTGCGTCTTCCCCAGTAATAAAAAAAAATTAATCACCCCTAGTTTAGTAATGAAAATTAATTGAAGATAAAGGCTAGGACGCTAGGTTGCCAATAGGGCTGTGGCCCGGGTCAAATAAGGCGGGTCAAGGGCAACCCGGGTCATCGAAAACGGGCCATTTTCATGGCCCGGGTTGTGACCTGGGTCGGGATTTTGGAACCCGGGCTTGACCCGGGTTGACCCGAATTTGACCCGATTTTTCCCCTCTAGGTATCGATTCAGAGGAGGGACTGTAGGGATGGCTTTTTTAATAGACCCTAACTTCAAAAATATTAAAATGTTTGTTTTAGTGGTGTTTTTAGCGGGTTTTAATCACCGCAAGGTGAAGTGGAGTAAAAATTTATTAAAAAGCTAGTCCGTTTTCGAAAACATCCGCCGCAAGCGTTGTCATCGACTCATCGTTGTGTTAGTCATTCGCGTTCCATACGCCACTGTGTGCGGCGGATGTTTTTGAAAACTGAAATTGAGAATTTTTGTTGATTTAAGTTAAAAAAACGTGTGGTAGACGGAAATAATCAGCAAAATTTTTAAAAATACTAAATGGCGCCACTTGTTCGGGTCGCCCGTGGGTCAAAAAAAATGACCCGGGCGCCCGACCCGAAAAAAATTTTGTGACCCGGGTCATCGTTTTTCGGGTCATTTTTTTTGTGACCCGGGCCATGGCCCGGGATTTTTTGACCCGGGCCACAGCCCTAGTTGCCTAGGATAGATTTTTTTGCTAACAGAAATAGGTTGCTGAAACCGAAGGAAAATCCGGCTCCTCCCCCCCCCCCTTTGGCACTTGGCTTGGCAGTTTAGGCTGTGCTTGCTGGCAGACGACAGGAATAACGTTGTTTTGTTTACAAGGTCTCATTCATTCAATTGTCAATTGTATTCAATTTGCTATTTGCGTCATCGGCAACAAAACGATGAAAATAAGTGTTAAGCCTCTCACTGAAAAAGAATTCGAAGTCGAGGTAAATATACTATTTGAATAATAATCTCGAAACCATGAAATCTAATTATTAATTTTTAGGTTAATCCAGAATGTGATGTTGAGCACTTGAAACAGTTGATTGAAAGAAAATGCAACATGCCAGGGGCTCAGCAGCAACGCCTCGTTCATCTAGGAAAGACTCTTACAGGTCATACATTTCATGAAATGCTTGTCAAAACTCAGTTTAAACTAAGTTTATTTAGCAGATGGATTACCATTATCAACATACAAACTTGTTGAGGGTTCTAAAATTCATCTCTTCACCAAGAAAATTGATGATGCTGGTCCTAAACGTAGTGTTTTGGATGTAGCACTCTTCAATGCTTTAAAGAGTCACCTAACTAAAGAAGAAATTGAAAAAGTTATAATTGAATTTAACAAAGAGTTACAAGCAGCATTTACTAATTATAGTCTGGATGACATTGAAAGATTGGCTGTCAATCTATTGAGATAAAGTCTGCTAATTTACAACTCATTTCTATACAATTTAACGGATTAATAAAATTTCTTGTTTAATCATTTATTTTGGTACTTGACGAGCATTCAACCATTCACACAAATATAGCTTCTTTGAGTTATAGGAGGAATACAATTAAATCTTACCTTCTATATATATAGAGTACATCCTATTACATCCATCAATTACATTCTATATAGAGTATGCTCCATATTTGCTTTTGTCGCGTTTTTCTATTCTCCACATTCATCCGTAATAAGTCCGTTTAAGGTTATTATCTTAACACCGTACATCAGCGGTTCGTCGTAGCTCATAAGTTTCAAGAAATACTATTCTTCTGCATCTTTCCATATGCCATGTTTTAGTTAAATAAGATACATATTTTGGCTCGCCGTGACGAGATCTACAACACTTTCATTAAATTTTTGATAGAGCAAAACCTGCTGTCCCTTGCTAGTGCTAGTGAACTATCATATTTTGATCCCTGAGGGTATATATATATGCTGGCATCTAGGGCTGTGGCCCGGGTCACAAAAAAAATGACCCGAAAAACGATGACCCGGGTCACAAAATTTTTGTCGGGTCGGGCGCCCGGGTCATTTTTTGGGCGACCCGGGTCATTCACGGGCGACCCGAACAAGTGGCGCCATTCATTATTTCGGAAAAAGTTCGCTGAATATGACAGATTTACGGTGGGACAGAATAATTTTATTGGTGGGACAGAAGGAAGTCGAAGAAGTCCTATCAGAAGATATTGAAGAATCCCTGCAGGAAGAGGAAGAAGATGAAGAAGAAGCTTGAAATTTTGATCGTTTATTCGTTTTACAACTCGTAACTAATTTTTGTGCATCGGAATTTGTAAAACTAAACAGTTGAATGTTCAGTTGCTGTATTAACTAAGAAAAACCATACAATTTGATTGTAGTTCTGATTTAGGAATACTTTTTAATATATTATAAAAAAATTCGGGTCAAATTCGGGTCATTTTCGGGTCAAATTCGGGCCAACCCGGGTCAGCCCGGGTTCAAAATTCCTGACCCAGGTCACAACCGGGCCATGAAAATGGTCCGTTTTTTATGACCTTTTGTTGCCCTTGACCCGCCTTTTTTTACCCGGGCCAAAGCGGCATCCCTGGTGGCATGGTAAAGGAAGATGGTACATGGTAGGCGCACTTTCCAGAGCCGTCGACCCGTCGACTGCGAAAATGGGACGAAAACTGGAATGTGTAATGTTGTAGTCTCCAGTGAGACCAAGAATGCTTGTATTGACTTCTGCGTTGCCCTGTATCCCCCTCAGTGGCCTGCCGTCTGGTGGCGACAACTGGCGAGACACAGGTTAAACGTACACACTACAACATATCCCTTCTTTCGAACAGAGACAAATAAACAAACAAAAATAGACAAATAAACCAGGCAACCAGGGGCGCTGCAACACAAAACCACACCAAGACCACCAAGAACTGTCTGTGTATGAACACGGGAACAAACAAACAAATGAGAACACGCAGAATGAAAGAAATGAAACCAATAACTGCACACAAACCAGCTACACCACGAGAAAAGAAAAAAAACAAAAAGACAAGTCGAACACGGGAAATCAGCCGGGCCGGTCGCCGTGAGTCATGGATATCCCAAAGCGAGCCCCAGATCTGGTAGTTCCAAAACGATCCGACGCGGACGGGACAGGCTGACCACCACTCGGCACCGTTGGGCCGGGCACCACAGCTGAGGAAGTAGTTTGCTGGCCCATTGACAATCTTCTTGGTACCCCTCGATTACCGCCAACCAACCTACTCGTGCGAGGGGTATGAAAATCCACCGGCAACGCCGGGCCATCCGGCTCTCCAGGGCGATCTAGCTCAACCGAAACTCGAGGTGTGAGACGCGCAGCAGGCGGAAGCAACAGATGAACCACCGACCGAGACAATGGAGTCGAAACCGGCCTCCCCTCGAACTGATTGACGCGCACACCGGAACCATGAATAGGTTGGACGTGTTTTTGACTGACCACTGTCACTCCACCAAATGGACTACTCCTGTCCGTGTTGACGGCCCACCGAGTGCGCCTAAACAGACGCCCGTCATCCAGCTGAATAACATACGACTGCGGCTCCGAACAAACAGAGCGGACTGCTCCAGAAAGCCACCGATCTTTAATGAGGGCTCTCACTCGTTGACCAATCTTAAGAGCCGACATCCGAGCATCTGGTGCACGAGCTTGGCCATACGCGGCACTGGCTTGACGAGCTGAAAGCTCACGCTGAACCACCGTAGCCGGAACAAATTTTGGCGCCAACTCCGACGGAAGGAATGGTAAACTGCCACGAAGATTCCTCCCCTGCAACAAAACAGACGGCGCCGGAAGCGTAGCAGACACCGGAGTTGAACGAATCGCCGCCAGAGACTCCCACAACGTTTTTCCATCTTCAAACATCTTGAGCAAAGTTTGTTTGACCGTTTGAATGTGTCTTTCTGCCAGGCCGTTCGCCTGCGCATACTCTGGACTTGACGACACTTGGCGCACTCCGATTTGACGACAAAACTCTCGAAATTCAGCACTGGCAAACTGGGTGCCATTATCCGACTCGAACTCCTCCGGACGTCCAAAATCACAGAAAAAACGTGATACTTCACCAATCAAAGCACTGGACGTAGTGGACTTCATCGGCACAACACAAGGCCACTTGCTGTAGGCGTCGACTAAAAGTAAATAGTTGACCCGGGAAAATTCAAACAGATCCGCTGACACGAACTGAAAGGCATACTCCGGAATGCGAGTCGGAAACAGTGGAAACTTTAGATTTTTTTGCCTGTGTTCTTGACAATTGTGGCAGCTGGCCACCACGTTTCGCACCTGATCCTCCCAGCCCGGCCAATATACCGACGACTTGGCCCGCAACACACTTTTTGACTCGCCGAAGTGACCGTCGTGCACACCATCCAGTGCTTCACGGCGTAATGAGTGTGGCACCACCAACCTGGTCCCACAGAGAATAATTCCATCCACCACAGAGAGGTCATGTCGCACCGGCCAGTACGGCTTTATTGCAACTGGGCACTGACTTTTCCGCTCCGGCCATCCAGATTTCATCACCGACTGAAGCGACTGTAGAGTCGGATCCACCAACGTTGCCTCGGCGTATCGAGGACGTGTAGACATGATCGGCACCGCACTTTGAATGACATGATGTACTTGCTCGTCGCACTCGGCAGTGACATCATCATTAAACAGACGAGGAGAGGGAGCTCTGCTGAGAGTGTCAGCAATGAAGAGCTCTCTTCCTGGTTTATAAACCAGACTAAAATCGAACCGCTGAAGCTGGAGCCTCATTCGCTGAATCCGCGGAGAGCAACTGGCAATTGGCTTGTCCAACAAACCGACCAAAGGCTTGTGGTCAGTTTCGACTACGGCATGTTGACCGTATACATACTGCCGAAATCTGAGGAGCCCGAACTGGACAGCCAACAGCTCCTTCTCAATTTGACAATATCGCCTTTGCGTTGGTGTTAAAGTTGTGGAAGAGAAGGCTACTGGCTGACCCTCCTGCATCAGAACAGCTCCTAAACCAACAGGCGACGCATCCACCGAAACAAGTACTGGTTTGGACACATCAAAGAGACGAAGGACCGGCAAAGACGACAACGTAGACTTCAACTCAGCCATAGCCTTCTGTTACTGAGCCTCCCAACACCACGCAGAGTCTTTCTTTAGAATGCCCCATAGAGGTCTAGTCAATGTTGCGAGACCTTGACAAAACTTGTCCAAATAAGTCACCATCCCGAGTAGGCGCTGTAAACCCACCTTATCTGTTGGATCTGGCATATTCACTATGGCGTCGACCTTCTCCGGATCAGGACGAAGAGTACCATGACCGATGACATGTCCAAGCCAGGGTAGTTTTTGTAAAAAAATTTGCACTTTTTAAGGTTGAGTTTTAGATTATGCTCACGGCACCGCATAAACACCTTTCGTAAATTAAAATCGAGATCAGCCACTGTATCACCAGTCACGAGAAAGTCATCAAAGTATATAATAACGCCGGGCAAGTCACCAAACAGTTCGGACATGACTTGTAAGTACACTTCCGGAGCTGACTTTAAACCAAACGGAAGGCGGAGAAAACGAAACCTCCTTTTCGGAGTCGCCATTGTACACAAGTACGATGCCCGTTCAGTCAGAGGAATCTGATAAAATCCAGAGGCCGCATCCAGGCTGCAGAAATATTTTGCCTTTCCAATTTTCGCAAAAAGCTGGTCGACAGTGGGGACTGCAAAGTGTTGACGAAGGATTGCTTTGTTCAATTCAGAAGGATCCAAGACAAGCCGAACATCACCATCCGGTTTGCCAACCACCAACATGCGGCTAACCCACTCTGTAGGCTCCACCACCGGCACAATGACTTCGTCTGCTACCATTTGGTCCAATTTTTTTATAAACTTTCTCCTCCAGCAAGAAAGGTAAACGCCCTGCAGCACACACCACCGGATCCACATAATTATTACCAGAGGCCAACTTAATGTCATGTTCAACAGGCAGTTTTCCAATGCCTTCAAACACATCCATATGTTCGATCACAGTCGCCGGCAACTCAGGAGGTCGTTCCGAGGTGATGGCGTCGATCCGTTTGATGAGCTGGATCTGTCTGCACGTTGGGAGGCCTAATATAGGCGGCTGCCCTGGCTCATCCACTACCACAAATTTTAACACGTAAGTCGAGCCACGACACACAACAGACCCCACACAAGTCCCCAACACCTTTAGATAGCCACCACTCGCTCCATAATTGTGCACTCTAGGGCCAGGACTAAGCGGAATTGACTGGCCAATGTTTTTGTACGACTCTAGCGGCAACACATTGCAGGTGGCGCCAGAATCTAGGTTGAAACGAACTTTTGCACTGCCATCTATGTCAAGCACTTCATACCACTCTTCTCCAACCTCCGAGCTCCTCAGCTCATGAGCGACGTATTCTTCATCAAGCAACCTGCTAGCCCCCACTGGCACCAAATCATCGACTTCTTCAATCGAGTGTAACTGCTGCTGCATGAAAGTCCCGCGCTGAGCTGGGAGAGGATGAGAAGGCTTAGAAGACTGATTGGTAGCTAGCGCCATCTGGCGGCCGTCAGCGTGACTACGTCGCTGTTGAGTTGGAGGCTGAGAACACCTCCTGGCGTAATGACCAATTTGACCACATCGATAACATGTGATTCCTGATGCCGTGCAATCACCTTTCTTATGACGACGCCCACAATTGGAGCAGCTGATCAAGCCGGCTGGCTGGGTGGAACTGGACGAATGATGGCGGGAACGATCTCGTGGCGCCTTTTCCTGTAGAGCAGCATGTACAGCATCTGAACGCACCGCGATTTGACTGAGCTGGCTAGATGATGACTCACACGCCCGAACAATGGCGCATGCACTGGCAAATGTAAGCCCCTGGTCATACGGTTGTGTCTATTGAACCGACAGACTATCGTTGCTCGAATGGTATATCAGCTTTTGCACAAACAGTCTGTCGTTGCTCTAAAGCTGTTATTGTTATTGTACCGACAGATCCTAATAGCGCGGTGCCCAATGTATTCCTGTGTGAAATAAATAAACTGAGATCAATTGATAAAACCGAATTTACTTTTTAAAATTTACTATTTAAAATAAGCTTCTACTTCTATAAAAATTCTAGTTCTGGAATCACTCACCGCCGTGGAAGCGGCGGTTGGTTTGAAACTGATTATAGATGACACATGACGGTATAAAAACAAATGACGATATAAAGTACATTAATTAAGCGGTTCCCTGGGGTTATTCGTGGTCTGATTGGGTTATTTCACGTCTGTCATCCGACAGTTTTATATTACCGTTACCAGTTACTAGTTGACATTTTTTACTTCTTCGTTTTTAACATTTTTACGCCATTTTGACAATGGCTTTACTAGAAAGCCTTAAAAAAGGAAAAGAGTTTTTAAGTTTTGAAGAAATGGAGTTGTTTTTTGAAAGGTTGTGTGATGAGAATTTCTTCCCTTTGAAAGTGAAAGATTCAAAAACTATTCTAAGTTACAACAAGAAACTCAAGGAGCCCTTGGACTTAAAATGGAGGTACAAATATGTTGACATCACTTGCTCTCACTTCGGTGAACACAAGTCCCGTTCAGAGGGACATCGTCCTAATCAAAAGGTGTACGCGAACGAATGCCCCTTCCGAGTTCGTGTCGTTTTTAAACCAGATGCCGAAAAGTTTATAGTTGTTAATTGTGAAACACGACATGGCCCCCTTCCACCCAAAGTGCCACATCCGATTTCGGCAGAACATTATGCACTCTATCGCCGCAATGCGTATGTTATGGTTAATTATATTATCAATCGAATTAATCGGTTAACTATATGTATGTCTAACAGTAAGCTGAAAGGTGCAGCCAGGCTTTTTGCCTTATCGTCCCTTTCTGTAGGTGCAAACCCAACCGCCGTACAAATGGAGCTGCAAAAGAACTACGGGATTGTCATGAAAGCGAAGGATCTGCAAAATATAAAACAATCGAAGACAGGTAGAAAAAATTTCTGGGTTCGAACTAGGGGGGGGACTCTCTATGAGTCGGGCGTCTTTGCTAGTTGGCTACCAGAGTACACTAGCGGGTTTCTCGACTATATTTACATACATTTATGTCTCTATTTAGGCCTAGCCGCCAACGATTGGGCAGCTACGTGTGACGTTTTAGTGAATTTGAACAACAATCCCGAAAATCTGGTCAACGTAATCTCCGATGAACAAGGCGACGTCACATGCATCTTCGTGCAGTTAGCTGCGCAAAGAATATTGTATCAACAATATGGCGAATCTGTTCAAATTGACGCAACTCACGGTGCTACTGACGTCCCGATGCCCTTGTATACTCTGATCGTGACAGACAATTTCGGTGTTGGTCAACCAGTAGCTTTCTTTTTCGTTAGAGAAGAAACTACCGAAAACATCTCTATCGGCCTAAAGCAGTTTGCCGAAGTATGCGCGTTAACTTTTAATTTTTAACTTCTCATTAACTTATTATTTAATCTAATAAATGAACTTTGTTGTTTAGAACAATGACGTTTCGGTAACACATGTTGTTTTGACGGACAAAGACTGCGGAGAAATTGCTTCCATCAAAGAAGCTTTTCCGAACGCAACCCACCTACTTTGTCACTTCCATGCTTTAACAGCAGTCGACCGGCGTCTGGACAACAAAAACGGCTTAACCCAGAGCGACATATCTGAGATATACGACCAGTTTCATGCGGCCGTGTATGCTAAAACGCCGGGAGAATTCCAAAAAGCAGAAGAATACCTTACGTCAATTCAACATGACAACATAGGTCGATATTTTGAAAAAAATTGGTTCTGCGACAAATGGGTCAAAACTTGGCCCATGATCGAGCGGAGGGAACTGTGCACTATGGGAGACAATACTACCAATAAAATCGAAAGGTACAAGCTAATTGAAAGACTATATATCCTTTCTTTACTTTTTACACTGGACCCCTTTATTACTATAGGTATCATAGAACAATCAAAGACATTCTTCTTAAGAAAGGTCGGCGATTTAGCACAGTGGTAACAACACTGCTCGATATTGTGACTCAGAGGCTACTAACTAAGCACAATAAAGAGTTGGAGGTGGAAATTAGATTTCCTACACTGAAAATCGCTACTGCCGCTTTTGATTTGGTGCTGGAACAATCGATGAAATCAACAACATCATATCAACTGACTCTAGTAAGAATTTAATCAAATATCATATTTCTTATAATAACTTATTATTTTTATTTGGTTAGGGAACAAACGAACATACTGTAACCTCCAAATCGGGTATTTTTACAGTGTCGCTCGATTACATGAAATGCTCTTGCTGGTTTTCAAAACGATCTAAGCTGCCCTGTTCGCATACGATTTTCGCACACAAAAAATGTGGTGGACCATGGCCTTCCTACGCCCGATGGAGCGCGGTATTACTTAATTCACATCTATCTAATAAAAATATATTACATGAACTTTATTAAATATATATCACAAATCTACTATTTACATGTAAATTGTCATCTATAACAATTTTCCTACAGAATCCCGTCGCAGCAAATGATATTCACTTGCTTCCGAACAACCTGCCGTCTGTTACAACTGTCGTTGGTCCCGGGCCCAAAAGAAGGAATGCCAAACAAGCAATCACTGAATTAAACATGGTGCTTCAGACAATTTCTACGACTGCCCAAGGGTTCCCTGTTCCTGTGCTGTGCGGATGCATTAACATGTTGCGCTCTATCAACAACCAGTGGAGAGCAAACGTTCCGGCAGATTTGGGCGACGGTAACTTGTTAATTATATGTAGACAAATAGAAAATCTTTAAAAATTGTTCTTAGATTGCGTGACATTGGCTTTCCTCGATGAGGCTTTTCTCGCGTTTCTTGACGAGGGCGTGGCGCGTGCACAAACCGAAGAACCGCCGACTGACAACAGTATATAATATTAAATAGAATAAGCTAAGAAGAACTCTGATATATAAACTATAAACTAATCTAAATATGTGAATTGAAACAGGCAATAGCTCGGCTGTTTTGCAGCCAACTGCTACATGCATTAGTCAGTCGGTGTCTGCGCCATTGCCTGGGAACACATCGGCCGAAGACTCAGGCTCTACGTCTACGGCTGAGCCGTCGATAAGTAGCAGCAGTGACGAGTCGGCTGGTGGGGAAGACACCCCCAGGACAGCCCTCAAGCGCAAACTGGCACCATTGAAGTTGCCAGCCAAGAAAACCAAGGTTGGGAGGCCAACCAAAAAGAAAGCGTTGGACCATCATAACTTTATACCCAAATGTTTTGCTGAAAAATTGGCAAATGAACAAGCAAAAAGTAACTTTTTCTAATAAGAATTCATTCGTCATACTAAATATTTTCAATTCTGGTTGGTTCAGTGGTTCTTACTTGGGTGGCGGGAGCTACTAACGCAGAGAGGGCGCTGGCAAACAATCAAAAGCTCGACCAAGATCAAATTAAAGTCAGGCCTGAGGATGTTTCAACTGCACTGATAGAAGAAGACTTCGATCTTGAAACATTCAAGCATTTCTTTGATGATGATGCATGGGCATCGGTCGCGAGTCTTGGTAATCACTTAATCCCAATGCTTCACGTGGGTTGGGTTAATTAGTGAGTTAAACTAAAACCGCTTAATTTATTAGTTTCAGTTATGAAAGGGCTTGAGAAAAAGAAAAAAACTCGTCTACATATGTCACGAATGTGACAAAACAGTTGGCGATGACGGTTCGGTCTTCTGCAATTCTTGCAGGGAGTGGCTTCACTTTCGATGTGAAGGCCTCAAAGAAAGAGAACCTATTAGTAATAATTATTTTTGCAAACATTGTTATGCTGAGGCAAAGAACAAGTAATTTACAGTATTCATAGCTTAAGTTTCGTTTTTTGGCCAAACTTTTACTTGTTAAAATTCTCATTATTATTTTGACACCTTATTTTTTATCCTTTTGTAATTTTCTTGACAACTTGGCTTTTATTTGTATAACATCAATGAATAATTTAATTAAATGGTAAATACACAAACTTCCCGCGAAACGCATACCCAGCGCATCAAGATAGGCATCTATTGGTGGAAATAGGAACTACCGACAGGCACCGACAGACTGTCGGTCCAATAGCTGAAATACCATTCGAGCACCAACAGTCTGTCGGTGCAATAGATTTTTCGTGGTCATACAACAACTTTTCTCTAACAACATCGCTGGCCACCCCGAGCACAATTTGATCTCTCAAGACAGACTTAATCACAGCATCTGTTCCATAGTTACAAGATTTCACCAAGCTCATCAAATCAACGAGCCACGTATCAAAAGACTCACCCTGTTGTTGGTGACGTTTATGAAAACGAAATCGATCAAAAACTTCACACTTGATCGGCTCAAAATAGTCAGAGAACCCATCTAGAACTGGTTTGATCTTCTTGGCGTCTGCAGCATCAGCAAACACAAACGTTTCGTAAATTTTCACACCATCACGTCCAAGCAACGACAACAAGACACCAACAAGTACATCTTTATCTTTCTCGCCTTTTCTCGTAGCCAAGATGAACCACTCAAACTGCTTCCTCCACTGACGCCATTCCAAGGCAAGGTTCGACGCCGTAAAATTGAATGGGTCGGGAAATTTCAACGAGGACGCCATGACAAACACAGTACATTAACAGGCACAACAGTACAGAAAAATTCACCAACGGATGGTACCGATACGCACGGATACAGCGTGCTAACCACGTGTGAAGAACAAAGCTGTTTTGTTTCCACACACACTTCTGACACCATGTTGTAGTCTCCAGTGTGAGACCAAGACTGCTTGTATTGACTTCTGCGTTGCCCTGTATCCCCCTCAGCGGCCTGCCGTCTGGTGGCGACAACTGGCGAGACACAGGTTAAACGTACACACTACAACATGTAACAATCGGCAACTCTGGCAGGGTGTGTAGCTAGTGGGCTGACTTTAACACAGGCCCCCTTTGAAGCTGTAAATTAATGAATAATTTTTTTTTTCATTTAAAAAAATTAGATTCGTGCGTAGAATTAATTAATTTAAAAAGTTCATTAACTTAATTTGTAATTTAAAATGCTTGTATAACATAAAACAAATAAAAACGGTCCACGGATTTCTGAAATTCCTCTTCTGCTTTGACTGTTCCACATTATAGAAAGTTATAGAACGTGGAACAGTCTAGCAGAAGCGGAATTTCAGAAATCCGTGGACCGTTTTTATTTGTTTTATGTTATACAAGCATTTTTAATAAAAAATTAAGATAATGAACTTTGAAAATTAATTAATTCTACGCATGAATCCAATTTTTAAAAATTAAAAAAATTGTTTTTACACCTTAATTTAAAGCTTCAAAAGAGGTAGTCCCATAAGACCCCTTGTTAAAGTCAGCCCACTAGCTACACACCTGCCAGAGTTGCCAGTAGCAACCCATTCCAATTTTCGTCCCATTTTCGCTCTCTCATCTACGCCTACCATCTTCCTCTACCATGCTGGTGGTTTGCGAGGTTCCCGTAGGAAGTAGAAATTTTTCAAAATCGATAATTGTTGAAGAAATAAAATAAATTAAGTAATAAGTAAAAATGTAACTTTATTGCTAAGAGCAATTTTTTGTTAAGTACTTCTTTAAAAATATATCATTGGTCAATCTCCGTAATAATTAAATGTCATTGTAATATTTGATAATGAATTTGGGGATTTCATATCGAAGATTGTTTTACACTTCAATAAAATGGTTAGAATTGTTTTTTTTCTTTGAATGACTAGCTGCTCTTTTCTCCAGAGACTCGCTTAATTGAGTTGCTAGCCACGGATTCGAAATGGGTGATCATAGAATTATACATTAGATTTACATGGTAATGTTATAAACACAAAAATAAAACTGCCCAAACACAGCACAGCTCCACCAAGCGGATTAGTTCCAGCCAGGCATAATAACAAACTCGTAGAGTCGTAGTACGTCGTTTTTGTTTCTCCTGTCTTTCACTTCACGCCAGTGTAAAAAAGGCGAGTGAAGTGCGACCCAGATCATCAAAACGTGTCATTTTCATTTTAGGGTTGTGATCCGGGTCTGAATTTTGGAACCCGGGTTTGACCCAGGTTGGCCCAAATTTTTCCCTCTTTTGTGTCGATGACAGAATGGTGATTTGAGGAAGGGTTTTGCTTACTTCAACGAAAGTGCAAGATACTGTAATGTTTTATTTAGCGTACACTTTGTATTCACTTCTCAGATAAGGATAAATGGCACATGTATACACTGATACTAGTAGGTAATGACTAACATGCTACATAGCACAAGCGGGTGGGTTATATAGCTCGTTCGTGTATTTTCACGAACGTATATCAATAATATTAATCTCTGTTCCAAACGCTTATAGGAAGTTATTCAATTTACTATAAAAAATATTGAAATTCAAAATTTGAGTAAACTATAAATTCAACACCTAATTTAAAATTATAAAAATACAAAAAATAATTGAATGAAACCTAGAATAGAATTAAACCTGGTGGACAATTGAGTCAACTATGAGCTATAAGCCCCTCCCTAGGGTGTTTCATTTTGCAAAAATTTTTGAAATTTAAGGCGGGCTTTTAAATTGGGGTGCCCAGTACTAAAAAAATGATATCTACAAAAGTTCAGATTTTTAAATAAATATTTGAACCTCGCGGTCGTGAGAAAATAGCTAAATTTGTATTTTTTTCCCTATTTTTCCCTGCGCTCGAGATGTTGTAATAAGAATTTTTTTGCGGCCTTTTATATTTAAGTTCTTCTATATACAACTAATATATGCCCCAAATTTCATAATGATCGAAGAAGTTTTAGAGGTCGCGAAAAAATTAACAAATATGGCACCAACGCTTAGTCGTCCTTTTTGACAGTGATTTGACAGCTGGTGAAATCTGAAATCCAGTAGTAGTGCGTTGAAGTGGTAATTATTTTGATTTGGAATGGACAAAACGAGAAACAAAAAGAAAGATTGGCTACTCGGCCATGGAACCGAAAGTAGCATATCGATTGGGAAACAACTGCCTTTGAAGAGAGCCGTCATGAAGAGGTTTTTGTGGCTGAGACAACAGGCCAAAGGTAACACAAGTACTAGAGAAATTTTTCGAGCCATACTTATGGAATTGAAAGAAATTTGGCAAAGAGCCGCTATCCCAATCAACTCTGACAAGATATGTCTTGATCAGCTTATTGAAATTCATAAAGCTTGGGTGTATGTTAAAAAAACGAAAGTGTCTGCTCGTGAAAACGAATATTCACAAAGACAAATCCAAGAATTCAACAACAGCATGAATAGTCTATGTGATTTGTCTCCACCGAATGTCGAAAATCAGCTAAAAGCTTTACGAACGAATAACTGGCAAGAAGATTTAGAATTTTTAGCTGGTCAACGACAGTATCCTCAAACTGGAAAGATGTTTGGATTAGATGGAAAAGAGCAAGAAAGAGCATCTAGTCGACAAAGAAGAATGAATCGAAAACAGTCTTGCTCAATCGCTGGCAAGTTAACGCCTGGTTTGGTTGATGACGATGCCCAGCTGTCTTCTGAATCGGAACAATCTATCCCTGATTGTGATTCGACTGATGATGAGTATTCACCTGGACGCGCTACTCCCAGGCCATCATCAGTGGTGCTTCAAATTCCAGCAAAAAATCTCACGAAACAAACTGGACAAGTTGCCGATAGCCGTAATATTAGCATCCGGGACCATTTAGTTCTGCAGTCAGCTTTTGTTAGAGCAGGAGGTGGTGACATTAATGACATGAGCATGTCTTTATCTACCACTTACCGCCACCGACGTGAGAACAGAAAAGCCATAGCAGAAAAAGTAAAAGAGGACTGGCTGAAAGAAATACCTCCTTTTGTTATTGTCCATTGGGATTCAAAGCTCATTAAGTAGTGAAATTATTTGGTATTATTGAATGCATATCATCGACTAAAATATATATTTTTTTAAAGGTATTTGACGGGAAAGGTTGATGATCGCGTGGCTGTGTTAATTAGTGGCAAACCTCAGATTGAATCACCAAAGTTGTTAGGAATTCCAGTAATTCCAGATTCCACAGGTGTCGCTCAACATCTAGCTGTGGTTGATTTATTAGAAGATTGGGGCATATTGAAGAACGTTATTGGCCTCTGTTTTGACACAACCGCCAGCAATACGGGGCGTTTAGGGTGTTTCATTTTGCAAAAATTTTTGAAATTTAAGGCGGGCTTTTAAATTGGGGTGCCCAGTACTAAAAAAATGATATCTACAAAAGTTCAGATTTTTAAATAAATATTTGAACCTCGCGGTCGTGAGAAAATAGCTAAATTTGTATTTTTTTCCCTATTTTTCCCTGCGCTCGAGATGTTGTAATAAGAATTTTTTTGCGGCCTTTTATATTTAAGTTCTTCTATATACAACTAATATATGCCCCAAATTTCATAATGATCGAAGAAGTTTTAGAGGTCGCGAAAAAATTAAGAAAAAAAAATAAATACAGAAATTCAAAGTTTTTGTATTCATTCCGACATAAATATCAAATTAAATTCAAACTGCTTTTCTTGAACGACTTTAAATGAGCTCGATGTTGTTCTACTACTTGAAACAAATAATTTTGCTCTTCAACGTTACCCACAACATCTTTGAAATCTGTAATTAATTTAACAGCACGCTCAGCACAGTCATTGACCACTTCCATTGACCGAACGACAGCCTCTGCTTTTTTATACCCACTCATTTTCTCCCAGCAAGAAACTGGTGCCTGCATCCAATCAAGTTGTTCCTCATTCATTTGTAATAAATCAAACAGCAACCAACTGTTGGGGCCTATGAATCTTATTAACTGGTCAGGATACTCAACTGAATCGTTAGGACCAATCTTTGGAAATTTTGGTTTGCCGGGTAAAAAGCGCTTCGGACGAGGAATGGATAATAGCTTTTCAACTAATGCTTTCCGCAGAGATTCAGCTAACTCTCTATCAAAGACGGAAAATACAACCAATTCTTCCGACAAATACCACAAATGATTGAGAATCGATTTGATTGCTGTTGATGCGGCGATTTCGTTTTCCTTTCGATAAAGTGACAACATCGATAAGTATTTTAGATCAACAGCTGGAGATATCGTTGCAAGCCTTGATTGTAGAAACGCTTTAGTGTGAAATAGTGCAATGAAAGTTGCCATAGTCTTGACGTTCTTTGCTTCTTCATCGCTCATTTCAAACTGCTCCGAGAGCATTTGCATTTTGAGAAAGTATATGGAATACGCCATAAATCTTGCATGATGATGGGCTCCTTTTAAATGAAAGTAAAGTCATGTATAGTGGACAATATTTAAACACATATGCTAAAGCTTATTAATCAACCTGGTTTCCGAAATGAAAATGGATATACGCTGCCGCCGAGGAATAAAACTGTCAGTTCAAGAATTTCACGGTAATCTTCTCTCGGAAAAGTTTCATTTTCTAAACGCTCCGTGCCCCAGTCCACTACCGAACGAGCAATATTTTGCAACTCGACATCTACGTCATAGTCAAATAGCGATAGATTCTAGGAAAAAGTAAAGCAACATTATTGATAAGTCAATCATAGTTATTGGAAGACGCTACTCGCTACTGTCACTAACCGTGTGGTCTTGGTCAATGTTTGGCCACTCTTTTTGAAACCTGATAAATAAAGCTTCTGACGGACTATTCCTCTTGCCAATTATTGAATCCGATACGTGTTTCACATGGACTTCGTAGACATGGTGGCGACAAGCAAGCCACAATACCGAGTGGCCAACAGTTGATTCAATGAGGGTCGCGCTGCCTTTCAAACGCCCCTAGGGTGTTTCATTTTGCAAAAATTTTTGAAATTTAAGGCGGGCTTTTAAATTGGGGTGCCCAGTACTAAAAAAATGATATCTACAAAAGTTCAGATTTTTAAATAAATATTTGAACCTCGCGGTCGTGAGAAAATAGCTAAATTTGTATTTTTTTCCCTATTTTTCCCTGCGCTCGAGATGTTGTAATAAGAATTTTTTTGCGGCCTTTTATATTTAAGTTCTTCTATATACAACTAATATATGCCCCAAATTTCATAATGATCGAAGAAGTTTTAGAGGTCGCGAAAAAATTAACAAATATGGCACCAACGCTTAGTCGTCCTTTTTGACAGTGATTTGACAGCTGGTGAAATCTTCCAGTCATGTAGTTCATCTTTCACGTGAATTTTTTTTATAATTTTTTAATCACGGGAAGGTTGGGTTTTGATCCGAGCCAAAATTATCCGAACACGCGAGAGAGCCTTATGGAAATAAGGCTACTTTGACGTCTTATAACTCAGAAACGGCTAACGCTAGGATGACGGGAAAAGTCTTAATAAATAGAACTTCGTTAGCTCTATATGCGCTATAAATATGGGATTTTTATTCATTGATCTACACTAATGAATTTCAAAAATAAAACAGAAATTATAATTTCTCCCTTTTTCTCTTCTTTTTTTTCCCTCCGAATCCCAAATCCTTTGTCTACCCCTCATCCCTGCCCTTGCCGCGAAATGTGACAAAGGGGGGACAGGGGGGAAAACAGCACACCGAGAAAAACGGATGATTTCTGTTTTATTTTTGACTATCTTTACTTAAAACATAAATCCAATTGGTAAAAAAATATATTTCTTATTTATGCAATTTTAGTATGTAGTGTTGGTATAATGGTTAGCGACTGAGGTTACCATTCTAATAGTCAGAGGTTCGATCCCCACAATCGACATAAAACAAGTTCTCATAGTTAGGAATGAATAATATGAGAAAGTGAAACAGAAGTGGCGTAGTGTATTTGAAAGCATTTTTCAAAGATTTATTTAAAATATCTATGAAAGATGTATAATAGATATATTTAAGATATCTAAGAAAGATATATATTAGATATTCAAGAAAGATATCTTTAAGAGATGACAATAGGTTACTAGATAGTTATCAATAAGATATGTTTCTTGTAGATAACTCTTTGTCTTTAAGCTATCTAAAAGATATCTCGTTCTACTAGGGATGACCTTTTTACGATGGCTTTAGGATGTCTTGTTTTGTATGTCCTCTGGATGTACGGATTCGATCCGATCATCCAGATCCCAAATCTGACCTTTATCGTCCATCCTATGGATAGACAAAATTTACGTCTGTTGGACGCCCTTCTGGTAGCACACTTCCATCCATCGTCTCTCCATTGGACGTCCCATGGTTGTCCGTATTTGTCCAATCGGACGTCGTACGGCGGGACATTAGGATGTTCAGCGGCCATCCTATGGCTGTCGGCTCGGAAGTCCGAGTCGGACGAGTCGGATGGGTGACGGACATCCTATGGATAGCAGTGTGCTACCAGGGCCGCGAAAGGCCATAAACACTAATTTTTGCTCATCTTTTCTTTTTATAGGATGCGACGTACATATGCGCCATTCTTTTTTTTTGGTTTTAAAAAGGAGCCGTTTACCCGCAAAGTAGAGATGACTTGTCAGATTGAATGGACAACACACAGAATAAATATAAATAAAAAAATTCAACGAGAAAGAAATAATATGATTCAATTAAGTTTTATCATAGTTCAGTGGTCCAGTATCGGGGGGACTACCGTCCAGATCGGGGGGACTACAGTCAGGACTACAGACCAGTGTCCAGGAGGCAGTGTGTCCACTTTTGCACGTTTTCCGCTTTTTGAACGTTTTTCATGGTCTGTGCGTGGAAAGTGCACGTGTGCACGTTTTTGCACGGGAAACGATTTTTTTTGCACGTTTTGCACGGAAAATAAGAATGTTCACAAATTTTCAAATGGATGTCCCAAATGTGACTTCCTTTTTAATAAAAAAGACAATGCTGCTTGAATAAATTTATGAAATTTATCACGCATTCCCGCTTTTACTTCTTCTATTCTCTATCTTATTTTAGGCGCCTCCAAATAATGAAAAAAAACAATGGTTAAGTACGGGAAGATGAGGAATTTGGTCTCGGTTCCTAAAGTCGGACAGTCAGTTATAGGCAAGTAGTCAGAGATGTCTGAACAAAAAAAAAAGAACAAAAGTTTTTGTAAAAACTTGGCTGGAAAAGCGGCACGACAGGGGAAAAAAGTGCGACCGTGCTTTTTGTAAAGTTTGTGATGGGTGGTTAACCAATGGTTTAAAAGACTTACTGATGCACGAAAAGACTTCAAAACATCAAGAAAATGTGAATGTTATGGCTGCCAGCGTAAAAGAGCAAGAGTGCATAGCAAATTTTATTGGTCAAGATGAGCAGAGGCAGAAAGCAATTTTTGAATTGCGTGTGTGTATGCTGGTGGCCGATACAGATAGTTCAATCAAAATAGTGGACAAACTCATCCCGGCTGTCAAAGCATCTTTCCCCAATGTCCCAGCTCTTTCTAAAGTTCGTTTGGCAAAACAGAAAGCCGGGAATATTGTCGCGTGGTCATTGACCACGCTATGGGAGACTACTGGTATGTAGTCCAACCGGACGTGTGTCGCTGGCCATTGACCACGCTATTGGAGACTACTGGTATGTAGTCCAGCCGGACTTGCGACATGACTGTCGTCCGGCTATATAAGACCTATGTTCGGGTGTTGAGGGGGGTCGCAGTTGACTGTTGATGTTGGTTAGTCATGTAGTTGCCTTATTAAAATACACATTGCTTTGAAGCATATTACATGGTAGAGATGCAGGGTAGTTAGTTGGGAGATGACGGATGTGTGGGGATTGGTGGAGATGTTAAGTTCGTTTTGTTCGTTTGTTCGTTATGTTTGTTTTGTGTATTGCTTGGAGGTGGAAAACCGTCAGGAGACCCTGAGAATCGGTGACCCAGCCGGCGTAGGCCTTAAACTGCTGGGGTACGGGTCTACGGTCCCAACCAAGTTTGAGCAGAGAAAGAGAGGGACCGACAAGGAAGCTGGGGTCGCATGGAATTGTTTTTTTTTAAATCGCGGTAAACGTAAATGTCGGCGAAGCAGTTGTGGAAATCGCAGTGAGCGTATTGGAAATCCGCAGTAAGGCGGTGAGTGAACTCAGAGTGGCGGGAGTCCATGGGTCAGAGTTTACTGGAAGAACTGTCGCAGTAAGGCGGCGAAGAAATCCGCAGTAAGGCGGTGAGTGAACTCAGAGTGGCGGGAGTCCATGGGTCAGAGTTCACTGGAAGAACTCCCGCAGAAAGGCGGCGAAGAAATCCGCAGTAAGGCGGTGAAGAAGCACAGAGTGACCTCAGAGTGGCGGGAGTCCATGGGTCTGGGTTCACTGGAAGAACTGTCGCAGTAAGGCGGCGGAGGAAGAACGGTGGAGGAAAGAGGAGAGCGACGACGGAGAGCGGTCGACGGAGGAGAAGAAGGATGGAGAACACGACGGAGAGAGCGTGAGGGAAGAGAAGAACGACGGAGAGAGCGTGAGGGAGGAGAAGAATGACGGAGAGAGGAAAGCGACGGCGGAGAGAGCGTGAGAGAGGAGAAGGATGACGTGAAACACGACGGAGAGAGGAGAGCGACGACGGAGAAAGGAAAAAAGTGATGAAAGAGAGAGGAAAGAGACGAAGAGCGGCGGAGGAGAAAGCAGTGATGCTGCAAGCAAGCAGAGGATCGCTGCGAAGAAGAGGCGGAAAAAAAAACAATTTTTGTCTGCCGGATTGTTGTTAGCTCGTATTTGTTGTTTTTGCTTTTTGCTTTTCTTTTTGTGTCGCTGTCTTTGTGTGAGGCCTGTTGTATGGCATTCGGGACGAATGCGTCTGGGGAGGGGGATGTCGCGTGGTCATTGACCACGCTATGGGAGACTACTGGTATGTAGTCCAACCGGACGTGTGTCGCTGGCCATTGACCACGCTATTGGAGACTACTGGTATGTAGTCCAGCCGGACGTGCGACATGACTGTCGTCCGGCTATATAAGACCTATGTTCGGGTGTTGAGGGGGGTCGCAGTTGACTGTTGGTTGGTTAGTCATGTAGTTGCCTTATTGAAATACACATTGCTTTGAAGCATATTACAATATAATTAGAGGTAATTCAGCACTGTTTCAAACAATTTCTTATATTTAAATTTCTTTTGTTTTAGCGATCGGAGAATTTTTTACTAAGAAACTTATTGAAGTACTGAACAAGAGCTATTGGTCTATCGTTATTGATGAGACGACCGACATATCTGTTGAAACCAAACTGGCTATAGTTTTACAATATTGGGATCCTCAGTCATTTAAAGTAATTGTCTCGACGTTGGAATTAGCCAAATGCACTGATGGCACCGCTGATGGTAATGACCAATTATAACACACGAAGTATTTGTATGTTGAATATTTTATGTTTAATAATATCCGAACAGGTCTTTTTACTTTGTTATTTGAAACTCTGGAAAAGAATGGACTGAATACTGCTCGAATGGTTGGCTTTTCATCAGACACTTGAAATGTAATGTTTGGTGTCAACCACTCTGTGTCAACACTACTTAGACAGAAGGTTCCTCAGATCATCACTATTAAATGCGGCTGCCACTTGTTACATCTCTGCTCTAGTTACGCAAGTAAAGTTCTGCCTGACCATTTGGAAGACTTACTTCGAAGTATTACAAGTCATTTCTCCCACTCCCCGAAAGCAAAGAATGCTTTGTCTGCTTTCCAAGACGAGATGAAACTAGCTATTTTGAGTCCTGGTCAGACTCGCTGGTTAACGAGAGAAGCTAGCATCAAACGTGTAATATCAGAGTATGACGCACTCGTTGCGTATTTCAAAAATTTGATGCTCACGGACAAATGCAACACTAACCGCTTCATTTTGCAATCGCTGGAAGACCCGATTACGATGATTTACTTCCATTTTCTTGCCTATGCCTTGGGCCTATTTAACACTGTCAATCGAATCTTCCAATCTGAGACACCTTTACTTCATACCCTAAAACCTCAAATTGAAAGTACAATCGAGATAATGGCCAGAAATTATGTGAAAAATGTGAACGACACCAGCTTGTACTTACCACCCAGTACAGTCTATCTTGGTTTATTCTCTTACCTTATCTTTTTCATTCGCTTTGAGGTTTATTTTTTTTATCTTGTACAGGGATTGGTGGTTCGACAGAAACTAGTGAGTTCAGCAAAAGTTTGACTAAAAAGTCTTTCGAATTGAAGCATAGACTAACAAAGTTGAACAATATGAATCCTCCTCCGTCTGACCATAGCCACATATTTAAGGATTTGACTGCACAACTGAATGGCGTAAAAGATGCACAAGCTCGGGTCGAGCAAGTTTATTTAAAATGTCAAAAATTTTATAAAACTGCCATCACCCAAATCCAAACTCGTTTTTCTTTTGAAGACGACATTTTTTCTTTCATCCAAATCCTTGAACCAAAAACCGCCCGTAATAATAAAACCCATGTTTCTCTCTCCCCGATTATAGCCCGATTTCCAATCCTGAAGGAAGACATAGAGCCTCAAAAGTTAGACGACGAAAGGAGAGCACACAGAACATTAAAATGTTATGATTTTTCGGTAAATGAAGACTCTGGCATACATCGACTTGACTGTCTTGACTACTGGAAAGTAGTTTTGGGACTGAAAGACAATAGGGGTAATGTTCGTTTTCCTTCACTAGTTAAAGTAGTCAGTCTGCTTTTTGCATTGCCAGTCAGCAATGCCATTGCGGAGAGATTATTTAGCAAGTTAAAAAACATCAAAACTGACAAAAGGAATAGACTGAAAGACTTGACAGTTAGAGCTCTTATAAAAATTAAAGATTGGTTAAAATCCCATGGTGAGCCCCTACACCAAATAACGTTTTCTGACGAGCTAGTTAATTATATTTTATTTGTTAAAGCTAATTCAAAAATTTCAATTTCTTGATTTTCTAATGCTTTATGTTTGATCTGTGCATTTTTGGTATGTTAATGTTTTATTTTTAAGTTGACCTGACATACATTACATGAATACATACGCGTTAAAAAAAAGGTAAAATCTATTCGTCCGTCGGACGGAAATATAGCAACGGGGCTATTCTTCCGTCCGACGGACGAATAGTGCTATTCCTTTCCAGGGCTATTCGTCCGTCGTGAAGGAAATTGCATATGCTTTAAAAAGGGGAGATTTTACAAAACTATTTCCACAAGTTAAGTCTATTTCTATGGGAACTCTCAATAAAGATACACTAAAAGATAATTCAAAGACGCATTTAAGTATGTGCATTTGCTATCAAGTAGTAGTCAAGCATAAAACAATGTTTAGTTCCACTATAGGCCACAGTGGTGCTCATTGGAGTAAGCTGCGCACGACTTTTGGCTTTTCGCGCACTTATAAATACAATAAGATCTATAAGTAATTAATTTTACGATGATAAAATCTATTCCTCAGTCAGACAATATTGTTTTTCAATATAAAATATAGAGTTACGTTCACACAAGAAAATTTAAGTGTTCTAAAAAATTTACCTTTCTTGCGTTACGTATAACGTCATTAGGTTTAATCAACATATGGTTTTAAACATACAGACTTCAGGCTTTTTTAGTGTTGCGTAAAATGATATCAGTTTTTTAAACGGTTTTACGCATCAAAAAAATTGTTCACATTCCAAAAGAAGGTTGCTTAAACCGAATTACGTTTTATACGTAGACTTCCGTTCCTTGCCCTGAATTCTAGTACCCTACTTCAAAAAAAGTTACTTTTGATTTTTTAAAGACATTTAATCTATAATTGATCTTGATCTTCACGAAAAAAAAATAGTTACCTTTTATTTTTATTCTATGTTCTTCATTCTTACATACTTTTTATTGAGAGTTCCCATAACTAGACTTAACTTGCGGAGATAGCTTTGTAAAATCTCCCCTATTAAAGCATATGCAATTTTCTTCACGACGGACGAATAGCCCTGGAAAGGAATGGCACTATTCGTCCGTCGGACGGAAGAATAGCCCCGGTGCTATATTTCCGTCCGACGGACGAATAGACTAAAAATTGTTAAGAATTTTAAAAGAAATGCACGGAAAATGCACGTTATTCTTAAAAAAAACCTCACGTTTTTTGCCCGTTTTTTAAAAATCCCGATGCACGTTTTTCACGGAATCTGGCATCGATGTGCACGTTATGCCAAAAATCTGAGTGGACACACTGCCAGGAGGAAGTGGGGACTACGTACGACGTATTCCCAGATCGAGCTATCCGATCATGGCTTTATAGTGGAGTCAACTTATGAAAAACAGGGGGGTAACAGGGAACAACTCAAATCACCTGCAGGTAGTTGAAGACTACAGAAAAAAAATTAATGTTACTAAAAAGTCTGGCTCATCTGTCTGTTAACGTTTTTTGCCTACCAATTCAAATGTAACAAGGAAATATAGAGTTTTGGCTCGGCGCGCATATATAATATTTTCTGATCTTGTTAAAATTTTGTGTGCAGGTCTATAACAAGATTAGTAACTTATGTGCAAGCGTCGTGAAAAAAATAACTAGTGGAAAAAAAGTTATTCGAAAAAAAAATGCGAAAAAATGCCAATTTTTTGAGAAAATCGACAGGCGCGCATATCAAATTTTATTTTTTTCAGCTCAAACTTGGTGGATAGTCTCATTATATCATAAGAACATATAATCCGAGCGTCCCTCCAAAATTTCAAAAAAAAGTCAAAAATGGAACAGCCTAAGCAGAGCCAGATGAACTTATAATAATTGACACATCGCATCGATCAAACACCTACATCATGAACATCAATATACAATTTACACGATTTCTCATTGATTTTTTCACCTCCCTTAGAATAACATGAAAAATACGGATAGCTAAAATTATTAACATATTGATTGGTTGCTTTCAAAACAACGTAGATTGGGCCCTATACTGGCATACACATGATATATATGGATTTTGTTTGTTATGATGGAAATGTAGGTACTTTTTTTTGAAGACCCAAATTTCACCATTTTAGGAAAGTTATGTTCATTATGATTCCGAACGTAAATTGCGTCTCTTTTCTTCTTGTTGACTAGATTTTGCAACGCTATTTGGTCTGAATTATCATTTTTTTATCCCGTTTGTTATTTTCATGCACCAAATTGGGAATGAAAGGGATCATTTCATCTAATTGCATGAGCCAATCACGTTTAAGTTGGGCCCTTACCACTTCTTCCCAGGTATCTTGAAGGTCCCGGAAGTTGTAGGAAAAGATCCAGATGTTGGACGTCCTAATAAGTGAATACGTAAATTAGTGTCTTGTTTTTATCCAAAATTCCCTTATATTTACGTGAACTGTCCCTCGTTTCTTGAGAAGGTGCATCAGAAGATTGATGAGCTAACTCACGAAGATGAGCAAAAAAAATTTTATCCTCGGAAAATGATGGACGTCCTAATAAGTATACGTAAATTAGTTCCTTGTTTATTAAGCTAAATTTACTTATATTTACGCGAATTATCCCTAGAATGTTGAGAACCTGCATCAGCATCATGAAGTCCGAAACATTCTCTATCGAGCTGCGGAATAGGCACATATCCAGAAGTTGGACGATCTGAATGACGTCCTAATAAGTAAATACGTAAATTAGTTTCTGGTTTTTAAACCAAATTCACTGAATTATCCCTAGAATGTTCAGAACCTGTATCAGCATCCTGATCGCCGAAACGTTTTCTGCCGAGCGGGGAAATGGGCACACATCCAGAAGTTGGACGAACTGTCTTTACCTCCTCATAAGTAAACACTTAAATTAGTTTCATGTTTTTAAACCAAACTCACTTATATTTACGTGAAATATCCCTAGAATATTCAGAACCTGCATCAGCATCCTGATGGCCGAAAACTTCTCTGCCAGACTATTTCAGGCCATTTTTTACAATCCATCATTGGTTTGTCTGAAAATTGTTTGTATTTGTCAAACGTTGACATTACTAACTGACGTTTGTGTGAAAGACACGATAATCTTTTAAGATATAATAAATTTTTTTACTATGGATTACTGAAAAAAGGGTCTGCAGAATCAGGGTTGCCTGAATTTCAAATGGTAGAAACTCAACCTGATGGTCGTTCTTTATTTGAAAATGAGTGTCTTCGTCATTGCAGTAAACGAATAAACTTATCAATTAGTTGGCAAGGTTACAGTCTCTAGAAAAGTAGATTCCTCGTCAAGCATTTTTCTTCATCATTATACTTATAGAATCCAAATAATTTGGTACATTCTCCACTAAGATATTTTCTCGTTTTATTTTTCCGTCTTTGACTTGCAACGTGATAAAAATTCATTCACCTTTGAAAACTGTAAGGGTATTTTCTCAAGCTTTTCCAGAAATTGGAACGAAGTCAGTGGGGAGTTTGCGCGATTATACTTCTCCCAAATTAAGAGTCTTCAGGTGGCTCTACTTGGACTCAGTAACTTTGTTAAGTCTTTGCAAGGTCTGGTATTGGGAAAAGAGTTTGGTGTCATGAAAATCTTGTCGGCCGCCGTCTTCCTTTTTATTAGGAAGGTGATAAGGTTTAAAGATGCAGGCCCTAGGGGAGACTGGAGTAAGGCGGGAAACCGGGCCAAGAGGGAAAATAGTTGGAAAAATAGTAGTTTTGATTTTAATATGAATCTTTTTTAGCACGGCATTAAGATTTATGCCATCTTATAGGCGTGAATTTTGGTTAAGAAAAAAATGGCCTTTTCTCAGATAAATTGTTTGCCGCCATCAAAGGTTTTGTAACAAAAATATAAGAAAGTCCTACATAAAATTTATTTTTAAATGAAGCTAAATCATTTCTTAATCGCTTAAAAATATTATCTAAAATTCCTTTAGATAATATGAATGTTTTTAAAAAAGAGTGCTTTTGGGGAAATCGGGACAGCTTTTTCTGACTAAAATGGGACATTAATGGGCGGGTTAGGGATGGAGCTTAAAAAAGCGGCTAAAAGCTGTAATTCAAATCTGACTTGACACACTTAGGCCTACTAAAGTGATATATAGGCTGCAAGCTCTTACAATGAATACGCACAACACCCTTTTCTCATTTCACCTTTTACATATTTCATAAAGTTATTATATTTGTAAAATAGTAATTGTAGATCATCAATAGAATGACTGAGATAAATTTAGATTGATATTCCTTGTAACAAGTAGGGGAGACCGGGGCTATGTTGGAAACTTTTTGTTTTTCCGCTGTCAAATTTTTTTAAAGATATATTAAGAAAAAATAGAAGTATAGAAGTGATTCCTTGTTATTTATTTATGTTTGGTAATTTTTTAAATTTTTTTCGTAACTGTAAGTGATTGTTATTCAATCAAATGTAAAGAGAAAAAAATGAAAAAAAAAAAAAAACAGGGTTGAATGGACAGAGGCAGGGGCTAAATGGGACAAGATTTTTCTCTGAAACGGCTGCATTATATTTATTTAAAGACACACTGGTGAAAAGGAAATTTCTTTCTCTTTCAGAAGTGCTGTGTTTGCATTTATTATATGAAGTATAAGTGGAGATAATACGAAAAAAAAGTAAACGTCTTTTTTTTCGACATTTTTTTCCTGTTTTTTTGTCGATTTTCGTCTGCTACCATGCAAAACACCTCGTCCTGTTTTATCCCGTTAAATATGTCCCAATCAACCCGGACCCAACTAACGTCAAATAAACTAAATTACGATATATTTAGGAACACATAAAAAAAAAAATAAAAGTACCCCCTTAAACTAGAATAAAAAACCTATCAAACAGCTATCTGGGTTTAATCAAAATAGTTCTTAAAGTATAAAAAAATTAAAAAACTAAACGCTTGAAATATTTTTTCAGATCTCCAATTTCTTTCCTATAAAACTCAAAAAATAAACAGTATTTCAAGTAGAAAAGTTTAGAGGAGAAATAAAACATGATTTAGCATACACTGTATGTATTTCATAATTTTTTAACCAATTTAACATATTTTAATACCTCTGTTTATTATAGCCCCATGTCCCACATAGCCCCGGTCTCCCCTACATTAATACATTAAGAATTAAAAAATATTCAGAGTTGTACACTTTGCTTAGAAACAACATATATATAGATATGTTGTAAACGAAAGATTATCGAAACTTGGAATTGGGTCATTCCACACGAAATCTGCCAATCGATGGCACCGTCAAAATTCAGATTCCGTTCATTTTTTGGGTTAGGTAAAGATAGGTAAAAAAAAATGATTCTGAAATTTTCAGAATTATCGCTTTAATAGTTTGGGAGATATTAGTATTTTAATTTTTAATTTTTTTTTGCCGTGAACTGAAAAAAAATAAATTTTTCGGGTTTTCGTTAATTGCGGCTTTATTTGTTATTGGAATTTTATAAAACCTAAACCAATCGACGTAAAATTAAATTTTACGTCGATCTAACACATTGTTTTTTATTTTTAAGAAATGTTTAGTATCGCAATTGTAAGAAAAGGAATAAAAAATGGTTATACTTTAAAAATTAATATTAAATTAGTCGGAAAATTTTACGGACTGCGAATAATTTTCCGAGAAACAAGAGATATGTTTACATAATATAACTAAAAATTGGGAGGGTGTTTTTTGTTTATCGTGAGATATAGTGCAGTTTATAACCATTAATTTTGGTGTTCTGTGCGTGTTTTTTCATCCCCCAAGCTATTTCGCTCTCTTTCGGGAACAAAAAAACTCAAACAAAAAACTCCCCCTTCCAAAATGGCCGACCGAAAGGGAGCGAAATAGCTTGAGAACTTGAGAGATCAGGAACAGAAAGAGGATTAAGTTATTACCAATTGGACAATCACGATCTGTTATCAAAGATGGGGCATATCTCTCATCTGCTATGGCTAATCTATTAAAGGGTTCAATTCCAGTGGACACAAATGCAGATATGATGTTGGCTGGTGTGAAAGCGGCAACATAAGCTGATCTGGTTAATTCTGCAATTTCTTTCAATATTAGTCGTTTGCCAGGATTGAGTTGCAGCCACTCATTATAGCTCGCACCTAAAGCTCTCTTGAAAAGTGAATAGACGCATACGTCTAGTGGTTGTAAAGCGTGGGAGCAGTGAGGTGGAAATGTAAGTAACATGATGCCGTTTTCCTTCGCAAACTTTGCTGCTTTTGATAATCCAGGGTAATCACGTGATTATCCATAGTTAGGAGAACTGGGTTGTTGATTGTTGATTTTAAAAATCCATGAAAGTGTTACAGAGATTTTAAAAAAACGTTGTTGGTCATCCAGCATTAAAGAGAAAAAATCAAGTTTATATCCCAGTTTTTTAATATTGTTGTGAAAAATCACCTGTTTTTTATCAAAAAGAAGACTTCGCCGTATCTTAAGCTCTCAATGGAGAGGGGGATTATAGAGCATATTAAGGATTATATCAATAAGGCTCTAAATAAAAAAGATCTGACTTTATTACATCACGGATTATAATGGATTATAATTATTATCTTTATAATGGATTTTAATATCTATAATACTTCTGTATTTTGCCGAGAACATCATAAGCTCAAAAGATGATCGAGATGATCGTATGTATTTGCCGAACCAATCGCAGAGCTTTCGTGATCGTGATCTTGAATAATCACGACAGATCACGAAAGAGCTATCAAACATAAAAGGAACAAAGATTTGCTTCCAATGTTCCATGTTTTGACTTGAACGAGGTTCGAACTTTAGACGAACAGTGTCTGCGCTGAATGCGCTGTCCCTTATGCCAATATCTGATACGTGGACAGACAGAATAATCAGTACACATACTGATACATAGGCATCTCTCGCCTTCACATTCTCCCAGTCCCCCCTATCCCTTGAGAGCTCGATGCATGCGGAATCTCCCCCCATCCAACCTCCTTTTATGCGTGTTTTGGCTGCGCGTCACCCCCGTAAAATTCAAAACTTTGAACGGGTTTTTCGGGCACTCCCGTTCATTTGCACACCTTAAACCCTATATTATTATTACTCGCCGTGACGAGATCTACAACCCTGTGTCATTCGTTTTTTGATCAGAGAAAACTTGTCTTGGTAGCGAACTGCCTAATTTTGGAAAATTTCATTTTTATGGATAAAGCTCTGTATACAATTACCTCATTAATGAAAATCTAATTTACTTTGTTCTCAAAATAATTGTTGTTAAATTTTGATTCCTGTATGTATAGAGTGGTTCGAGGTTGCCATCTTGAAAGGGTTTTATCCCAGTTTGGTGCAACCTCAAACAAATAAGCATTGGCATTTGTATAGAAAGAGTGCAATCCATGAAGGAGGAACAAAAGAGGCGTAACCATGCCTGAGGCAAAACCAACATCGCCCAAACATTTCCTCGAGTTGTGCCTCCTCCATTCCTATTCCGTTATTAGCTGTTGCCTGTTGCCCATAAATACGTAAGCTGTCGGGTCTTAATAGTTGTTTTTTTATGGTTCAGTAATGCACACCTCTTGAGATAGGCACATAATTCCATTTCTTCACATAATTCCATTCCTTTTCCATTTCTTCTGACAAAATTGTCTTCACAGGAGATTTAACTCTTATTGGAGCAATTAAACCACATGTGATGGAGCTTTGCATATCTGCCAAAAGTTGTTTTAGTTGGTCCATATTGCTGTGCAGCCTTCCTTATTGACAAGACTCAACGTAACACATCTCCAAGGGCCTTTTTCAAGTTTTCTTCATTTGTTCTTTCTTGACTTGTCTTTCTTACATAATTCCTGACCATCTGTTAATATAAATTATTATGGGCTAAGGCCTTTAATTGTACTTTAGTGAAAATGGCTTACTTTTAACTTTGACGAGTGAAGTTCAATGTTAACAGATCACCTGTGTAACTGTCGAGAAAGTTCCAAGGAAAGTATTCTGCTGTTTCTGAAATAAAGAATCTTCCTCTGATTTCGTCTTAAAACCAATTAATACAAATGCCTTAACATTTTGAAATAAAAAATTGTTAGCTAACATAACACGTGAAAGTTAGTCACTATAGATATAACAAAAATGTTTGCTGTAATTCCTTTACAACTATTATTTTAAAAAGTAGCCTACACAGAGATAAGAGCCTACATTCAGTCATTTAATTGCCTTGAACTTTAATTTTTGAAGTATAAATAATTACCAGTTTCTCTATCTATTGTTGTAAAGAAAATTTCTTCTCCTTCAACATCACTCATGACGCAGCCATCACTGTTCCTTACAAATTAAAATAATAACATATCGATTATTCAGCATATTGATCAATTACAATAAGCCCAACCCCCACCTATCTTCCAATAAGGGTTTTTTTTAGTATGTAAGAAAAATTTTTCATTAACTCAAGAATCAAAGTGAAAAGTGCATGAACTTATAGTTTCTATAAAGTTTTTTAAATTTTCAAAATAAATTTTTAGCCCAAAACCGAGGATGTTCCGCACCACCCACCCTTGTGTCCTAATTTACGCAGCTTCAAAGGCTTCTCCCCCAAATTCTATAAAACTTTTACCGTATCCTATAGGAAAACGGTTGATTAAAAAAAATTATTAAAATTATGGGGTGGTACCTTTACCTGTGAATTATATTCAAAAAGAATAAAATCAAAATACGGCGATTGAATTTGGAGATATAAGAGAAACAAGAAAACTGTCCCGCCTTTCTCTAGTCTCCCCTAATACAATATAGAAATGAATGAAAGTAAAAATGTTCCTTTGATACAATAATTACCGAAGACCACCAAAGAGCTGAGTATTGCCATTGCTTTGGCTTTGGATGAAATTCCAGTATCTAGTGAGATGTCCTCTTCAGACTTGCAGGTATGCGGTATTCTGATCATGAACGTCTCAGCGTTCACTAGGGCTCTCTCACGCATGTGCATTTAGCGAATCTTTTCTATCGTAAAATACAAGCTTTGCCTTTTAGCTCGTAAAGCTGAATAATTTAAAGAACAAAAAGTCAGTTTTTTTTGTTAAAGTTAATTTTTAGTCAGTTAACTCTTGATTTGAGCGTCGAGGTGTTAGTAAAAATGACCCATAGGTTCAAGTCCAAATCAATGAAAACAGAATTAAGTGAAGTGAATCAAGACCTTTTTTGAAATTCCCAAATTGTTTCGTCGAGTCCATGCTTACAACCAAAGTAGGATTATTCAACGTTAGAACGTACAGAAAGCAAAGAGGGAATAACAATTCCTTTTTTTTCGTGAACAATTTTTATTGGACATAAGAATATTGGAGGGCTGTCGGCTGTCAATGGTGGTATGAATATCATTTTAGTATTTATTGCCAGGATTGGGCACGTTAACGGGATGCAAATAAAAGATACTTTCGGTCCATTACTGGATGAGACAAGGCTGGTCAAAATATATTGTCTTCAGCATTAACCCGGACGACCAAACATCCCCGATGGTGCCCAAAATTCTTAGAATTAATAAGGGCGACGAATTGATTTTTTCTCAGTTGCCGTACGGGAACGCGAAGCACGAAGATCAAAAGTAAAACGGTTGCGAGAAATGGACTATAAAGTAGACTATTATCCTAACAACACCAATCAAAAAATGACTGCTACCAATACCACGTGATATCAAGTTGAAGCGGCACAAGGGCATCGTAATCTATAGGAAGTGCGAAATACGGTTAAAAATGCGGGAAAGAAATTACGCTCGCGGACTTATGCAATGTACATGTTCGAGTAATGGATGGGTGTTTCGTCAAGGAAATAATAATTTTTCCCGTTTTAATTGCTTGGGTCTATTTCACACATGTATTTTGTTGCTTATTCAACTACCCTAATAGCTGGGACTTTTCTACGAAACAAGATTCAAACTAGGTGACTTTTATTTTTCGATATATATTCGTTCGAAGAAAATGAGTTCACCAATTGTTCTACAATTTCCTTTTGTATGATCCATTAGCAAAAGACATAAGAAACTCACGATTTCCTTTGGAGGCAGGTGACAATCATTGTTGCAGTTTTGTGCCACAGATACCAGGGAGAGGGTAACTTTTGCTCGGGAATGCCCAATGTCTGACGATAGACCGTGGTATTATTGCAGTGAGATTGGCCACCTGGTAGGAACTGTCCAATCGTAAATTCTAGACGCTGTTTCAAACGAAAGGATAGAACCTAACTCAACTGATAGAAATCTACGGAATTTCGCTAACTCGACGTTGTTTTCCAAGTGATGGATTTATTATTATGCTGTTGTTTTTTTTAATCATCCGTTGCCTAATTCGGCTATCGGTCATTTACAGTTGTTCCGGATCATGATTGCGAGACCGTGTCCCTCAACTTAAAGTGCGACTTATTCACTAAGGTAGTCAATGACATGTGTAAGAAAATGGGAAAGTGGGACAAAGTGGGTTTGTGGCAAAGCCAATTGATCCACTTCCTTCAAAAAATTGGCCTCTTTCACCTAAAATAGGTCACAACGAAAGCAATGCAGGTTCACGCAGTGAGAGCGCCTTTGAGTTGGAATGTGAAGATCCACTCAAAAGGAATCGATTTGTGAAGCATTCACAAATTAAACAGAGCAGTACTGAGTAGTAAATAATATTTACTGGTTAATCTTACATAGTTTAGTTAAAAAGTTCTTATAAAATCTTTTACTTTTATTTAAAAATCAAGCTGAAAGTAGTCAAACATTTTTCCATCTTCTCTTGTCCTTAGGACCGTTTCTTTCGACTTATTCACTATCTTGTCCATATGGGACTGTCTATATTTATTGCAACATCACAATTACACTGTACAAAGCATCTTCCCTTGATTTCGCTGTGGTTTTGGGCAGCATACTCAATATTCTGTCCATGTGGGACTAGTTCTACTTAACTGATCCCCCAGAAATTGCAATTTAAACATTTTTCCATCTTCTCTTGTCCTTGAGACCGTTTCTTTTGACACATACACTATCTTGTCCATATGGAACCGTCTGTATTTATTGCTTCATCACAATTACTTTGAACAAAGCATCTTCCTTTGATTTCGTTCTGGTTTTCGCAGCATACTCAATATTTTGTCCATATGGACCTGATTCTTTTTAATTAATTCATCAACAGATATTTCATAAAAACGTTTTAAACAACATTTGAGGTAACGATTTAAAATGTTAAAATTTGCCTAAACTTAAGTGGCATAGAAGAAATTATATATTTTTTAATGAGTTGACATTGCCATATTTACAAAAAAAAATGGGCAAGGTTTCGTCTATTGAGCAATCCTAAAATTTATTTTTAAAATAGTTATCAAGGTTTACTAAAAACCCCTAATTTTAGTGGTTTTTTCATAATCAAATTTTATTTATAATTATTTGAATTTTTTAGAATTTGAGGATGGGAGAAAAAGTTTGCTAACGATATTCTTTTTCGTTGTATTTTAAAAGTTTGAAAACCTTGGCAAACGTTTATGTAACTAGAAGCCAAAATCGTTTTGATGAAATTAGTTTATTTTTGATGCTCTTGTGGATGAGTTGTGTTGGGGTTCAATTGCCATTTTTGTTTTTTGCAATTTTTTTTTCGTATCAATTTATTAGTATCAATATTAACAGTTTTTACTTCTTGTAGTAAATGAGTCCAACACTTAGAGACGCCGGGTTGAGACTGCTGTATTCAGTTTAGTCTGCCTATCACTAAGAGTGCTAGTGAGCCCTCTAGTGATGCTAATAGTTACTATACAACACTTTTGCTAATAATATTTTTAAAATTTGATTGACAATTAGTTATTTTTCCATTTATTTACTGTAAATTCTTAAAATATGACGTCTAAAACTAACAACAAAGTGACACCCAAAAAGTTTTTGTAGAGAAAGCAATGCAATGGACGACAGTCGCAGTCTACGGGCGTGCTCATAACTAACGCTTTTTGCCAGATTTCTTTAAAAATTTGTCCTGCGAACCCCCCGTTTGCAAAATCGAATCACAGAGCATCGTCGTATAAAATTTAATGTTGCATTCGGCCAGTGGACGAATCGTATAAATATTTGTCATTGCATTCGGCCAATTTTTTTTGGTCGAATCATACTGTATTCACTTTATATTTACTTTTTATTTTAATAATCATTTAATTAATTTAAAAATTTAAATGCAGGAAATAAGATTGATTCTTAACTTTTGCGTTTGTTTAATTTCCCAAAACTACGTAGTAGCAGACAAAAAAAGTTCAACTGCTTCGTTTCGCGATCGAAATAAATGATAAAAAAGATTTCAAACAGCCCTATGTTCCCTGGTTTTGTTCCGGGCACTGTTGGTGAAAGAAAAAAACCTATACAGTCCCCTCCATAAGTATAAGATCATCCCCTCGCCGATCCATAGGGTGCCGTATTTTTTTCAAATTGTCTTTCGGGTGGGAAAAGTGAAAAGATGCCATAAATTCAAAAAACATAGGATTTATTTCATTTTGTTTTCATTTTTGTTTTGTCAGATAAAAAAAAATTCACCTATTTTTTAGGTCTATAAAAGTGGCACCAAAAGTATGCGATCACTCCGACGCCACCCGTGTTATCTTAAGTAACGTTCAGACTACAGCTATTTTCTACGTATAACGTATAACGTTAAAAGTTTAGTTTGTACTTCGTAAATTTCGCTGCGTTTTTTACTGAGCCATATTTACGGAAATGTGTTCGTAGTCTGTTCAGACTAAACTGAAATTTACGTAGAGTAGGCTAGAATCTGCGGAAATTCTAGCGTCTGCTGTAGATTTTTGTACCTGTTGTAGCTCTTTCCTCTTTGTTATATTTATTGATAATAAAAGACATGGATGATTCTTCTGAGGACGAAATTTCTGAAAATAGTGACGTGGATTTGGAAGACAGTGACAATGACAGTGAGGAATATGAAACAATGAATTGCTCATGAAAACGCAATGACTATGTGGAGATGGAAGGCCAAGTGTGTTTGTTTGCTCTATTTGTTGATGAAAGGTCGTCGTTTAAAGGCTTTACAAAATTCTTATCGTCCAGTTGGTAGGTGTTCTTATTTTCAATGAGTTAACACATGAATACTAGTAACTGTGTATATTGTCAATCTTTAATAGGTAGGCTGTGGACTAGATTCCAAAACTCTTCATCACAACGAGAGCAGCATTCACTGTGTACAACTGTCCTTCTTGCAGAGAAAAGTATGACAGATTGCTTTACCTTCAGATTCAGAAACATCATTCGAATGTCTCCATTTATGTTCAATAAACTGTTGAATATGGTTGGTCCAAAAATTGCAAAGAAATACAAAAAGAGACGTTCAATACCAGTTGGTATATACTACATTGTTTTACTATATTACTATTGTTAATTTCCATGTAAAATTTTGATTTAATTACTTATATTTCTGTTACAGAGCAAAGACTAGCACTCACATTGAGATTTCTTGCATCTGGAGACTGTTTGCGTTCTCTGTCATACGCTTTTCGTATCGGGCATTCTACGGTTTCAGAAACTATTCGTGAAACTTGTGAAAAGATTTTTGAAACTCTTTTTCCTATATATCTCAAACCACCTGATTCCAATGGATGGAAAAAAATAGCAAACGAGTTTTCAAAAATTAAGAATTTTTCTAATTGTATTGGGGCCGGTGACGGAAAACATTTTGCGATTCAATGCCTTACCAATAGTGGATCAAGCTTGTACAATTACAAAGGTTTTCACAGTATGGTTATGTTCGCAATTTGCGATGCCAATTATTGCTTCACTGTGGTTGACATTGGCGCTTATGGCAGACAGGGAGATGCCAGTATCTTTGCGTCTTCACAGTTTGCAATGAAGTTGGAAAATTGTTCTTTAAGAATACCACCTCCATGTCCACTGGTATACTCGGATGTGATAGTACCCCACGTCTTTGTTATGGTATACATCTTTTTGAACATATAATGTCATGTCACATTGTTTTTATTGTTTATGATAATCCTTATTTTAGGATGACGCATTTCCCTTGAAGAGAAACATCATGAAACCTTATCCCGGCAGATCGTTAGGAACCTTGCTAAAAGGAGAAAGAACTTTCAACTATATTAGGTACTATTTTTAAATTCAAAGCATCATTCAAAACCATTTTACCTCATTGTGTATTTTACAGATTGTTGCGTGCAAGACGAACGGTGGAAAACGCATTTGGAATTATCGTCAGCAAATTGCAAATTTTTTCCAAACCAATTATTGCTAGTCCGTCCAATGTTGAGAAGTACATAGGAGCCGGCGTGGTTTTGCACAATATGCTTATCCGAGAAGACAGTCGTTTCTATTTAGACAATCAAAATTTACCAGATCATTTTGATGCTAACGGAAAGTTAATTGAAGGTGCGTGGAGGAGTGATGCTACCGCAAAATCGATTTTTCGGTAAATTATTTATTAATACAATGTAGCGTTTATAAATCGATACTGAAAATTTTTCCATTTGTTACAGTGATTTTCCTTTGAGCAAAGGAGCAAATTACACAAGTGTTGCCAAAATAATTCGCATCCAGTTTGAAGAATACTTTATGAAAGAAGGAGCTGTACCTTGGCAAAAGTGCAAAAGTAAATGATACTGGGAATATTTCAGAAGAGGAAGACCATGAGTAAATGGTTCCTAATTTATTTCATTACTATTGTTCATCACATTATTTCGAGTTAATGAATACAGATGAACGGTTAGTACAGTGGATGGAATTTTCAATGATTTGTCAATGTGTCATCATTGTTCAATCTTTCATCTTCCTTCTTCTTCTTCATTTTAGCTTTCTCCTTCTCCTTTTCCCCTGCTTCATATTGTTGGGAACAGAACAATACACCCAACAGCAACTACCAGATCAGGCCGTCAATCTCGCCCTCCTTCATATCTTCGGGACTATTCTCGTTTGGGGCGCTATTAGAGCGCCCCGCTGTATGCTCTTTTTTGCTATATTGTCGCCACGGTCCTTTCTCTGGCTTCTCTCTCTCTTTCTTTTCCTATCTATCCCATTCAGTCTAAATTGTACGCACGAGGAGAAAGCGAGAGAAATAAACGAGGCTCTACAATTAAACTACAAGTGTGTTTAATTCAACTAAAATAAGGTATGTGTTCGGGTCCCGCACTTCTCAAATCACTTGCATAAATTACATGGTCCTTCGAGCAAATTTTTTTTTGAGCCAGTTAATTTTTTGTGCCTTGTTGAAAAATCTTGATTTGAAAAAACGCCATTGAGGCAGAACGAATCTTGTGTGTAAGGGGTTTTTGCGTTGTAAAACCCCGAAATTTATCCTCAATCTCATTGCTTCTTCTCATAACTAGTTTTAGCAATTAAATTTAGTTAAATGTCGAGTAAATTTCTCTCGAAAGTCGTACAAAAGTCATCGCCATTTTTTCGGGAAACCGCGTGGTAGCCTGATGCGTCAACCTTTCTACGTCTCTCAATTGACTTTAGTTCTCGATTTTCTTTTTCACTTCACTTAAGTAACTTAACAAACTATCTCCTTACTTGTGTTTTTACTTTTTCAACATCTCATTTTCTTCTCTAAATTAAGAAATTATTGGTTTCTTTTGTTCTAAACTAAGCTTCTTTCTTTTTCTTTTCTCTCTCGCCTGCTCGCCATCTAATCTAACCTGTTTTTGTCTATTCTACTCCACAACTAGTGGAGCTCCCATTTGGAAGCTCCTTTTCATTTACAGAACGACTCCTGAGCAGAAGAAGAGACGGGCTGAGGCCCGTAGAAAGGGGCTCTTACCTGAGTGGAGAGGAGCAGTTCGTCCACCACAACCTACAAGAACACTGGAGAGGGGAAGAGGGAGGCGTTCTTACGCAGCCCCATCGTTGATCCGGCGCAACCGGAACAAGGTCCAGTCATCTATGCGCGTTCCGACGAAGCATTCCAAGAACACAAAAGACGTCGCGTGCTGGATATAGGATCAACACCGAACAATCCTCTGCTCGGTTTCCTCCCAATTGCTCGCAAAGTTTTGAGCCAAGCAGAGCTGGAAGAAGCCATCAGTCAGAGACCCCAAACAGATTATCGCATCAATCTGAGCAAAAGGGTGAGGTATTCGACCCACCCCGAACAACAACAACAGCTCCCAGGTAGCACACGATGTCTGATTCATATATTTTTGTTATGGTTAATGTATAGGAATATCGTAATCGTATCATGTATCAATTTTCGTTATGATTTGGAAATCAAATGAACATCGTTTTTTATCACGCCTTTTTTTTATTAAATAGATAACTTCAGCAATAAAACCTATTACATAAGTGGATTGATATTCAAGTTTAATTCCGATGATTGTGAATATTTACTTCGCAAAAAATTTCAAAATGTTAAATTTTAAATGTTTTACTATTTTTGTTTCAAATATATAATGAAACATTTAAAAATTGCATTTTTGGTTCTTGTATGGGCGAATTGTAATTTTTGAAGGATGTCTAATGTGTATCATATTTGCAACATTTCAATGATGTTCGAATGGTCAATGTTCAATTGATATCACATTGATGTCAAAATAACATTTCATACAAGTTGAGAAAAAATCATTGTAACCAAAAAAATCATAAATCATACTTGTAACGCCTATGCTGAAATAACCTTAACATTTTTATTATTCATCTTTTCATTCATTTCCGTAAACGCATATCTATTGTTTTTATATCATTTTTGTGATGTTCGTATTTCTGATGTGTAATCAATGTAATAGTGATGTCAAATTAATAGTACTGTAAAAAATTTCATTTTTAAATCTCGAAATTCTTTTATTATGGCATTGTTATCCTTAAAAGATTGAAATTAACTAAAAATAAAAAAGTAATCATCACAAGTCCAAGTAAGTATCTAAAATTGTTGATATTGCCAAGGTCTAACAGGAGAGGTAGACAAACGCGCTATCCCTGGCATCAGCTGGGATATGCCACTGGGGTGGGAGGATTCCATGGCATTCCGCTAGGAGCGCCACGAGCAGCGAAGGGCAAATGCGAAAAGACAAGAAAATAGATCGTGCACCTCAGCATCACTCAAGCATCTATGGGTGCGTCCAGGCGGTATTCGCTCGAATTACTTTTCGATCAGCTGATTTCCCAAGTTCTTGTACAGCTCGAATCAGTTTAAGTTTACGGCATTGCCATTTGCCTAAATTTTGCCTTGAATTTTAAATTCTTCTGCAGAATATTTTGTTATTTCCTCAAATTTAAAGTGTTTTGTTAAAGTGAAGTGATTTTAAAAATGGATTATTGGCCCTGCTTTATCAAAAACTTTTATTAACGACGGTCAACCCATCAAAAACAAGCTTTTTGGGTATTTGGGCCTTGTCAACAAGAGAAAGCTTCCGTGAAGTGGCAAATCGTTTTTGAGTTCAGAAGCCGCTGTAATAGAAACATATTTTCTTTTTCACACATTTTTTATGAAAAAGTGTGTTGATTCGTTACAAAAAATATGTTTTTACTTTTCAGGTACTGCGCATATATTGTTTGTCAAAATTTGGCAAGTTATTTCTGAAAATTCTCATCTCTTTATTCAATGGCCACAGCCAGAGGAATATGCTGATTTGGCTGGACTTAATGGCTTCCCTGATACGCTTGGTACTCTCATTGGTCTATTTTTATCGCTCTTAAGTTTTTTTTTCTAGGATCTATTGATGGCTCCTTTGTCCCAATCATTAAACCGAAAAATTCCGGAGAGAGCTATTTTAATAGGAAAAAGTTTTATTCCGTGACATTACAAGCAGTGTGCACCGGTAACCTATGTATAATTGACGTCAGTGTTGGCTATCCTTCATCAATGAACGACAAATATGCGTTTTGAACTGTAGCTACCTTGGAAGAGGTCGGCTGGAACATTTGTTGCATGGAAACAATTATCATTTATTAGGGGATGACGACTATACATTAGTATTTATAATTATGGTTCCCTTTAGTAGGGATCATGAGTTAGAACAGGTATTGAATCGTGAAATTAAGGTTTTTTTAAAAATAAGTTTTGGTCATTTATACTTTAATTTTCAGTTTGTGCTTCGCTTTTATGCAGCTTTTTCTAGTGATCGCCAAAAAATTGAACGCGTTTTTGCTCGAGTGAAAGGAAAATCTAGAAGGCTAAGAACATACGACGTTAAAAATTTAAATTACTTTAACAACATGATTGTTGCAGCATGTTGTTTTCACAACTTTACCCTTGACTTGCTTGAAACGGGAAATGAAGGTGATCAGCCAGATGATTTCAACGAAGAAAATGATTTAGATGAAGACCAGATGAAGACCTCATTGACAATGAAGAACTGGATGCGAGGGCCATAGAAAAAAAGAAACGATATCGCAGCATACTACTCGGAGGTCATAGAAGAAAGTGACAGTAAATAGCAAAATATCTGTTTAATCAATGCAAAAATAAAAAAATTAAATAACGTATCATACTTTGCACGCTTGGAGAGCTGTAAAGTACATAAGTAACGCCATTAACTACAATAGTTTTAAGCGTGGTTGAAGTTGAACGTCTTTCCTCTTGCTGCTTCGACATTTTTATGTCGTCTGCTTTTTACGGAAAACCATTTTTGATATCACTATTAGAAAAATTTGGCCACGCAGACAATTTTGTAATTCTGAGGTGATTCTTGTTTTGGATTAATTCCAAGCAATATCATTGGTATTTGGTGATCACGTGTCAAAAACCAATTCAATCGAATACCGCCTGGGCGCCAGTAACCCTATGAATGGCGGGTACAGCATTAATAAGAACTGGAAAATAGTGTTATACAAAGTTTAAAAATATTGCGATAGATTTCAAATCTTGGTTTTATTGAACAGTTAAGTTTATCATAAATTAAAATAGGAATATTAGAAATAATTCAAATAAATGAATATTAATTGTGTTATTCATTTTGTATTCATTTTAATTTGTGATATTCCCATTTTAATTGCTGATATTCTCAACTGTTCAATAAAACAAAGATTTGAAGCCTATCGCAATTTATTTAAACTTTGTTAAACTAAAACACTATTTTCTAGTTCGTATTAATCCTGTACCCGCATATCCTGTACCGATATTTTATAGATATCTTATAAATATTAACATGTCAAACTGTTGTTTTAAATCTCTAAGATATCTACAGGTTATCACTAAGATATATCAAATTGGATCTATAAAATCCATGCGATTTGTACCTTAAAGATATGTTTTAGGTATATGGTATTCACATCTCGAGATGTGAATTTTAAAACTCTTCGCACAAGTTTTTATAACTGGAAAAATGATACGATCGATCAAGGAAAAGTCAAATATATACAAGCACGGGAAATATATTTAGATATTGTTATTCATTAATCAAAATTTGTATTAATCACCATGGATTAAAAAATTGAAAAATATGATTTATTGAGAATTAGTCACTTTTGTTCAATTTTTCACCTATCATCATTGGTGTTTTTTCTTATTATTTCTGCTATTACTTAATCAGAGTCTGGTCGGAAAAAGGGAGTTGATGTAATATGTTCAAATGGAATATGGCGAACTTATGATGCATACTGCTGATATCAATCACCTTTAGTCAAATCCTAAATCAAGTTGGGAAAAATGGAATGCAAATACAAATCTAAGTACAAAGAATAATTGGAAAAATCCATACTCTTTTTTATCGCGATAATAGTAAAATGTTGTGGTATATTGGTTAGTGAATTAAATAGCCAACAAATAAGGTCAGAGGTTCGTGACTCAGTAAACACACTTGTCATTCAAGTAAATTTTGGAAAGCGATTATTTGTTTAACATCCAATAAACATTTGTTTATGATGTCAAATTGTTATAATAATTTGATGTCATAAATAACATTAAAAAACCTCAGAAGTGGCGACAACCACTGCATCGGAAGAACATCAATTTGATATAAAAAACTGTATATTAAAGGAAGGTAAAATGAATATCTATGACATCACTGTGCCACCTGGGAGCAAGAAGAAGAAGAAGAGAAACGAGTTCGACGGCATACAACTCCTGTGGATTGAAACCAGTCGGATCGAAACCGGCTTCCCAGCCTTCGGAGCAACTTGAATTTTAGTTGCTCCCTTAAAGTGTTCTCTTCTTGTCACAATAGTTATGTATTCCTGGGATGATGACTGGTGTCATTAAATACAAGCTATGTCCCCTTTAAACTAATCTTTCTCACATAAAAGAGCCAGGCTTTAAAACGCTGAACTCCATCTACCTTCTGTGTCAATAGGTTCCATCACTCGCCATTTTTTCACAGAGCAACAACAATTGAAGATAGGAAGCACATTTCCGATCTTCAAATCAACCGCTAGAGGTGCTGCATAGCAACTCCAGGGGTGCGTTAAGTGAATATGCCCATAGCCTACTTTATTATAGGATGCCGAAAGGAAGGCTATCTCTCGCGTGTGGGAAAAGTGAAGCCTACTTTGCTCACCTTTCCTCCGATTTCCCATCCTCCAAGTAGACCCACGGGAGCCATCTGGTGATCGAAATAATAACACCTCAGGGTAAAAGTTAAGTAAAAAGGGGGGCTCTTTCTATTCGGGCGGCAAAAAGCAACGCCCTCTTTCTTACAATCTGATTCCATTCCTTCGCGAATGAAATCATATCGATATAAACGTAAACAAATCCGTGTTTTCAAATATCGCCCCTAGACGATAAATTGGCTCCCGTGGGTCTACTTAGGGCGGAGCCAAATAAGAGGAAGGGAACCCAAATTGGCTTCCAAAAAAAGCCCAAACCTTTCGGCTTCCTTATATCATAGCCTACTTTATTATAGGAAGCCCAACGGTTTGGGCTTTTTCTTGAAGCCAATTTGGGTTCCCTTCCTCTTATTTGGCTCCGCCCCAAGTAGACCCACGGGAGCCAATTTATCGTCTAGTGACGATATTTGAAAACACGGGTTTGTTTACGTTTCTATCGATATGATTTCATTCGCGAAGGAATGGAATCAGATTGTAAGAAAGAGGGCGTTGCTTTTTGCCGCCCGAATAGAAAGAGCCCCCCTTTTTACTTAACTTTTACCCTGAGGTGTTATTATTTCGATCACCAGATGGCTCCCGTGGGTCTACTTGGAGGATGGGAAATCGGAGGAAAGGTGAGCAAAGTAGGCTTCACTTTTCCCACACGCGAGAGATAGCCTTCCTTTCGGCTTCCTTATATACAGTAGGCTATGCTTATATACAGTAGGCCAAAGCTCAGTTTGGAGGACTTCGCCTCGTTGCCAAATTGAAGTAAGTGCATAGAAACAAATATTCTAAATAAGCATAAGCCATAAGCATAGCAAACAGTATCCATCAACTTGGTGTGTTTTTTTCTGATTGTGTGACTTAACTAGTGAGAAATCAATGGATTTTTTAGAAGAAATTGGCGGACTTTTCGTCGCACTAGGAACTTTATTTCAAATTACTGATGACGAGGATGAATACGATTTGTTGTTGTTGTTGCAAGACCTTTTGAGGCGTCGAAATAATTTAGCTACGCGACTTTTAAAACGACAAAGGGATATAATTCAAAGAATTCAAGAAGGAAGAGAAGTTTATTTTTGAGAGCATATTGGAAATTGGTATCATCGGTACCCTGAAAGGCCATTTAAAAAAGATTTCAGGCTTACCAAAGATGCATTTGAAGTAAACCCTTTGGATATACATTAACAAATCAAACTTGTACTTGGCTATCACTGGAGAACGGTATGGATACCATGGGTTACCAGTCACGGTAAAATTACTCATGGTGTTATGGACGTTGGCGAATCGGGAAGCCTTTATAGTTTTATCTCGGCGATTTTGTATGAATCGTGGTTAGTTTCTTCTTTTTTTTTTCGATAAAATACTGAAAATAATATTTACTTTTCTATTTCCAAATTATAATTCCCTAGGAACTGTGTATTACATAGTGATGAAGACTTGCAGATTAATTGCTAGTATTGCAGACCAATTTATAAGATCGCCATCAAGAGAAAGTTATAGGGACTTGTCCCGTCACTTCCATCTTCCAAATACTATTGGTAATCTATAAGACGAAATCAAAAGATTTCCCCAGTCTACAAAAATAAAAAAAAACGAACACATAGGTGCATTAGATGGCTCCGAGATTGAAATTAGGCAGCCATTGTGAGAAGTTCCGGCGTATATTAGCAGGAAATGCAAGACGACGGTCAAGGTGCAGGCTCTAGCTGGTTGGGACCTTCAGTTCATAGACGTCAGTGTAGGTTGGCCGGGATCAATGCATGACGCTCGAATATTTCGAAATAGTTCCCTGTCTACGTTCATTGGGCCACGATTTGTTGCAACTGATTATCACCTAATAGCTGATACTGCATAAAGGTTATTGGCACAAATTTTAACTCCTTTCAGGAACAATGGACACTTAGAAGATGTAAAACAAATATGATTGTTGTTCTATTTTTATGAAATTGCCAAATTAATATTTTTTATATATTCTCGTCAGCACGAGCTCGAATTCAAAACTCTGAAAATGAAATGGCGACGATTGAAATATCTAGATGTCTTCAAAATTAAGAACGCTCATACCATTATATTAGTTGCAGCTTGCCTACACAACTTTGGACTTACTCAAGTTGCTGATTGCGATGATGGTGTTTATGCCGAGTTTGATGACGAAGATGATGATAATTTGGCATACGAGTTTGAAATCGACGAAGAAGAGCAAATGGGAAATGAAAAACGACAATTTTTGCCTAACCAAATGAGAGCTCAATAAATATTTTTTCTTACCATCGGAGTATTTACAAAACAAAATATATTTCATCTAATAAATAAACTAAAGATTATCACAATATGTGAATTTAAAAAAAAACACATTTGAGGAATGCTTTCGATGTTACAATAAAAAAGATAGATGGCTTGGGTGCATTGCACTTAATTTAAATTAATGAATAATAAATACTCATTTCTTGAGTATTCCACTTTTCTAAATAATAATTGCGAATTTCTTAACTGCAATTTTCAAAATAATAATGACTCATTTCTGGCAGTAGTTCGCAATTTCAAAGAATGAGAAAAAAAAGTCATTTCATGATAAGGATAAGTTTGAAGAATTCCAACAGATTCGATCTCGAATAAAGATTTAAGGCTTACGAACAATCGCTTGGAAATCATTGACGTTACTTGTCTTGAGCTTATTGGCAATAGCGCTAGACAACAGTTCAAAGGAGGTTCACAGTCGCCTAAGTACGAACGGAACTGTTCTCTTTGTGGAATTGTAACGATTCGAGAATTTTCAAGTCCATCTCCTCCCGTCCTTTTTCTAATTCTGGAACGAAAAAGTAGATATTAATATGAGTTCAGTTGCGTTCTATCTAGAAAAAGACTATTCGACCAACCAATAAGTCGGTTTGTCTTCACCCCTCTGCAAGATCCTACTTCTTGAACGTGGTCTAGAGTGATTGTTGCTTCGGATCCCATAATACTATGCATCTTTTCAAAATAGACTTGTTTACCTTCCTTCCTATCAACTGATTTCATGCTGATTTCTTGATAACGCTCTTTCATATTGTTACACTCGCGATCGAGTAGGGTCGAAAGGCCGAGTGCCTTCGCCCTTGCTGATTCCATGAAAAGAAGATAACCTTCTACTGGCTATCTTTCTCTGAACTACACAACACCCCTTTCTACTTCTACTAAGCAAGGTCGAACGTACTAGACCATTCGACCTTTCTTGTTCCCCTGAGTACGGGCTGTCCGTCATGTGATTTCCCTGTAACCGTATGTCACGTGATTCACACGTGACAATATATTTCCATTTAGCTGCAGATCTTTCGGCAGTAGCTTCATGGAATGAAATCTTGTGCATCATATCTGCAAACTTAGAATAATAAATGTATGGTGGTCCTTTATAGATTCATTATCGTTATTCACTTACATCTTTCCATATATTTTCAGTTCGTTCTACCTTTTTCCGGAAAAGATACTCGAACTTGGGATAGGTATCCAAAAGCAAAATTACATGTTGATGTTCCCATCGAAACGATGAATTTCCGTTCCTGCTCTTGCTTGTTTCAGGATCTACTTCAATAAGAAAAAAATTAAAAATATCTTACACACTTTATCTGAAGTATAAAATCTGAAAAAAATCTGAAATAAATTACCCCTCTGATCCGAATTTGAGCTGCTTGACTGAAAAAGTTCTAGTTCTTGATTGGCACCTAATAAATTGTTATGTATATAGTTACTAACAAAAATAAACTAACAAAGTAAGAAACTCGTCACTAAGTTTATAATGAGACACATAAATACCATCAGATGACGAGGGTTTGACTGCAGTTTTGGTTAAAGACGCTGGCTTGATTTCAGTTTTAGATGAAAGATTTTGTTTGATAACAACCTTAGATAAAGACACAGGCTTAAAAGTAGTCTTGGCTGCAGCATTGGGCTGATCGTAGCCTTCAAATAAATATCTGACTTGGTATCATTCTTGTGTGTGCAGTCTGGCTTTAATCGTGGAGTTGATCACATTATGTGATAATGAACGAGGTTCCTTTTCTGAATTGTGCTTCGTCACAGATTGATTAGGAATGATTACGTGAGCTTTCAAGCTTGTATTTTCAGGATCCCTTGTTCTTGTTAATACACATTCATCATCTGAGCTCAAGACAATTGTTTGGTTGTCTCCTAAAAAAATGAAATTGATTAACAATTATCCTTATTTACTTGTGAATTTCAAATTACTTGTTGAGATTTCTTCCATTGCTAAAAACACGGGATTTTTTTCACTTCAACCTCTTTCTAAATAATACCCACATAATTTTTCATCAGTGCCTTATCTGAAAAATTAGGGGAATAATTAATATTACTAAATTTAGTAACATTTAGACCCTTATTAGAACAACCCAATAAGTTTTTACAAAAAAGTTATTTGGAACTCAAAAGTTTTGGGAAACTAAGTTGAATAACGATGAACCATGTCATGACATACAATATATAATTATATTATACAACTTTTAAAAAATTATGTATATTTACCATTATGTAGTTTTGTCTTCAATTCCAACGTAAAAGGTAGGAAAACTCGGTTTGAAAAACTGAAAAGCACACACTGGAAAACCATGCTATTTGGAGCCGCCATTTTCTTGCTTCTTTTTCGCCACTCTATTCTATTTTCTAATTTCTTCGTATTCCACTAAAAGAACGTTGCCAAATGTATCGCAAATATTCTTCATTTTTTTTTTTCATTTTTCATTCTGAAACTCAATATGGCGTTGTCAAATTTCTTCCATGAAATCGTTTCGCTCTTTCTACTTTCTCCACCAACAAAATACTGAAAATAGTAAGCATATTCTCGCCGATTCGAAACACGCCGACGCCTTTATTGATCAATAAAGAGATTCACGTGACATTTGACAAATCAGCATCTCTGCTTTTCAGCATACTCACTTAACGCATCCCTGCAAAACAACTAGTAAACAAAATCAAAACTATTTAATCCTTCTTTTTTCTTGGTGTGTAGTCAACTCGGCCAAAACCAACTCGGCCAAACCAACTCGGCCAGGCCGTTTTTTTGTCTTTTTTTGGCCGAGTTGGCAACTGAGCTTGGCCAAATCGTCTGAAAATCTGAAAATCAACTCGGCCAAGCAATGTTGCAGCTCTGGACAATTCACGGATTTCTTAAAGTTTGGAATGCCCCGAAAAAGCGTTACGAGTTGAAACAAGTGCCGTTGCTTTATGTTCTCATGAGCAGACGCACAGCGGGGGATTATAAAGCATTTAAAATTTATTAAGGATAAGATTTTCAAAAAAAAAATTTGCATTGCAAGAGGTGGTGGGCGATCTTGAGAAAACTGTTTGGCGGGCAGTGCAGGACGTATTCCCAGGTGTGACTATAAAGGGCTGTGGCTTTCATTGGTCGCAATGTCTTCTTAGAAAAATTAAAAACATTGGCATGACTAAACTGTATAGGGAACATGAAGGGGTACGCTCAATTTGCAAACAGTTAATGTCACTTAACCTTATTCCTTGGCAGAAAGTCCAACTCTGTTGGGAAAATCTAGTACAACAAGGAAAAGACTTAAAATTAAAAAGGTGTGACGCAGAAAAACTTGTAAAATTTTTAAAATATGTGAAGTTTTATTGGATTCAAAATAACACATGGCCTCCAAGTACTTGGTGTGTCTTCATGCAGTCTATTCGAACAAATAACGACACAGAGGGTTGGCATACGAGATTACACAAGCTAGCAGGGCTATTGAATCAAAGTGGCATGAATTTGTATTCCTTGATTGAATTGTTGCACCACGACGCTTGCTCTCTAGATCCAAATCTGAAGTTGTTATTTCAACATCGAACATTAATATTTTACAACAGTAATACATAATATTTTTTTATTTGGCCGAGTTGTCCGATTTTTTGTACATACTAATTTTGATGATGGCCGAGTTGACCGAAAAATTTTGCAATATTTCGGACGACTCGGCCAGAAAAAAACATAAAAAAAGGTCTGGCCGAGTTGGCTTGGCCGAGTTGGTTTTGGCCAAGCCACGTCACCAAATGGATTAATAAAATCAAGGACTACGAAAATGTTTCAGTGGACTTGACAACTAGAAACATCCTTTTCGGAGCGGAACAAAATTTGAGGGGTAATTTTACTAAATTTGTAAAGCTATCTAACGGCGTTGTCAATGATATGGAAAGAGACAACGCCACCCAAGAAGACTTTGACAGGGAAACAGAACATCAAATAAAAGTAGAAGAAGAATTCAGTGAGGACCTGGTCATCGTAAAAATCAAGATAGATCAATACGAAAAACAACAAGAGGAAGAAAAGAGAGAAGCAAGCGAGAAAAGCATCGCTACACTTCTCGAAATGACACAAAAGGCAGCAGAAGTTGCAAGACAACATGACAAGATAGCAGAAGATGCCTTAAGGGAGAAAGAAAGATTCGAAGCAGAGGCCATAACAGAACAAGATCGACTGGATCGACAGCAAGAAAAACAAACACAGAACGATCTTATCCAACAATTGATCAACGCACAAACAGCGGCCGCTACTGCCGCTGACACAGCTGCTGCAGCTGGAGGTGGAGTTGGAGCTGTAGTCGTTAATCCAGCTCCTTCTCAAACCACAAAACTACCCAAAAGACGAATCAAGCAATTTAAAGGAGACATTCTAGAATGGACTCCATTTCGGGAAAGCTACAACGTGGCTGTTCACCAGTCAACAATTCCAGACGTCCAAAAGTTCGGCTATCTCAAAGACTACTTAAAAGGAGAAGTCCAGTTGTGCGTAGAGAATCTTGAGCTAACAGACGCCAATTATGCCATAGCAATCGCTACACTAGGAAGAATTTATGGAAATCAGGATGTACTGATCGACGCCCATATGAACAAATTGGATAGCTTGACTCAAATTAAGGACGCATCGGACACATTAGCTCTCCGCTGCTTCCAACTAAGTATTCAATCTCACATTAATGCTTTAGTAAATCTATGAATAGCAAAAACTAGCCATGGAGGCTTAGGATCGCGAATTTTGAGAGCAATCCCACACAAACTACAATCAGAATGGTCAAAGTCAGCAACCAAAAAGGTAACATATATTGACCAAGTCCTCACATTCTTACAAAAACAGGTCGAAGCAGCAGAACGACTCAGTCGATTGAAACAGCAGACACCTAAAACTCAAACTAACGGCCAAGTCGCGAAAACTCCTTCCACTACACAAGCAACTGCATCTCAACTTAACATCGGAGTTGTTTCCAAAACAAATCCTCATTCCAAATCCAAAACAGGAAAAAGGTTGAGCAGCCCACCACCTAAAGCAGGAGCGTCGGCTACCGCTCCAAGAAATACGATGTTGCCATGCGTTTTTTGTAGAGAGATGCACTGGACTACGAATAGTTCGATGGAACTCCAAGACAAGAAGACGGTTATTGCGAAGGAGAAAAGGTGTTCGAATTGTTTCGGACTCCACGAAACGATCCATTACTTCAACCCTCACCGATGTCAAATATGCAAAGCCAAACATCAGCCAGCACTATACGCAGAAAAAGAAACAAGATTCGGAGCTTCAACCGTCATCCCCAACACGACAGTCACAACAAGATGCTGCTCAGTAACTACAGCTCTAGCCATCTTATCCGATGCCGTCATACTCGAGACCGCTACTGTCCAAGTTATCAACCCTGACGGAAGAAAAATACGAGGTAGTCTGTTCATTGATGGAGGGAGTCAAAGAACATGGATCAAACAAGGTATCTCAAAGCAACTTAAATTAGAGAAACTAAAAGTTGAAGAAATAGGAACAAGAGACTTCCGACAAACCGTTCCTTCACAGACGGAAAAACATAACTTAGTGAAATTCCAAGTGCGGGGCACTTGGGCAGGCGCCCCTTCAATACCACTCAAAGCCTTGGAAGTGGATGAAGTAGGAAGTACCGGTCCTTATCAAAACTCGCAATTCGCAAGAAAACTGTGGCTAGAAAATGAAAATCTAGCAGACGACCGATTCGAGCGAGATGATGGAGACGAAGACGAAGACCTCAACATACTCTTTAGAAAAGATCAACAATCGAAATCCTATTCAACGAGCCAGAAGAAATCGTGTGGTCTAAGAGCATTCAAATCGAAGCTTGGAAAAATCGTTTCCGGTCCCAAAAAAGAAGAGTCATCCAAACAAGGCCAAACAGTCGTCAGCCAGCTAATTTTGAATTCAAATATTCTACAGTCTATCTACAGATATCTTCAAGCTTCTTCATCAAAACGATCCAAACAAGCAAACCCGAAAGAAGAGGGACCAGCAATTCCATTCTCAAAGAAGAAGGAGTAGCTGGAAACAACGTCAACTACTCCGAAACAGAAAAAGATAAAAAGGATAATGACTTAAAACAAAGTAATTTTGATCTCTCTCTCTTTTGGAATTTAGAAAATCTTGCAAATCTGAACGACTGCAATGTTGTGTAGTCAAATGACCGATTTGACTCCTTCGACAAAGACATCACACGACAGCTCGATGGAAGATACTGTACACCAATACCGTGGGCAATCGACAAGTGGAGGCTAGAAAAGAACTATCAGATGGAATCAGGGAGACTGCAGAGCATGCTGAATAGGCTGAGAAAGTCTCCAGATGACCTGGCCAACTATACGAAAGAGATTGAGCAGCTGAAAACAAACAAGTTTGTAGAAGAAGCCGACATCAACTACAACGGCCTACACACGTATCTGCCACATCCCCCGTGCTTCCGGAAAGACAAAGCGATGACCAAGATTAGACCAGTGTTTGACGGCGCTGCCAAAACCAAATACGGTCCGAGCCTCAACGACGTCTTAGAAACCGGGCCAAATCTCAACCCGGATCTTCTCTCAGTGCTACTGCGCTTCCGGCTACACAAAATTACCTGGATCGCAGATATTGAGAAAGCATTCTTGAACATAGCGCTACAGCCTGAAGATGCTGAAGCTATACGATTTCTATGGCCAAGGGAGCCTGAAAATCCATGCTCTGAACTCACAGCACTTAAATGGATGAGGGTTCCATTCGGCTTCAGTCCGAGTCCTTTCCTTTTAAGAATTTGTATTAATAAGCATTTATCATCTGTCAAAATTAATAAATCGGAAATAGGTTTTCCGAGACTGTTCAACAAATAGAGGAACAACTCTACGTGGACGACTATCTCGGGGGAGCAGATAGGAAAGAAAAGGCTATTGAGATGGTGGAGCAAACAATCACTTTATTCAGCGAAGCAAAACTCAACATGCGGAGCTTCGCAACAGACAACAAGACGCTCCTACATCACCTCTCCGAAAAAGGTTTGAAGAACGAAATAGTTGGCATCCTTTCGCCAGCTTTGGACGGCCAACAAAAGGCTTTTGGTCTCAGGTGGGACACCAAATCGGACAAGTTCAAATTTGACCCATCATCAATCGTTCAGGCCGCTGAAGAAATAGGAGAGGGAGTCACTAAAAGAAAAATTCTCAGCATTCTGCCAGAGTTTTCGATCCAATCGGATTCTTAGCACCTACTACATTACTTTTAAAAATAATCTATCAAAAACTTTGGGAGAAAGGAACAGGTTGGGACGAAGAAGCAACACCAGAAGTCAAGGACACTTGGAAAGTCATCATGAGCGGACTGACGGATTTCTCTAGGTTAGAAATCCCCCGATGCATCGGACAAACAGCCAACTCCATCATCTCAGCCGAAATCCACGTGTTTGGTGACGCCTCTGAGTCAACCTACGGAGCCGTAATATACATACGACTCTAAAGAGAAAATGAAAATCCCAACATCACGCTCCTCGCAAGTAAAACGAGAGTAGCTCCTCTTCCAAAGAAAAGAGTAACGTTACCTAGGCTAGAATTACTCAATTCCCTTCTAGCCATCCGTTTAGGAGAAAAAGTGAGAACGTAGTGTCCTTGACTGCAGCTACACATCGAATCATGGAGAACGATCTATTGGTCGGATCCGAGGAGACCCAAATCCATGGAAGCCTTTCGTCCGAAATCAAGTAGAATCAATCCGAAAATTCTCCAAGCCCAGCTGGTGGAGACATTGTCCTGGGGTGGAGAATCCAGCCAATCTAGCCTCCAAGGGAGCGCCAGCACAAGCACTGGCAGAGTCGCAGCTGTGGTGGAATAGTCCAGCTTGGTTGAAAAAAGGAGAAGACGAATGGCCGAATTCTCCAGAAGACGAAACAAATGAAACTCAGCAAGAAATCAAAGAAGAAGCGACCGGTAAAGTAGTTAATGTCTCTTTAGCCGTCGCAGTCAACAAACAATTTGAATGGAACATCGAACGCATCTCGTCATGGAATCGCCTCGTAAGGCGATTCATCAACAGATGCCGAAAGAAGAAACGTGATCCAGGGATGGGATTCACCGAAACCATCACAATTAAAGATCACAACAAAGACAAATCTCAAAGAAAACCTGATAAGACAGTCACGATCACCAGAATGTCTGGAGAAGAGTTGGATGAAGCGGAGCTGTTTATATTTAGACAACTCCAAATTGAAACGTACCCTAAAGCGTTCAAAATTCTTCAATTTGAAGGTCCTATTCACCCAAACGAAAAAATAGCTCATCTCCATCAAGTCTGGGATCACCGAGACAAACTAATCAAGATAAGTGGACGAGTTTCTCTCGCACTGAGAGATAAGAAAATTGAGCCCCCCATTTTATTGCCATCTAACCATCCTGTTGTCTCTTTAATAATTTCAGATGAACACAAATGGTTGATACATGCGGGCGTCAAAACAACACTTTCAGAACTCAAGGAAAGGTTCTGGATCATCAAGTACCGTCAGCAGGTTAAGAATAATTGGTATGCATGTTTAACATGCCGGAAGCTGACATCACCATCATTCCAGGAGCTAGCAGCTCCGTTGCCGATCAACCGACTCAAGAAAGCCCAAGCCTTCAACGTGACTGGGGTTGACTTTGCTGGCCCCTTATACTGAAGAAAAGACCAACTGATCAAGAATCCGACGAAGATTGGATACAAGAAGACGGTGATCACAAGTTATATAAGTGCTACGTGCGTGTGTTTATTCACCTGTGCAATTCACCAGTTCACGCGAGCAATTCACCTGGAGCTAGTTCCTGATCTTTCTGCTCGCTCCTTCCTACTCGCTTTTCGACGATTCGCCGCAAGACGAGGACCAGTCTCTGCCATGTACTCTGACAATGCTCAGACCTTCCGTTGCGTCGAACGTCATCTAGCTTTACTTCAATCAGACTCCAACATTCACGATCTACTCGCCAGGAGAAAATTGCTATGGATTTACTCCGCTAGTTTAGACCCCTGGTGGGGTGAATTCTGGGAACGGATGGTAAGGAGCGTGAAAGAATTACTCAGACGAACAAACCGTAGAGCTTGTCTACTTTATGACGAGCTTGAAGTGAACTTAATTGAAATTGAAAGCGTAATCAACACTTGACCACTTAGCTACATCGGCGAAGGAGCGGATGACTCGCTCCCAATCACTCCCAATCGGTTCTTAAACAATCGAAGATCTACTTGTGCTACACCAGAGCCAGCAGTCAACCTGCTGACTCCTCCCACATCAACCAGCCAAGATCTCGTTGAAATGGACAAAGATCGGAGAGAATATGTGAGTGATGTCGGCACAGGCTTCATTTCAGACTACCTTATGCAGCTGGACAACTTCCAGTTCAAAGGGAAGTCCGGAAGACAAATTCACCTCCTTCACTCCGACTGTATTCTCATCCACGATGAGGATACAAAATGGTTAATGTGGTCAACCGGATTGGTGACGTAGCTCAGGAAAAGTCGTGATGGTCTCATTAGATCAGTCACGCTCCGGACACCAAACGGTAATTCTATTAATCGAGCAATACAATGTTTATATCCCTTAGAAGTACGAGTAGACGATCCAGAAGACTTGGACATTACCGATGGAGAACGGGAGCCAGAAGACGATCCCGCTCCTCCAGAACCAGCTCATGCAGATCCAACTCCTCCAGAGCCAGCTCTTCCAGAACCAGCTTTCATTGAGTCCGATGTGGATCCGGTAGTTGGAGACGTCAAGCCGAATAGTACGAGCTCTGGTGGGGAGTATGTTGGGAACAGAACAATACACCCATCAGCAACTACCAGATCAGGCCGTCTATCTCGCCCTCCTTCATATCTTCGGGACTATTCTCGTTAGGGGCGCTACTGGAGCACCCCGCTGTATGCTCTTTTTTGCTATATTGTCGCCACGGTCTTTCTCTTTCTTCTCTCTCTCTCTCTTTTCCTATATATCCCATTCAGTCTAAATTGTACGCACGAGGAGAAAGCGAGAGAAATAAACGGGGCTCTACAATTCAACTACAAGTGTGTTAAATTCAACAAAAATAAGGTATGCATTTGGGTCCCACAGTTCCCAAATCACTTGCATAAATTACACATATAACATCTGCTCCATATTGAATCGAATGTCACTTTTGATGCTTTTACTTTTAATGTGTGCAACTACCGAAAACAGAAGAACAGATTATGAATTGAAATTTGAAACTTATTTAGTGTTATAGCCTATTACCTTTGTCTGCAAATACTTTGCAATAGCTCCGCCACTCCTTAATCACTTCGTCGACTTCTTTCTCATTTTTTTCTGCTATGAAAGTTGTTGGAGGTTTATCAGAGATCAGTTGCGAGACCAGCGCTGTGATGCACTTTTCTGGTTGTGTTTCTGCTAACCTACGCTGACGCTTGGTCCTACTCTCCGGAAAACAAGGAAGAACATCTACGCAAAAAAAATTATATATTAATTAATACAATTAAAAGGATATGGGACTATTTTAATAGTATTTATGTCATACCACTCGACGGAGTAGGGGTAGATGATTTAGGTTTATCACTCTCGTTCACAGTCTTTTTCCCACGAATGATGTTTTCTCCTTCTCTCTGTCGTGTACTATCTGTCAAATCGTTGTTGCTGGGGGAATCATTCCTGTTATCTATATTATATTACAATGAACATTTTGATACAAAAATTGAAAAAGAAGGAAATAGCAGGATTGAATGAAGTGTAAAATAACTTCCATCATAAGAGAATTGTCACTCTCATATAAAGAATCCAAGTTTTCTTCCGGGGCAATCGAATCTAAAACACTTTCAATCGTTATCACCCCAGCATCATTTGTCGATAGTAGATATAGATTGTTATCATTGGTGTTCCTTGGATCATCATTTTATTTTTCCTCTAATGAAGCTTCTGAATTTTTCATTGTGACCGAAAACATATTGGTATATCTCCTAAAATATTATTTATATACAAACATTCTGTTTTGGTATGTGTTTTATTGTAACTTACGTTCTTTGTTTGATATGTTTTTCCAAGAATGACATGCTTCGATATAAATCCCACTTTGGATATTGAGACATGGAATCTTCCGCAGAAGTACCTGTAGGATCCTCGTTGTTATACTGTTTTTTTGTTCTTCTGAACTGGTCCACCAAATGTCCCCATTGTACTGTGACATCTTCTACGCTGCAACTTTCAAAAAGTTTTGAGATTTCCCCCTTCGCATTGGTTTTAACAGTGATGCCTTTGTATGTTTTGCAAGTGGTATCATACAAGCATAGATAATTCTTCACTGTCTCAATTAGCTGTTCCCGTTCTTCTTCTGACCAATTTCTTGAAGACCTAATAAAATAGAATAAACAATAAACCAAAATAGTTGCAAAATATTTCATGACATCATCTTTACTTTTTGATTCTCTTTTTTGGGGGCGACTTGAATTTGTTAGGTGAATTTTTTTAGCAACTTTAGTAGGCCCCATATTTATTGTTTGGGGCAGCAAATTTATAGCAATTCAATCTCAATGAAGCACTTTGAAATGAGATCAATCTCATTTTTACGTACGCTCAGTTTTGACTTCGTTTTGACTGCGTTTTGAGTTTACGTATTACGTACTACGTAGAGCGTTGTGTCTGAACAGTCTTCCGTTCCCAGCTACGTAACTCGGAGCGTAAACACGTTATACGTAGTACGTAAAACGCTCAAAAAGGCTGTAGTGTGAACGTGGCTTTATGGGCTAACTTTCTTTTCACATTGCTTTTTATACGTTAAATTTTTAAGAAGGAATTAATATTTCCAAACGGTATTTGCATTTCCCTTACATAACCCTTTATCAACCGAGACAAAAGTAATGTTGCGATCGAAAAGATTCTTGGGCCAGATTCTTTCCCAAGTGTCGGTAGACGGCTCATAAAATTTCAGAGTTCAGATCAAAGAAATTCATGGTCAAGCCAGATTTGTCCCGTCAGGAACCCGTCAGGCTTGGTCGGAACCCATTTTTTAGCCAGACATGTCCCGTCAGTCAGTAGACTCAGGGAAAATGAGTGTCCCGTCAGTCGCCACCGATCGCAACGGCCAAACTTTTATGTCCCGTCAGGCGAGAGGCATCACTATGATCGAATATATGTCCCGTCAGGCGGGAGACCACCCCCTTTCCGGCCGTCGGGACAACTCTTGCATGCCACGACGGCCATACGCAGGGGTAGCTCCAGCTCAACCGGGTCCCACGCCGGTTGCGAGCACTTCAACCTCAGCAGGTGCAGCCCTCGGGCTGCACCATCTGCGTATGACTGATCTCTTTTCTCTAGGTTCATAAGAAAAATAAATGAAGATTATGAACGAATTGCAAAACAACTTGAACCGAATTCTTTCGTCGTAATCCAGGTCTCCCGGCCCACCCGCCCGCTCTATGCCCGGAGACTCGCGAGTCGCATCAGCCCCCGTTGAGGCAGTCGTAGCAATTTTATCATACTCCGGCGGCCTTACTTGGGGGTGTGCGACTCAATAAAGAACACGAGGCATTTTTATTTTCAGTTTAAATTTCGTTTATTTTCCATTTCCTTCAAATACATCTCGATCGGCTTCATAGTCATCACGAAAATTACGATCATTACAATGGAAACTATCTTCCGATGAGGATGAGCTATTAATTAGCTGCGGATCCTCTTCTCCAGCGCAATCGTCTTAAGCCGAATCGGAGTCCGAGCCGTAAATCGACTCATGCTCATTAGAGGGCTGACAATACTTGGTATCATGAAACTCTTTGAAACAATTACGTTTCTTCGAGAGACAAAGATGAATTCCGCAAGTTTGGCACTTCGAGAAAGGTCTCGATTCCAAGCCTCGCTCGTCTCCTTTCTCGGCCACTCTCACCGTCCTGATACGGTGACTCTGGCACCATTCACACCGTCCTCTTCTCGAAGAGAAGATCGGTATGTGAATGCCAACATTCTCGAAACGCAGCTCTTTCCCGACGCTGTGCTTACTTTTCCTTCTCTTATTTTTCACTTGAGCACTGGGATGAATCTTGGGCGCCAATCTCCCGATCCTCCCGGCTCCTTGCTTCTCAGAACTTAAACCGCGTGCGAGAAGGCTCATCGTCACACTGCGTTTAAATGGAAGTAATTCGTGAGGCTTTCCCTTATCATCCCCGTTCGCCATATTGCGTTTCACCAAATCCTTGTAACAGATCCAGCTGTTCACTAAGGTGGTCTCCAAAAGGGAATAGAAAAGTCTGTGCCACCATTTCTTGGACCTTCGGTCCCTCTCGTAGTATGACCGCAGCTGATTGGCCGTATCTACGCCGAAGTTTTCATCTTGTACTTGCCGTTCTTCTGCTTCCGCTGCACCTCAACCAAATCCGAGCTGTGATAGTTAGAAATGACTCGGAAGGTTTTGGTGTCGTGCCACATAAATATTGCTTTACGGGGACCTTTGCTTCCGATTCTGCCAACGAATTGGTCTTTTCTCAGATCGCTTTCAAAGAGAATCGGCTGATATGCTTTGCTTTTATTTATCGTTCCAACGGCATTGACATCGATGCCGTGGAGTCGATCAACGAGAGGAATGCTCGAAAAGAACCGGTCAAAAGCGACTATGTGCCCTTTGCCTCTCAACGGAATGCACAGATCAAAGACGGTCTCTTCGGCACTTCTACCAGATTGAGCAGCGTGGTTTTCACTCTCTCTCTGGCCTTGATAGATTTCGAATGCGTAAGTGTAGCCTTCACTGTCGCATCGGCTAAAGATTTTGAAGCCACTTTTCACAGGCTTGTTCTTCATCCTTTGCCTTATCGATGAGCGGCCCTTGAACTTGACATGCTCTCGTCGATGCTCTGCGATCTGGGTGACTGTCTACAATTCCCAAATCGAGCGTTGAGGTTATGAATAAGCCATCTGATGTGACCAAGCGGATCACGCCTTCCCCTTTACCGGTCGTTCTCTTCTATTTCAGCAGGTGACGTGATTGCGATGTATTTCGAAATGAATTTGAATCGATCTCGCGTCATTGACTGCGGAAATAGTCCGAGTCCGAAACCGGTGTCGGGTGTCATCTCCCAGTAATGCTCAAGCTCGGGCAAACGATGATAGCCCATCATAAAATTCAGGCCCAGGAATGATAGTAATTCCGCCCTTGTAACGTATGTGCCTCGGTCAGCCAGCGGTCCAACCCGTGCAACCTCGGGTAGGCCGCCAACCTTCCTGGCCGGTGGTTGACCACGTTCAAATTTCCAACGCTCATTGATACATTCGTTCGTTGAGTCTACGATACGATCAATCGCATCGTTGTATGTTCCACAGACGCTGGGTGTGCTGAGCATAATCATAAAGAAATCGATCGGTTCCCAGACTTTTCTGGGGTTAAAATGTTCCGTCCTCACTCCGATCTTACTGGGATCAACTGTGAAAGGATAGGGCTTTTCTTGGAAGTTGCCGCTTCCGTGACTGGGATCGCCATCGTTCCAGATTCTCACTTCTCTATATAGCCGATTTATTGCTTCGCTCTCGCTAATTCTCTTACCGTCAGCTTTTTTCTGCATATTAAGCTTGGCATGATCAGAATTAACTTTCTTTGCGGGACGATTGAGGTCTCTCGCTTTCCCGACTCTTAGCGTCTCCGGTTCCTGGATTCGCCTCTTATGTTTCCTTTAAACTTCATCGACCTGTCGAGCCTTCTCTCTGATTGCCTCTTCTTCATCCATTCTAGCTCGGGTCACTCTACGTCTTTTAGGTGATGAGGAGTCACATAAAAGGTTCCAGTCATGAACCTCAAATCTCGGTCTTTTAGTCGCCTCGCTCGTACTGGGCTCGACCATCGTCTTGCTCATACCGGGCTTACTACTCAGTGGACCTGGTTTTGTACCCACCCAGCATCGCTGCATTTGCTGGACTTGAGGCGCTAATGCTTCACGTCTATCCAAAGTCACACACATTTCATCCTTTTCAGCTTCTTTACGAAGCTTAGCGAATTCGTCATCGCTTTTCTCGTCATCACAGCCGCTCTGGCTTTCACCGGATTGGCTATTCCCAGCTTTTCGTTCAGAATCATCGTCAGAGCCACTCGGGCTCGGCGTTCTCTCAGATTTGCGTCTGCGATCAACGTCAGAGCCACTTTGACTTGACGATGACGGGACCGGGGATTCAGCCCTATTTTCCCCTTCAGAAACGGTTTCAAGAACCTCGTTCTGAATCTCATTGCCAGGCTCAACAACTGTTTCATTCTCGGGCGCCCTGCGCTCTTGCTCCCTTAGCTCCTTTTTCGCCTTTTGTGCCTGTTTTTTCGCTCTTTTCGATTCTTTTCGATTCCCAAGACCTAGCTTTTTCATCTTTTCTTTTTGCCTTTTCGTAACCCCGGTTCCGAGCCGTTCTTCTTGCTCTGCTTCCTATTGCTCATTTCTGGTCAACCTTTAAATACACAGTCGAAGAAGATGAGCACGATTAGTCTTGTATTTGTATTTTTTCCAAAAGGATCACATTTCCTTATCAATAGTTGCTTAATAGCGGGGGTCGAGCATGCATTAGGAGCTACCGGGATAATTTTTTATTCTTTCCTCCGTTTAAAGCGCCAGTCAGGTCTAGCACGACGAACGATCCGAGTTCAGAGATAAAAACGTACAAGAGGCAGGGGCGTTTGTGCGCCACCATTACTGGTGGCCGCCCATGGAACATCTGTTCCTGTTTCCCGTGCCTGAAGGAGAACATTAGGGAATGGTGAGCTTCCCCTCTCGGGGACCGTGTTTTCCCCAATTTTGACTTATGGGACAAAGATGTCCCGTCATTCGTGGGGCGCCTCGGACACTTAGGCGTTTTCCCCCTGTTTAACCGTCTAGCGGGACAGTTCTGTCCCGTTTGCGATTTTCACTTTAATTCAATAACCAACTGTCCAAAACCGAGTAAATTTCGGTCACCGCACTACCAAGTGACCGAATTCACTGCACAGGCTTTTTCGTCAAAATCGGTAGGGCAGAAATGGAGAAAAAACCGCGCGTTAAGCTACGTCCCGCGACGGAGTCTCTCCATTCTCGCGCGTTCCCGGATTCCTCTCGAATTCAGTACTGTGACAAAAATGTCCCGTCAGCCGACAATGGGATAAGTTAACTGAGTTTTCCATCATATCTCAACCGTTTTCAAATTTCACTTATTTTATTCATTTCCCGATTTTCTAAATCAAACACTACAAAATAGTTACATATACTGTTTACAACCTCTATGAACTGGCGTAGGTCGGAAAATTAGAACGCCACTGGCACTCAGCAACTTTTTTTACTTTTTCAAAACTCATCAAGGTCTATTTTCTTAATTTTTTCACGATGTTACAAAAAATGAAAATTAGTTATAGTCTTTTACCGCAATAAATCCCTTTTTAAGTTTTTTCTCAGTACAAATATGTTAATTGATAGAGGAAAACGTCCTGAGTGCACATTCATTTGGGTTGAAAGAGATCAGAATTTAGGGTAAAATACAGAGAATTCATTTTGAAATTAAAATTAGAAAGAAAATCGAAAATAATATTTAATTCGAAATTTTCATAGAGTATAGTTAATAGAATAGGCCTGCATCCTCAAAAAATTTTTTGTTAAAAGAAATATGAGTTGATAGAGCTCGACACGCTGATTTCAGCTGTATTTTTTTTTTATTTTTTTTTAATGTTGAAGTTTTAATAAGCCTCTCCCATTCTGAAACGGACCCAAGCCATTTTGTGTGGGCTATCCCTAATTTTGGCGAACAAAGCAGACGAAATTAAGATTGACAGCAAGTTTTGTACCATAAACCAGATTTTGATGTTTCTAATTTTTGTTTAAGTCTTCTACAAATATTTTTATTGTTATAGTTAATTAACAATGATTTTTTTTTTGGGTTACAGGATAATTGAAATGGCTCTTAAACTACTTCCAGGGATTGAAAAAGCAACAAATGAAAATCTCCCGCAAGTTAACATTATTACTCTGGGGGTTTTCGTAGCAAAAGCCAATTTTTAATAACACGAGATTGCCAACGTGAAATCCATTCGCAATGGACGAGAATCGTATGGTGAATCGGCAATAGGGTATGTTCAAGTTAAACGCGAAGAAAACATCAACACTGTTGTTGGCATAGTAGCTCCAGAACACAAAGTTACCTCGAATGGCTACAAAGTTGAGTTAGTCATGGATGTGTTAAAATCAGAAATTTTATCGTGTAAATGCTATGACTGTATAGCAGCACAAGGTGGCTGCAAACATCAACTAGCTCTGCTTGGGTGGATTCGCCGACGTTCAGAACAGAAAAATCGTACTGAGATGAAATGTTACTCGTAAAAGTCTTAACTATCAAGAGTTGGAACAACAAAAAAATTTATCTTAGCCAAGACATCGGAAGCAAATCCAAGGAGAGAATGATGTCTAAGAAAATGATATTGTTGAACAGCAGGCCTAAACCAATCGCCAAGAATCGCACTGTAAAGCGTAAAATGAAGAATATTGCGACGAAGACTTAATCTTTTCTACCAGAATTTCTTAACCACATCAGCATCAAATTAAACACAACAGACGTCAAAATCATTCCTGAGATTTCAAACGTTTTTCTTCAAGTCACCGATTACTGTCTCTCCTTAGACTACAAGAAAAAAAAGTGTTACCTCAAGAAGCGTTGAGTCGTTCTTTACGTTTTGCAGATCCAAGATGACTAAACAACTTTGTACGAAAGCCAAAAAGGCCACTACTCAACAGAAAGATAATTCGCTTTGGGCCAAATTACGGTATTTATTGGCTACATATTTATATTTCCTTAATATTTTGCTTAATAACGGATTCTTAACAGATACCTACGAGTAACTGCTTCCAATCTCTATGCAGTTGCTCATTGTTGGACAAACGATGGCTCTCTTGAAGCTATACTTCATGGAGCAAAAATGAGACAGACGTCAGCGATGTAAAGAGGATCGAGGTTAGAGTCGGCAGTCTTGCGTGTGGTTTGCGAGAAGATGAATATGAATTTTAGACAGTGTGGTTTGATGTGTGCCGCACAACATCCGACATTTGGCGCCTCTCCTGATGGGATTTATAGCGAATTTACAGTGGAAATCAAGTGTCCGATAAATGACAAATCTTACTTTAACTTTATCGATAAAACAGGCAACATAACCCCAAGATACAAGTCACAAGTGCAGCTGCAGCTGCATATTTCAGGTCGAAAATTTGCTCTATTTTGTGCTGCGAGTCCGGAATTTGAGAAGAACAAATTGGTCAAAATTATTAAAATTCCGTATGATAAACATTACATAATGGTTGTGATGCTGAAAGCTGAAATTTTTTGGAAAGAAACGATAAGCAAATTTGTTCTCGAATAGTTACTGATGCTGGGTTTTTTTATGTCAAACAACTGTGTGTATTTGTGTTGAAATCCCTAGTACTTGGCTTGCGTGGCAATACCGGTTTTTCTATGGTTTTTTAAACCAGAGAATAGGGGAAAACTGGTATTGCATACTGGTTCTACACCGCTTGTTGCGTGTAGAACAACGTTTAAACCAGCATTTTGAACCACTTTAAAACGCACGATTAAAACTCTTTTCCGGTCTCCTAATTCCCTTTCAAGGTTTTGTGAACACTTTTGCTTTAAAGGGACGAGGAAAATTTTCAACGTTAAAAGTACTTCTTTCTTCATAATAGTTTGTTTCTTGTTTCTATCTTTAATCCACCCCAACCCGGCATTGAACCCGGAATGCTACAGCTTTGAATTCCCAGCTTTCTTAGCTAACAACTGAACTATTTAGTTGTATCATAGCCTCCTCTATTTAAGAAAGCTGAAAGGATTGGGATACCCACCGTGTTAAAAATTGAAGCCGATTTTGCTCACCCTTCCTCTATTTACGCCCCGCCCGGGTAACCCCACAGGAGCCATCTAGTAGTCCAAAAATTAAACTTTTTTAAAAACATCGCGTGTTTCTTTGTTTTTTTAACCAACTATTTTTTTTTTATCCTGGGGCTCTGGAAGGTTATTGGTGGCACTTTCCACGTTTTGAAAGAAATAAAATGAAAACTGTGGTATTCGAACCTTCGCCTTCAGAAATGAGCTATATTTCGAGTCATATTTACTGGGAAAATTCTATAAACAAAACAAACGACAAAATAAACGTCAGGGCGGCAACAATCGAACCTTCCATTCCTTCCCCGAAAACATTTATATCGATAGAAGATTATTTATATCGATAGAAAAAATGTCAAAAACCAAGTTTTTAACTATAGCCACTAGACGATAAACTAGCTCCCGTGGGATTACCCGGGCGGGGCCTAAATGGAGTAAGGGAAGCCAAAACGGCTTCAAGAATAAGCCCGATCCTTTCGGCTTCCTTAAATAGAGGAGGCTATGGTTGTATGAAAGAGAAGAAGTAAAGACGTGTATTTCTATTGGGATATTTAGGAATTAGGTAGGGAGGTTTGACTCACCGCTGGCAAAAAAGGGTGGTGGGTCGGCAAGCTTTCTATGAAACTAATGCGGGGAAAAGACTTGATAAAAAAACATAAAAAAAAGCGCCGCCTGTTTTAAGAGCACGCACAGATTAAGAGAAAGTTAAGCTTCAAAAATGGCATTTCGGTCTGCTAGTACACTAAGTATTCGCTCGAATTCTTTTTGCTATCTATTTTTTAATTTAAAGGCTATATTTAGACTCGTACCCAGCAAAATTTAGTGTCCTTGTGTAGCAAATTTCGTGGTGCAGAACCATGGCGCAGCAGTGGATTTCTTTTTGCCTATCCTTCTCGAGAAACTAAAAGTGTAAGTGAGCTACATAAACGGCCAGCAAAGCCAGATCTACCCCCTACCTACCTGTCAAAGTCAGCTGTAGCGAGTAACGCCCAAGGCACCCGCGAGGAAAGTTACAAGACATCTACCCTGGAATCTGCCTGCTCTGCTCATGAAAAGCATGGATGGAAACGAGAGTAGTCATGCTACTAAGACAAGTGGGACCAATAATGAAGAACTTCTAAACACATCACTTGCATCTCCAGCTACGTCAGGACAGAACAGGAAATGCACCAAATGTGAATTTCAGTTTAGCACCAAAGGACTAGGTCGTGGCAACTATAAAGTTTTCCGTAGCTGCCGAGATATGGACATAGCGACAAACACGTTGCAAACGGGCCCTTAACAACAGAAAAGAACAAATGAAGAAGTTATCTCGCCATCTTCAACGCAGCAAGGCGCACCATAGAAGCCGCACTCCCCCCCAGCTCACGAACCCAAAGCGTATGAGGTATTGGTAAACAACCTCCTATGCACCGACGAAAACGAACTGAAAGAAATGAACCACGACGAGCTCAACGAACGCGTCATAGTGGTGGCCAAAGCCGCTAAGAAATACCATAAATACCAACTCTAACAAGCACAATCCTGTTTGAAGGAAGCAAAAGAGGAACTAAAACCTTAACAACAATTAATGACCGACTACAAAATTGCTTTTGCGGACAGGATGTTTGAATCCTATAAAAAAACAGCGAATCAACCACATATACAAGAAATGAAGTCCTACGCAGCAGCTACCAAAGGCGCAACAAATAATACAGCAAACCACAAATACGCACAATCCACTCTCGCGTTCTCCATAGATCAGAGCGGTGCGGACAAGGAGTTCAACATCAAGCTCATCGACACCTTACTTGACGCAAAAGCAGCTGGCAATTCAGTCCCGCTGTAAGGCTTAAAGGCGAAACTTGTTGTTCTTGCGGTCGCGCAAGATTTTTATATTCAACTAGTGATGTCAACTTTTGGCAAGTACAAAAACACAAAAATCTTTCAAACCATCAAACGATGGATCGCACAGAGCGCCAAGCATTCAGACCACTCCTGCTTTCGCCAACGTTATCAAGCAAGTTATAAAATTGGTCAGAAAGATCAACACGTCTTAGGTTGCAACACCTCGTCTCTTACCTCTTTATAGTAAAAAAATATAGTGCGATGTCTCAACCAGACGGTCTTCAAACTATTTAGTGTTTTCTTGCTTGTATGAGCTGTAACATTTTCTAAAACACCATTTGTGAAGAAATAGGCTGGGACAGTTTTTCGGTTAGTTCTTGGGAAATGTGAAGAACATCATTGATTTATTGGAACCATTTGCTGCCTTCACATAACTAGTTAGCGCTGATAAATATGCAACTTTTTCATCAGCCATTCCTAGTATTGAAGCCCCACCTAGAAAAGTGTTCTGGTATGACGGGTTTAAATGTCGTGGCAAATGCTATGCTGGAAGATCTCAAAAGTGTTGAGAATAAACTTGAGTGTATCCAAACTAAGTCCTTCTGTCAGGCTACCACCAGATGGCACTGCTGTCAATTCCCTGTGCCAAGTTTCCTATCTACACCTACTGTGTTTATCTGTTGTCATTTACATGTGATTCCTGTCTCACTCTTGCTACACGTTTACTACGGTAAATTAACTCAAATACAGCTAATTGGTAAACCTACTTGTATTGTATTATTAAGTGTGTTCCATATTGACTAGATCTGATATATAAGTAGTAAAATACTTAGATTATCTTCAACAAAAAGAAGATTAAATTTCATGTCTGATGAAAGAGATCCTGATTTCGACGGCTCCTACCTTCTAGCGGTAATCACAGAATTCACGTAATTGAAGATCTATATTATCAATATTCAGTCTCTCGTTGGTAAGCATGCAGTAAACATTGCCAAGCAACTGCGGTTGCCGTACTCCGCAACTCTAACTCCAGGAACAGAGTCTCCTAGTATTTCAAGTTCTAGCAATTCTACTCAATTAGGACAAGAAAAAGAAGATCCTGGCTACAAAAACTTGAATACGTCTTCTTTTCGTTCGTTAATGAAAACCAGATTTTCAAATGAATTCTCATCTCGCTCATCATCAGCCATGTCCGGCAGTTCGAATGCTACTCAACTTGATCCTGAAATTCAACGTCCAAATATTGAAACGGAACTTTTAGACTACTTACACTTTGCAAATTACGAATGAACCTTCTAAGGATCCAACAGTTCAAGATGTGATCTCTTACTGGAAGGATTTGTTTAGTCGTTTCACCTATTTATCCAAACTGACCTTTTATTTACTGGTTTTAGCAGTTTCTTCTGCTTCATCTGAACGTGAATTTTCGATTGCCAGATGGTACTGCCTTGGACGCAAAAATAGGAGGGAGGAAAAAGTCTTAGCCACAAAATTCTTTCTCACATGCAGTGGGTATTTATTAAGGCCTTTGCTTTTTAATTTGGGCGTTTTTGTTATGTCTTTTTGTGTTTATTTAATTAGCAGTTTCGGTTTGTCTCAGCTTTTTTCATTGTTCAACACAGCAATTTTCAATATAAGTAATCAAGACAATGATTTGATAGTATCCAAATGTTTTCATTAAATAACGGTTAAAATAACGTAAAATTTTGCTTTAACAAAGATATTTTAATAACGTGTTAACGTAACGAGAAAAAATAATACGTTATTAACTTAACGGATAACGTTAATGGTCTAAAAAAACAATAGCGAACATCACTAGTTTGGGGGAACGAGATCGAGAACGTGAATGATTTCTATTTGAATAATATTTAGGCGAACGCGATCGAGATCTTGATGGTGAATGACTTCGTTGAGTGTAACATTTAGGCGAACGAGATAGAGTACTAGAATGCAAATGACTTATTCTAGAATTAAATTTAGTAGATGTCTGACGTTTCTTTGAACGAGAACGCGAAGAGGAACGCGAACGCGAACTTGTTCTGTTTTACGAGTCCATCGAACCCATAGATTTCAGTACATCAATCAACTGTTGGGTTTTCTCCATTTTTTCATTATGTCTCTGTTCCTTTTTTGGTGTGAGAAAGAGCCAACTCCTCTCACGTTCATTTACTTATATGTGCTAAGTACCTTGCACGCTAACCTTGAAACCCTCCCTGTGTGACCTTATTTGGCCTTCGACTCTGGTATAAAACCTGATGTGTGACATCAGACAACATGTAGACATCAGCTCAGTGGTAAAGAGCTCATTTTCTAGTAAACTTGTCTATAATGTGTCCGAGTAGATGTTTATGCTGGCTATGCGACAGCTGTTGCTTGGCTCACCAGCAGCTCCGTATGTATGCATCCGATCTTTCTCGATCTTGATTTGACCTGTTATCAACCTATATTGACCTGCCTGTAACCGACCTGAACCAACCTGTAATCAACACAATGCTGCCATGGAATTTGGATTAAAGAGAATAACTATCTTCAGCATGAAACATCTTTTATGTTTCACATTGGTTTTCTTCCAAACATATCTATCTTTTCTTTGTTCTCTCCTTTTGTTGAAAGCCAAAAGTATTTTGTCAGATTTCGATCTACTTGGTCTCCTTCTTTTTAGTGGTAGAGATGATGCATCTTCACCGTCAAATTCATAAAATAAAAATATGTCATCATCTAGGATTTCATCTTCGTCATTGTTGGAACATCTTTTTCGAAATATTTCATTGAGTTTCCCACCACAATCTTTACTTTCATCTCCAACTATTGATGTTCTTGATTCATCTACATGCAGTTGATTCTTTGTTTGTTCCTGAATAATGTACAAAAAATGATTTCTGACATGTTTAAAAGTGACATTGTTATTGGCATCTTTACTACATTTTTTTATTCTGACGGACAGTTTCCTTCGGTGTGTTGTTGACTGATGATTCCTTGGGTGTTCCTAAATAATCTATTAACAGAAAAAATTTCTGAAATGATTAAAAAAAATATTTTGAAAGACATTTTAATTACCTTTTTTCTTCTTGACTGGCAATTTCTTTAATGGTGTCTTTGAATTTGGTTGTATTTTGTGTTTTTTTGGTTGAAAGAGTCACTAATGTAGGGTGGCCTGTATGAATGGTTGTTTCCTCCTGTAAAATAATACTTATAATGACATGAACACGTAAAAAGGACATACCATACATGCATACAAAGAATTTTTTCAATTTGTTCGAAATATTTGGGTTTCTTTATGTATCATTTACAGTACTACCAGACTGATTGAATTTTGAAATATAAGTTCGATAATCTTTCCTGAGATTTTCCCATTTGGTTCTGCATGTTGCACATTTATCTTCACCACGTACAAGAAAACCTTTTTTCAGAAAAACCAGTAGCAATATCATTCCAGATTTGCTCTTTATTCGTTTTGTTGTCAATAAGAAAAACCCACTTATTTTTTAAAAGATCTAAAATAATAAAGTAAATGAAATACTATAAGCCTTTAGTTTACTCAATATAGTTATGTTGCTTCCATATCAATGTTCAATTCTGATGCCATTTCCCCACCATTACAACCCTCCTTAAAAGCACTATTATCAGGCATAGTACTACTTTCAATTTCCATTTTCATTAAGATTTATCTCTGGTAAATTAAACGCATTCAAATCAGAATGTAATGCCTGGACGACAAACAATAAGAAATGTATAATGATGGAACACCGTTGCCTCATTTATTTATATAATGACTGTAGTGTGACCAAAAATGGGCAGGGAGATGTATGACATTAAGTTGAACTAAAGATCCACCGTGGTCCAGACCACAGTTGAGCAAATTCAAATTTCTAGTTAAACTTGGAATTTTGCTTGACGCGAAAACAGAGGTTGAACTATCTCTTGGTAGAACCCCCTATCGACAGTTGACAAAAAACAGCAGTTAACTTCAACAGTTAACAAAAGGTTGACGCAGAAACGCATCCTTTAACTTGGCTGCCGAATCCCTCATACGCTGCGCTAAAGGACCAACCAACGAAGGCTTTCCTCTCAGTACCCACCTCAAAGTCACAGCCTACACAGACGAAATCTCCCTTGTTGGCTGTCGACCCAAGCTTCTTCAGAGGACGCTGGACGCCATGTGCTCTACAGCCACATCGCTAGGCCTCCGCTTCAAGGAAGCCAAATGTTTTACCATCTTTTTCTCCTAGGGAAAGGGTGACTACCTCTTTCTTTCAGGGAAACCTCGTGAAAGTGATCGACTCGGACCTCACTACGTGGCAGAAACAAGAAGTATTCTAAAGCCATATCATTCCTTCAGTCTCCCACCACATAGCAACCGGCCGAGTGGAGAAATCCTTCCTCACGGAACTGGATGGGAGCTGTGCTGACTATCTTAGAGTCGTAGCCAACGTCCCGCACAAAGCCCATACTGACCTCCTCTATGCTGACAGGAGAGCAGGGGACCTCGGGGCATCTCGGTTCTCTGAGGACGTGGATATGTGGAAATTTTAATTAATTTAATTAATTTTAAAAGCGCAGTCCTGCTCATGAACAGCAGCGGCGAGGCTCGCTAGGCAGCAAGATCTCAGGCTTCAAAGAACGTGTACGCGGGTCTGAAGATCCCTCTTACCACTCAAATGCTGTCTCAATACCTCTCCGGGTCACAGAAAGACAGATTCTACAACGTTGAACGGCAAAAGAGCAGAAGTGGAAGGTACTACAACTGTCGTAGAGGTCTGTTTGTAATGGTTATCGGTTGTGGGGTCGTACCCTTTGAAGGAAATGAACGATAACCTTTTCTTCATGTCTTTTTTTTCCCCAGGATTTGGCTACGAATTACGTGACGGGCAACACGCTAGACAGTGGCTCTAAATTTATATTAATCAATAAATAAATTTATTGATTTCCTCAGGCTGCAAACGGCATACACAGTGCCCAGAGTTATTTCCGATGGATTTTGAAAAATTTATTTCTTTTACGTGATCTCTGATTGAATGATTAAGATGTCATCCACGTCGCAACGGGAACCACATAAATTTTCCTGGAATGATCTTTAGATGGATGTGGACGTGCAATTCAGCACATAACCCATACAGAACATAAACCAATTTTAGACGTCTAATTCAAGTTTTTCAAGACTGGTCAATGCCACTTTAATTCATCTTGAAAGGAAGCATCTCCGTCTTTAAGATGAGTTCTAACGGTCTTAATGTCCGTATATTTCTGATCCAAAGGTAAAGAATATATCTATATTGACAACAGACCGTCCCTAGAGTCGAACACTGGACCTTCATGTTGACTGGCTAACTTGCTAACCATTTTGGTAGAAATGAAAAGAAACGGTGCAATTGGTAAGTGTTGACAAATGAGCCCCCCAGTTATAGAACCGTCAGACAACCTAACTGAGTTTAGGAACGAAGGTATAAAATATATACCTGGGGCATTCTTGCAGTTTCATCTGAACCATGGTTACTGGATCCAAATACATAAAAAGGATCTAAAAATGTTTCAAAATTATTTTAATTTGCTGTGTGTAGTAGTTAAAAAAATGAACACCTGCTAATTCATACAACAAGGTATTCAAGGTTTACAAGGTTCACTGATAAAATAAGTCAAACACTTTTTACACATGTAGCAGTTTATAAAGCATTTAATAAAGTAATGTCTAAAAATCAAGTCAAATTTGCTATAATAGTTTGAAATACGCGGGATAACTATGGTTTAGATTATGATATCATTAAAGTGAAACTGAGGGATTCATCGAATCTTCATTTTGAATTCAATGACGATGCCATGAATCTTGATCTATAGATTTTTCGTTTAACAAAGTTATTTAGAACACATAAAGTGTTCAACACGTATATCTAGTAAGCAATTGAAATGAAAATACATACCAGCTCTATAAATTCGTTTGTTATTCGACTGCTTCACGTATCAGTTCGTATCGTAATTTTTCTATTTTATTTTAAGCTTTTCCAAAATGGCTATTTTAAGGACGAGATACTAGAGAAAGCTATATTTATGGCAACATTTAAAAACAAATATCCATATCAAATTTAGGCAGCAATTTTTTAAATATTTCACCTTTATGAATTCCGAATAGCGACACTATTACTGGGAGCCAGTAGAACACACGCCAAGTGGCATTAAATTTAATCAGTTTGTCAATAGAACTTATGAATTAAAAATGCATTTCTCATTGGACACGAAAACCAAATAAAAAATTATATTTTTTTGAATTAATTTACACTGAAGGACAATAAAACATATGCAAGAATTACCGTTCACGGAAGTAAAGATTTCTAAAGTGCATGTTCCCTTTGATTATCAGGTTGCCAACGGCTGTAGTTGGCAAATCTATTGGCCACTCAGCTAACTGTCTGTTCAGCTCACAACAATTGTCATCGTGCAGTTTTCATTACCTTACTCTGCTTGACAACTGCTGCCTTGGTAATTTTTACTTAAAATATGGTTTCGTTTCCTCATTCTAAAGTGCATGTTCCCTTTGATTATCAGGTTGCCAACGTCTGTAGTTGGCAAATCTATTGGCCACTCAGCTAACTGTCTGTTCAGCTCACAACATTTTTCTAACATGGGAAAAAATCATAACAATAAAAGTGCGAACAGAATAGTAAATAAAAAAAACGCAAGACAAAAAAGAGAATTAAAAACGCAAACGATCAGCAACAACGAAACTCTTTCCACGAGGTACTCTGTGTGATAGTAGTACTCTGAGTCTTCGAAATACTATTTTTTTTTTCTTTTACAGCCAGTACAGCAGCAGCAACAACAACAAGCTCAACAACAACAGCAAACAAGACAAAGAGCTCAAGACACGCTTCAAGATTTAGCTGTTCGCAACCAAGGTGGCTCAAGAGGTGCTTCTCCAGCTCCTACGCTTTCAGGAGCTTCTTGTTCGGAAAGAATTCTTGTTTCAAAAGGATCGCTTTCGCCTGTGACCAAGTTGGACGGCAGTTCACCCATTCGCGAACCGGAAAACTTGCCGATTCCCAGAACCGGTAGCAGTACAGGTTGTAGTAGTGGCAGTGATAGCAGTGACAGAGGCAAAAGAAGCAGCCCGCCGGTGATTCACTGGGAACCGGACACGTTGCTTACGTCTCGTCATAAGAAAACCGATCAGCCTATTTCCTCTTACGCCGATCCTTCTGATCCTCTAGCAGCGGCGGCAGCAGCGATAAGAGCTCATCCGTTGCTCATGACACCACAAGGTCTAGCTCTTCAACAGCACGTCCAGCAGTTGCTGCGCGATCAACTAATTCACCCACAGGTATGCAAACAAATCCAACAGTCGGAGTCACTAGAACCTAGAGTCACTAAAAATACAATTGTTATTAATCTTGATAATCACGTTTGATAACGATTGGTGTTGCTATGTAGTGTAAACTTTTACCAATAGAGTGGGGTAGAGGGGGGAAAAGTAATGTTTTGATTTAACGAAGCAGGCTTAGCAAACAACTTAACATGAATGTTTAATTGTTTACTTTGTATTATATACCGTGTAAATTCCAAATGCAAGTTACAAGCAATTTTTGAAATTTGACTGCTTGTATTTTCACTTTTGCAATTTGCACAGAAGAGAGCCATGTTATTTTCCTGGCCATTGACCGACATTTGAATTGTTCACTATGTCAAAACAGAAGACATTTTACGAAAACAAGTTTTTTTCATACTTCAATGGTTATTCCTCTCAATTACTCTACGTTCAGGTAAATACCACAAAGTTTTATTTGTAAACATTTTATTCAAAACTGAACAATTGTCTTTTATGTCGGGGCTGTTAAATTTGTCCTACAGTCTGTGCATGAATCTAATGCAGTGCTGAATGTTCGACAATATTCTTTCAGGCCCATCCTGTAATCCAATACTTCACAGCCACATCCTTCGTATACACTGAATTCCTAATCTCTCATCCAAAATAAGACTAGTTCGATGATTCCCTGGCAGTTTGATTCAGATAGTAGCACTATGCAGCAGTCATCTCCACAAAATCACTCATCTCATTGATGGTCATCACCATCATGGATCTCATCACCATCATCGACGGAACCATTCCTTTCGACCACTTGGGTTCGGCTCATGTGGAGAAAGTACGCAAGTACTCCCATCTTGGCAACACGCTTCCTTTTGTCGTCGGCTCCCTCAGGTCGTGGCTACCGACTAACGACCATATTTCGGTAAACCTGGTCATCACTCACAGCTCCTGGAACTCTGTCAGGCGCGACACCCACTTGCTCGCCATACGTGAGTCTCTCACCATCGCTAGGCAGCAGATCCGCTGCAAAAAAGACATCACCAGTATACCTGCCAGCCCTCCCCTCTTTTATGGATAATATCCCTGCCTCACAGTAACACGCTTCGCCTTGCCAAAGAACGCACTCGAACCTGTTTTCTAAATTCTTTTGTCGCTTTTAATGTACTTGTAGTCAGTAAATGTATTTTTGTTTTTATCATTCTACTGAAGTTTTATAATGCATAACGTATATGTCGTTACTCCAACTCTGGAGAGCCCCACCCCTTAATAAATTTATGGTTTCCAACAAATCTTGTCTATTATTAAAATTTAAAAAAAAATGTCGAACACAATTTTAAAGGTCTTCAAAACCAATTTTTTATCTTATTTTCTTATAGTGTATGCAATTTGATAAGGAGTTTCCAATATCAATTTATGGGAGATTCCAATCATCCAATATCATTCCAATATCAAAAGGATAAATATAAATAAAATTACAATAAACATAATCTAGCTAAGTTCGTGAAAAAGCACAGAATCAAATTCAAAGCAATTCAAGACTGTAATTTAAAACTGTTTTTCATGCAATTTATAAATTTTATTGTTATTTTTTTAACATAAAATCGTGAAATGTAAAAATGTTTAAATTCTCAAAGGTAGGCCTATAAATGTTCATTCTTTATCTTTCAACTAATAGAAAAATTTCAATCTCTTCTACTATAATCCACAGAAGCGCCAAAGAACGTCAACAATTCTTATTATAAAAATTCAAAATTTTTCCTTTTCAGGCAGCCATAGACATCCAATGCACGGTTTCTTTTGTTCCGAATTATTGGTGGTCCAAGTGAATATATTCATAGAATGTTGTTCAGTTTGTAGTAAAAAACCTCGTCCAAGTAAAGACATTCATTGGATATACTCGTTTTGACTAAGCATAAAGGGGATCTTATTAAACGGTCAATAGGATGTCCGCAGCTGACTGAAAACGCACAGACCTAGTTTGGAAGGTTGGACGTTTCATGGACGTTATATGGATGAGGCGTGCTAGTAGTTTTTTTTTCCTTTTCCTAATGATTTGGATTTCACGCACAAAAAAATACATTATGGCGTATACTATACCTCTTGAAATTATTGTTGCATTTCAATAATTTAATTTCAATCTGCGTTAGTAGATTACCCATGTTGGGTAAAAAATTTAGTTTTTTTTTTTTATAATGGGAACCTACATACAGAGTTATAGATGATAGTATAACCACTGCCTGTTAATTTCTCCTCTCGGCAATTTTTCATAAAGTTGTCTCCAATATCGCGAATCGAAAGTGAGAAAATGTGCTTAAGTATTGATATCTTAGACCTTAGTTGCAGCGCCAACAGCGGCCATCTACAAAAATTGCGTTAATTTTTTTTATTCGTTCTCCGGGCGCCATTTTTTTCTCCTCACGTTTTACTGGTTTCCGATGCCTTATTTCGCTCACGTTTTAAAAATTTCGAAAAAATGATCTAAGTGTTTGAAATGTCCACAAAAAAGTGTATTGTTCGTCAGTGTCGTGTTATCCAGGAAAAGTCCAGTGATAAAGAAAATGGAATTACTTTGTTTGGTGTACCCAAAAATTTTGTAGAGAAATGGAAAGATGCCATCCCATATTTGAATAAATCGTCTCATGTTTGCTCATGTCATCTTGATGAGTCAGATATTGAGAAGGGAAAGGAGATTTTAAATGTTTTTTACCCATTTTCAAGATGGCAACTAAAGCCTGGTTCATTTCCCAAGCGAATGTTACTTGACAGTGATTATCCCCCAGAATTAATAAGGAAACGAGCAGGAGAAAGTGATCAAACCGCAAAAAAGTTTGTTAAAAAAAAAGAAAAGTGTTGACAGTCTTAGTACCAAATCCTCGTAAACAAAGTAATATTGCAAGGTCCTGTCACCAAACGTTTGGTAATCAAAACAAATATCAACAAACAGGTTTGAGTTATAATTATACTTGTATCAAAACTATGTAATCATTAATTTTTCCCTTATTAGAAACAAATAAAGTTGCAAAAACAATGTAAGAAAAAGAACGACAATTCCATTGGAATGAACTCAACATCTAGACTAGTTTTCACTAGTCAAGAAAATATTTATTCTTCTGTGCAATTACCTGATCGAAATCCAGTTGTGGTTCCAAAAACCTTTCCATCTCTTGTTCAGGTATAAGCGTACAACAATTTTGATTTAATGCTTAAAGATAATCTAATCTTGATTAGGGGAGACCGGGGCTATATGGGACAAAATCTGGAAAACATTTTCTAGTTGGATTTTGAAATACAAAATGTAACGGATTTTAACTTTTTTTGTACCAATATAATAGTAAACTATCTCCCCTCTCAAAATCTTTTTTCAGAATTCCTTTATTTAAACCCTGTAATTAACTACAATTATTTAAATGGCTAGGTCTTTTTTTGCCGTACTGGAAAGAGGGCCGGGGTTAATTGGGACGCTTCAATTTATTTTTGTTTGGCTGTAAATAAAGTAATATATATAAAAACTGAGATAGCCATTATATAGGAAATTTAATTTCCTATTCATTGGTGTGCATATTTCATGTAAAAATACAAGAAAAAGTGTAGAAATTTGTGTTAAACAAAAAAATTCTTCAAAAAATTAAATTTTTGGTGGGGGAGGAACTTATTTCGACATAAAGGAGGGGCTAGTAATAAATCGATTGCCAATAAATATATATTGATAGTTTACAAATCGATAATTTTTATTGCTTTTTGTCGTTTTAGTCTGTCACATGTTTCTCGTGAATAATTGTCAATTAAATCATAAAGTTTAATTGTTTGGTAACGTGTAATTGAATTGGATAACCAATAACCCATGCAGGTACGTATTTTTTAATTGTTATTATTCCTCCATTATAGTAGGCTATGTAGTTAGCCTAACTGCTGTTGATTGCATATTTGTTTTGTCACAGCGTTTCAGTGAATTATAAATTCTTTATTCATCTCATAATCTGTTATTGTTCGTACATTAGGTGCTTGGATTCAAGTCTGGACACTTAAACATCTGTTATGTTCACTGTGCACTCTGACTGCTACATTTGTAATTGAAGGAAAATCTTGTGATGGTAAACCAGATTAAAATATACGTAACTTTCTGTTATATATTATAAACAACTTTTCTCATTTAAACTACAGATGGTTCGCAACTATATTAGAAAAACTACTGGATGCACTACAGAAGATGAAACAAAAGTTGTGTTACAGAGAATAAGAGCAAGTGGAATCAGTTTTCGAAAAGCAGCTGTGACAGGTCTTTCGAAGTCAACTCTTCATCAATTACATCACAAGATTAAAGAAATTGACCAAAGTTCGTATACACTGAAAAGAAAATGGTATCATCTTCAAACGTTCACACCAGAACAAGAAAAGGAACTTGCGCTATATCTCATCGTTGCTCAAAAGCTAAATCATGGCCTTTCACCACGAAAAAACTAGGAAATTGGCATTTATTTATGGCAAAGCAAACGCAATCAAAATGCCTATTGTAGCGGGGATATCCCTGATACCCCGCTGGCATTACGACGACCCCCGTTTCCCCCTGCTAGATGTCACGACTGGTGACAACCCCTTCTTCTTCCCGCCACCCTCTCTTTTTGGCTCTCTCTGGTTTTAGGCTGTGAAGCTGAACGCACTTGTCCGCTCTCGGCTGATTGTGTCTTGTTGTGTGTAATACGGTAGCCGCGCTAGGCTCCGTCGTGTAAGGTATGATAATTAATTACATGTGATTGTCTCTTGTATTTTTTGTGTCTCGTTTTGGGAGAAAGTCTTGGGTTGTGGTCAGAAAGGGTTAACTTGTGGGCACTATCCCGCAACAATTGGTGTCAGAAGAGGGATATAGGCCTTAGAAAAATTCACTTTCGTGAAACTGCTTGAGGAACTTTAGCCCAGAATTAATTATATTTTGTTCTTTGTCGAAATCACGAAAAATTCTTTTCCCGCTCACCCCTTGTCATTTCATTTTTTTCGGGTGACTTTTTTTTTTTTGGGTTGCCGTTGGCTATAGCGTGGTCTTATATAAAATTTTTTTTCTTTTTTTGGGTTGCCGTTGGCTATAGCGTGGTCTTATGTAATTTCTTTTGTTGCCAAGGCGATAGCGCGGGTGTCCAGACTCTTAAGGAATTCTTGTGTGTGTTATTTATGCCGCCTAAACGGGTTGCTGTAGTTCCCCCGGTAGATTATCACATTAGGACGAGAAGTGCATCGAGAAATCTTGCCCTAGCAGTCGATACCCCTCGAGTAGTTGCATTGATCCCCGATAGCGATTCAGAAGGCGAGGAGAGGCCATCACGCCGATTAAGTTTTGATATCTCGCCTGATAGAGAGGAACTGGAACAAGTAGACGTAGCATTGAACATGGATCCCGATCTAGTCCAAGCCCTCACAAATTTTGCAAATGGCGCTGCGCAGGATAGAGCACAGTATCAGGGACGTCACGATGCGTTAATGAATATTCTTGGTGCCCAGCAACAGGAAACTGCAGCGTTGCGCGCACTGGTAACTGCTCAGCAGCATCAAGCAGGTGCAGCGCTTGCCCATATCAACAATGCAGTGGTGGAGTCAATTCCCTTGTTTGAAGGTAAAATAGGAGAGTCCGGTAGACATTGGATCCGTATGCTTAATCAGGTTGGCGATGGGGAAGGGTGGACGAACGCACAGAGACGACAAGTTGCCGTTAGACGTCTAGGAGGAATTGCCCTTCAGTGGCATCTGCAGTCAGGAGCCAATAATCCGAATTGGAATAACTGGTCCACTGCGTTGGGAACTAATTTTACGCAGCGTTTATCCCCATCGGATTGGTATAAAATGGTTGAGGAACGGGTCCAGAAAGCCGGAGAGCCAGGGATTGCGTATGCAGTAGAAAAATGTCGTTTGCTCGATCTCTCCCCCCATGCATTGACGAATGCACAGAAGGTTTCGTATCTGATAGGAGGGCTGGCGAACTGGCAGCACGTGGCGGCCATGATGAATGACACACCAGCAGACATCGACGAGTTCATGACGAGGTTAAGAAACCTTGAGACATTATTCGCTACATCACGGCCAAATGTGTCCCCCGTTCCCCCAAGTAATCCGTTTTTTCAGCCGTCTACGTTGCCAACACACCCACCACCGGCTCCGACACCGCTTCCTCCAGCAGCACCACACGTTGATGTCGGATCGGCACTGCTGGCAATGGGAAACCAGATCGCTGGATTGACGGAACGACTGAATGGATTAACGCTGGGAGGAGGCCAGCGCCAAATGCAGCACCAGCCGGATAATCGTGGCTGCTTTCAGTGTGGAGCGATCGGACACATCAGGAGAAATTGTCCTCGTGGTGCGGGAAACGCCCTGGTCCCGTCGGCTGGCCCAGACCGGCGCTGACGGGAAAACACATTGACGAATCGTCTCGACCAACTCAGCTGCCTGTCGTCCGCGTTTACGTCCAAGGAGTTGGTGAGACAGATGCTCTGCTGGACACAGGATCCAGCATAACAAGAGTAAGGTTACCAGTAGTAAGGCGAATTGTTAAGAATAAAGGTAGTAATATTTTTCCAGGGATAAGGGGAATAGATAATAAGGTGGTTAAAGTAGTAGATGAAATTCCGTTACAAATTTGTTTTAAAGACGCTAACGTCTTCCTTGAAAAGTAGCAGTTGTTGAAATGGCCCCTTTTCCTTTGATTTTGGGTGCAGATTGGCTAGGAAAAGCCAATATAAGTTTAGTCTGTAAGGATAATCAAATTGTTCCAGTGTTTATAAAAGATGTAGGAAAAGAAGCGGCTATTCCGGATGAAGAAAAAGGACCATTGCCGTCAGAAGAATTCTTTCAGGATTTGGCTAAAGATTTGCCAGTGATGCGACGGAAAGGATCCGTTAAGTTTAGTATAAAGAAAGCCGTTGAAGTTCCTGGCGAATCGCTTCGTATGTTAGAAGGATCAGTACCAATTAATTTCACCGGAACGGGAATCGTGCGGTTTGGATTTTCGGCAGAGCCCTCAAAAACCTGGGTGGTGCCTTCCGCTTTAGTCTCGTTCAAGAACGGGAAGGCCAAAGTCCCATTGTTGAATTTGGAATCAAAGCCGGTAATGATAAGGAGGAGAAATTGTGTAATTTTTATTGATTTTGATTTAGATGTACAAATCGCCGTCGTTCCAACGGAGCAGAAGGAGGATAAGACTTCAAAAGGAAGAGTTAAAAGGCCAGTGCGAATGAGCTGTGCTGCGGTTAGAGGATTTATACGAGCAGCCATTCGTGGGGACGTCAATACGGGACCTAATCTGTCGGTGACTGAGAGAGAGAGAGTTTTCGAATTGCTGGATCAGCATCGTCGCTGTCTTCCTTCTGAAGTGAACCAACTGGGCAGAGCGACGAAGATCCAGCACAACATCGATACCGGTAACTCTTGCCCAATTACTAGTCGCGCGTATAGAGTTTCACAGTTCGAAAGGAAGCTAATAGCGGAGAAGGTGAGCGAGATGCTAAAGAACGGGGTAATTCAGCTATCCAATAGCCCGTGGTCATCACCTGTAGTTCTTGTAAAAAAGAAATCCGGCGAGTATAGATTCTGTGTTGATTATAGGAGACTAAATGCTGTTTCTAAACGAGACGTTTATCCGCTGCCACGGATAGATGATGTTTTTGATAGACTAGCGGGCGCAAACTATTTTTCAACTCTAGATCTTGCTAATGGGTATTGGCAGGTACCAGTCGCGGAGAGGGACCGCCAGAAAACTGCGTTTGTAACGCCCGATGGCTTATTTGAATTTAAAAGAATGCCGTTTGGCTTGGCAAATGCGCCGGCCACATTTCAGAGGTTAATGGATCAGGTGTTGAACAGGCTCAAATGGACGGCATGCCTTGTCTATTTAGATGACATTCTTGTTTTTGGTAAAACCTTTGAAGAACATCAGAGTAGGTTAAATTTGGTTTTGACGGTCCTGGGCGAGGCCAACTTAATCCTTAATATGAGAAAGTGTCTTTTTGCAGCAGACGAAGTTAATCATTTAGGTCACATCGTCAAAGCAGAGGGAATAAGACCGGATCCGGAGAAGGTAAATGCCTTGGAGAGGATGGAAGTAAATTCGGTGAAGTCACTGAGGGCATTCCTGGGCTTGGCATCATACTATCGGAAATTTATTCCGGAATTTTCCCACCTGACCGCTCCGCTCGTGACTCTGCTGAAAAAGAACGCAAAGTGGTGTTGGGAAGAGAAGCAGAAGAAGGCCGTCCGTGCCCTTGTCCGTCTACTGTCGGCAGAACCAGTGTTGGCGCATTTCGACGAAAATCTTCCAACAGAGATTCATACGGATGCAAGTCGTTACGGATTAGGGGCAGTCCTGGCTCAAAAGGTGGAAGGAGAGGTAAAACCGGTTGCTTTTATTAGTAGAGCGTTGTCTGACGCTGAATCCAGGTATCATTCTAATGAGCTGGAATGTTTGGCCTTGGTATGGTCATTGAAAAAATTCCGGTGTTATGTGTATGGACGGCCTTTCACCGTCCGTACAGACAACTCGGCAGTGAAATGGTTATGTGACAAGAAAGAGTTGTCGGGTAAATTTTCAAGGTGGATTTTGAGCATTCAAGAATATGATTTTAAAATTGAGCATGTTAAAGGAAAGAACAATGTAGTCGCTGATGCTCTCTCGAGGAATCCGGGCGGAGATGAGGAATGCCGGACATCCTCGACAGAACATCGCGTGAGCTGTGTATTAAAATCTGATGGATACACAGCCAAAGAACTTGCATTTTTGCAGCAGGTGGACAGAGAATTGCGACCAATTACTAATAGAATCCTGACTAACAAAAAAGACCCTGATTTTGCTTTAAGAAAAGGGGTTGTGTACAAAAAGAGTAAGAGTAATGTGGGTAGGAAATTGCTTTTGTTGGTACCCTCAATTTTACGTAGAGATTTAATAAGTAAATGTCATGACGAGCCGCAAGCTAATCATTTTGGGGTAGAAAAAACTTTGGCTCGAGTAGTAGAGAATTATTGGTGGCCACGGATGGAGTCGAGTGTACGCGCATATGTGTTGTCATGTATCCATTGTCAATTCCACAATGTTCCCCCTGGAGCCCCTGTTGGGTTTTTACAGCCCATCCCCCCACCTACTAGACCATTCGAGACCATCGGAATTGATCACCAAGGCCCGTTGCTGGAGACTCCATCTGGGAACCGCCACATCTTATTCGTCATCGATTATCTCACCAAATGGGTGGAGGCGGTTGCTGTGCCCAGTACAGCCACCTGTTACGTAATAAAGCTGCTCAAGGAGATCATCAATCGACATGGAGTACCGAGCAGAATGATTTCGGATCCGGGTTCGGCATTTAAGAGCCGCGAGTTAGCCACGGAGCTGGATAAATGGAAGATCCGCCACGTCATCGCCACCGCAGAGCATCCCCAAACGAACGGATTGGTGGAGAGGTTGAACCGAACAGCCGCAAGAGCCATTGCTGGATTTATTGCCCCTCACCATCGGGACTGGGACGAGCGGTTGTCTGATGCTGTATCCGCCATTAACTCTGCTAAACAGTCAACGACGAAACATTCACCGTTCCAGCTTGTCTATGGACGACTTCCCAATAGACCGGATAACAATCTGTTCGAGTGGCCAGAAGATGCACCAGTGTCGAGAAAAAAGTTCATCAAGCGTGTGGAACAACTGAGAAAGGCGGCCAGACTCAATATTATCCGCCGTCAAGATAAGACAAAATTGCTGTGCGATGCTCGCAGAAAAGCATCGAAGCCGTATCATCAAGGTGACCTTGTGTTGGTGCGTCGGATGTTGAAGAAAAAAGGATTTACAAAGAAGTTTTTGCCAAAATACATCGGCCCGTTCCAGGTAGTCAAGAAAGTGGCGGAAACTACTTATCTAGTGGAAGAGCTGCCATCTAGAAGAAAGAGGAAAGAGGTTCGGAGATTTAACGCTCATGTTGTGCAATTAAAACCATTTCGAGCGAGGAGTGACGAGTGGCATGTGAGCGAACTCGACGAACCAACCGAAGGTGAAAACGACAATGAAAGTGGACGTGAAACTGAAGTTCCTGTTGATCCGGTCGCGGAAGAAATTCCGGCCCAGCAGGTGCCTGTCCTTGAATTTCCAAGTCGACCGCCAGTGAGAACAAGAAGCGGAAGAATTTCCCGTCTTCCCACCATCCTCGAAAATTTTGTGTTGACTTAATAGTGTGGATTTTGTTTCCATTTTGTTTGTTTTTTTTTTGGTTTTTTGTGTCTCTACTTGACTATTTTGTTCTGTTAAATAGCGCTTTGCTCCAACCGTCCATAGTTTCCCCCGTCCGTGAGCCATTTTTTTTTTTTTTATTTTGAATATCCCACCCAAAAGTAGGAATTGAATTCATAAGAAGGGAGGGATAAAGCTTTATGGTTGTATTGAATGGGTTGGTTATAGCGCAGGTTCAAGTTTAGTCTAACAGATAAATTTGTGTCAAGATTCTGTATTTAGTGTGTGTTATGAGTGTTCAGTGCCTTTGGTACGGGTGGAATGTTATGGTGTTATTGTTGATGTGTACTATGTGTATCGTGAAAAGTCACAGGCCAGGAAAGGCCGAATGTAGCGGGGATATCCCTGATACCCCGCTGGCATTACGACGACCCCCGTTTCCCCCTGCTAGATGTCACGACTGGTGACAACCCCTTCTTCTTCCCGCCACCCTCTCTTTTTGGCTCTCTCTGGTTTTAGGCTGTGAAGCTGAACGCACTTGTCCGCTCTCGGCTGATTGTGTCTTGTTGTGTGTAATACGGTAGCCGCGCTAGGCTCCGTCGTGTAAGGTATGATAATTAATTACATGTGATTGTCTCTTGTATTTTTTGTGTCTCGTTTTGGGAGAAAGTCTTGGGTTGTGGTCAGAAAGGGTTAACTTGTGGGCACTATCCCGCAACACTATGCAGTGGCATACGCACGAATCAGCTGGAGCAGATTGGTTTACTGGTTTCCTGAAGCGGAATAAAAAACCTTTCAATTCGTAATCCAGAGAGGACTAGCCAAGCAAGAGCAGCAGCAGTAAACCATCCTGTGATCGACAAATTCTATGACACATATTTAGAGTTGTTGACAAAGCACAAATTTCCACCTTGGGGTATATTTAATACTGACGAAACAAACGACCCGACAGTGTTGGACTCAACTACAGTAGTTGCTGAAAAAGGAAGTAGACAGGTGTGTATTGGGTGATAAACTATAACAGATACTTTTTCTTGCTGTCAGTTAACTTCTTATTATCCAATGTTATTTTAGGTGTCTACCACTTCATCTCAAGAACAAGGCACTAATGTGACTATGCTTGCCTTCGTAAACGCCGCTGGTCAAGCCATCCCTGGAACATTTATTTATCCGGTTAAGAACGTCAACTTGAACAAAATGGTTAATCTTCCCGACGGGTTCATACCACTAGCAACGAAGAGTGGCTGGATGACAGCCGACTTATTCTTGATTTCTTTAAAACACTTTGTTAGTCAAATCACTTGTTCTCCGGAGAAGCCGATTCTTTTAATCTTTGATAATCACATAAGCCACATCAGTTGGCCAGTTGTCAAGTACTGCAAAGAGGTTGGAATCGTACTTTTCACGTTGCCACCGCACACCTCTCACGTCACACAGCCACTCGACAGGGGTTTATTTGGCCCTATGAAAGGTGACTTAAAACACGCACACAGTGATTGGATGAGGCTCCATCCGGGAAAGAGAATTTCCATTTACGACGTACCTGGCTTAACAAAAGGTCCCTACGAGCGTCGTTTTACCGTTGAAAACATAAAGGCTGCATTTGCTGCATGTGGCATTCACCCTTTCAACAGATTCGCAATCCCAGAATATTTTTTTGCCCCTGCACAAGTCACCGATTTGGCTACTGGTAAACTACAATTACATCTAATTAAACTTGTTTCTCTGTTAATTGATTTTCATTTATACATTCTTAGTTCCTCCACCTGTTGAACCAGCAGCAACAGCCACACAACAAACTGTTCCACAGACCACAAGTATTGAACAAGACGAATTAATTCCAGAAACAGTTGTCCGTCTTGAGAATGCAAGTTCAGGTACATATTAAATAAATGTATGTATGTTATGGCAACAACAGTAATGTGTGTTTCATTATGTTAAGGAAATATTGAAATGAACATTACATTTCAACCATCAATTTCATCCTCTCAAGGAAATGTAGTGTCTCGATATTTGTTGACCTATCATTCTACTGGCACTGCAACTCTAGTTCCAATAATCGGACCAAGTGCTACTGAAACCCCACCTAATATTGCAACAATCAATGAAGCCCCTGAGATATCTCAAACATCTGCAGACGTTCCGATTTCTTCAAGCGAAATATCTTTACAATCAGGTGTGGAACCCTTCGTTAGCCAGACTCAATTTACTCCTGTTGCACTGCGTCGTATTGCAGCACCTCGGACACATGTATCCCCAGATGAAGTTCTACCTCATCCACGAGTCGATCAGACTGGACCAAGGAACCCTAGAGCAAAGAACAGAGGGTCATCAAGAGTGTTGACTGATGAAAATGAACTTCAACTTCTCAAGGAAACTCATGATGCTAAAGTCGCAAAAGAACAGAAACAGATGTTGAATGAGTCAAACAAAAAGAATGTGCTAAAAGAAAACAAACGTTTGTTGAAGGAAAACAGCAAGCTGCAGAAGACAGCGGAAGGAAAGTGCATTGAAGTTAAAAGGAAGTCGAATAGATCGGTAACAATATGATAAAATAAGACATTTAATTTCGTTTGCGTAAAACACATCCATTTTAATTTAGGTACGTAAATCAAACAAAGAAAATGATCCTTGTCCTGTAACAGCCATTGCATCAAACGTACAAAGGAACCAAAATGTAAGATGATTTTTCAGTATCGTTTTGTCATAAAGAAAATACTTATTAAACCAATACTTTTCAACTGTAGGTGCAAGATAACGACGTTCACAGCTCTTCTGATGATGTGGCTTATATTCCTCCCCGCACTCTTGATTACCCTAATCTTCAACTACAGCGGAAACGTCGCGAAGTGAAAAAACCAATTAGGTATAGCACTGGTTCATAATGGAAACTACGTGGAGATGGAGCTGAAGATTCGTGTTGAACTTCTTATCTTTAATTTAAAATCACCTTGTAATCGAGAATCAATAAAGTCTAGTGATGATGTGAAATGTATCAATGTGTATGATAACAAGACATTAATTTGTATGATATCAAAATACAGTCAATACAGAATATATCAAGATTCAAGACATCATACATCAATTCAGTCAATACATCATACATCAATACAGTATTTCAATTATGCCAGGTTCTTAATCAACATATGTTAAACCATCCGATACAATGTTGTTGAGCTTTGATGGAATCTCTTCAAGTTGTTTCTTTAAGAATACATCGCTGCAGACCTTTTGCCACATAACTGAGACTTCCCTCCATAAGGTGTTGGAATTGTTAGCTTTGACATTTCCTGCTGTTAATCCAGCCATTATCTGCAACCAAACTGCTTCAAGAGGCATGACGTCTCCAAAATACTTTGGCCATGCAAGGACAGAAATATTGTGATGTTGAGATAAAAACTCAACTACAGCTTTGCTTCGATGAACAGGATACCTGATCAGAAAATTAATTATAAGTTAATGCGAGTGTTATGTAGCTAGTACATTAGGCCTAAAGAGAAATCAAAATTATACCAGTCATGTACAAGTCCGATGCTGGTTAATGGAATGTTTGTAGACAACGGTAGAACATATTGTTGTAGGATGTCCTTGTACTTTGAAGAATCAAACTTCCCATTAAGCCATTGGAGTTGATGATGAAATGGAACCCCAAACCATAACTTTGGTACTGGATTCCCTTTCAGAGCCAAAGTCCAACGAAATTGTCCCTTTAGCGTCATATCTGTAAATGCGTTACAAAAAAAAATAGTTGCAGGACAATTTATCAAATAATATACTGAAAATAACAAGTACTTACGTAAAATTTTGTGTATCAGAATACACGACAGAGTTCAAGTATTGATCAATATTACTCAGACACTTTTGGGCTCCACTTATTCGATGACCTCTCATTTCTGTTGTTATTGGCGGTCTATACATTGTATTAAAACAATAAGTTTTAGTGAATTTGCCTAGTATTTTTACTTAAAACTTGAGTGTAACTTTTGTGACACGACTATACGTCGTCTACTTCTAATACTTCTTTCTACTACTTCTAATGCGTCGTCTACTGATAATCGATTTTTAAGCACATCAGAAGTGCAATCGCCGTAGGCTGTGCTAGGCTCCGCCCTTTTGGGCTGGCCTGAACATGTCCCAAATATCCCCAATTGAAATGTCCCATTTTGCCCCGCGTGACTTTCCGCATATTTTTAATTATTACAACCTAACTATAATAGCTACACAAATTCACTTTACACCAAAAAAAAGTAGAATGAATTCCACATCGAGTGGCCGATCTCGTTTTTCAATTAAGTTCATGAAAAATGCAATTATTTTAGTTTAAACATTTTCCGTGATTCCCCTCCCAAAAAAAAAATATAGATTTTTACTTATAACTAAAAAAGTACTCAGGAGATTTCAATGAAATTTTTTGTCAATATCCGTTGTATTAATACCCATGTATAGTACAAAAATTATTTAAAAAAAATTAAGGGAACATGCAGAAAACTGCAATGTCCCATCCAGCCCCTGTCCCATATAGCCCCGGTCTCCCCTACACCTTTCATATTTATCTTCTGTATCAGGTACAAGAACAACTCAAGTTCCGTGACAAACCAAATGTTCTTGAAGATACACTTTACCTTCCTTTTCAATCTCATATTACATTTTTTGTCCAAACTATCTATAAAACTATCTATTAAACTAAAATTACTATCAAACTATCTATTCTATATCTTTAAGTCCAAACTAACTTTAAAATAGCCCAAAAATTCTTAATGAAAGGAAAGTTGATTTTTTTTATATTAAAATTGTCTGTATCACATCTGGAAATGTATTACAATACAATACAAATTAAAAAAAATAACAAACTTTTCTATTGCCTTACACTTAATTTGCAGTTTTTTTATGATGGCTTAAACATTGTGTTGTTTACTTTGTATTATTTCTGACTTTTCCTAAGCTTTTCCTTGTGCAGACGACAAAGCCAGGTTTTTCTGAGAACATTTGGACTTAGAAGAAAACAAGGAAAAACTGCGTTTCCCAACACACCCGCTGTGGCTCTGCAACTAAGGTCCGGAACACTTCCAGGCGAAAAAGGCAATGGAAGGCCTTTCCATATAAATAGTTATACCATCATCTATAACTCTGCTACATAAAACCACGATGTCCAACCTAAACCCCGTCCCAAATAGCACGGTTTGTTGTATTATTCGTTCTTTCTAATTTTTTTCATATAAAGTTTGCGGCCATTCCAAATTTTTCTTATGCTGTCTCTCTTTCCCACAGCCATTTCAAATGAAAGATATTGATTACTAATAGGCCATTAGTGTGAGTCAAGATGCCAGCACTAAGAAGCCACTCTGGCTTCATTTTAATGGCTTCTACAGAATCAAGCTTCTTGAGTATGAACCAGCTCTGGTAAAGAAATATGAAATAACATAGATACTGATCATTATCTATCTCATCCACTCTTAAAAAATTTCCTAGTGGAGTAAGAATTCAAATTTTTTATGATGATCTGAAAGTAGTAAACCCATGTGGTTCCAAATTAAAGATACACCAAAAGGCAATGTTTTGCTTTTCAAACTTAAACCTGCCACCTTGTTTTTTTTTGCCACTACGATAACATATACACCGTATCACTATTTGTAAGACTATGAATGTTGTTGAGGATAACTTTGGATTCATTATGCGCAAGTTATGTTGGAGTACTATGAGTTGGAGTCTGCTAAAGGATGCTATTGGGAGTAGGTGGTTTAGAGAATTTCCGCATTAGAGGAAATATAGTGTCTGTCTGTGCGGATACGAAAAGAGCTCATGAAATGGGGGGTTCACGAGTCCTTCTGCAGAAAAATGTTGCCACCTTTGTTCAATTAAACGACCTGACCTTAATTTTATAAGTAGAATAGATGACCTTGTATTGAGATATTGTAATGACTACAATGAAGCTGCTGTTGCGGCAAAAAGAGATATAAATGAAATTTCAAAAACGGAAAACAAGTACTAGAGTATACTCAATGAAAGTAGATTTTCTATTTTATTGAATTTGAATTTATTAATTGTGGAGGGGTTGTCCCATTTTCTATTACCAATGTTAATAGAACGTCTATGCAAAAACTTTTGTCTTCTAAACTACCTAACTGTTAATCGGTGACAAATTCCTGAAGGAAACATTCAATTGCAATCATCTTAACTCTAAGACACATTATGGCAATTGCCCAACACACCCGCACCCCCCCCCCCCCCCCCCCGTTTATAACGATCGAATACACAGTCATTTTGGAAATGCTGGTTTTACGGTATTTCGAACATTTTCGTTTAGCGTTCCCTGATGTCCAAAGAAAAAACAAGATGCATCATATGGTGCACTATATGCCGAAATCATTAGATCCCAAGATCCACCAATGAGATATTGGTGTATGAAGTTCGAAGTGTATGATAACATTGCTAAAAGGTTAGCTCAAGTGAAAATAAATTTTCAAAAACATCACTTTATCCGTTTTGCAGATTTTTTCTTGCAATTCGATCGTAGACTATCAAAGATATCTTTTATACCAAAAAAGTAAAATTGGGCCATGGAAAATACAACTGTTTAGTGGCCTAATTCATTTTTCTTTAGACGAAACAATTTTGAAACCTTGTAATTTTGTAAAAATTGCGACTTATGTCAAAGTAATAGGATTATTAGTTGAAAGTAAAAGTAAAATTATTGCATTTTTACTTCCTGAATTTTCAACCGTGGAAAAATTATTTCCTTCTGAGTCAAACATTCTTAGTGTTAGAAAGTTTAACGCCATACGTGATCATTTCCATTCCTTTGAAGTTGAACTGACAACTAATTGCAGCATCACTTCATTATGACGTATCGCTGAATTTGAACTACAATGGGTTGTAAGAAACTTCGATCAAAATTCTAATTTGTTATTTATCTCTCTTTGCCACATAGTTTAGATCGTAAACACATCATAAACAAAAAACAGTTTTCAAATTCTAAAATGGTTTTGTTATTGTATTAGATTTTATAAATTTTAAAAGTTTCGTCAATCTAAAACATTATAGCTCCTGTATTAATCTTAATTTGTATATGTTGTTGTAATTTTGTATAGAAAATGACATTTTTGACGGAGATGTCTTTACCTCTCTCGATAACCGACATCTAGAACAACTTTAGATATCTCTTTAGAACAAATATTAAAATTACTTCGTTACATCACCAATATGTCCTCTGATACGCCAACAGAACCTGTTCCGTCCAATGCAACAATATTAGTGGAGAATCACCAATTAATATTTTGTGTGAAGCCATAGGCCGAATAGGAGAAGTCATTGTAGCCAATAGGTATCCGAGTACATCTGAAACCGGAGCTATATTTTACAGCTTAATTTAATTCTCAATGAGGTATCGGTACCGTATCCATCGTATCTGTTACCAGAAAAAGTATATGACTAGTTTACCAATACACCACCCTAAACTAGATGCCTTCTGGTCATACCTTCGGAGATCGGAGCATAAAATTTTTTAATAAATTTTCAATTAATCGTCATCCATGCCACCTAATGTCTAGTATGTTGACTCTTCCCTAGAATTTATTTTATTTTTTGTTCTATTCAAAACAAAAATGGGTCAGTTAGTTAATGTTTGAATTCAAACATACGTACATTTTCCAACTATGAAAAAATAATTGATTTTAAGAGGGGAAAGAATCGGCACTTGGTGCGGCGTCGAACAAAGATCCTTTAAGAGCGGAATATAGAAGCGCCTTTTACTTTGATGATGGGTTGCTTTGGGTCCGCGGTCATCATAAATCATAATCATAAACAATGTTAACCATTTTTCATTTTGGCTACCAATATTTTGTAACTGGGTCTTAGTTGCCAAGGGATTCAGTCAACCAGAACACGTACTGGTCTATGACAGCATGCCTAGGACTCCGTGGGATAACGCCCATGTCCTTAGTTGTATGTCTTCTCTCCTAAAAAACCCCGAAAAAGAAATGACTTACTTAGTCAAGACGTTTCAGCGGCAAGGCAATGAATTTGACTGTGGAGTCTTCGCAATTGCCTTTGCAACGAGTTTAGCAAATTGTGAAAATCCTGCGACAAGACTGTACGATCCAAAAACAACTGAGGAGTCACCTTGCGGAGTGCATGGCAGCAAAGAAATTGACGTTATTTCCATTTTCGATAATCCGCAAGACGAGTTCTCGTGAGATAGCTGAAAAGGTTGAGGTTTACTGCCGCAGAACGGAATACCAATTGCTTTCATCTACATCTGCATCCCTTGAAGATTGGAGTTTTTCGGCTGTAGGCGAGATATTCATAAGAATGAACATTACCCTCAGCGATAATTTCATATTATCCCCAGGATTGTTTTAAAATGTTATTTCCCTGTTAAATTCTAATGAAGACTTGTGCAGAAATATCGCAACAAAAGGTTAAAATTCCGCTTACTCACAAGTATCAAAATGATATCATCAATTTAACATAAAATTTAGCAAAGGCAATTGTTACTACATTTCCTAAAAACTATGGGTCTTGTTCGAGCTGGTATTCCGACGTCACAAGCCTATTACATCTACAACAGTGTCACCCCCAACGCACGCGTCGACCAACACCTGAAGCGCCTGCGACCTGCAGCTGTATCTGGCGGGGGGGGGGGGGGGGGGGGGGGGGGGGGTGAAGAAATATTCCGAATTAAAAATACTAGATTTATTTTATTGAAGACACTTAAATTTTCTTATGGCCTTTGCCATAAGAACGGAAAAAACTACAAAACGCATGCGTTGCCAGATTTTGAAAGTCGGATTTTCGCGATGTAAAAAAGCCCTATAGGAGACAAAACAAATCTGTCCCTACTTACTCTAGTCTCCTCTAATTCCCAATTAGATGGCCGGGAAGAAATCTACTCAATTTGCTTCTATTTGTTTCTATCTATTGTTTATGATGAATCATGTATGATCATTTTTTTGCGTTCCTGAATTCAATTTTACTTTCATTTGTTTTCGAAGTTTAAAAAAACAATCAACAAATAAGATCAACACAGTCAAGATACAATATTCTTTTCGTCAAGAAAAACTCAGACATCTCATTTAATAAATTTTTGCTTGTTAACATGTTGTTATTGCTCTCTTTTTAATGTTTCAATTCTTTTTATCCCATTGATTCTGTGTTTTTATATGTTTTAGGAGGAGTGTTAGAATTGTACAACATACAAACCAGCAGACGGCAGCACACGACATCTGGGAGACGTCCTGGTCTGCTAGTATAGCTCCCCCTCTTCTGCCTTATTTCTCTCACTTGTCTGCTGACACCACGCTATTCAGTCGTCTCTCTCTCAACTACTTGTAAAAGTAGTCTGATCTCTATTGCTAGCAAAGCAATCTCTCTTTTTTTTGTTTCTAATCCAATTACAAAACTGATTATTGGATGTTCTATTAACTGCTTTATCACCGAAGTTCTCTTTGAATTAATTGTATTTAAACAAATTATTTTTGTGTTTGCTCATTCTATTACTTTACACTTCGGCAATTCTTCTTTTGTTTTATCTTATCATTCCATTTAATAACTTTTCTGATTCTATAAAAATTTCAATAATATTATGAGGGTGTTAATTGGAAATTCTTAACAAGTCTAATTATGAAAACAGATTTATTACCATGAACACTGTCAGACTCAGATATAGCTTTAGTTGGACCAACGCAGTCTTATCACGGATGAAAATACCCACTAGAATACTAAGGGTCATACCTGTGCCTCTTTTCTAAAGTTGTTTCTGTTCTAAAGTTGTTCTATGTCAGCAGGTAAAAAGTAAAGCAACCCAACCTAACCTAACCTAACCTGCCCTAAGTAGAGCTAACTCCCCCCCCCCCCCCTAAGTAAAGTGAAGTAAACAATGGTCGGCCAAAATAGACTAACCCAGAAGAGAAAGATTTTTAAGATCAAGTTTGTTCTTTAAAGGTTAATGCCAGTTTCTTGTATTACAAGTTGTAACTGCTACAAAATTAAATCTATTGGAAAAAAAGGGTAAATTAAATAAAAACACCAATTTTAGTAATTATAGTATCAAACACCTACCAAACAAAGACTGGCCTGGCAGCCGCCCCAGTGGGCTCATCAGGATCGGACTCGAGGCTGGAATCAGAAAACGCCTTTTCGAGCTCAGCGATTTTGCAATCTTCCGACAAAGTTTCGTTTTCTTTCTCCTTCTTCTTCCTCTCATCTTCTTCTTTCTTCTTAAATTTGCATTGCTTGATCCGATCTTCACGAAATTTCATTTGCAAAAACTTAACTAACTCGCGAAACATCCGTTTTTCTTTCTTCTGTTTGTTAGCAAGCTTCTTTTTAGCTTTGCCGCGTTTGGCCATATTAAAATTCCCTTGATTTTAATAATGTTAATCTAAAATCAACTTTATTTGTAAAAATGTTGTAAAAATGTTATTTACCAAAAAGGTTTTAGCTTTTAAAACAATCTAAAAAAGTTGAGCACACCACGTGCTTTGCAGTCTTTCAAATGCACAATCCACTAACGGCCTAACGCAGTATAAAATTTGCCCATGGCTTACTAAATTATTAGGCCGAAATCAGAGATAAGGAGATGGCCAAGTTAATGGGAGAGCCAGCAGACGACGCAGCCCCCTTTTTTCACCCGACCAGAGCCCACCCGAAAACTCTCTCCCTACCACCCTTCGCGCTACGCTAGCGCCACTACCGACCACTGCCCGTAACATAGTCGGCAACGTCGGCAACCTAAACATGAACACAAAATGCGTCATTATAATAAAGTGATTTTGATTTTTTAACAACTGCAAGTGGATAATCTTGGTTTATTCATTCATGAACAAAGTATACTTATTTAACAAATTTCTCTTAGATGTTTCAGTTGACAAATTTTGGTTGAATACTTTCGTAAATGATAGGAATCTAAGTTTGAGATATCGTCATATCGAAAAACTATTAGTTTGACTAGCTCCTCAACACACACGGAAGAAATTTATTAAATGACTATACTTTGTTCATATCAAGCCGCAAGGGGCAGTATAAAGCCATGAAAAAATGGTCCTTTTAAAAAAGTCGAAAAACTAATTTTTCAAAAAGCTTTATTCATATTCCCACAATGAGAATCCAGAAGGAAATATGTTTCCGGATTTTATTGGCGGAGATATTAGCCGAATTCTGGACTCCGATTTTGCTCATTTTCCCTCCCAGAATATCAGCCATTTTTTCATGGCTTTATACTGCCTCTTACGGCTTTGAAGAAAAGCTAATAGTCCTCGGCCTTCACTTTAGACCTCAACTAGCAAGTGCGGCCTACGAAATCTAGTAATGTGCCCCACATAGTTCGCTGCCGAGGGGGGTTTATCATAATAGCTTTTCTTCAAAGCCGCAAGGGGCAGTATAAAGCCATGAAAAAATGGTCCTTTTAAAAAAGTCCTTTTCCGGATTTAGAAAAAAGAGTGGGGTCCGTAAATCCGGCCTACTTCTCTCGCGAACTGCTTGTTAAAAGCCCTAATCACTTAAACATTTTCTTCTGCACTAACTCAGCCTTCACCAAATCACTCTTCCTATTTTCCTATCTAGGTCCTCAAGGATCTTCCTTACGGTCGCCTCTTCCAGTTCATGTGTCAGCAAGGTGACTCAAGCGCTAAAAAAAAACAGGGTAACTTTTCTAATAACATTAATTTTCTTTTTTTTTACACAAAAAAAATTAATATAAAAAAAAGCAAAAAAGAAACTTACTGCATAACATTTTTTTCCCACTTTCTCAACTTTTCCTCTGCCTTACGCATCTTGATCCTAATGTCGCGAACATCCCGGTTCACTTGCTCTACCTATGCGCTGCAGCCAGTCTTGGTGAAATCGTTCAGGCCTGGTAGTTGCAGGTGAGCTGCCTAGCGGTGAAGGTGATCTCGTTAGCGGGCTAGGTGAGCTGACTAGCGGTCCAGGTTAGCTGGTGCGTGCGCGCTGGGAGCTATCGATTCGGAAGGCGATAGAGGGGGAGGGATTGGCGAGGCTGGGCGAGTCGTCGAGGCTGAGTGGGGTCCGAGTCTGAGCGAGGCGTCGAGGCTGGGCATCGAGTCAGGGTAAGATGTCGTGTTCAAATCAACGAGGCAAATGGATTCTTCGTATTCGTCGTCGCTTAAGAATCCCTCGGCCTCGGTTAAAATTTTCGGGGCTGAGGTGGTGGTTGTTGGCGAGGTTGGAGTGTCGTTAATCTAGTAATTAAAAATGCAGAATTCTAAAAATATAGCCTATACAACGAATTATTAAAAATATGTACAACACATTATTTAAAAAAAAATAAAAAAATACAACAGAATATATATCAAATAGACAAACACATTACTTACAAACACATGCATTGGCAGAATGCTTTACGCGAAGATCATTAATGTGATTATGACAACCGAAATAGAATGTTGAGCATCCACTAGACTTTTCAATTGCAGTCGCAGCTCCTTTCCAACGACCGGTGTTGCTTGCAGTATTGTCGAATGTCATACCAATGACTATTGGAGTTACTTTCCACTTTTCTAGTACACTAAGAATTGGGTGTGTTTGCGATGCGCCTGGGGATTTGGATACATCTGGAACCACCAATAGCAATGGCTTATTTCATTGTGGATAACCACTCATTAAGATCAATTATCACTTTCACTTACTTTCCCAGTTTAATACCCGAGAGAGTTACACGAAATTATAGTTGAAAGAGAATTTTACAATCCTTTAAATAATCCTTTAATTATAATAAAACAATTTACTTTATTATTTGGAATCCTAATGAACGATAGCGAAACGGGTGACGAAAAATGATTCCTTTATTTCATTTGCAATTTCGTTTCAATTCAATTTCCTATGGCGATGAAGAAAAATTTTGATGAAAAAGTCTTGAAAATAGCTTTTTTTTGTTTTCATACTCATCCGGTCACTATTTTGGTTTTATATGTAACCCCTTCCTACTCTACTGTCAAATATACAATAAAGGTATTTTCGAAACGGTAAAACCCGCAGCCGGTTGCCTAGCACATAGGATAAACGAAACACATATAAAAAGACAATCCACGAATGATGTGTTGCAGTTAAATCACAATAGTAACTCACGGAATTTCGATTTGAGCTTAACCGTTCAGCCGTTTGCTGTACGCTTACGGAACCGATTTTATGTCCGTTAGTTGGGTATATGTGGAATGTTTCAAAAGAGAGCGGTTTATTTGTTTTGTTTTTTTAGAGATGGGGAATATTTTTTTAAAACAAGGGACTCATATGTTACAGGGGCAAAATGAACAAGAAAATTGTCCAAAGTTTCTCTATCGGCTTTAAATATGCCAAATTCTTGCTTTCTTCGTCTCTTTCTTCCGCTTTTTCTCAGGAAAGCACAAAAAAGAGTCAAATTGAAATCTGTTTTCAATCAGGCTACCATCAATTTGAACTTTTTCTGAATGGAAAGTGCAAGTTGCATGTCGTGAAACAAGGGAGTGACGAAAGCAGTGCGTGACCTTGTTGATTGAAGTTAAAGGGTTATTTAAATGCCATCTTCTGAGGCGAATGCAGATTCGCACGAATGATTAGTACGGCCAATGTGTATGTTTTAATTTCGTCACTCGGCTAGAGAAACAGTCGGAGGCTGGGATTAAGTCTTATCGCCTCACGTAGGCACAGGTGAGAATTAAAAAAGAGGATACAGATTTTTGGAGGAAACTGTCCCTATTGGCAAACGGTAATATTTTTTAAAAAGCTACAACGGGAAAAGCGCTTAATATGCTAGACGGAATGAAGCTAATTTTCACAATTTTTCTTCCCCCTCCTTCCAGATCTATTACCTTATTTCTTATTTTCCGGATCAAGTTGCAAGTAAAAAGGGGATGTAAATGTCCATAATAAGCCCATAGGAGGCGAAAATGTGTAAAACGAAGTGGAAAAGGATTTAAAAAAGTCACGACAGAGTCGTTTGAAGAGGTATAGCATAGAATACCATTGACAGAGAATGGGGAAAGTCGTTTGAAGAGGTTAATGGTGGCCTTTGTTGCTGTTTTATTCTTTTATTTTGCCCCTGGAATATCATTTACAGTTGTTGTATCAAAATAATCGATTTTTTCAGCAAATTTACTGGCGCGAACGAGTTTTTTAAAGAAAAAACCCACAAAAAAATTTTATCACTACTTTAATTCCGGCAGCCTTGGAAGAGAATATCGTCAAATATCCTGGGGGTATTTGCCGGTAACTCGTTTTTTTTCGTTTTTAAGAAAAGAAATATTTTGGCCACTTAATTGGTTGGCAGATATTCTGCGATGACACATTAGCATGATGACATGGATTTTTTTACTTAAAGGGAATAAAAGTAGAATGATATGCAGGATACTGACAGGAGGTGGGGATGCTGAAGTAAAATTATCATACAACGGAAAAGGATTTATGAAAAGATAAAGTTAAAAAGTGGTTTCTTTTTCCTCTTCTTCCTCGCTTATTTGTTTTTCTCCACCTTGTGAAGGGTACAGTTTGTGGGTTTCACATTTATTAAATTCTTTATTTTCTCCGAGTCTTCTGTTTCTTTATTTGCCGACGGCAAAGTTAGGATCTTTCTTTACGAAGAGTTGCTGTTTCTTTTTTTCTCTTCTTTTCATTTCAGTATAAAGGGGTATATGTCGTTTCCCTTCAAAGTTACATTGGCTATTTAAATTCTTTTCAATTCTCCTTCCCGTAGCTGTGTTTATTAGTGTTTTACTCCATCTGGATTCTAGCTTTTTTGTTTTTTTGGGAATCTGATTATTTTTTTACGTCCGCTAAGGCAATTAATTTCTTGGCCTGAGAATAAATGACGACCATTCTTACTGCACAAGAATCCAGTTCTTGAATTAGATTTTTCAAGCTAGGGATATTTACTTTTTCCAGCTGGGTACGGAAGTTGAAAACGTTTCTTTTCCTTCTTATATGGAGAGTATACAGTACGTGTAGCAGGACGAAGTCGATCCGGTGAATGTGTTCGCTACAGCACCAGTGAGATGCGTGTGCTGGTGCAGTGTCAGTAGGTTCACACACCGAATAACCGGAAGGTAAAGCCTTCTTACTACCGGTCAGTTAAAGAAAGCCTAGACCAGAGAAAACAGAGATTTGCCACACATAGGGAAAATAGTGTCCTTGTGCGTGAGGGTATTCAGCGCCCTTTGCGTTCTTTTCTCAGCCTAGAACCAATTTTTCAAAAATGTTCTTTTTTTGGCCTTGAATCGATTTTCATGTGTCTGTATGTATGCCTTTTTAAAAGTGTCAACTTTCAAGCATGCCAAAATGAAAACCAATAAGTTCCAATTTGGTTTCAAAACTTTTTCGCAAAGTGCACTTTCAGAGGATCGAACCTGTGACACACAGTCCGTTTGTTTCCAAATTTAACATTGGGCTGACCTATCTCTGTTTTCTCTGGCCTAGTCATACATATTATTACGGGAAGAAAATATGGACTCTGGTATAATATGCAGAACGCCAAAAACGGAACAAATTTAGATATCGCTTGAAAGCTTCGCTATAATTGACTTCGTTTTGGTTTTATTTGTTTTGTTTTTTCTTCCCCCCTCTTTCTCCATCTCTTTCGTCATTTTTTTTCTCTATATATGCTTAAAAATCCCAGGCCGTGCTCTGGGATATCAAAATCGGGACGTCAAGTGTCGGTGAATGTCACAAGGATTGCTGATGTTTACCAGCATTTGTCGTTTTTTTCTCTCGCGATGTAGTTTTAAGAGAGTAAAATACATGCTGATGTGCCAGAAACTTTAGATTCTTCCCCCTTTCCCGGCATTCTAAGAATTTAATTTCATTGGTCCATTTTCACTAAACGTACAGTTGGCTAATTGTTCGCATTCCCTTTTTTCATTGCGAAATTAATGATTATTGCAAAATGAATGGATGTAGAAGGGAATGTCTCATTCTAATTATACGGAAAAGCACGATGACTTTCGGTTTAGGAAGAAAAACAAAACAGCCGTAACATTGAGAAAGCCGATATAAGTGAATACTGTAATTTTGGTCCTTTTTCTTTCGTGGAAGACTTTGTCAATAGTACTGATGAACTCACTCGTTCGGTTGTGAACTGAATTTACGACCGAAAAGTAGTTTTCCTTTGTCTTTGTTTCTCCTCTCCCTTTTCAAAATGAGCCTAGACTCCCTGATATTCCTAATGTCACTTTTACACTGGCAACAAGTTTTGGGGTTTTCTCCGTGATTATCTGGATGTCATCCTCATCCGAATGAAGAACTTTTTTTTTAACCTCTTACAATGCCATGAAATATAGTGGTCCAAGGAAATGGTTCCTGCACAAAATAATAGTTCTCGGTGAAGTCTCGTAAGCTACCGAGATGTTCATTTTCGAGAAGACAGGGGAGATGAAAGAAAGGACGCGACGATCATGAATTAGTTATTTGTTATGAGTGGATCTCGGGATGTCTTATTTACTGTATTGGGGATGGTACAGCATCATTAAAGAACATTATTCTACTGGGGATTAATCTGCGATTGTATTGTTCTGGAGCATGGGGATAGTACAGCGGCCAAGAGTGACTTGAAAGCAACCGTTTTTAAAAATGAAAGTTTGATTACGCGGATGTGGTGAATCTTGCGTTCGTAACTTGCATTTATATTTCTATTATTTCCGTGTTTAACAATAAGTTTTCAGATTTCATGGGTTCACTTGTTGGTCTATGTATTCAGCAATCCAAACCGTTCAGAAAGGGTCATCTTCTGTCCCACAACTATACACCGTGCTCTGGAAAATGGACAAATTGTCATTTCTATTAATATGGGATTTTGTCACCCAATTTGTACGGGACGATAGACGAACCACGCTTGGCTTCGGCCATCCTCTCGAGCGAAATCGAGCCTAAGGAATTCTAAAAGACGCAGATAAATTCTACCTCTTCCACAAAACGGTATGTCACGCCTCACTAACATTCTTCTGCGAACCTCCTCTAGATAAAACAGTCGAATACGCTAATTCTTGGCGCTTATTTGCCATTTTTAAGCTATTATTTGGATTGATTTTAGAATTTTCTAAAAACCCCCCTTCTGAACCAAAGACCTATCACACCAAAGACGAGTACTCTTACCACTATACCAATCGTTATATACAATATCTAGACTATAATTAAATGACATCGCAGATTACATTTTTTACTTACGAAAGTAACAAAGCTTAAGGAAAAGTTTTAAAAAACTTTTTTTTATTTCATACTTAGACTTAAAAAAAGAAAATTCCAAAATTCTGATAAAGTAGAAGAAAAGGGGGACTTATAGTTTATATTGCTATCAGAACAAAAATTAAATTATGTAAATGTTGGATATGTCATGGATGTGATCGGGCATGTGATCAAAGACCTTCTCAACTACTGGCATACAACACAACTGCATCATCCTGGCATACAAAGCCAAATGTCTATATGGGCAACTATGACCTTATGACTATCTATTATGGAACAAAGTTGAATTGATGCAACTTGTTTTGTTTGTCCGTGCTTCTATCTTGAGTTGACTCATTTTGCCATCACAAGAATGCGCATTAAAAAAAATTTCCACGAGCACTTATTTCGTGAACATTTTTTATTACATTGCACTACTCGAGAACTCATAAACTCGAGCCTCAATTTAAAAAAAAATATATTTTCAACAACACAATCATCACACGTTTTAGATTGAATGTGTTATTACGTCCGATTTAAAAAAAAATTAGAATGGGATTTTGATGTCTCTTTTGGAGGAACAAACAGTTGATTTGAGGATTAACTGTTTCTTAGTTGTTTATCTTGGGTTCAACTGTAATACATATTATTTGGTGTTTTAAACCTCTAAAATTCGTACTGCAGGACATTTCGTAGTTTTAACTTCAGATTTTGTGAACAAAAACGAGTTTTTCGTACAGAGATACGAAAATTTCTATTCTATAGGTACATTTTTACGGGGTAAGAACATGCGAGTAATTCGTATTCTTTTTAACAGTGTACATGCATCATACTTTACTTGTTCACGCCGTAACAGGCCGAACTTCTTTAGTGCAGTTCTAAATGTTGGAAACAGTTAGACTGGTTTTTATTTCTTTTGTTTTCTGGTTTTCCAAGAGGAAATATGAAGTTAAGTCACCCTCGTATAGCGGCAGAAACATTTCTCACCAATCGATTTTCCTGAAACTTTATGTCTTTACATTTTTTTTTTTTTATCTCTTTTTCCCTTTACGTTTTTCTCTCTTTCTATTTTCCATCATATTCACTGTTATACACATCATACACGTTTTCCATGCTCTTTGGTTTTTTTGGTTTTTTTTTTGTTTTTTTTCTCTTTCTTGTCTCTTTCTCTAGTTGCTCTTCATAAGTTTTCTGATTTTTTGCTTTTCCATTATATTGACCCCGAAGGCCAATCTGAACGGGAGGCGGACATCTCTTGCTGATGTCTCATTTCTTTAGTGGCTGTATGTTGTATGACTTGTATCTCTCCTTATATGAATTCATTTCCGAGGGGTTGGCAACTCAGGATTTGGGTGTACGAGGATTCAGAATCTTAAAGATTCTATGTGATTCTAAAGATTCCGTGAGATTCTGGTATTCCGTGAGATTCTGGAGATTCCATGATATTTTGGAGATTCCGAAGATTCTATAGGATTCCGCCAAGATTCTAAAGTTTCTACGAGATTCTGAAAATTAAAAGAAAGATTCTAATATTTTATTGCGTTCTTTTAGGCATTTATTTCCATCCAAATATGTTAAGAAAGCATCAAATCTTTCACAAACATAGGCTGGTTATTTATTACATCCCTACTCAGACATAAGCGGGAATTCTTGGGATCAAAAGTAGGAGGCGGGACGCTACATACGTAAGTTTCACAAGGATGAAAACCATGGGAAGAGACTGTGATGTCTTTTAATTCAGATTGGATATTTTTTCGTCTGAATCCCACACGACTTGATACCAAATGCATAAAGCACCTACATTTTTTTTGGTCACCATCATATTCTCATTCCAAAATTCGTTTATCCAATTCTTTTTTCCTTCCAACAAGGAGAGAAAAAGATAACACCCTACCCAATAAGAATAAATAAGCCAAAGGGCAATCGTCTTCTATTTTAAAAACACACCAATTTCCAATCCTCACAATTCTTTTCTCCACTGCTTTCACTATGAGGTGCTGTCTTTGGACATAAGGTGAAGCGACCCTAACCCGATAGGTCCTGTCATTACTGAGGCGTCGAACTCCATGCTCCAGAAACCAAACTATCACACTCTTTTTTACAATTCTCAATTGGCTGTACTTGTCAGGGATTTTTACAAATTGAGTTTTCTCTAAGGGGAGAGATAGAGGATCGACAGTTTTTTGTTTTGTTTTAGCTACACTCAATCGATTGGTGAAATCAGGAAATTCAGCCTCAAAAAGAATGTTTAGCATTTCAATGTCATGTCGATCCCTTTCGTCTAACTCACCGTCGATTTCATCCTCCCTTTCAAAGTCAGCCTGATCACAATCGTCAGTTTGAGGGCCGGTGATGTCTTCTAATTCAGAAATATTTGACGAAACAGCCAGACGAGGATCATATTTAAAACACTCTCTATAACGGTCATCGAGCAACACTCCCAGGAGGTTTAGTTCCGACTTAGCATCTTGCAATGCTCTTTTAATTGTATCTATGATTTCGGTCTTTGTTGGGTGTTTCATATTTTCCATAGCACGTTTAGTTCCTCCAAACCGCTCTAGTTGCGCAATATGTCGTGGATATTTAATTCCATGATCATTTCCTTCGGCCGTTGTAATGAGATTGGCATCTACCTAACAAACACACAAAGGTCTCATTATTTGAGCAGTAGAAAACGGACAAAACAAGTTATCTTTACCTTCCATCCACGACTTGTAATCACTTCCCCGACAGTAAAATTAGTCTGGGTACTTCCCACCGGTGTAAACGATCTCAAAGCTTTAAAGTACGTCTCACACTGTTGGCTGCCAAAAGACCAAGGCAAAAACAGTTCTGTGAGTTCCTGACTGCTTCTGCAGTCTTAGTTCTGTTAGAACTAATGAATGAACATTCAGCCCCAAGCATTGATAAGCGTTCCCAGTGAAAAAATGCTTTTCCAAGGTATAAGTTTTGTCTCACATCATCCAATACCTCCAGTATCGGGTGGAAAAAACGGCGAACCATATACGATAAATGCGTTGTAAAGGAGTCAATTGCTTGTCAAGAAAGCTCGTTGTAGTATACTCCATCAGTTTAAGATAGAAAACTGTCCCTTCGGACCCCGCAACATGTTGCTTTAGAAGATCACGAATTTCTGGGCGGCTGAGCCGACCGACGGCATCGTAATTCATCTTATCTTCGGGTAGTAAGTCACGTTCTTTGAGTAAATGTTTATCTTTGGTCACCAATCCACAGAGAGTTTCTAAATTTTCCCTACACGCGATAAAGTTTCCAAATGGCATCGGTTTGTCGTCCCTTAATAGCCGAGTACGCATTTTGGCCCTCTCATGAACTGTATCCTGAACTGGAATAGGCGAATCACTATCAATCGTAGCGACAAACCAAGGGCAAGTATTTCCTGAGGAAATTTTCCTGTCATTGGTACGCTGAACCACTCCAAGTTGAAGCATTTCGCGCAGCGATTTCAGTTCCTAGAGAATAATGTTGACGTAATTTATAAGAAACATCGACTCAATTTATTTCTCATTGTATTAGAAACTTGAGAAATATATACATGGGATTTTTTTATTAATTATTACCCTAGAATCTCCAACGGCGCTGTACGTCAGCAGACTGATTCCTTCCTCCTTCAAAAGTGACACGATAGTGGCCAGCCTATTTTTCACGTCGACTGCCGTAAATGTGTTGTCACTACCAAAGGAGCATATTCTCATCGGAGGAATGCCGTCTTCCAAAGGTTGCGCCATAATAACGATGATCACGGTCGCTCTCTTGTAGGTGGAAAACATTCGAACGGCGTCGAGGGTATTGTCAATCACAGAGTCTTTCCAATTGGGCAGTCTGTTAGGTTGTAATGGAAGACTGAATCCATATAATGAATTGGATGTGCTGTTGTATTCTCTCTTCCCCACAATGGCAGTGGCATCTTCGCTCAAAGAAACTATCTTTGGTAGATTTTTTAAATTTATTTAATCCAACAGTCCTTGGACGTTGACTGATCCTTTTTTAAATAGAAAACAAATTACTTAATGATAGGTAAAAATAATATTTTCAAATAAGAACTAATCTTCTGGAACAAAAGTTTGAAATTTGGCAAGTTTGTTACCCATCGTCCTTGGAGAAGGAAAAACTCCTTCAAAATTAGCATAAAGAATTTCGTACATTCGTCTTGCTCCCAAAATGTAAGTGTTCAGACAGAAATTGTTTAAAGCTTCGTCCATATACCTGTATCCCTTCGCCTTTTTGTTACTCTGTGAAACTGATTGTTCTAGCATTCTTTTTAAAAGTGGCCCGGCTTCTTCTGTGACGGGCGAGTTCTTGAGTATCGTCTGCAAGCATCGGTATCTGTCACACAGAGCAAGAAGTTGTGCAAACAACATTCCGTGTCTTTTAGCAAGTTGTCCAAATTCGTCGATCACTTCACAATACATCTCTATTCTTGTTTGTCCTTCAGTTTCTGCCGCTTTTCTTAATTTGAGTCGTCTTCTTTCTTCCCGTGAATTCCAATTGATGCTGGTGGAGTTGGACGGGTCATCTCCACCAGCAATTAAAAATCCTTTTTATGAGAACTCTTAGAATTTCCTCGTGCTCTAGTAGTCTTCTGAGTGATATTAACTTTTTTCTTCTTGGCGGGGTTCACTGGCTCAGTGTCTCGTTGATTTGTTTCAGTGTTATCTGACGATTTCTGTTCTGAAGATTGAATTGGCACCTCCATCATATTGGAAACTTCTTCATTGTGCACTTTTCCACGACTTCTAGAGACAGTTCTTCCAAGATTGCTTCACTGTCGGAGCTGCTGTCTGAAATCTCAATTGAGGCGATTTAGGGATGGCTTGTGTTTTCTTCTCGGTTCTCACTCGGGTTTTCGTCAATACGTGTTCCACCGGAGGAACCAGGTTGTGGAATCACAATTCTCTCCATAAATTGTTTACTATGATGACCACATCCTTGACTGTTTTGTCTGGTTTTGTTGTGTAAATTCTAAAATAAATGAAAATAAAACAGTAAAGGGATGGCTTATAAGTTAAAATCAGTGAACTTATTAGCGTTATACTTACTAAAACATGGCGAGTCACATTAGAAATTTTCCAGTTTTGAGTTTCGAGATTCATCGATATGTTGATCTTGACATTGCAAACTAAACATGTTACAATGCCATTTGTTTCATCAAAAGACAAATTAGTTTTTTCAAAGATGAGTTCTTTTTGCTTAGCAAACCACTCGCTAAAGCTTGCTATGAATGGCTTGGACAACTTTTATTTTATCTGTGAAGTCTCAGCAGTGGACAACTGTTCCTTCTCTTTTATCTGTGAAGTCTCAGTAGGCAACTTTTCTTTCATCTGTGAATTCTCAGCGAGTGTTTTGTGGGAAGTGTAAGTGCTGGATTGGAAGCAAGATTTCTATAAGCAGTCTTTTTAGTTTGAAAGATAGCAGCCTGTGGAAGTTTTATTGTTGGAAGTGTTTCTCCTTCGATAAGTTTCTTGCTAACCTCAACTGCCCCATGTATGTAATCAATGTCCCCGAGTGTGAACATAAATTTTTCTGGTTTATTCCAATACAATGGTCCAAATTGAGAAATTCTATCTTCTTTAGATAACTCTTCTGTGAGGGTTTGATCCGAAAAAAGAGCTTGAATGAATTTTTGAAAGTCAAGAATTTTCTCTGCAGTAATTTTTGATAATGCTCGAAAAAAAACATAGCCAGATGTTTTTAATAAAAAGACAATATGTGGGGACAAATCTGACCCATAGCTTTCAAGAATGGAAAAGTTATTTTTTGTAGAAGTCATTTTAAATTTGAAAATCATATAGACAGCTTTGGCATATAATAATCTTCATACTCAGAGCAGACGACATAACGCTCGAGACAAGGTGACAAACGTCAAAGCGTCAAAGTCAAATAAAAAAAGTTAAAGACTTTTTTTATGATGATTTATTTTTATTTATTTATTATTCAATACAAATTGTGAAGTTCCTGTATATTTTCATGTTAAAAAGTGGGGAATGAATTAGGAGAAAGAAGAATTAGGAGAAGAAGAATTAGGCAAAGGATTCTGCGAGGGTGTACGAGGATTATGGGGAGTTGCCAACCCCTCGTTCATTTCCCTCCTGATTTTCTGCTACGGCTACTACGGCTCAGATAGACTTAAAGAAAGTGGCGCAGAAGGAGAGAGAAAGATTGAAACCAATTTCATCAACACATCCCTCTCAAACCTAGGCAGAAATATATTGGCAAAGAGAAAAAAAGAACAATTCATTCCCTTTCGCAGTTCTCTATTGATTCGTTTGCTGGAGTTATCTTTTACTCAGAATTCGAAGACTTTGATGTTTGCGAATGTCCCCTCCAATGTCAATAATGAAAATGTTAATACCCTAAGATTCGCCGCTGGTGTAAAAACCTGCCACTTGGGAACTAAGTGAATCGTAGGGTATTTTTTACCATTTTTATTATTCATCTATGCTTGTGTATTATTTATGTGCTGTATAACTTTCTAACAGTGAAAAAAGAAATTATAATTTCTTTTTCCGTTGTATAAATTGTATTTGTGCTTTTTCCTTATATACATAAAATAATGTCAAGTGTAGCTGACCCCGAGGGCCATCTCTACAGAGGTGGGCTATGTAATGACCTCCTGGGTCATCAGCCTTTAATTAATGATTCACCCGAATCATATCGGACACCGATGGAGATACAGATCCAGCCGGTGAGAACCAGCCCAACGTTACAAAAGTGACTACACCAGTGTCCCTTTCTAAAAAGTTGCCAGATTTCGGGAACTGGACCTGAGACCCCACATTGCCAGTTCTAAGAAAAAACAGCAGAAAATTTTTGTTTTGATTTGGGTCCCTGGTGGTCAAAGTTGGAATCAAGGGCTAAGAATTGCTCGCTTTCGATCGTCATTTTTTTAATCGCATGGTTTCTCTCGGCGAGCAGTTCCTATGATGTAGTGGGTGAGTGTAGCGGCGTAGTTAGTGTAGTTCTACTCAAATTTTTCGCTGATGGATTACACTTTTTGCTGAATTACTGACAACTCCCGGTAATTTTTTTTAGTTATTTTTGTTTTCCTTGTATTGTTTGAGCTTACATTTTCGGCGTCGTAAAAACTAAAAAGTTATCGTTGGCGTTTTGACATCGTTAACTTAACTTTTTATTGCCTGAATTTCGATTTCGAAACCGGGATTGGAAGAAATAATATGATACAAGTTTTGTCATTTTATTGAAATCATTGAACGACAAATAGGAAACATTAGGTTTTTGACAATTTTGCGTGAGTGTGTGCATTGCTATTTTTCTTTTCCGTTTTCTCCATGCTTTTTCTTTTTGCGATACATTTGAAACGCAATATCATAAATTTGAAAATGATTTCTGTCATGAACTCATTTCCATGTTTATGGCATCCCACCTGAGGAAGATTATCGACAACGAGTTCTCTTAAAATTGCTTCAAAAGCATCACGCAAAAAAATAATTCCCTCGTTTACAAACTTTATAATTGTTTTTTCAACAATCGTCAATAGGTTGAACAAATCTAATGACGCCCATTTTAGCCAACCCTTTGATTTCAGTTTCGTCAGAGTTTGTGCGGTCATGTTATCCGGCAAACTACTACCGTTTTCTGCCGCCATGGTCTTCACACAACAAGCGCAATGTTTGTTTTTTTTTCCAAAAGAATAGACCAGATAGCCCCCGATGTAAAAGACGATGTTGTCGCTGACTTCCGTGGAGTTATCTTTTTCTTTTACCCAGGGTCCTAGCTCTATTACAATCCCCTTTAACAAAATGTCCTTCATTTGGGCTCTTTTAGCGGCGAAAGTTTTCTAATTATTTTTATACAAACTTTTGAGCCAGTCCTTGTAGGATGAAAGCAGAACCATGCGCTCCACTCCATCCACATTTGATCCAATAATAGTTTTGGTGGGGTAGTACAGTGTCAGCATTCGAAAGAGCTGAAGAAATGATGAAACAGTTGGTTTGTTGCATGAGCCTCCGCAAGAGCGAATAATTCCGAAAAATCTCTAGAAAATTTAAAGAATTATTGTAAGCTTGCACCCCAAAGAAATGACGTAAATATTCTACTTCTATACAATCTTGATTAAATTTTCCCGTCAGCACGTAGCGAAAACCCAAGTCCAAAAGCTCGTCCACCAAATCTATAGTGCTGAGTATGGTGACCAATGTTGAGAGAGTCAACGTAGAGGCAAACGCGGGATATAAAGGTGGACAGTCAAATCCATCCTCAAAATCCCATCCGTAGCACTCAGATTCGTCTATGTGCGTAAGCAGCTCTCTCAGTCGCTGTAATATTATTTCGTATGTTATTTACTCATGATGGCAATAAAATTCTGTACAGTACGTCTTTTTTTTCCTTCCCAGTCGTCTCTTGAGATAGCATCCTTTCTACATCGTCCGTTCATGATGTCGAATACATCGTTAATCAAACGAAAAATCTCTTCTGTTCCTTCAGTGTCTTTGAAACGAAGCGCAAGCGCAGCGTCTTCTGTTTGCGTTATGTAATACCGGAACAAATCCGCAACAGATTTTGATAATAGCTAATATAAGAAGTGGTATGTTAATATTTTTATAAAATAGAAGTGCGAGGAATCATAATATTTACTTGTGCTGCCAGAGAAACATTCATTTTTTGCATGTTGGTTGGATGAATGTGGACTGGGGTAAGGCGGGAACAAGCCTGCAAACCCCCGACAGTTGAGCTTTCAGTCGCGAAAAGCTCTTCGACATGGGTCCAGCTTACAAGTTTACCTGACATCTGTAAAAAAAAATAATAAAAACCGATTGCGCTACATTGTTAATGTAATTATAAATACTTGGACGTTGGTCGTGTTTAATATATGGTTGCGGATGCATTTTATCAGATGTGGGGCGTCACCCATAACGAAAATCTTTTCTTGATTTGTTGGATGCAACATTACGTTGTTCAGAATGGCTTTGTGGTCGTCCGTGTGGCCGTAAACGCCAGCCAAGCTCCACATTTTTTTGTTCGTTGCCGCTCCATCGCACACAATTGATTTAACGATGGCACCGTGTTCTTCCAACAATACAAGAGCCTTCAAAACCAAGCGGTAAAGGTCTTCACCGGAGGTTGAGTTTTTGGAGGCAAATACGGCAAAAGGCTGTATCCAGGAAGCCATGTAGGGTCTAAAAACAAATAACAAGGCATGGTCAGCCAGTTTCGATTCTTCAGTGTCTAAGACTTCGTCTTCTTCCAGGCGTATGTGAATTGCTGGTAATATCGTAGAACTCTTTTCACTGTTTGTGTCTATAAAGCCATCAAAGTTAAACGTCTGGGAGTTAAAGTTTAATGCCTCTTTAATAGACATTTCATCAAACACGACCGATCCCATTCTTTGAATGTCTGGGAGGCCTGTAAGAGTCCGCTTAATTGCCTGAAGCGCAAATGTGTTGAAACCAAAATGAGTGGACATCCCACTCAGCAGCCTTTTCAAAGTATTGACATGAGGGACTGGAATCATTTTCGACGTCGCCAATTGATCATACGCAGCCTTGCTCTTCAAGCGAAGGATAAGGCAATCTAATAGCCAATCGGCATCGTACCTCATACTTTTCTTATTCAGGCATTTAGCCTTCTTCAAAACCATAAGAATTGTTCTCTTATCCTATAACATTCGAAATCATAATAACAAGGATATATGTAATATTTTATTGCAGTACTGCAGCAATATACGAAAATTAAATGGTATTAGATACATATTGTGAGTGTAGTACAATGGGTGTAGTAGACTGGGTGTAGTAGACAGGGCAATATACGGAAATAAAATGGTAGATACATATTGTGGGGGTAGTAGACTGGGTGTAGTAGACTGGGTGTAGTAGACTGGGCAATATACGGAAATAAAATATTCGATACATATTGTGGGTGTAGTAGACTGGGTGTAGTAGACGGCTGGAGAATACTGGGTGGAGAATACTGGGTTGATTATACTGGGTGTAGTAGACTGTGTGCGAGGTAGAGCTGATGCTGTGCATATTCGGTGTAGGGGATTTCAATTTACCGAATCAGTTAGCTGAACATCATCTTTTATTAACATCTCAACCTTCGAGTGATCCAGTAAATCAAACTTCTCCTCAAGCATCTTCTTTTTCAAGGACTATGTAACAAAGAGATAATTAGGATCATACAAGGTCACGTAGAGGTCTTTATTGATTTTACCTTGTTACTTAGTTTTGCCCTTTTCACTTTTCGCCTGGCTACATGCAATTTTAACGATTGCAAACGCAGCCGTTGAATCAACTGTTGTTTAGTTTGAAAACGGTAATGTGCGTTCTGCAGTTGGCGATTCCTGAACGCTAAGCGTTTTAATCTCTTGCGAGTACCGTTGAGTAAAGACAAACATGATGTGCATGTGTTTCGCCGCCCATTGGCCAACAGCAATTGGCAACTTCAAAGATAAAAACAAATATTTAGAACGTTTTAAAAGATAGTAAAATCTAGTAATTAATTACCTGGTTGCTCTCCAAGTTCCGTGTTTCAGAATTCCACCTTTTATTTCCGCCAAGCTGGAGGTGTCAAGGTTGTCCATTTTTGAACCCAAGCAAACTTTCGTACCATGAAAACGAATTATTGCGTTACACAGTTCGGAGATGTTCGTAAACGATTTAGTAATAAGATCCTGGGTTTGACACTCCATCCCATAAACTGAGTAGTCCACTTGTAACTTTTCAAAGTTAACTGTCATCCGTTTTCTAAACGTACACGTAGCTGTAAAAATGTCATCACTAACGAATTCATTACACGTCCATCCTTTGGCAATAGCAGCTTTGACCCAAAACCAAGCAGGGGGTAACGGAATTTTTAAAACTGCTTCATTTGCTCTAAAATAAGAAGATGACACTATTGTGCTCAATATCTGTTCAGCAGTGGCCACTTGCAGTTGGGCTTGTTGTTCAGTTGCCGTAGAAACCTTTATAGTAGGAATACAATATAAAAGTTATAATCACAAATGAATAGGGTTCTAAGACTTATATCAGTTGGCAATGGTGAGACTCAAGAAGAAAAATTTACCGTGGCATCGTCTAAACAGATGCGCTTCGCCGCATTATAAGTCTCAGATGGTAAATTATCAATAACCAAAGATCGTTTCTCTCCATGTTGTTCCTGAATAGTACAAAACCCGGTGTTTGTAAGACCTAATTTCCCACAAGTACAGGTACATGCACATCCTTTTGAGGTAGATTTGTCAGTGCCTAGTTCTTCGACTACAATTAAAGGGATGTCAGCTTCACAATTGATGTTATTCATTCCTATAAAAATTGCAAAATCTGAATCAGTTATCGTCATCCATGCAATTAATTACATACATTTTACCATTTAAAGAAGATGGAAGGGACTGCAATGCTAATGAGTGCTGCACATCACCTTCCTCCTCAATAAATGCTGGTAAATCCAGTGCAAGTGGTAATGGCTGAACTATGTGAACTCCAATGTAAGGTGTCTGAGCATCACAATTTAAGTCGTTCTCTACAGATAAGACAAAATGTTACAACATTCTAAAAGAAACTCGTGGTGTAGACAATGTTGGTAACAACTACACAATCGTTTACAACTTACCAATTGAAGGTAGAGCATTTGGCTTAAGTATCCAATTTCTGTGAGAAATAAAGCAATCTTTGCCATTTTTCTTTACTGTTTTCCCTTTAATGATATCACTTTCTGAAAAATGTAATTGGCAAATTTTTGACTTTGATGAAAGATGTTGACCATCCAACAGGTGAAGGTTGCTTTCCCATTCAGCAAGCAGCATTGGATCTTTTGGGGTTGAGAAATATGAAACACGATTCTTAAATAAACTTCTACTTCCTTTAGAAGACGAACATGTTGGAACGGCACACTTAAAGGGCATTTCGAAATCTTGTAACAGAGTGACAGTAACATTCAAACCATGCTTTGAACATCACAAAGCAGACGACTGTCGTCATGGAAACATAAATTTACGGGACTTTCACTAAAACGTCGTTTCTTAGAACTGGCAATGTGGGGTCTCAGGTCTAGTTCCCGAAATCTGGCAACTTTTCAGAAAGGGACACTGGTGTAGTCACTTTTTCCTGTAGAGGCTTATGGAGTGATGTTCCTCCTTCTCCTCATCCTCCGTGGTTGAAGATAGCAGATTTCTATGCCGTTTAAGACATAAAGTTGCTTCGGGAACTTCAATTTTAGATGTTTTACCTGATTGAGAAAAAAATTAACAAAATGAGAAATTCTTAATTATAATATGCCTAACCTCAACCACCAGTTCATCGATTTTAATCTTATACGCCGTAAAGGGAGTCGTGGGATTTTTGGACACCAGATAGCCAGCCCTGAACAGTTTTCTGACACGATCAATATTGTTTCTCAGAAGAACAATCAATTTGGGACAAGACTTCGTTGATATTTTTGCACATTTTCGATATTTCTTTCCGTGCAAATTCTTCATCGGCTATTTTGTTCTGCATCTACCAACTTTTTTGCTCTTTTACTTTGCAAAGAATTGTTTCTTTTAAACTTAACCACTTTGTGGTAAAATCTAAAGAACAGAAAGTAAATTTATAATATACTATTGTGTAAATGTACTGCAAGAAGCAGATGAAAATAAAAAAAGGTAAAAATGCCAGCTAATTAACTGATTAAAACCAAAATATCCTGCAAGTAGCAAGTGATAGAAAAAATAACAACTAAATAGCTGATTAAATTTTAAAACAAATATAATTACTAGACTAATCAATATTCACTGCAAGAAGCAGACTAGGAAAAATACCAGCAATAATGCTGACTAGAAACAAAATTTCCTTGCAAGTATCACAAGTTACAAAAAATATGCACAACTACTTAAAAGTTGTACAATAATAAAAATATTGAAAAGGCCTAGTTACCATCCAGGTCTTTCACAAAAACCACACTATCCAAAAAATAACTGAAATCAACAATCTTTTTCGAAGTGCTACATAAATTGTTGTGCAATTGATCCTGTTTTATGATCCAGTTGGTAACACCTGATGTAAGTAACTCTGAATCAATCATCTTCTGTATGAAGTTAAATGCTACTTGAAGTTCCAGCATATAATAAGGCAAGTGTAAGATGAACACAGGTTGCTGTGAAATACCACTAAATCTTTGAAGGAATTAATTTCTTGTCGATAATTACAGATTCTATAACAAAAATATATTAGGATTTACAAAAAAAATTTGTTTAATTAATTTACCCGGTATGAAACTCATCTGCTTCTAATGTGACAGAAATTTCAATACCCTCGATTTGGTGAGCACCGTTAAAATTACATATAAACGCATCAATTTCTTCTAATTTTGTAGCATTTTGTTTTATGCTCCATGGTGCCTTCAATTGACTAAACATGAAAAAAAAATGACAAAAATATCTTTAAATTATTTTTGAAATATTACGTCAATTTTTTTCTTGTTCCCGCAACCACACCAGCAATGGTGCTTCCTCTTCAAAAGGCAATATCGCCATAAATTTTTCTTTTTTCTTTCTTAGCTTCTCATCTACATTACACTATCGTGAGCTGATTGTAGATGCAATCGTAGATATCTCGGTTTTTTTAGAATCATTTAATTGTGGGTATAAGTTTAAAAAGAGATTATGAGAAGCAGTGACCCATATACGGAAATCATTTTTTTTCACATTCAACATTGACATTAGGGAATCAACTTCCTCGAGAGTGTTCAATGCAGATGTCTCCAACAGGGAAAGCAAATTCTCTACGCGAGTCTTGGCTTCATAGTAGTTTTATTTCATTGGGTTTTGCGATATCATTTGTTGTATAGACTAAATAAATTTAAAAATTTAGTTAACGTGATTTTTCGAATAGCTAATTAAATTACCAGAGTAGATGAAACGTCAATCATTTCTACGTCATTGTTGCCGGTAGGAACCCGATGTGCCACACCCCCTGAATAAAATTTATTTCTTTCCCCGATTTTCTCTAGCTGAAAATTTAAAAAATGATAAAAAGAACACTAGTAAAAGTTGTTAATTGTAACACCTTCTTGATTTCACTCGTAACCAAATCTATTTGACGAGCATTTATAACTGCATGTATTTTAAGTTTAGCAAGTATGTGTTGTAAATTTTGCCTGATTTTTTTTCTTTCATTCCTGGCATTTTTCAAATGGTTTAATTCAGCAAATCTTGTTGATGACATTTCTAACCTCCTTCTTTGTTGATTCGACATTTGTTTTTTCGACATTTTAAATGTTTAGATAGCAAAGTTACAAAAACGAAAAAAACGAAAAAAATTAATTCAATGACATTTAAATGATGTGTTCAGTGAAGTTAAAAATGTAAGCCAAGTCAAAACCCAGTGAAAAAAAAAAGAAAGAAAGAGCTGCAGGGGGGGGGGGGCATCTACAAAACGAAACAAGAATTTGCAAATAACTAATAACTAGAACTAAACCCCATGCAAAGTGACTTCATATAAAATGGCGTCGTGTTGGGCGTGACCCACTCGTTTTATATTCTGACCTCAATTTTTTTTGTTTCGATTATCCGGAATTCATCGAAAAAGCTACCTGTTGACTTCAAACTTGTATGAAAGGCTTTTTATCTTATAAAATGGTAAGAAACTCTTTAACTATCAAGTTGGAAGAAACAAGGATAGGTTTGTGCCGTATTCGTTTAACAACACCGTATGATAGAAAGATAGGCATCACAAACATAAATCCACAAATTCATACATTCACAAATTCCCCACTACTATAATGGTTTCCCAAACCAATGGCGAACAAAATGGCAACGTTCCTCAAAAAAAGAACTAAAAAAGATAATCATATCATTGAATACTGCAAGAAGCAAAATTTACGAAATTATTAAAATCATAGGTCAAAAGCTTCAAGTAGTAGCTATATTTAATATTCCAGAGAAATCGACCTTTCTAAAAAAAATTAAGAAAGAAAAGTTAATTATCTATGAAAAATGGCGACTTTCCCCAACAACAAAAATGAACCAAGATAATCCCATGTAAATTAGCTGCAGTTAAATGGCGTTTAGCAAAAAGAATTAAAAAAGAACTTATTATCATAGAACTTGTTATCATCAATACTGCAAGAAGCAGTTTATTAAAAAACGATTAAAAACGATCAATAAACCAAAATTTGAAAAGCTGAAAGTAGCAACTAATATTTAAAGAATGTTAGGCAAGATGAGAAAGCTAACATTAAATTGTTATCATTTCATTCAGGACTTTGATGTTCTTATCTTTCAAATCCTAAAAAAATCAAATCCTTTTAAAAGTTCTCAAAAAACTTCCTTCGATATCCCCAAATTCCCCACTACTCTAATGGCCGCACAAAATTGCTAGCTTCCTAAAAAAACTGAAAAAGAAAAAAACCCTATCACCGAAAATTGCAAGAAACATTAAATGATTAAAAACTAAATGTTAAATGCTACAAGTAGAAGCTATATAGGAATAATCCCAGTGAAATCAAAATGGCTACTCTACCCAACCAAAAAGTTAAAAAAATAACCTGATTAGCCATGTTTAAACTGTAGAACAATCAATTTTAACCTGTTGAGCCATGTTTAAACTGTGGAACAATCAAGTTTAACCTGATGAGCCATGTTTAAACTGTGGAACAATCAAGTTTCAAGTTTGACCAAAAAATTTACCTCCAGCCAGTACGAGTCGCCGATGTGCCTGTCTAGTCCACAAATTGCGACTTCAAGTGGTGGACCAGTACAGAGTACTCGAATGACCAGCATGATCCATCAAGTGGCCAGTACTGCGCAAATGATGACGACGCCTCAACCGTCACCAAGTCCACATATGCAAATGCCAATAAGAGTATCCGGACAAGTACAGCAACAACAGCAGCAACGGCTCATGCCGGCGCCTTCGCCCTCACCCTCGATGATGATAACCCACTCACAACACGGATCGATGAGTGAAAGCGTTGGACCCATGACATTTTTAAAAGACACCTCCCTATCCCTCGAAGTTTTCGAACCAAAAAATTTAGAAAAAGGGGGAATTGTGCCTATCTCCCCAAGGTTAAGCCGTCAGCCGGACCCCGTTTTTTGAGCAAAAAAACTTCGAGGGATAGGGAGGTGGTTTTAAAAAATTCCTTAAAATTATGAAAACACCTTAATATTATAAAATAAATGTTTATTTATCTTTGTGTGCAAACCAGGTTTCACTATCATGTTACGAAGTATTTTTAATTGATTTTTAAAAATCCGGGTTTAACACTGCCTTATGGTAGGAAAAGAGGGTGTTCTTAATTTGTGAACGAGGGTGTTGGGACTTGGGGGTAAGTCCTACAAAAATGTCAAGTGTGTATGATTTGTAGATCGACTTTTCATCTGATCGGGAAAAAAAGAAAAAAAATTCTATCCCCAGCCGTTAAAAAGTTACGCGAGTTGCAATGAGACACGTAGCACCATAAGAATACACGCAAAACTAGGGGGTGTTCTTAATAGCTTGGTGGGTACTGTATAGCGGCATCATAAAATGTTTCACGTCGATACAGTTCGACTGAATTCGGATTCTTGCGTGCGCACTATAATTTCGTTCCACTATTGATCGCAAAAACAGAAAATGAAATTTCTTTTAAATCTCAAGCCCTTGATTGTTTATATCTAAGAAAATAAGACATGTGAATTTGCATTCGTCTATTCGTCATATTTGATGCAATTTATTAGGCATTTGAAAGTAGGTATGTTATCTTGTCTGAATCTGGGGTATTATACAAGGGAATACAAGTTCAATACTTTTCTAAACTAATGATCAAAGGAGTTTTTTTTATTGCGTGGATGAATCCAGCTGGATGTCTAAATCTTTTTTTTAAATCAAAATGACTAGGATTTCATTCCGATTGCCAAAGAAAATGTGGCATTAAAAACAAGGAAAACATATATATTGAAAAAAGGTAATAAATAACAGTAATACTTGGGTATATTTAAATAATAATTATTTTTAAAATAATTTAAACAGGGAAAACATTAAAAGAGAAGAGGTTGCCAAAAAGAAACAAATCTCCTGTACCACAATCTTGATGAACCTTCAATGTATTTGAAACTGAGACCGTCAGTTAAAACCCGAACCGTCAGGCCAATTGGAGAATATTTTAGGCTAGCTGGAACGGAGCGAATGGTAAACAAATAATTTTATTTTTTTATTTTGAGCTTATATATTGGGTATAAGTTAAGAATTTCTTTTGGATTGCCCTGTGTTTCTCTATGTGTGTGAATCGTGTGTTTATACCTCCTGGATTCGTTGTTTCTCATTAGTTTCAGTCGAAAAATTCTTTTTTTACGTAAGTATCGGTTTATGTTGTGCAGTTCGACGTTGTCAAAGTAAGGTGGAAAGAAGTCGACTCGCATGTTTTTGCTTTTTGCTGCTTGACTCGCGTCAGGGCTTCTATAGAGCAGCAGCAGCGCCACCACCACCACACCTTTGCGTTTCATTCGCATTTTCACAACACAATTTCCAAATGAAATCAATTCAGTTTTTATCGAATCATCGCATTTTTGACAAATTTAATCCTCCTCTCTTGTCGTGTGCTTGCATAAAAACGTCAAACTATAGAGAAACTTTTTTAATCAGCATAAAGAAATGGGCCGTTCGCATGAACATAAAAGATCCCCAGTCCAATCACGTACGGCTTTGCCATTTTCTCTCAGCGCCTTTTTCGTAATAATAAAATTCACTCTGAATGGATCGTGCTCATTAGAGAAAAGTGAACGTAAAAAACATTTCTGAAGACGATCATCCAAGCGAATCAATTATTAACGTAGTTCTCAGTGATTGCTTCGGTATTTTTTTTTGGCGGATTATCACAGGTGTCGTACACAGTCCGAACTAGACAAGACGAAAGTGGTCTTGGTTGTTCTAAGGAACAAGAATTAGTATCTTCCGAAGCAATTCGGCAAGAAAACATCGAACTTATATCCAACACCGAACATCGAACTTACATCGAACTTTTATCCAACCTCCAACACTCTTCCTGATGTTCCATTTGACCCGAAGTTCATTTCTGTTCCTTTTGATAAAAATTGGTAAGTAGTGTTGACATGATATCACATAAATTTTTCTTGATTTATTCACATGTGTACAATTAATTCCATTCAATTCCAGCTATATTGACAACACAACTACAAGTTGGTCAAATTTGGAGAATTGTCAAAAGTATGACTTTCATCCTGAATTAGATCTCGGCATCACTATTGATCTAATCAACTCTGAAGCAGGGTTGGACACGATCAAGTTTTTTCACTTTACGTTCCGATCCCGATCTTTCAAAAAAATAAATTTTCCGATCCGATTACCGATCAAATCTTCGAACAAAATTCCGATCAAATCCCAATCATCGATCCGATCAAAAATAACGCTATCTGCAAGAAAATAACCGAATTTTTTGCAAATGATAATTTTTTATTCCTTTTTGTGAAAACGAGCACTATATAAAATGGCCTACTAAATATCTTTACTCATTTTGGGTAGTAGGAAACCTTTTCGCACCCATGAAACCATTCCTCGAAACACAGAATTTGATGTATTTCCTACGCAAAAGATGACGCAAATTGAGCGGAAATTTGAGCGGAAACTAAAACGTATCGATCCGATCAACGATCAAATCATAAAGAATTATTTCGATCAAATCATCGCTCATTGATCGTTGATCGATCGGGTGATCGGATCGGAAAATGAGCGCGATCTGTCAAACCCTGCCTTACTGTAGCCCCAAGCTAAGGCGAAACCACAATAATAATATGAAACATGACACTGATGATTATAATCAGAGATGTTAGAAATTGATGGACCTATGTGTTAGAAAATTATAGCAGAATATTACATGCATGTTATTTTTTTGGTTATTCTTATATTTTAAAACTATTTTCCAAAAGCAAAGTATGAGTGTTAAAACGCTATGTTTAAGCAACCTCTTTGTCCAAAGCAACTATTTTTACCAAATAACGTCATACGTTATCGGTAAAAAATTTCTAGTGTGACCCTATCAGATGAAATTGTGCTTTATATTGTACAAATTCAACACGCCTATAGATGAAAAACTGGCATCAAAACGTAAATTGGGGAAGAAATGAAGCACGCGGAAAAAAATGTCTTTATTAGCTTCATTCACGCGTCATCATCTCTTTTAACAAGTCAAGATATCATATCAATCTTGAAATAAGAAAAAATTTCGAATCCCCTCCCTCTCTCATCCGTTTTGTTATTCCGCAACAAGTACTAGAACATATGAAATCATAAATAAACAAAGGCGTATGCCATTTTATTATTTCATATGTTGTCCAAAAGGCATTTGCTCAAATAAACAAATGCCTACAAACGATCTATGACAATGCGTCAAGTGCAAAAAGGCAGTCAATGTCACTAATCAGTCCAATTTTTACTTGAACTCTTTTACCTAACTTCTGACAAAATTACTCGAAAAAAAGGTGTTCGGTATAAAATTTCTATTGTTTTAACATAGAAGAAGCAAATAATAATGCTTGATTTATTTTTCCCGAAATTATTATTCGTTCATACTTTAAATGTTTTACTTTTTTCTCTTAGTCTCTGATTTCATCGAGTGATATCACCTTGATCTAGACTTAGCCTGGGGAAAGAGACGGTTAAAATGAGTTCCCCCTTTTTTATTACAGCTGTATGTGTAATTTCCTTCCAGACGGACGAATAGCCCGAGAAATAAATTGCGCTATTTGTCCGTCGGACGGAAGAATAGGCTCGGTGCTATATTTCCGTCCGACGGAAGAATAGACTCTACCTTTAAATATATACAAAAACATCGCCCGTTTATCATATCTATAAAACATTTAGAAAATATCTTTATAAAAACATTTTACGTAAGATATCTAAAATAAAAACAAGAGAACCAAAATGGGTTCGTACCCTGATCCTTCATGTTCACACGCCACCTCACTAACCATTCCACTATCACGTTCTCTAATTAACTCAGAAATTATATATGTAGACTGTATTAAACGGACTTAACTTTTTCCCTTAAGTTACAATGACAAATCTTTAGTAAATCCTGATAAGAGACAAATTTCAACTCAATTCAAGAAAGATATCTTTAAGAGATGGCAATTGGTTACTAGATAGTTATCAATAAGATATGTTTCTAGTAGATAATTCTTTGTCTTTAAGATATCTAAAAGATATTTCGTTCTACTAGGGTGGGGGTTCGGTCGTCTTAGTAATCGCTGCTGCGATTACTGCATTCTTACTGTTTATGTATCCCACTAACCCCAATAACCAATCGTTTAATAACACAACAGTGATCCCTAACTTCAAACTAGACATAGACATCAGCGGTGAAGAGGTGAAATTTGCTAACGAAACCAACGCTTAAAAATTTTCGCCGTTTTAATTTCTTTTTTTTATTCTTTCGGTCCTACACCCTACCAGCTTCTCGTTCTAAATACGACGGTAGGTCGATAGTGGCCAGAAGAACGATTCCATGGTGGTAAATCTGCCGATAAACAAGAGAATAATTGTTAAATCACTAGAAAAGTACGGACACTTCAATTACTAGAAATGGGACGAAACAATAACTCCATATCCATTGGTGGGGAGCTGGCCGTCACTACAGGTGGTGGTGGTGGAGTAAAATAGACATCATTGAGCAGAAGATGGTAGACCTGCCGTCAAACGATTAGTTGATCGCTTTGGTAGGACTGAAACATATCAGAAGGAGTGGTGCATTAACATTAAAAGTGTGCCACCATCTATTAACAAAGAAATTTTATCCGCGGAGTCCAATTGTATGTAAAGTATATATTTAAACTCATAAATGGCAGGGAAAGCGACTTGCGATACAGAAAAATCTTAAATATTTATATTTCGATAAACCGATACCAAAATAGATATATCTATATCAGAAATCTCATATCGACACCACTAGATTAGTGTGTATTAATGGAGGTTAAGTTCCGACTTCCGTGATTCGAATCCAGGATTGGTAAGTTTTTCAGTTTTACCAATATACACATTTATTTATTTATTTTTTCATCTGAAATTAATCAATTAGAAATCATAAGTCAACCTGCTTTACGCTTAGTTATCATAGCCATACAATTTTGATTTGTTTACGAGGGACTTAGAAAATTTAAGTGTTGTTTCAGACTTTCAGTGTTAGCTTTAACCCTTCCAACACCAGGTCACGGGCTGTCGCAGTACCCAAACATTTAAAAAAATCAGCTGCCTTATGGGACCTTATAACACAAAGACTGGGAACCAGCTAATCTACAACCATGCTTGAAAATAACAACTTATGGTTTAGTTAGAAAAGGCTTCCTTTATTAACAGTAAGGTAAGGTAGGAGGAAACTGGTTAGAAAGGGCTTAGGGGGAAGGGGCTTTGTTTTCAGTAGCCCGTATTCCCAAAATGGCAAATCTATCACATTGGGCATTGGCCTTTAGTGGTGGTTGTTGAGCTCCTGCCCTATACTTTTGGAGATTTGTCTTCTTTCTACAGCCGTATGACCAATTTCACCGTTGTCCCCATTCTCTATGAAAACGTCACAGAACTCATTCTTGTATTCATTCACTTATGTGATCGCTTTTGGCGACCACCTTAATTGCTTGCTATAAATTTCTTCTACACCTTTGTATACCTGATCTAACCTAACCTCCAAACCTGTCTAGACTTGTTTTTGTTTACGTACCACTTATCGTGGGTACGTAAGGTGGGCGAAATATACGGTGATGCTGTAGCTCTACTCAAGGGTCATTGAATGACATTATTGAGAAATTAAGCACGAGAGAGATGGAAACAAGACTCTGATAACCAATGACGCAGAAGTTGATTGACTGGTAAACAGAATCAAACAAAGATTCCCCATTCGTTTCATCTGAATTTTAAGTATTCATTTTTCTCTTAGATGCTTAAAGCGTTGCAGGTGTTGAGGATACATTTATTAGAGCTGGAAAAAGGCCAATAGCTTTTGCAGAGATTTCTGCCGTAGATACATAGCTTGCCTCAGAGGGAAGCTCCACAGTGAAAACTTGTTAAGAACAGAGGGAGAAATTGGTGGGCAAGATCGCATTGGTGACACATCATTCACATCCTACATCATGAAGATTGATGTACATGGTACATGATTTTCCATTAATTTTTCCCCTCCCTTGGAATAACATGAGAAATAGGGATATCCAAAATTGTGAACATACGGATTGGTAGCTTTCACAATAGTAAAGTGGGCTCTATACTGGAACAAACAAGAAATGTATGGGTTTTGTTGATTGTGAAGTAAATTTGGGTTCTTTTTTTTAAGATCCAAAATTTCACTCATTTGAGGAAAGTTATTTACGTAATGATACGACAGTAAATCGCGTCTTATTGCAGATTTTGATTAAATTGTCTAAAGTACTTTTATCTGAAATATGATTTTTTTTTTGTCACGTTCGTTATTTTCACGAACCAATTGGGGAATGGAAGGGATCATTGCGTTTAATTGCATGAGCCAATCAGATTTCAGTTGGGCCCTTACCACTTCCTCCCAGGTATCTCCCCTACAATGCTGCTTCCTAATAGGACCAGGAGAAGCCTCATCGGGTTCTTGATGGCGGAGGATTTTCATCCCGGAAGTAGAGGTCACTTATTATTTGTATTTACCGTATTTCAAATTGTCCAAAAACATTTTGATTGACTTTTTTTTTTCTAGCGTTGTAAGGTGGTGGTAACATGAGAAGATCTGTATTGATTATATGATCTTAAGTCATGAAAAGTAGAAGTAACGCAAAATTTGCAAAAGAACATTTGTCGTGTTGTTATTGTAGCGAATCGGTCTGTTATTGAAAGAAATGTTTGATCAGTTGGACGGAGCCCAACACCTATTACTTCTTGCATGTTTCGTCTGGCGGTAATCTGGGCGCATTCAATCTTCAATGCCAACATTTTAAAATCGTCTTGCATATCGGATAATCTAGCGATTGCTTACACAAATAGAAAGTCATGTATGTAGGTTATTAACACGCATTCCGCAAGTGAATTAGATTAAAATTTGGGGTTTTTAATTCCGCATTGAATCCGGAAAGGTTTGCAGGGGAAAACAAATTAAATATTCTTATTCGAAATTTGAAAACGAATTGAATTGGGTTTTTGCAACATTGAAAACCCCAAAAGGAGTGTTTTTGTCTCATTCGCTCGTGGACTGCGTGTTAATAAATTGATTAGGGAAAAATAATACCCTGAAAAAAAACGGTTTTTGTTGACTGTTGCAATTGCAACCATTGAGGTTTGAGTAAGGTATCCATGTTCGATGTGTACAAAATCCGATATTGGCACGAAAGTATTGACAAAATTCACTAAACATTGTGTCCAACTTCAGATTCGCTTGACAACTAAGTAACTTATGTATAGGTACTAAATATTCCTTTCCCCATTTTCTCCACTTTCCTTCAACACTTTCATAAAAAGATCTACTTGAAAATCGCTATCGGAAGACATATTGCCAAGAAAAGACTTAAGGGAAGTTTATTAGTGACTGGCCTGGCACGTGAAATAATTGTAGCTAGTATGATGGATAAGATGCTTTGGGCATTTTTAGCAGCTCAAAATTTAAGCCTCTGGCAGTACAGAATGTGCTCCTGTAACACACTTTTCCTGGCAAAATCTAACTCACACACTGTTTTCATTCATTGTTTTATTATTCACAGGAATTATTAAAAAGGTGTGAAGTGTGGGATTTAGTGAGACATCAATATGGATTCCGTTCTTTATTACTTCCATTGTTTCGACCATGTCGAACTCTCAACTCTTCGCATCTAACAGTAATGGGACTTTTGGTTTTACTGAACCTGAGCAACTTCATCAGCTACTCAAATTTTCCGAAAAAGAGAAGGTACAGCTCACGCATGCTCTACAGTTGGTGTTAGAAGAAAATGGCCTGAAGAAGCCATCCATCTAGGTTTACGTATGTATATCCTGGATTTGCATCAAATTTTAACGCTTTCGCATAACCAGGGGCTGGGTCACGCCTACCTTTACGTGCACACTCGAGCGCTTCATGATTATGTCAATCCGGTAGAAGATCTGATGAAACAATTGCAAGGAGCAGTCAAATGAGGTTAGACATTCTATTACTATCTCATAAAAATCTTTTACTGAACAACCATTTTATTGGTATATGAAACGGTCCCCCGTATTCTGAACAAGATCTCTAATTGGGTCACGTTATACTGGTCTACTAACTAGTTTCACATGTATGCATTAGATATTGTGGATGCGAATACATCTACGAGCAGTGGCAAGATTGGAAAAAGGTGTTTGAGTGCTACATTGACGATATCTCTCGGTATGGTGACATTGTTTCCCTGGTAGCACACTCCCATCCATCGTCAATCCCTTGGATGTCCCGATGTCCGTATGAGATCCGTCCCATCCAGAGATAAGGAGATGGCCAAGGTAATGGTAGAGCCAGCAGACGACGCAACCCCCTTTTTTCACCCGACCAGATCACCCAAAAACTCTCTCCCTACCACCCTTCGCGCTACGCTAGCGCTATTACCGACCACTGCCCGTAGCATTGTCGGTAACGGCGGCAACCTAAACATGAATACAAAATGCGTCATTATAATAAAGTGATTTTGAATTTTTAACAACTCCAAGTGGATAATCTTGGTTTATTCATTCATGAACAAAGTATACTTATTTAACAAATTTCTCTTAGATGTTTCAGTTGACAAATTTTGGTTGAATACTTTCGTAAATGATAGGAATCTAAGTTTGAGATATCGAAAAACTATCTCTGGTCAAGAGATTATAAAGGTTATCAATTATAGCACCATTTTCCCTTCAGTAAATGCTCAATTTTCTTCTGTATGTGTTGAGGAGCTAGTCAAACTAATAGTTTTTCGATACCTCAAACTTACTCATCACAGTTCATTGTACTCAATTTCAGAATCGTAGTCAATCGGTAAAATTTCAAGAGATTCTTCATCTTCCTCATTTTCTTCTTCTTCTTCACTATTTTCTTCGTCATCCGAAACAAAATGCCCTTGAAACCGATTAGTGGCAGAGGCCAAAATCATTTTTACTCTTTCAATTTCTTCAGTTAAGAGTACGATAGACGCACGAGTTTCCTGGCTTCTGGATGTACTGAAGTCTGAAATTTTTTTTAGTTTTATGAATTGAAATGTTGCAAATATTGAAAAACAACAATAATTTATAACCTTGTTCTCTGACATTTCTACGCAGACCTCAAGGTAGCTTTGAACAACAGTTTGTTTAATAGCAAGATCGTCCATTAAGTTTACGCGCAATTTCTGGAAATACTGGACAAACGCTATCATTTCTCTTTTTGTTTGCATAACCTCCTCTTCTCAGCGTTTGCTGAGCATCCAGGTGTCAATCAGATTGTAACATGATGTCAAATTGTGTCGTGGTGGCGTTCTTAAAAATTTTGAATTTTAAATCAACAGTGATTGTTAGAATAGAAAAATGCAAAAACAAAACCATAAAAGTGGAAATTAAAATTATAGAAATCTTTGTAAACTTGTTTTGCAACATTTAAAAAGGGAAAATAGAAAAGAAAAGTGTAAAAGACCAGAATATTTTTGTACGCCAAAGCGGGTGTACAACAAACGTGATCCTCTAGATCCTTTAGTCCCCAAAAAACAAGAAATGGTAAACTGTAATCTAATTAGAACCTGAATTCGCCGTTACTTTTTATTCTCTTTTCGAAAATGTCTATAATTTCTCAACTTCAGCTGATGCGAAAACAGGTGATCATCCAGGAATACCAATATTTGAAGGTATAAGCTATAGACCTTTGTACTAAAGCACACACAAATAGGAAAGTTTATTCATTTGTTTCTTTTTTGGCTGCAGAACCCTTAAAAGTACTTGAAACAGTTTTAAAGGATCTTGAAGAAGAACATAATTTCACAAAAAGTGAAAAAGAGAAAGATGAGTTGCTACACAAGGAAAAGATTGAAGCTAACAAGAATCATGCCAAGCGCATCGCTCAGATATTCAAAGATTGTGAAGACAATCTCAATATTGCTCTGAAGGCATGAGAAAAACAAAAAAAACTTCCTATCCTGAAATTTAATAGTATTGGTGATTAAAACTATACTTCCTGTTGTCGAAAAAATTTGTTCGAACAAACTTGGCCAAAAAAAGGTTTTCGTTTTTATACCCTATAGTCCATATGGTGGGTACACTGTAAGTCATTTCGCTTTCTCATCAAGGAGGGGGGATTAAATCAACTCCGATTTCATTCAAACTTGGTACACATATTCAGTACATTTTTTTTTACAAATGGTAAACGGTTTTCTTAGAAATCTGAGAAGGAAATTTAAAAAACATGTACATAGTCCAATTTTGGACTGTTTTTTCGGTTTTTCGATGTGGGGGGGGGGTTGAAATTTTTTCTTTGATTCATTTTTGGTGTGCTACTTATTATAAAATAAACCCCAATCCCGAAGTTCGTATAAATCCAAAAATTAAAGCTAAAAATGAAACACCCTACTGTTCCCGTCAAAGATCGGTGCTGGTCACTGCATGGGTGCGTGACATACTACGACTGCCCAAGAGAGATCTACTGTGTTTTAGAACCCCGCAGCATTGACCAGTATTTGGGTGTTTTACAAAAAGCTGTGCTGCTAGGAGAATCATCGTTCATATGAGAAGTCTTGTTCATTCACCCCAAGAGTTAAGACATGGATTGCATCCCGGGAAAGGTTCAGCATATTGTTAAAGTACTGACATCATTCCAATGACATCTATTTGGTGGAATTTTATCAACGAATTCAACATGACCAGTCCGGAGATCGGTAATTTTAATGAATTGTGGGACGAAATTCAATCGTCCTGGTTAACTTTCGTGGAAAATATATAGATACAAATTTCGGGCAGGTAAACTTATCTGTGGGGTAAAGTTTGGTTTTTCCTTGGTTCTAAATATGTTCCTTTGCAGATCAATCAATTATGAACTTTATAGCGGGGATTGAGCAAATTGCTTCACAATTGTTGGACATTGGGGCAGCTGTGGATGACATCCAGATTATTTCGATAATCTTAGTGTCCACCAATCGCCAGATATTTTCGGAATCTTTCTCTTTTTTTTTCTTTAATTTCTCGATCTTTCTTTTCTAGAATAGCAACGTCCTAGGATCCCCCCCCCTCTAAAAAATGGCAGCCCTGCCAGAGCTAGGAAAGAGGTAAAAAGATTTCGAATTCGAACCAGTGTGGTGACGACGACGACGTAGCTGAAAGTTTACCGTTTAGAGGATGGCAGACTTTGAAGGTACGTATACATAAGTATACAAATTATGACAATAGGGTCTTTGCATGAAATGTCGATTGCTTTTAGACATACCTGGTTAGAATCAGTTTTTCACGCTGATTCTCAGGGTTTTTTATTTGTTTTTTTTTAATCAACCGAAATGTGTGTATTTTTAATTTAAAGTTCGAATAAGCTCCTCCCATTTCAAAACGGGCCCTCAGCCATTTTTCATGGGCGGAGCCTAATTTGTGATGAATTTGTAGACGACGCTCACCAAAGTAAACAAACTTCTCACCAAAATATTGTTTTATTTATTTATTTATTGTTTTCATTTGGATTCCTGAATTACGGTATGAAAAATATTAAAATAAGATATAATTATATACAGTAATTCAGGAATCCAAATAAAAATCATCACAAACATTAATACTGGTACAGAAGTTTGTTTACTTTGGTGAGCGTCCAGACTTTTTTTGTTTTTAGGTTGCTTTGCAAGAATTTTCTCATGCGAAAATGGATGAAACCAAGGGGCTAGTTGGATCAATTTTGAAGCTATTAAACATCTTCTTCCAGAAATCGACAAAGAAATTAAGGAAGAATTGGACGATGATTTCTAACTATTATCAATTCATTCATCACAACAGTAACGTGACACCATCCAACGTCAGCAACAGACACAACCAGCAACTCGTCGTCTTCGTCTTTGGAATTCTTTTTTTTCCAAAATTTGATGTATTTAATTATAGTAGCGCATGTTTCATTAGCAATGCCACCCCCGCCGCCGATACCGCCACGGTCGTAAAGTCAACAACCACAAATCATCTTTGAAATCGGTCTCCTCCCAAAACCAACTAAGATCCTGAAAACAGAATTCCACAAAAACGTCCCAGAAATACATGGTTTGGTATTTGGAAAAAAAATTGTTATTTGGGTTAAGGGTATTGTTATTGTTGTGGTGCTGGGGCTCTTAGCTTTCGTTGTCTGGTTTTTTCTTCCCGCCACCCAATCTGAGTTAACCACAACAGAAAGCCCAGAGCCAGACTATACGACCCTTATTATTGCCCCTACAACGGTTATCCCAGTAGGTAATTCCTCCACCACTACCTCCACGGACGACGGATATCGCTTAATTATTTACAAAGAGGTCTTTCACAATTAGGTAAAACAACGAAATGGGACACTATTTTTCTTAAAAAGGTTTCTTATGGCGTTTACGTGTTAAGCGAAAACGCGAATTGCGGGACAAAAACGCGAATGACTGGGACAAAAACGCGAAATGGGACAGAAATATTTTGGAAAACTAATTATATCAATAGACGCAGAATGTAATTCTGAATCGAATTGCTTAAGGCATCAATTATGTTGCAATAGAAAAATATTGAGATATTTTGATTTTAAAATCAAAACATTGGGCTGTCAAAAGTTGTTTTTGTATGCTGAACTTTTTCGGCCTGGTATCAAACCCTACCAAGTCCGTCACCAAAATCTTTTTTTGCAAATAGTGATGTTAAGACGCAATAAAACACAGAAACATTGCACACAAATTTATTCGTCTTGAAATTCTGCGTCGATTGATGTGCTATATGTGTAAATAAAAGAAATTTAATTTTTTTCAAAATTGTCTGTCCCATTTCGCATATGCTGTCCCAAAATTCGCATATTTGTCGTTTTTCCTGGTAATGACCATATTTCGTAAAAAAGTACAAAATATTGGAAAAACTTATACCATTTTGTAGAACTTTTAATTCTCTATCTTTTGATATAATTATTTAATGGATTGGTGCATTTTTAGCTTAGATATTTCTTACGGCGTAAAAATTTTTTTTAACAGATTACACAGAGACAAAATTTCGGGTTCGTAAGCAAAACTGAAAAATTTCAATAATTAATTTCTCCGTTATTCTGAAGTATTTTTAGACGCCCTTTGGCTCAAATACGTATTTCCCATTGTAGAATTGATTTTAGTTATTAGATTTTCCAATAAACCTTTTGTTTTTTTATATTTAAAAAAAGAAAAAACGCGCATTTTGTGTCCCATTTCGCATATTCAGGGGGTCTTGTCCCATTTCGTTGTTTTACCCTAGTTCAGTCACAAATCGCATTGCATTCGCTATGTCTATGGACTGAGTAGCCTCGAAGGAAGATTTGTCTGGTGATGATCACACTCACGAATGAGATTTTACTAATTAACACTTAAATAATTTATTGGATATCTTTATAAATGTTATCAAACAGGCTGTGAATAGGAAAGTTACGATAAACATGAAGATATTGAAATATTTAAAGAGCTTCAGGTGTGTGAGAAAAACGTCGTTATTTAAACTAGAAGTGATCAATTCCTGGATCCCTCTGATTTTTATGATTTTGAATGTAGAAAATATCTGAAAACGCATAACATTAACGGAGCTTAAGCGATTTTATTGGTTTAAAATTTATCGTTTATTATTTGAGGAGTTGTTAACTCTAAAATAATTTTGCACGCACCATATTTTATATTTAAAAATAAAAAATTTCCCGTTTGAAATATAGGGAAATTCAAAAAATGTGTAATATGTTGAAATATTACGAAAAATCTTTGCATACTATCTTGCTCTTTTGCACCCTTCAAAAAATCGCCAATTTGACGGAGTGCTTAGTAACCAGAGCTCCATGTAAAGTAAAAATTAACCTTAAATTATAACCTTTGAATAGGAGTCAGTTTCCTAAAATTGGCTCACTAGCGTGCAGTGAGGGCAGACACTAGAGTTACCAACAGCATCCTGTTAGCCCTGGATCTAAATTCTCCACAAAAGTTATAATCATTGGTTTATCGCAGCATATGGCTATTTTTTTGTTGTTGAAAATTGAGCGGGATCTCAGAAGCCGAGCAAAGCCAATTTAATTTTCATTTCGAGTTCATGAAGTCTAATAAATCAGAATATACATCGGTGGGGGAAAATGTTTAAAAAATAGACATTCACATGTAATTAGATTGTAACAGGACACTCATGTGCACGAAGTGGCATTGAATGCCACAGGCAGGCAAAAGGAGACAACTAAGAGGCAAACGGGAGACAAAATGGTGAGGTCTGACAGCAGCAAACAAAGCTGTGAAAAAGAAAGCGCTACGAGAGATATGAGAAATGTGAGTTCCTAACTTATGACAGAAACCAAGCTTATGTTGGAACTAGAGTTTGAGTGTTTGACAGATATCAGGAGAACCTGACAACACCAGAGTTGTCAGAGAAGAGAGACTGTCAGAGGACTGAAACTTGAGTAGAGAGGGCGCGTCCTTACGGTGCTGCCTCTAATAGCTGCATGGTTGACTATACAGTTCCATGCAGACGTCCTATGGATAATGTGTGCTAGTAGGGTAAGAGCTTCCGCAATAAAGGGCTGGAGTTCTACATTGAGTTGTGCAATGAGATAAATCAACGAGTTAAGCACAAGAATCCAGTAGTCTCTCGGCTGCATTTCATTGACCCTTTAGTGGCTCTCTCCGGTAGTGAACCTTCCATTGGCATTCTGTTCGATCACTTTTCAGCCGCTCTTCCTGAACTGGATGTAGAGGATATTTGTAATGAATGAAGAAGTGTTCTATAGGTGAAGGACCTCCGCAATAATTTCAGAAATATCACAGCGCGCTTCCCAAAATGAAAAAAAAAGAAAACTAAAATAAGAGAAGTAGCGAAAGTTTCTTCTCCAAGGAGTCTACGGACTCAAAGAAGACTCGAATGGCAGGAAATGGTTTCTCGTGCTGAAATCAGTGGTGAATGGGATGATGGATGGAGTGATGGCATGTTGGAGGTAAAATAAAAATTTACTTTTTTATTTATTCAATTCAAAATAATATTTTCTGTTATTTTTAGGATGAATATGAAGAAAACGATTCGAGTGATTGGACTGATTCGATAGATGGGATCCACGAGAAGCCGGTAGATCTTGATCCTGTAGCATTTTGGTCTTTTCTTAAAACTCAAACCGATCCTATCGGCCAAGGATTCGGAAATCAAACGGATCGGCCGAGCGGTGTTTTTTTTTTTTTTAAACTCATTCGCAGTCCTCTTCGCAACAAGTTGAGCCCAAAAACAATACGTGCCTTGATGCACGTTAAAAGGTACGTACGCTGCCCCGTTCAGAACTGGGAGATCCCTGAATCACTCTTGTCTGAAAAGTGGTTTACGAAGAAAAAAAAGCCCGCCCTGGTTCTTCTCGTGGAACTTAAAGAATTTGGTTAGTCATATCTCGTCTCGCTGCCCGGCAAATCGGCAATGTCAATTGATTGAATGTAAATTCCAATCTCCCATTTTTAATTATCTCCAATGTTTTAATCAAATTTTTTTTTGAATTTGTCCTTGTCATTTAATGTGATGTAATCAAGATTGATCTCGTTCTCGTACGTCGTACGTTTAATGCATTCTTTGAGTTCCAATAAACAAGAAAGTGTTTCCGTCATTCGAAAAAACAGCAAAAACAGCATTTAAATTCATTGAAACTAAAAATAGGGATTTTGTCCATCAATTTCCGGGATTTTTGAGAAAAATCTGAAATCGGGATCATTCTGGGATGTTTTTTTAACTAAACCGGGGGGGGGGGCCAAAAAAAGGTTGGCATCCTGATCACACTTACTCAGAGATCCACATCATGATGAGCCAAAAGTGCAGAATGTTGATGTACAACTTTTGATCGAGCCATCATGAATCAACAAGCTCAGTATCATCCTCAGTCCCACCAAGTTTCTGAATGACTGGAATGTCCTTAAAGAACCAAACCAAATTAATAAACAATAATGACTGTTGGTTCCAATCATCAAACTTACTCTGCGATCCACATCATGATGAGCCAAATGTGCAGAATGTTGATGTACAACTTTAGATCGAGCGAGCAGGAATCAACAAGCAGTCTGTAACACCATGACCGTCACTAATGCCATTCCTAAATTCTGAACAGCTTGCATACTGAAAGACAAAAGTCCTGTTTTAGTTTATGCTGAAATGAAGTAATAGAAATTCACTCACATTCCATAAGTAGTTCCTAATTGGTATTCAGGCACAACCAAGGCCACCACTGTTAAAACGGTTACCACTTTTTCGGGGTTACCAACCACGAAAAAATCGCATCACCCCCAAATTTTCAAATTGACATAAATTTTCGGGGTTTCAAATACTTATTTACGATTTGCCAGGAAGTCCCAAATTATGTGTTGAAACAAGCCCCAAAAAATAATAGGATTCTAGACTAAAATAAGAAACACGTAAAAAAGAAGTTTCAATAAATGAATATATTTTATTCAAAGAACTAGATGACGGAATTCACTTTTTGAAGGGACATATAGCCTAAATGAGTAGTACGTTCAAAACATGGTTTATGAAATTGGTAAACGGAATAATCAGACAGTTGTGTTGGTGACAAAGCTAAATGGAAACGATCCTTTCTCTTTACAAGTTCGAGAGATGGCGAATGATTTTCAAATCTCACAATCATCTTATCAAAAGACTAGACAGGGCTGACCTAGGATCCAAGTTGTTTTCCAGTATTAGATGAAGGCTTCCTGTAATTTTCTATTTACAGCCTCATTCACTAGTTTGGTCCCAACATCCAGCACATACTTAATGTTTACTTGATTTGTCATCTTTTGTTCTGCCAAAAAATTTAGAACAAAATCCAAGCAAACTTAAATCATTAATTAGGTGGAGCTTGTAAACAAACAACATCATCACGGATTGTTTCAAGACCTATTAAGAAACAATAAGAGCCTAAAATTATTTTTAAGATTTAGATAATTACAATCAATTTTAAATTACCACATTTGTCTGGCGAGTCAACGTAATCTCAGTCGACACACATCCCGTGCTACCTTGCTCACTATATGTGCCATTTGAATCTACTTCTGTCACATTTCCAGAATCAGGAAAAAACAACGGATGAAATTCTCTTAAATGATATTTCAGACCACTAAATGTTTTGAAGTTCGCTTCGTGAGAACAATCAGTTGTGTACAAACAACAGCTAGTAAAGTTTTTGTCTTTCAAGTGAATAGTTCTTAAATGTCTTAGCATTGTTTGGCTTTCCTTAGTCACAAAGTTACATTGCATTATTTGGCAGGTGTAACAATCTAACTTCGTTTTCACCTCTTTTTTCTTATATACGAATGCATTTTTTCCAAATTGTACTTTCAATTCTTTTAATCGAAGTCTCAAAGAAACCTAAATCTGCAGCTACTTACCGCCCCAAAAAATGGCGCCAAAAAAAATGGTTGTAATTAGCTGCAGCGCTACTTACCGCCAAAAAAGAAAGCTAATGCATTTGCTATGGCCTACTACAGAATATTTCCTATAGAAACATGATTCACAATCTTTTCTAACTCGATGAGTTTGACAAGATGGAATATTTTGAAGGGAAAAAATTTTAACCCTTCATACCCTATTCTTAAGATCAAATTTTTAATTTGATTTTTGTAACCCAATACCTCCTTACAAACAGTATAATTTAAAAAATATATACCTGCGGCATGCAACGGGAGCCGTTTAAAACTCCCTGTGGATTAAAATTGGTTTATACCATAGCCTATGTATTTATACGGGGTAAAACACAATTAGTACAATATCCATTTTCATCTAATTGTAAGTTGGTACCTAATTTGTCTCATTTTTTATTTTATTAATACTAAATGGAATGCAGCAGCAAGTGGCCTGAAAAAAATGCCAAATTTCAAATTAAAATATCTATAATAAAAAAAAGAGATTTCAATTAAATTTGCCCCAAACCTTTATAAAATATACCTTTATAAATATTTATTAAATATCTTGCTTTACAATAAAAAAAACAGGTTTAATCATTTTATTTCCTCTTGTATAGACGTATTTTGAAAAATTATAAAACTGAAATATTATAATAATAATAATTATATATAAATCAAAATATCTCGAATTAAAACGGGCAGATTTTGAATAAACTTGCCTCAAACCGTTGAAATTATATTTTGAATGACGTTTTATAAGTTGTCTTCAGGGCTGGACAGATAGCGTTTATTTTAAAACGATATGAACGAAAACCATTTGAAACAATCACTTTGTAGAATACAGCAGTAACCAACGCTTCAGAATGTATTGTAAGGCTATTGAACACCCCAGTTGGCTCACCCCAGGCTCACTCCAAGTGCCTTTCTTTATCCCGCGCCAAAGTCAACAAAGGAAAAAAAACCTCAGGCTATGCCGCGGGTAGGGACAGGCACTTGTGACGGAAAAAGGGCGGGTAGACGATAAAGAGCAATCCTTTATCTTTCCAAAAAAAAACGAATGTTCTACGGGGAAATTAATATTTTTAAAAAATTCCAACGCGAGACACCGTAGCGCTATCTCGCGCGTGTTAAAACGCTAAAATTGGCGGGGGTGAGCCAATACTCGTGGTGGGTACTGTATTTTTTTCAAAATAGAACTCTTTCACCGTGCGGATAGCAGGATTCTTGTAGTCCGACAACGCTGTCAGCAGCCATCTTAAGAAAACCACACCCTTTTAGTACATAGGCTCTTATGGAAGTATTTTTTCAAAGTGTTTTTTCTTTTAACTGGATAACAACTTCAACCAAAGAAAAATATTGAAAAATACTACATAATTCAGGTAATTTGTAGCACGTAAGTTTTTCACTATTGAAGTAGTGGAAGTTATCTTAATTTAAGTTTTTGGACAAGACGTATTCCCTTCCCTCTCCTAAGAAGACGAATTCGACTGTAGTGCCTCTATCGGCGAGTGCGTATCAGTGCCTAAATTATTTTTTCTTGAAAATATATCAGATGAAGACTTCCTTTCTGAAATTTAATAGTCCTTTCCTGAAGCTACACTATAGTTTGGGTGAAATCGATACAAACATCAAAATGATATAGAAATTTTAGGAATTTTAGGAGCTGGCAATCTTTAAAGTGCTGTAACGCTTGAAATATCAGTGCCTAAATTATTTTTTCTTGATAAAATATCAAATGAAGACTTCCTTTATGAAATTTAATAGTCCTTTCCTGAAGCTACAATATAGTCTGGGTGAAATCGATACAAAATCAAAATAATATGGAAATTTTATGAATTTTAGGAGCTGGTAATCTTTAAAGGTCTGTAACGCTTGAAATATCAGTGCCTAAATTATTTTTTCTTGATAAAATATCAAATGAAGACTTCCTTTATGAAATTTATTAATTCTTTCCTGAAGCTACACTATAGTCTGGGTGAAATCGATACAAACATCAAAATGTTATGGGAATATTTTGAATTTTAGGAGCTGGCAATCTTTAAAGTGCTGTTACGCTTGAAATATCAGTGCCTAAATTATTTTTTCTTGATAAGATATCAAATGAAGACTTCCTTTATGAAATTTAATAGTTCTTTCCTGAATCTACACTATAGTGTGGGTGAACTCGATCCAAACATCAAAATGATATGGGAATTTTTTTGAATTTTGGGAACTGGCTATCTTGAGAGAGAGGGAGAGGCAGAGCACGAGACACGCAAAAGAAAGAAGAGTAACGAGTCCGAGACACAGTCAGCCAACCCGTCTACCGACACAACACGCCGTCGAACGCGAGCGTTTGCGATTCGCTTGCCGACTAATAGAAAAAGAAAAAAGTTTTTTGACCGGCTTTCGCCGTAACTTTTGTATTTGAGGAATCTTGGACAATCAAGTCGCGTGGCACCCAGACGTCCGAGAGTTTTCTCAATCTCTCACAGCGTTTTCACGCCGAAGCGATACTTGGCCGATAAAGGAAGAAAAAAAATTCTCTGTTCGTTCTTCATTCGAAACCAAATTTCAAAAAGCTTATGATTGATCTTGATGATATTCGAGGTGATGCTACTCGTAAAATCTATGGTAGGGGAGACCGGGGCTATGTGGGACATGGGGCTGTAATTTACAGAGCAATTTAAATATTTAAAATATGTTTAAAAATCATGAAATAAATACAGTGTATGCTAAATTATGTTTATTTATCCTATGAGCTTTTTTACTTGAAATTCGGTTTCATTTTTCAAGTTTTATAGAAAATTTTACAAAATTACAGTCGAAAAAAATATTTCGAGCGTTTAGTTTTTCATGTTTTTGATACTTTTCGAAATATTTTTATAAATCCCAGATAGCTGTTCGATAGGTTTTTTTTCTAGTTTAAGGTGTTACTTTTATTTTATAAAAAATGTGTTCCTAAGTATATCATAATTTAGTTTATTTGATGTTGGTTGAGCCCGGGTTGAATGGGACATATTTCACGGGGTAAAATGGGATTGGTGTTTTGCATGGTAGCAGACGAATTCCGACAAAAACAAGGAAAAAAGGTGGAAAAAAAGACATCTTTACTTTTTTTATATTATCGCCACTTTTACTTCATAGAATAAATTAAGAGAAGCCCTTCTGAAAGAAAAAGGAATTTCCTTTTTACCATGCAGTGCTTGTTTTAATAAACATCATTCAGCCGTTGCAGAGAAAAATGCTGTCCCATTTAGCCCAAATTTTTTGCTTTTTTTCTTCATTTTTCTTGTTTACATTTTATTGAATAACTATTAAACAGCTTTACGAAAAAAATTAAAATAAATAATGAACATCAATAAATGGCAGGAAAAAACTTCTATACTTTTATTTTTTCTTATTTCATCTTTAAAAACATTTGACAGCGGAAAAACCAAAAAGTGTCCGACATAGCCCCGGTCTCCCCTATTTGTTTTTCATTTTTACCAAAAAACAATAATGGGGACTCATTATAATAACAATAATGGGACTTCTTTAACCTAAATTTACAATAATTGTTTGCTATTTGTTCTCTAAAATCCTATAGTAAGGTTACAAAGTTTGGAAAAAGTTGAACCAAAATTTCAAGGAGCTTATGATTGATCTTGATGATCTTCGAGAAGAAGATACTCGTAAAATCTATGGTATTTGTTTTTAATTTTTACCAAAAACCATAATGACGACTTCCTTAACCTAAATTTACAATAATTTTATGCTATTTGTTCTCTAAAATCCCCTATTAGGGTCACAAAGTTTGGAAAAATTCCCAACCTTAAATATGCATAAAAATTTCTGTACAAAACCTCATTTTTCCCTCGTTTTCTTCATTGGTGCAGCGTTTCACGATAGAAGTAAACAACCAAGAAAACGAGAGGAAAATGGGGTTTTGTACAGAAATGTTTATGCATGTATAAGACTGGGGCAATACAGTTCAAATGAATAAGGAGATATAAAGAATTTTTGCTTATAATTAAGAGATAAAAATCAAGAAATTGGCTATCTTAGTTTATTCACAAATCCCGGGTGTGTGAAGCATCTAATCAGTAGGGAAACGGAAAAAATACGCAAAAACGTTCGGTTGCAGAGGCAGCGCCAACTTGTGGCAGGCACGAGCATGATTTTTGAGCATCCTCTCAGCAGGTATAGGCCGATGACAGTCTTTCTATTCTTGGTCTGTGCTATTAGTCCAGAATATATTGTACAGGTATTACACTACTCATAATATCCTTTTTAAAATTTGTGGAATCCCACAAACATGTTAAATTTTGAAACTTAACAATTAGTTCACAGGATAACATTTTTAATTTGATTTCTTAAAGTCTTTTTTACCCCATACCTCCTTACAAATGGTATAATTGAAAAATAATGGTTCTGGGGCATACTAGGGGACCAAAGTACGACAACCATACGAAAATATTGAAAAGAATCCCTATAGGAAATTGAAACGAATTGCCTATAGACCTTATTAAGATCAATAGGTATGAGTCAAGCCAACCCCTCTAGTGGCGCGTTGTAGTGTGAAGGGGTGCTGTGAACAGCCGCTTCTTTTTTTGTTTGCCGGATGTGGTTGCTCTCCAGGCTTTCAACGGTAGCAGACGACTACCACATTTTTTCAACATTATTTTCACATTATTTTCACATTTATTCTTTATTATTTAAGGATGTTTGTACAATTAACTGTAGTAAGAAAGAATAAATGTGAAAAAAATCACGGTTTTCTTCTCGAAAATCAGTGAGTTTATGGTAAAACGTGTTTTGAGCTTCTAATTGAGGTAAAATATGGTTAAATATGAAGGTTGTTCTTTTACAAGAAGTTTTTATCACTGGTAGAAGGAAGACAAGCGTGATATTGAGAAATAGGCAATGTTGCGAAAGGCGCAATTTTCAAAAAATTCCGATTTTCAATCATAAATTGAAGAATGAAAAAATTGCCTAAACAAGATGAATTTGGTATCTTAGGATAGGGAATTAAATAAAGTTTCAATTCTGTTGTGGGATAGTGCCCACAAGTTAACCCTTTCTGACCACAACCCAAGATTTTCTCCCAAAACGAGACACAAAAAATACAATTGACAATCACATGTAATTAATTATCATACCTTACACGACGGAGCCTAGCGCGGCTACCGTATTACACACAACAAGACACAATCAGACGAGAGCGGAAAGGTGTGTTCAGCTTCAAAGCCTAAACCAGACAGCCCAAAAAGAGAGGGTGGGGGGAAAGAAGAAGGGGTTGTCACCAGTCGTGACATCTAGCAGGGGGAAACGGGGGTCGTCGTAATGCCAGCGGGGTATCAGGGATATCTCCGCTGCAATTCATTCAATTTCTGGACAAATTTATTGGTAATTTTCTGAATTACGAACGAAGAACCCCTATTTTTACTATACTCCCGAGAGGAGGAAGTAAAAAGGTAGAAGAGAAGCTGCCAAATTTCAACGGCTGATAAGGACCCGAAAAAAGGAAACATGGGAGAGTTTCTGCACAAACGACATGAATAACGATCTTCAAACTTCACTCCGCTACCTAGCGAGAAAAGAGTATTGCAGAAGCAACCCCTCCTCTCTGCTAGTTGACGGCAACATAATTAAGTCTCCGGTTGACATTGCAAGAGCCTTCGCCAGCCACTTTTTTAAACCCACTCTTCCCTCCTCCGACTGCCATACATCTATAACTAAAAAAAAACGACAATGTTCTGTCTCATCCCTCTTGTCATACTCCTCCAATCCCAATGTACGAGCTAGAGTCCGCCATCTCCACCCTAAAACCCACAAATTCCGCCGGAATCGACCAACTATCATCTTCGTTAATTCTTGCTACCCACCTATGTTATGATCATACTCTTCTTGAGATACTTAACGTTTCTCTTTCAAACGGTTGGTTCCCATCACCCTGGAAAATCGCTAAAATCACTATAATTCAGAAACCGAACAAATCCAACTATGAGCTACTGGAAAACTATCGTCCAATCAGTGTACTCCCTACTTTCTCAAAAATCTTTGAACGTATCATCCTCTCTAGACTGAAATGGATCGCCGCTGAAGGGAGGTGGTTCAACCCAGGACAACACGGTTTCAGAGAAGGTTGCTCCACAGAAACAGCCGCTCACGATTTGGTTCATCATATCGAGACCCATCTTTCGAATAAAGAATTTACCGCAAGCGCTTTTGTCGACATAAAAGCTGCGTTCGACTCAGCTTGGCACCCTCCAATAATAGCCGCGCTCTTAAAAAAGAACTGCCTGCTATACCTTGTTCGCATCATCGGAGACTATCTTGCCAATCGGAAAGCTCAGATCGACATCGACGGCCACCTAATTGAAACTGATATTTCCACCGGTTGCCCCCAAGGTGGAATCCTCTCTGCGTTTCTTTGGATTACTCTGATTGACGATGTCTTCAACATCTTTCTTCCTTTCCCAGTCTTTATATCTGCCTACGCCGATGACCTTAATATCGCCTGCAGCCACTCTGATCCAACCTTGGCGACATATAGACTAAACATTGCATGCAATGCAGTCGTAGACTGGCTCTTCTCCATAAAACTTCGGATCAATCCCCCTAAAACCATCTTTATGATTTTTGATTTTCGTCGAAGTAATCGACTGCTCCCAGCCAACCTCTCCTTAACCCTGCAAGGAACAGCTATCTTCCCTTCCACCAGCACAACCTTTCTCGGCTTTCACATTGATAATATTCTCTGTTGGAAAAAACACATTGACCTAAAATGTACCTCTGCTACTCGCTTATTCTACTCAATGCGCCACTGCTTGTCCCTCACTTGGGGCCTAAATCGTGCCCGTTTACTAACTCTTTACAAACTTATAATTGAACCCACTATTCTGTACGGCTACTCTATATGGGCAAAAAGAGCAACTTTAAAATCAACCAAAAAAATCCTTCGAGGCGCACAAAGAAGATATGCAATTCAAATGTTACGCACCTTTCGTACGACTCATACTGAATCCTTGTTAATCATGTCAGGAATCATGCCACTTGATTATAGAGTTTTGGAGCTCACCACCATCAGATATCTTGAACTTAAGGACAACAAAAATTTCTCCAAATCAGCCGCTATGATTGCTTCAAAAGCTATTTCTGCCACCAAATTGAACATCCCTTACGACCGTGCTAAATGTATCCACCTACCAGAGATTCCCCCTTGGCAAAGAAACCACCCGCAGGAAATTCAATCGGCTTCTTCGAAAACGCTCACCTCTGCTGATCCCTCGACTACCCGAATTTTCACAGATGGCTCTATTCACAAAAACGGAGCTGGCTTTTCTGTCCTGATCTGCTTCACATCTTAGCTAAATCACTCACTCTCTGGGTCACTACCTCACCACACCACAATCTTTCAGGCTGAGGGCTTTGCAATTCTTGCCGCCCTGGAATGGATCGTCTCAACACGCCCGCTTCCATCACAAAAGTAAGAAATTTTCTCCGACTCCAAATCCGCACTGGCTGCTTCTACTCCGTCTTAGTCGAACAAATCCTCCCAACCTTTCTCTTCTATAACACAAATCTTGGCTATCTACGGCACTAATATAAAACTTTTTTGGATCCCGAGCCACTCAGGCCACCCCGGGAACGATATGGCGGACTCTATTGCCAAAAGTGCCGCCCTAAGCTGGTCCTCTTATCACCCTTCCCTACCGTTGACCAAATCATATGCGAAAAATGAGATTCTCATCTATGTCAACACTCTATGGGATGATGAGTGGCGGTCCACAAACGCAGGAAAGTCAACGCGTGCCTTTTTCCCCTCAGTGAACAGAGCAAAAATTCTCAACACCTGTACTCTCGCCTACCAAACTAACCAACTCCTTAGTGGCCACTGTCGACTAAATGGTTATCAATACCGTTTAACACGTTTCCTCTCCGTTGTGTTGTTGTCCTACCGAAGAGAAAACCGTCGAACATTTTATTTTCATATGTCCTAATTTTTCCATTCATCGTGAGCCATTAATCCGCACAGCCCTCAAACTTAAGCTTACTTGGCCCCCCAATCTCCATGTTTTCACCCAATCTAAAGTCCTTCTACAAGCCCTAAATGCATTCACGCTAAAAACGCAGCGCCTCAATTTACCTACAACGTCTGTTTGATTTGTTACTCCATTTTCACCACTGTATCCCATCAAATATGTTTTTTTCTACTCCAAATAAGCCCTTCACTGTACCCTAGCCACCGAAAAATTTGATTCAAGAGGCAACTATTAAATTTGATAACGCCACTGCAATACAAAAAAAAATAAAAATACCCCCGAGAGGCGATCGGCCTACTAACCTAGCGAACCTGGAGGGGAATCTTGGGACCCTTTTCTAAAAACCCGCCGTTTCTTCCAAGAGCCAGGATAGCTCGAGAGTGTAGCCTACCTTTCCTCTTATATCGTGGTCAGGCTGTCTGATTTCATCAGATCATCACGAAACCGAACGCTAGATGGCTACGGCCCTAAAAATAAACTTTTTTTGTAAAAGGTATACCTTTTGATGGAAACTATGGCACGCCGAAAGTATGGCACGCCGAAAGGGCCAAAACAAAAAAAAAAAAAAAAAAAATTAAAAAAAAAAAAAAAAAAACGCCACCGCCATCTAGCGGTCAAATTTGGAACTACTCCCAAAAACTTTTCCCTTCCTAAATTACAACTTTTAGTCTTATAAGATACCATATATTAATAGATAAATAATAGGTAAATAGACAAATAACTTCAGAACATAAGATTACTATAGTATTGCCTCGAGCACTAGATATTTCGTTGGCCGCCGTGGATATCAAATCAATATAGTTCCCCAAGGTTTTGCAATCGCCAATTTACCCTTCTATTATGTATAACGAACAGGTCGCCAAGCTCATTTTACAGTTGAAAACCTGTTTCTAGCTAGAAAATATACCATGATTCTATTATCTGATACCTCAAAAAATACGTATGTATATGTTACTGAATGAATAACGTATCTCAAATGTTGAATTTGAAGGCCAAAAGCGCGCAACAACAATATTCTCTTTTTTGATCACTTTTGAGATGTCTCTTCTTCCGCTTGATTGTAACAATACTTTTCAAAAGATCCGTATGTCCCTGAAATTAATAGTAAGTCTATATTCATTCAGGAATTAATTAGAATTTTGTCTGTGTTGTACATCATGCATTCGGTACGTCTATACTCTATAGCGTGGAATGAATGCTCATATCAAGCATTGTGCATATCAAGGATTGTGACAGATGAATGATTAAAACATAGGTTTGGTCAGTGCAAGCGTGAATAAAAGCCTTAGTTTCTTATGGTATCATTGGTATTTAGGATTCTATTTAGAACTAGACTAGCCAACATACACAATTCCCCCCCCCCCCCCAACTCACTCATACTTAAGTGTACCCATCGCAATTAAAAAGTTCCAGATATGGTTCCAGTATGGATAAAAGTTCCACCATAGTTCATACCTGATATGAATTTCGACAACTCACTCGTCCCATCCCCGCGAGAATAACCCCGGAATAACCGATCCCTTTTTCCCGCTTTTTCCGTCTTTTCTGAGGAGAAAAAAATTCTCCTGATCAATACCGTTTCTGTAGTTGGGAAAACTCCTCAATTCTTAACTTCAAAATAATCAGTATTTTTTTACGATGCAATGTTCAGGGGAAAATTGTTCGCGTTCACGATCCATCAGCGAGCAAGCTTTAATAAGTTCAGCACGAGGTTCAGCAGAAGTGCAGAGCCTTCGCTAGGTACACTTTCATACCTATCCTCAGGGACAATTATCAGTAGGCCTACATCTTACTTATTACATCTTACTTATAAGCAGTGATTTTTTTATCTATTTTCCTTGATGTACAGTATTTTGTAAGACTTAAACCGAGAAGTTGTAATTTAGGAGGAGAAAAGTTTTTGAGAGGTGGCGTTTTTTTTTTTTTTTTTTTAATTTTTTTTTTTTTTTTTGTTTTGGCCCTTTCGGCGTGCCATAATGAAGTGTATATACATATGGATTACTTTTAACTTGAAAAGGCTTATTTTATGAAAAAATAAGAACCAATATCTCATGCTGTTTCAGCGTAAAGCATTAATTGTTGGCCTATTAACATTTTATTGCTTGCCAAGTTGCTGTCATTAGTGGAATTAAGTTAAGTCCCAATTTGCATCTAATAATGTGAGAATAATAAAAAATGTAGTTGTCTACTTTTCAGGGAATGTCGTCGATAATTGTAAGATTCAGATATGGGGGGGGGGGGCTGATCAATCATAAATAGAGCAAAGTGATTTTTCGAGTGATTTTTTTTCTAAAATTTGTTTAGCTTTTTTAGTGTCAATAGAACTTCCGGGAATAAAATTCTGAGATGCAGCTAGGCGAAATCCGGAGAATGAGAAATACCGGAAATTGAGAAACACTTGTTATCTGATTTTATTTGAACACATTTTGTTGAATATATGTGGGAGAATAAACTTTCTGGGAATTTTATACGAAGAAAACTTTGCGTAAAACCTCGTCGTTTCGAAGCAACGAGATATCTGTAGATCAACCTCGAGATCAACAGAGGAAAACGTTGGGCGCTCACCATGTTATTGCATACTCTCTCAATTCTTTCACTACTTCAAGTTACACGGTTTACACCTGAATTGCATCATCTTTATTTATTTTCTTCATTAAAGAAACCGAAAAGAATATTCGATCGTTCGTTAAGAACCATTCATCATCTAGAAACCAGTTATACATTGACAGAATCATTTCCGAATTCTCAGAATGAATATAATTAAAATAAACTACGAATAAAACAATCATTCTTAATATCTAGCCATGTGTGCGAGTAGATTATCTGACATCAGCCATTCAGAAGAGCTATTGTTCTTCTTTTGAAGAATTTTGACCGTTGTGACACAAGCCGCAGTTCAACAAGCCGTGAAATATCAAAGCAACAAGCAGGTTTCGGAAGCCGTCGGAAGCTTATACAATAAATTTTATAAGAGTACTTTCAATCGTAGAAAAATGTTTGGAACATCATGAAGGAAGCCGTAAACTATATTTCTTTATCGTTCGTGCTGCAGGACTACATGTAGATGTAATTTCGTTTTTAATTTAAAAAAAAAACCTTTATCGGTTGAGAAGTTTTTAAGTCAGCGTCGGTCTATTTTGAAGCGGAATCACGCCGCAATAGTAATAGTTGAAGTGCTTACATTGACATTTTTTCATTCGGAATCTATACCCAACTGTCAATGACTTCACAACAGGGACGAAGGAGTTCATTAGGAGATATAGGAGAGGGATTCTATTTTTTCGCAAAACACAATAGCCTTCCTTACTATTTATGTTTACTTTCAACGTTAATCTAGGCGGTTTGCAAAATTGTCCGTAGCAAGTGAATTTTAAAATATAAAAATCAATTACATATTCGGGAAAAGTCTTCATTATGTTTCCGACAACAGCGCCTTATCTCTTCATAAAAAATTATGTGTAGTGGGAATGTCTGTGAAACTGTAGCGGTACTTGTAATGGCATACTTAACATGATGCAGCTAATTAAATTAAATTACATCATAGGAGCATCAATAAACAAAAGTAACTTCAGGTTTTGTTAATTTTGGTTTTATAAAGATCTCTATTAAACCCAGAAAACTAAATGAGCATTTCTTATCGTATCTTCGTCAACAACCTTTCCAAATGTGATGAACGTGAAGCCCCCATGACTGCAGGGGGTAGGAATAGTGCTTGTGGAATATCAAAAGCCATTCGGTTTTCCCACGCTTTTCTACTTCTAACTCCTCTACTGCTTCGCTGCTCATCTCGGTAGGAGGTATCTTATGGTTCACTGCGTTTATATCTAATCCTAAATAACCTTTTCAGTGGATTGTTGCCCTCTCGTGAAATCTTATTTGAATTCTTTCTCGTTGACCAACAAAAGATAACTTAAATGTTAGTGGTGTTTCCGTGACACTTCAGTTAATAGCAATAGTTAATATAGGCCAACTACATTTACGTTTCAGAGAAAAATTAAACGTAAGTAATTAGAAAACACCGATAGAGTTTTCCTATTTTTTTGTATAGCTTTGGCAAAACATGTGAGCCGAAATTCTGGGAGTAACTAAGGCTATTACATTAACATATAGCGATCGATATCGAGAACATTATATTTCATCTAGTTAATGATAACGGTCCATCATTCAATATATTGGCGGATTATATTATGGAAAGAACTTTTCGCATGTTAAGCGTTATAGTGAAATTATCTTGGAGAATATAATCCCAGCAGAACGATTATAAATGACGTCACATTAAATCACATAAACTTTTTTTTTATCTTGCGGTGTTTAGATTTTTAGCTTATACGTGGCGAATATTCTCTCAAAGGTCAAACTCGGGACAGAGCCGAAACCGAACTACTGGCACAGCCAAGTAGATCAAGTAAAACACAAAGTGTATACGTAAGACCAACGCGAAGGTAAATTATTCTTCGTCCATTAATTTGTTAGTGACCAAGTAAGAATACATAAAACGTAAGGTTGTATTTCGTGTTGAAGAAATTGGAAGAAATTGAAATTCGTTGATTCTAAAATTCATCGTGTAGTGATTTGAATTGTCGTATGCGGTCGTATGTGTACACAACGTGTCTACAACATGTCTACAACTTGGTGCGATCCGCTGGTTTTGTTTATATGTTGGTGATGAAGGTCTACTGTTTCTGTGTTTCCATTTTGAGCAGCAAATGAGACGACTATAACTGTGTTAAACTGTCTGTGTCGACAGCAAATCACGAAGCTACAATGATATATTGTATTATGTATATGGTAATAAGCTCGTTGTTGATCAATAGACTCGTGATTAAAAACACAGTAAAATGTAAATGTAATGACAATTCAACTTAAGATAAGAAGTCCAGCTGGGCGCAATTATGATTAATTAATGTATATTGATGCAAATATGCAATGAGGAAAGCTCAGATCTTCTAATATTAACAGCGCATTGCAAAATCCTTTGCAAAAATTAAACGGCAGTATATTTTAGGTTTGTTCGAAAGTCAAAAGATTATACTGTACATGTGAGTTTTTATAACAATACCAACTTGAAGGATAAACGGTAGTCACGTTTTCTACATAGGCAATTTTTACATGAAAGTCATTTATAAATCAGAAAAAAATATGACATGTAAAAATGAGCATTCTTTTTTTATCAATAAATCCTACTCGTCGCAAGTCTTCGCAAGAACAATCACACCCAAAATCTACGCAAAAGTGAGGGGCGCTAGATAGTAGGCTATAGACATTCAAAGTTGCCAGCATTCAAGAATTTGGGATTAATAAAAATTTATCACAAACAGCAATGACATTACGACAAGTCACGCAATCTCAGTCAGCAGTAGGCTTTAAAAATTCGAAAATATCTTACGATTTGTTAAAAAATATATGGCATGATAATATAAATAAATGGTATTTCAATAATAAGCTTCTTCTTTTATTTTGTTAAAAAATGAAATGGTGTACTGTACCGTTATGTCTTCCGGTTTTTGTGATTAATAAAATTTTGTCATCATTTATATTTTCATCCTTTATGAGTATAAAAGTCTTAAACTAAAGATTTCGCTAGAAAAATTTGAACAACTTCACATTTTTGTGCTTCTGGGACGTATGAGATTCCACGAGAAGACGAGATTACGTACACTAATTAACATGCTCTAAATTTAAAAACCTGTGGAAATCTCTATTTTCTTTTATACTGCGGTATCTCTTTTGAATGTAGTCATAAGATTATTTTATCTTATATAATAAATGAATTATTTTGTTTTGTTCATTCAACAATCAACCTCGCAATCAACACGTAATATACTCATTAAGAATTTTGCAGTCAACATTCACCTTTATAATTTTGTGAGCTGAATAGCACACTGTGAAGGAGCTATAGCGATTTGCTCGTAACATGAGAGATTTATCGTTTTACACAAAAAAGATAACTTTTTAACTGTACCAGGTATTCAGGTAAGGTTAAGTGTTGAATATTTTTATTGCGTCATTTTTAGACGATCGTTTTAAGTAGATTGAATGGAAATTTCATCTTATCTCGCTGCATAATGATAGATAAATTCAAACAATAATCCTGAAATAAACCGACTTTTGCTGATGTACTTTGACTCTTTCATGTGTGTAATCTCTACAAGTCTACAGTCGGACGCGTGTAGTACCAACATTAAATTTCCTTAGAGACGAGAACCGAGACGAAACAAGACATAATAATTCATGACTTATAATCCGCAAATAATCCGCTCATTGGCGGAAAATTCACGCTACCATGAACTATTTCGCTCACTACAGGTTAACCAGGTTCCGTCTTTTCTCCTTTCTTTTCGTCTAGCACATTATTTAACGAATATGAAAAAGTAGCGCTTCATCAAGTCACGTGTACAGATGTAATTTGCAAAGTTGGTAAAAAAACAAATATGAATCGATTGGTTTTCTTTTGGATTCGTATGTCCTATGTTCATTTCAAAACAATATTTGGATTTGTGAGTATTAAAATGAAAGGAAAACTTTAGTGTTTTACTCCGTCGTGTTGCATTAAAAACGTCTTGTTATTGAACATACAGTATTATTTATTATCGTTATAACAAATTATGTACAGTCATTTACAGATTATTACATTCTCCTGCATGCCAAAGTTGAATTTTGCAACTTGTTCAGTTGATATGTTATACAATATACAATCTAGATTAGCATGCTAAAATTTAATAAAGAGAAATATAACTGCCGGACAAAGATCTCCATAAGCAAGGCTCTATCAAACAAATGGCTGGCAGAAAAGAATTCATACATTTGCTTGTTGACAATGGTACAGTAGCAAAGGATAGAAATGGGGATTTAACTGGCTACTACTAATTTTAGGTGGAGCTATAGAACAATGTTGTTTTAATGTCAGTTTTTAAGTATCGTTACGCTTTTGTCTTTCGACAAGTTATTGCAACGAAGTAAGTATTTCACGCTTAATTGGGAATTAAGTTCTTGGAACATTTGAGGCACAGGAGTTTTTTTTTAGTATTCCTGGTATATCGTGCGGTTAAATGTCGTCAAGAATAGGGGGGAGGATGGCCAGAAAACTGTAGACTGAAGAGCTAAAAATATTATTACAATTGGTCACCACTTTAAGACCTTTTAAGTATTTTGAGAATGCTATACTAGATATACAGTCAAACATCGACAAACATTTTCGCCAGATGACATTTCAAGCGTTAAAGTAGAAGTACGCGTACCATATTAAAAATTTTTAGTTGAAAATCTTCTCCCCTCCGTCTATAAACCGTCATAAAATGTTTCAGACTGAAGAGAAAAAAAAGAGCTGGGAGTGAAGAAGACCTTGGGGAGATGTCATAAAAAGCCATTTACTTCATAGAGTGAAATAGAGCCCTTCGCCCATCTCTACTTTTTATTATGCTTCCTGACTTTCCGATTGTGAATGGTATTGCTGGTAGTTAATAGGGTACAGTTTAATCACATTTCTGGGTTATCCTTCTTTTGTAGCTGTATAACTGTCGCACTCCTATACTATCCTCAATCAATTACCAGCTAAATGCGAATGATTTATGATTCCGTTTTAGAAATTGAAACAAGGAATTTACGCTAAACAAGTTAACAAGACTGCAGATTGAGATGATTACACATTCGTCTTCTTATTGGAATATCTTCAAACCCAATGAATCGATGAACACAAGACCCAAAATAGTTGGCTTGAAAATCAGGCAGTTTTTTCTTGTTTGAACTGTTTTATTGATGTTTAATAATTTGGTTTGATTTCTTGTCCTTTCTCGCCTTTGTCTTTGTTTCATCGATGCTTCCGAATGAAATGTGTATAGATCGTCGTGTTACATATTTAGAAGTGTGATACTGTGTTTTGTCACTGTAGCATTAAATTTAAATTTATGTAGGAAACGAACGAAGTATAAAGGAAGAAATGATTGCTGCTCAATAATTTTTTTTTGTTCACTTAGTATACAGGATTTTCATTTTGAAAAGAACAATAGACTTGCAAATATTATTCAAGATTTACAAAGAACCGTAAAGAGATTGGCATTTCGTCACTTGGTCTAATACTTGATCAATTCGATAGTTGAGTGTCTTGATACTCTTCTCCGGCAGAAAAGGTAAAAAGTCAACAAGTGACTGGTCGCGAGTTTCAAACATGTGGCGTAATAAATTGCCAACATTTTTTTTCGATTGCAACTGTAAGAGTGATTCGACTGTACTCCGGCGAAAAATACACAGCGAATCAAGAAGGCTTCTGTGATACGTTTCGTATTTGTCCAAAAGACGGTAGCCATGCAACAGGCCACTTTCATTGTCTAAAAACACGAGTAAACCCGTTTTGGAATCGCGTGCGAGATTGTGAGCAGGCGAATCCATCATCGCCGGATTCCACTGCATGTTGTACAGATTGTTCACCATTCTATCCAGATTGGCTGTCAGGTAGTCGAGAACCAAAAGATCCGACCACTGGGCTAATGTTAAAAGCTCGTCGCGGTCGACGTTCTTCTGTAGCTTGTGGTGTTGAACGTCAGACGGATTCAAATGACGATCTCGCCCGCGAAACTGAACAGGTATGTAGGCTGGCTCCAAATCGTTCAAAAACTGCGTGTAAACCACCGGTCGATCCTCGGTCCATTGAGCTTGATTGACCGATGACTGGACATTAATCCATTGGCGATCTAGAGGACGTACCAAACCCAAAGACGACGGTGGCAAATTGGGTAGACCAAGCAATCGGCTCAAGTAGAAACTAAATATTTCACCTTGAATCTGATCATAGTTCTGACGATAGCGACAACACGACTGCTTGCCACTTTCAAAAGTGATGAGACGATTTTGCATTCGGCCACATCCCTCTTCAATACGTACAATAGGACTCTGATGGCTAAAGTCGTTCCATTCTTTAGCGTTTTGCTCGTCAAAACCTGTTGGAAGAATGTCTTCCACAGCTTGTGACCAGAAAATACCTTTTACAGCTTCGCTCACAACAGTTGTCTGACTCTCTTGATTGAGAATCATAGGAATCTCGGCAGTTTGCTGTGGCTGTACGAAACTGACAACATTGTTCATTCCTGTTTCTTCGTCGGTTGCTGATGGTGAGCTCACATGTGATGGAGTGGATGGCTGAGAAATTTCATTTGGCATTTGCATTTCTTTTTCCTTCTTACGCAAATACGCTTTCATCCTTGCCGACATGGAACGCACTGGAATACTTCCGTTGTTCGATGTCATGTCGAGAGGCAGATGGACATAACTTGGCGGGTCTTGAACGATGGACCACGGAGTCATTCGAGTGCTGTTGTTGATTTCGATAGGAGATGACGCATAAAGCATTGGCACGGCGATCCCTACTCCAACCCCCAATATAAAAGCTAGACAGGTGGTTAGAAAACAAAGCCACCTGGACGCTCGAATAGGATGAAAGCCAGCTAGATGTTGGGTTGACTGGCTGCACAACATTCCGCCGCTTTCTCCAGCCGTCAAAGTAGCGTCTCGTGACACAGACTGAACAGAAAATGATGGATCCATGTCAAAGAAAGAACTAGTCCTGCGCATTCGCAAACTCGTAGTCAAATACTGTAGTGAGAGCATTTGCTCAAGTACATGTTCTCGTACCATTTATAAGTGAAGCACATAATAACATTGAACACACTAACTTCGCGATTTTTTTTTAAATAGTTTTTTTTTTTTTTTTTAGTTCGATTGTTTTCTTTAAAGATTGTTTGATTCGAGTACACAATAACTGGCTTACGGCACTTGAGTCGAAGTTCTGTTGAATGATATGGATCACACGATCAGCAGGTCATCAGAAATGCAGAGCTGTTGATTGCGCTGCCGACGGAAGACAATGTGTACCGGTAAGGTATTTACAGATCGCCAATTCCAATCCAGGTATAAAAAAGATCCGATAACACACTTGTTTAAACAGCAAAGTCACCTGCACGCTCGATGAAACCCAGCTAGTTTCACGAACGACTCAAATATGTCACTACTTTCCGTCTTGACAGTAGTGTATCGCGACACGAAATGAATTGACAGCGATGGCTCCATGTCACGGAAAACAGCTAGTCCTTGGCATTCGCAAACTCGCCGTCAGGCATTGAATTGCACTGGTTCAAATACATGTTAATGAATGATGGCTATGCACATAAATAACTTAACCACAAATAAAATCGTCAATGTTTGTTGAATTTGATTTTGTTTCAAACAATTTGTTCCTTTCACAATATCAAACAATGGTTATTTTTTTTTTCTGAGCCTGAATGACACTTATTTGAAGTTCTTGTTATTTGTTGCTGTTTTTTTTTATCACTTGCACATATAAAAGTTATCAAATTTTAATTTATTGTAAATAATACACCGAGAAGAATCGTAATCAAAAGTCAAGTAGCGAGAGAGTCATCAGAATACCACTCTAACTGAATGTAAGTCTCCTTCTGCCTAGAATAGAACAGGTAAGCCGTCACCTGACTCGGTTTCCTGCTTCGTTGCAGCCAATACGGTCTACTAGCACCTCCCTCTTTCTCCCCGTTCTTCGTCGAGTGAAACACCTCTGGCACCCATATGATACTAGCAAGCTCCTCCTAAGGCAGCAGCCAGAATAGCGAGTTTTCTTGGCTTACTAGCATATATCGTCCAGCATTTCCAATTGTAAAAGGAAGAAGCAATCCTGGGGGCATAAACCTCCTCTTTTCGTTGCCTCCTCCCACATTACACTCAGTTCTTTCTTTCTTTCTTTCTTTCTTTCTTTCTTTTTTTGTTTTCACATGTTTTTACCTTTTCAAATTCTACTTAGATAGTTATTCACACCTGATCTTTTTGTCAAATGACATTAGATTTTGTATTTGGTTGATGAATTTGAAACATCCCTATTTCCTGCTTACTTAACCGCATCATGCAATAGACATAAGTAAAATCAGTTAAGTGGATTCGCTAAAAGTACATGTGAAAGATCATTAAGACGGATATAAAGTAATCGAAAAAAAAAAAACATTTTTGAGTTAAAATAATGAATAAAATTTATTCTTTTGTCATAAATTTTAAATGATTTACAGAAATGACGTTATATTTAAATTTAGTTTTCGGAATTCGCCATGAAACTTGAGCAAAATAAGTATAATATTTGATTAATCTAAAAATCTATGTCGTAGAATTCATATAAATTGGAATAAGATGTGAGTAAAAAACGCTGGCCATACTTATTCAACTTGAATACTAAATACAAAGGGAAACGGTGAAGCATAATCTACGTAAGCCGAAGAATATGTTTTGAGAATTCGAAAAAAAGAGCTTTCAAAATTCGAAAACGCCGCTATCAGCTGCTTTCCAGTCTTCCTCCCTCTTTTCCGTCGACTGAAAAGTAGAAAATATTTCTAACAGCGGGGGAAGTCACGGTCTCTTAGGAATGCAAAACTCGGGGTTTGAAAAAAAAAAAAAAAAAAAAAAAAAAAAAAAAAAACAGAACCGAGCCGGTTCTTCGGCTTTCTTTACATGCTATCTCCTTTTCATGTTCTTCGTTCATTCCAAGTCGGAGACGATCCACTACTTTACCTTTTCCTATTATTTTGAAGCCAGTACTCTGTATAAACTACCCTTAACATCACTTCGTGATTCGCTTGTCATTTCTTTTCGATATTTCTCGATTACAGAGAGGAAGGTTTGTTGGGGCAACTTATTAAAATTCAGTTTTTTTTTCCTTTCCGAACAATCCATATGAGAGTTAAATCCTTGTACAGCAGGTAGTGCTGAAGTTTTATTTGGCGACGTCACTTAAAAATAATATAAGGCACATACGAAGCTTTATAGGATCCTTATCAAAATTATTAGGTTTACACAGAAAAATCATTGAAGAAATTTAGTCTTGAACATGGTAGATTCTTCAAATTATACAAATTGAGGTCTCATAAAAACGTTTCACTGGGGCAGAGGAAAACAAATTTATTGTTCTAGCTCCGGAAGTTCAACCGGAAGTTGTGTTGAAGGTTGCAATGTCTGAAAAGTTAATAAGAAAAGATAAAAATTTATTCGCGATTATCAGTCAAATTCACCGAACAAATTTTATTTCTACTTGGTCCTCGTCTCTCGTTATTAAATTCGAATTACTAAGAGGACGCTCGATACAATGTTTAAAATTTTGTTTCGCTGTTTATTTTCTTATCTGACGTGGTTTGAATAATGAGTATAAAAAAAATAATAATAATAAAATGGACTGATGTTACATACTATATTGCTCTTATTGATATGCGCTGTGCCTTCCGATAGTACCGTCAATCTACATTGTAAACTTTTATAGTTTTTAATATTTGATGTAACTTATTTTCATAGCTATTTTTAAAAATATTCAGTTACAAACCTTACAGTGCCAATATCATTAATAATAATAACTGACAATGCTCAATAATCCTTTGGTTGCAATAGTTTTTGAAGTTGTACCTTATAGCAAATTGTTTGCACCTGATAGGCCTGGTACGAGAATCCGGGAGAATCCTATTATTCCTTACGCAGGTAATTTAATCATTTCTACATATACACCCAACCAAATAAAACTTTTGTTCTTAAATTAACAGAACCCTTTGCAGTTACTGTAGAAGGCGATGAAAGCGGTAAAAAATGTAATTGGCTTGCCACCTGGCCAGTTCTGGCCTGTATGGTTATGGTAACTACCTACTTTCGTTAGATTTCTATCGTTCATGTATCAAACGAGTTTGATTGATTATTGTCCCTTTTGCCTTATATTTTATTTGTGTTTTTCGTCCAGCTACCTTATAATTGCGTTTTAAGCATCTGCATATTATATAACAAATGTTCCCACGACGAACCAAATAAAACTTAGGGTTCTTTATGTGGTGTATTTACTACAATAGAATCTTCTTGACGAAACTGCGAGATCGAATTGTACCTTTGGGATAACAACTATATATAGGCTAACTACTATACTGGTAAGGAGTGATGAACTAATGGCCATAATATAATTATAGTCGATTATATTTTATAGTCGACATCAACTGATTGAAAAAAGAAGTTAATTTAATGTGAGAACTCTCTCATACGAAATGTGTTCAAGTGGAAAAAAATATTTAAAAATAATTTCGAGGATAAAGAGTCATTGAAAACCCTCCCGAAAAAGTAAGCAAGCAGAAGAGAGGTCAACTGTTGACGAGAGAAAAAGATTCCAGTTTCGATGTTTCAAAAGAAAAATCTCTGTCTATTCTGTTGGGTTACCATTGGCGGTATTTGGTGTATGTCCAAGTCTAACTTAGTTTTCATTGCTTTGCTTCATCTGAAGTTTCTTCAAGTGTGACGGAGATTTCTTCACTTCTAGACCGGAACGTGAAACACAATGAAGTGAATAGATCAACCCAAACTATCGTTTAACGATTCATGGAAGGAGCTGCTGCATGTCCCTTTTTTTCTATTTTCAATGGCATAAAAAGGTAGGTATATAGAGGTTGCAGCTGCTAAATTCTTCAGCGTTATTCTCGAGGCAATCCCATCACGTATGCCGAAATGTATATCTCCACAGTTCAGCTCCATCTCAGTGAATAGTTGCCGCGATGAATCAAAACGCGCACACTATAACCAAAAATTCGTTTTTAATCAGTTAACTTTGACTTTATAGACGTATAGGTTTTTAATTAGCTGCTGCTTGTATTACCTTTCTTACTTACCGAAATACAACAGCTTCGATATGCTGCTGACCACGATAGGCATCGCTCTCTTCACAATGCCGCTCAGCTACTCTTATCCCCTTTTAAGCTTATCAGCACTCACCACTTATCAGCGTATCCACCGTTCTACGAGTAACCAGTAGTCCGTAGTCCTCTAATCATGTTCCCTTCATTGTGACTAGAAAAACCTAGGGCCACAATTGACATTTTTGTTTTTGTTACTAATCAGTTCTTTTTTTTTAAAACAAAAGAAGTCACGAAAGAAAATAGTTGCAGGTAAAAAATACAACGTAAAAAAGACCTTTTTTCCTTATTTAAAATCAATTAGCTGTGCAGCAACTCTCTTTAACAGGGCAATAAAGCAAAGAGTAAGAGGGGAAAAAACGTGACTTGTAGGTAGGCCTATGGCTGAATGACATACCATTTAAATATAAGATGCGAAATATTTGTGAAAATCTTTTAAAGCGATCGTAAATGATGGGCGGTGGCAAAGGTTGGAGTTACACACAGGACGGAAGGGAATAAGGTTGAAAATCAAACAAGATCCAAAGGATTAGATGTGTTTAAATTTTTTCAAAAATATGGTATACAAGTTAAATTTTGATGGTGGTCCGTTCTAGTGCTCTTATGATGTATGATATATGATAGACTATGTTACACTATTGCACTGCTGTTACAAGTCAGACAAGATAAAGAACCGATCGTATGTCTGGGTTGATTGGAAAAGTATTCGTTCGATCTATGTCTAGAATAGATAGCAAAACAAAAGTGGATTTGTTGCACATTGTTTCAGGAATAAGAAAATCGGAAAGCCAAGAAAAAAAAAAAAAAAAGCCGGCAGAATCCCCGTCGTTCGGTTCCAGCTGGATTGGACGCCATTCCAAAAATGGGTTTTCTCCCTTTTCTTCTGACAAAAAAATAAAAATAAAAAAAAATAGAACAGAAGAAAGATGAAGATGGAGAAGGAATCAAGAAGCGGGTCGAGACGAAAGCCAGAAAATGCTGGATATCCTGCGGTTTCAACGACTTTCTAGGATGGTGGAACCTTGACTAGCAGTCACAGCATGTGGCAAAGATGGTGGAGGGGAGCGGACCTGCAGGAGGCTTATCCCCGCTGGCAACATCGTCTAGGTGAGCCGCCTAGAAATGCAAGGCAACCAACCATTTCTCTTTTTTTTTTTTTTTTTTTTTCTTTTTTATCCCTTCGAAAGAATGACCCCTGTCCCATTTCCTTCTCCCTCTCTCTCAGTTTGATTCTTTGAAAGAGGAAAAGCACGAGTCGGCCGGAGCTGTACCTATAACGGTGCTACCTTCGTCCCATTCAAATTTCAATGAAATGTTGCCATCCAACCAAAGTTTCCCACATTCAAGTCACAATGGAACTCCTCTTCTCTAGGAAATGTCTCTTTTTAAAATTCCAACTTAACAAAACGCGCGTTTTAAACGACATTTCCACTGAGCCTAGCTTATATCTACGCGCTTTTATATGTCTTTTTTTAAAAATAACCTTACAATTTCAATTGCTTGATTAGAAAAGACTCAAATAAAAATTCAAAAGCTCGCAATATACTGGTATGTATATACATTCGTATACACATCTGTTAAACTAGCCCTTTTCAAAATGTGAAAGGAGCAAAGGATGCACTTTTTAAAACACGGAAAATGTTGCAGACGTTGTTTTCATGCAATGCACTCCGACCAAAAAAAAAAAGTGACATTTACCAATCGATCATGTAAACATTTTTCTGTCTGTTATGCAAAGCCGGTTTTCAAGCGAGCCGAGTCACACCGACGCAACAGCTCATCGCTCGCGCAACACACATACATATACATACTTGACTAAATTGATTTTTTTAGTTATAACAAAGCTGGTGGTCTACATCCCAAGGAATGTCAGTTGAATTGGAAATAACTGCAATATTGCGTGAACTCGAAAATGCCCTGCTGCTGCTTTCTCACATAATTAACAATCATCCCTTCAAACATCGTCACATACATTGTACGTACGTAAGCGAATAAACGATCATTTGAATTGAACACAATTACGAATCAGCTGCAGACGTTGGGAAAGTCTCAAAAGATGATTTTTCTACGGCGATTATGTATTATTATTTAATAAATATTTCTTACAAAATTTATCGTAGTTTTTAAAGCCTTAATTTATTTTAAATGACTGCGCTATTCGTCTTTTGTTGTTATGTCGCTGTTTTGATTCCATCAAATTCGACTTTGATGTTGGCATTTGCTAGGCCTATGCCAATAGCATTATTGTTAAGCTCCCTGCATTGAATCTCACCTTTTCTCACTTATCCATACTTACAGTATATCCTATACAACCACTGTGATCTGCTTTTCTATTTTAGAGTAGTACAATAGATCTTGTCTCTTTAATCCCATTTTTCTGTTTGCGGTATAGAGTTGGCGTACGTCTGATCTACTTACTATCATGATTGTTTACTCTATCTGGTCTTGGGCTTGCACACTGGACAATTTACGAATTTAGTACAATAGCGATGACGCTGATGACGACTAGGATTATTGAGTCGCACGGATCTGTATTATTGTGTTTATAGGCTACTTAAAAAACTAAAGCTAAAGGCATTTCTTTGGTGCCTATATGCCGACGCGGAAAACCAATGCGAACGTGACGCAAAAGATTCGCAGCTATTTAATATAGCTGTGTATAATGTAACATATAACAGGAATGGAGACATAGAGCATCGTAGCTAGAGGGGCTTAATTCAGCTAAAGCTTCAACGTTTTTTTTTTGTTTCTTGAAATTGGTACTCAAGAACAATGTCTACCTGAGTTTTGTAAAAGCTAACCGGAAAAATTAAAAATAAAAAGTCCAAAGAGAAAAAAAAAAAAAAAAGAGAATGAGAGATAAACAAACCTAAAAAAGAAAAAAAGAAAAAGAAAAAAAAAAACAAAAACAAGATAGAGATACAAAATTGTTGTGGGAGGGAATGCGCGCGCGATTTGATCCGTGTTCGCGTGACTGGTAGTTTTCAGCTTTCACCCATAATCAAAAGAAGAAAATTATAAGGTGGCTAGGCTGCAACCGACACCTATGAATTATCACACGTATACACACGGCAACTGAACACAGGTCAAAAGTGGATTCCGCAGTCCGTGTCCGTGTAGTACATGTAACAGAATACGTGTTGGAGGGATGCTCGAGGCTCTCACTAATAATCCCCCTAATAACAGCATTTTGTAGGAGCCAGCACTACAATTTAACAGTAGCCCACAATGGTTAGCTGGCACATGATTAGAAGCCGACAAATTGGCTGTAGTTTTAACCAAAAAGCTTTGTAAGCTGCCACCAGTTCAACTAAAAGAAAAAAACATTATGTGTTGACTCATTGTTATAACGACGACTCATCTTTTTATAACAAGACCATCCAGTTGGTTATTCAAACAGCGACAAAGAGTTTGCAAGTATTTTTGTTACTTTTCTCGTGTGTTTGACAATTTTCCATTTATGATAGGCGTTCTATTGGTTTTTAATGCTTCTTTTATTATTGTTATTTTTAAATCATCTTATATCCACTAACGCGAAATAGACAGAATTTTCTCCCATTTTTGTGTATGAAATGTCCTATTTTCGCCGATAAACGAATAGTGAGACAAGAACCATCATATTATTATTCCTGAATTTTTCATCTTATGTTCATCTCACGAAAGGAAAGAAAAAAAGTAATAAAAATAAATAAATAGAACTTGATAGCGTAGACTGTGGAAATATTTCGTTTTATTTTTGCAAGTCATTACTACATAGCACGATGCACGACAAAAGTAGATTCATTCTCTTCCAGCAGCACAACTCACCGTTATGGAGCTCGGAGATATTTTCTACTTTTATTTACATTACAATACACCTAACAACGATCGCCTTTGTTTCGATTGGTTTCAGGGCATAACGGAATTTCTTGTTTTTACTTTCCGATTCCAAATGCTTGGCGTTGAGACTGAAGATCTCAGTGGTGGTTGAACACAGCAAGGCAAGGCAGCTGGTAAATCATATATTTCAGACTATTATCTTCAGTTTTTCCCCCCTTTTTCCGGAAGGGCACATCATAAAAATAACATAGGCCTGCCTAATACCTATCTTTCCGCGTTTACATATTAATGCCAAGCACTTGGGAGGATAAGTAGGCGGGGGCGGAGCCTTTCGAAATGTTGACAACACCAACCCCGAAAAGAAAAGTCGTTATAAGTTTACGTTGAATGGGGGCTACTGTTTTTTTTCCTGACCGGTACACATGAGAGGCAGCAATCTTCAAATGTCTGGGTTATAGCAAACCCGTTCGTAAACAAGTCGTCCAAGAGCACGCACAAAAAAATTAGAAAACAGAAACAGAAAAATAATAATACATTTTCATTGAAATTGTTTTGAAAAAAACTACCGGCGTAAACTGATTTTATAAAAGAAATAACAAAACTGAATCCCAGAAGAAACCAAAAACAAGAAATAACAGAAATATAAATAAGAAAAATAGAAATGGGAAACGAAAAAAAGAAGAAAGAAGAGGTAAAATATAAAAAGAAAATACAACTGGGAAGGTATAAAGAAGAGGGGCCTCTGTGCGATGGGACCACGTATTCAGACAACGAACAAGGCACGACCATCTCTTCAACAGCACTCCTAAAAGGCTTCTTCTATGAATGCATAGTCGATGGCAACTCGTTTGTCAATGTCAGAGCAATCACCCCAAAAAATCAGCTAGAGTCATGCGAAAATGCGACTCGACGTCAAGCGGAAACAATCGAGTTCATTCTTCTCATCGACATTTCATGTGGTGGCTGGCTGGCTATCTTTCTGCTTTTAAAAATTGATGCCCGTATAGAAGAAAATGGAACGAAAGGTTTTTCTACGATTGTTGTGTGTTCCTCCTCTCATTGGCGTTTCCTGCGAGCGAGAGTCTGTACTTTGCGCGTTCCTGACTTTCTCGATAGTCCCCTGCTACTTGAAATTCCACGTTACAAGATGGTATCGTATTCTTTTCTTCTGTTTCTAGCCTACGGCAGTTTACAGCTGGGCTGGACATTTGGACAGGCAGCCAGCATTCATAGAAAAAAGTACGAGACCAGATGAAAGTGGGGGAACGTGAATGACAGATATTCACGTTCAGTATCATAAGTCAATGACAGTCAACGGATTTGAGATAAAGTTGAATTGCCAAGGTTGAAGATTCTCCGATCAACTGATTCGAGTTCTCTTTTGTCTTAAAGGGACCGCCTGGCCAAAATAGTCTTCTTCAAAAATGTTAAAAATTATCACTGAAAAAATTCAATTGCACCGTGTATTCGTCGTTGTATATATATACCTGTATTCTGTATGCATCTATTGTTGAATGTGGAATTATAGGAACGACACAATAGCGCCCATCTTGGGAAAATAAGTCGAATTTCCCATTTGACATTTTGTCCTCCGAATAAAGATGGGCGTTTTTAAACTTCCTTCTTCTTTTGACAGAGTCAAAGTTTAAGTTCCCCCGGTCAACAGCAGCAAAACGAGAAAAATTTTACACAACTAATCGTATTTTTCTTTTTCAAAAAATTGTTCAGTAGTCAAGGAGAGAGACCTTGTTGCTCCGGGTGTACAATAGATGTAGCGTAATGATCTTCTCAGCGGGATATTTGGCCTTGGCTACGGCCAGGACACTGAGGCAGCTACGCACTATCATTCCACCATCAAATACCAGAACGAACATATGGAAAAGCCAAGAAGAGATAGAAACGAAAAAGAAAGAATAATAAGGGAAACGAGAAAAGGAAAAAAAAACCAGCTTAGGTGATTGTTAATGATATGGAAAAGAACTTGAAAATTCTATCATTCAACACGTAGAATTTAGTAGATTTTTTTCTTCTTTTTAAAAAATAACAAGAGACAAAAGAAGTCAAAGTCGCGGCTTGTGTCTCATTTACCCGAGTTTGCCTAATGGGATGATAGTCTTTTTTAATAGAAACTCCAAACGGGTTTACAATGAATCACAACATGGGTATTATATTTCGCAACCGGAGTACAATTAGCATCTGTGTTCTTGTTATCGGCTTGTTCGGATGTGTAACGATTACCATAACACGCCACTGCCCGCCTACCAGTTGCTGGTTTATTCGAACGGCCTCCCCCCCCCCTTTTGACTATAAGCCTCCGGGCATTTTTTTCTCCTCTGCATATATCTTCTCTGTCAAGGAACAACTCGGCCATCTTGATTATTCTTCTTCATCCTCTCCCACTTTTATTCTTCTTTCTTTTACTTCTTTCTTACTCTCTCTTCTTTTCTTACATATTCCTCTTTGACGTTATTCCCTTCTCCGTCCTAAAAAAAAAAAAAAAATGTACGTAACATTACACAAACTAATAATGCTAACTATAATATACATGTAGGATTTCTATTATTTTTATTAAGGTTCAAAAGGGTATTTATAATTGCAACATATGTAGGAATCAGTGTGAATGGCGCGATTCAAGAATACCTGGAATTAAACGGCAGCATATTTTCACTTTTTCTTTTTTTCATGACTTTGTTGTTTGTTGGAAATGTTTCTAAGCCCTTCAAATAAACTAAGCGTAAGGCATCGGACATGAACGAAGAAGCCGAATATTCGATTATTTAAAGAGAAAACTTTTTAAATAGTACACGTTAGGCCTATTACTTTATTCAAGCGAGAAATAATTTCAGCATTGAATTGATCAAAAGGGTTGCTGGCATTCGGAAGTAATGTCAGCCGCAAACAGCAAAAGAAAACACGCCAAACTGACCAAAGGCCACTGTTTAAAAAAAAAAGAATTGACATCATAATAAATTTAAATGATTTTTTTTTTAAATAAATTTTTGCTAGAGGACCGTCACGGGAACTTCAGCAATGAAACTTGAATTTAATGAATAAAAAATTCTATCTAATTTGGGACACAAGAACCTAAAGTACAAATATTATTTCTGAATTAATTAAGCACTTAATTAAATGTTGGTCATTCTGATTTAATTAGATAAATAACTACCAGTCACTAGAACCTAGAGAGTAGAGACACTGGAAATTAAAAAAAAAATTGTTATCTATCGCGATAATCAAACAAGATATCGATTCCAGTTTCTACACATTTTACTTCTTTACCGCTAGAGGTTTTTTTTAATGTCTAACTGCACGAATCCCGGAATTCTTAACGCTAATGAAGCGCGCCATCTAGAAGCAACAAATATTTACGATTTATTGCGCAAAAACCAAAAGTTAATCGCTATCTTTTCATCATTTTCCCGTGTCATCTATAAATAATCGTAATAATTCGAACGTTTTAGAACACATAAAACATGAACACATGAGTGACGAAAGAATCAGAAAGAGAGCAGCGCGAAAATATTTGCAATACATTACTTGTGTTCAACCACCATGTTGCTGATTAAACGCCATCCAAATGAATTTGACTTTGAAAGTAATGAGAAAAAGTCCCCAAAAACGTATTTTGTTGTCCTCATTGCAATAGATTCGCCAGTAAAGTTTAAGTCTTCACTCTTCACTATAGGTATACGTACATAGGAAATTATTATGCGGATGCGGAACTCATGCCTATTGCCTTCACAATGGATAAACAATAGAGCACCAAATCTTCGCCAATGCAATAAATCCATTCGCCTTTAGGAGATAGGGTACAGGAAACAAAGTCACGCTTACTACTGGTGAAAGATATGGGAAATCTGTACGTAATCAATTCGATTATATAGGCGATTCATCTTTCTACATATAATAAGTATTTCTCTCACCCGTTCATGCATTTTCATAATAACTACGAAACGTCTCAACAAATTGTTCTTGGGTAGGAGGGTGATGGTTTAAATCGTGAAATCGCCGCCTGCCAAGCCGCCTAGCGATTTTTAAATAGACACACTCACCCGATTTCATACTCCAGACTTTCCTTTTCCGTCGTACTCAACACTTCATGAACATGAAAATGACGGCAATGAAAATGGCTTCTTTAACGGAAGTATGGCCACGGAATTGATGACATCTTCCATCATCATGGAATTGTCTCCTGGTTGTAAACACAAAAATGTCGGTGAAAACAGACTTCAAACAATAAGGAAGTGAATATTTCAGTATTACCTCTGAGCTTCGTATTTGAGATCTTTACGAGTTTGTCCTGTGAAGTGTCAGACTTCCATAAAATCGTCAACAGAGCCGGTGACCAGATACTGTCCTGTCTTGTGAGAATTTCTCATATTCGATGTCAGACTTTTGTCCAAATTTGATGTGTTTAGTCAACTGAGTAGTTGGCTGTTGTTATTCTTTGATGACAGCTTTACCTCCAGAAAGATCGATACTGGTATCGGGAGGCAACAGTTCTTGTTACTGCTATTTCAAAAATTGTCTAAGGAGAGTGAGAAGATGAGATGGAGGTACCACTGACACTTATCCACTCAAAGATTGAGCAATACAGCTTCTTTCCATTTTTCTTTGCTGTTTCTCTCAGGATATACTTATCTTGTTTCAAAATAAGACCTAGCCAGGAGGTTCTCTGTGAAACAAGAACAGGGAAAACATTATTGATTATCAACAATAGGATTTATGAAATGACAACTAACCTAGATGTAAATAGGTAACAATGAGGTTTTTGCGGTTTTATAAGAGCCATGGGAACTGTCTGAAGTAAAAGTAGCTTCCAACTCAGTCAGCTCAGACAATTCCAAAACAACATGAGAAATGTGTTACAGACCAATTATGAAAAAATTCAATTTTAACATTTTTTCATTTACCTGGTTGTAAATGTCAATTATATTATTCTTGTTTGGAATTTAAGAGATTGTGTTGCTTTTAGAATGGTATCCCAATGGCCGATTGGCCGCTGAGAATGTCATATGTGATGAATTGTAAACAGAGCAGCTTCATGGCAGCTTTTTTTTTAAAAAAAATGATTGTCGATGTGTTGAAGAGCCATCTAGAGGTAAAAAAATAAGACTAAACTTTTGTTTGATAGTGGAAAATCGAAGTTTGTCTTTGTGAACAAACTTTTGTAATTGTCTTTTTGGGAACATAACCTTTAAGTTTTAACTTGAAAAAGTTTTTTTCAATAAACAAGTGGGAATGCGACATTGGTCCCCCCGACAGTGGTCCCCCCGACTGTAGCCCCCCCGACTGTGGTCCCCCTCGATCAAGCCCTCGATCCGGACAGTGTTCCCCCCATCAATTATCGAGGGGGGACTACTGTCGTGAAAATAACGACAGTAGCCCCCCCCCCTCAAAATTTCGTTCAAGTAGAGGGGGGACCACTGTCCGGATTTTCACGACAGTAGTCCCCCCAAGTACCCGACAGTAGTCCCCCTCCAATTACGGGGGGGGGGGACCATTGTCGTCATGAAACAGGACAGTGGTCCCCCCATACATATTTGAGGGGGGGACTACTGTCGTGAAAATCACGACACCTAAAAAAATTGGATGTGTTGTTTCACAGTATTATTACATCTGAAATACATTTCATTAATATTTTTTTTTTAATTACGATGTTCCACATTACGATAAGCAAAAGGCCGGCTATCACAAAATGGTAATGGCACGTAACCAAACTTACTCTATCGGGAGGTTGTTTTTATTTTGACTTGTGAAATTTCATCCCCGTGTGAAAATCTCAGTTGATTTACCGGGATTTTGCTCTCTCCACTTGGTTTCTTTTCTGTGGTTCTTCTATTTGAATCTCATCCAGAGGAGAAAATGGCAACACATCACTGCGTAGTCTATAGCTGTTCAATGTCTCATCACGGTCCGTCACTTTTCACGAACTTCTTCCGCGATGGTTTCCCGTTAACTAAATCTTTTTCTTATTTTCTCCTCTGGATGAGTACTCGGGACTTTGTGGTTGGCTAAGTTAGCTAGTCGACATCCGTTAACAGATGTTTTAGATTAGCTAGTTTAGGCTATTAATAGGGTTTTGGATTAGCGAGTGCGTTCGCTAATCGGTGTCTTTTAGCGAATGCACTCGCTAATCGGCACAAATTAGCGAATGCATTCGCTAACCATAGCAGAATTAGCGAATGCACTCGCTAATCGGCACTTCATTAGCGAAACCATTCGCTAATCTGTCAGATTTTGAATTCCGGTTCCAAATTTTTCAAACAGAGCATTAGCGAATGCACCCACTAATTAAATTTCATTAGCGAAAGCACTCGCTATGTAATAATTTTTGGTCCTTGGTCCCAAACCTGGTCCCACAAGTCATTGATGCCAATTAGCGAATCAACTCGCTAATACATTTCCCTATATTAGCGAGTCAATTCGCTAATTCATTCCCTCTTTTACAATCTTTTACAACAAGCAAACAAATTTGCGAATCATCTCGCTAGTGAATCTTCCAATTAGCGAGTGCATTCGCTAATCATAATTCAGGTTAGGTTAGGTTAGGTTAGGTTAGGTTAGGTTAAATATAGGCCTACTATAATAGGGGAATGTATTAGCGAGAAGATGCGCTATTCATTTTTCTTGTGGTGAAAGAGGGAATGAATTAGCGAATGCACTCGCTTATAAGGAATTGTATAAGCGAGATGATTCGCTATTTTGATTTTTCTATTGGTGAAAGAGGCGTCTTGAAATTATATATTAGCTAGTGCTTTCGCTAATGAAATTATACTAGCGAATTGATTCGCTTGTCATTTGGGACCAAGTTGGGACCAAGCAGCAAATTAGCGAATGCACTCGCTATTCGGCACTTCATTAGCGAGAGCATTCGCTAATTCTGCTATGGTTAGCGAATGCATTCGCTCATGAAGTGCCGATTAGCGAGTGAATTCGCTAAAACACACCAGATTAGCGAATGCACTTGCTAATCCAAAACCTTATTAATAGCCTTAACTAGCTAATCTAAAACATCTGTTAACGGATGTCGACTAGCTAACTTAGCTAATAAACCAGACCCCACAACACATCCAATTTTTTTTAGGGGGGGGGGGACTACTGTCGTGAAAATCACGACAGTAGTCCCCCCCTCAAAAATGTATGGAGGGACCACTGTCCTGTTTCATGACGACAATGGTCCCCCCCCCCGTAATTGGAGGGGGACTACTGTCGGGTACTTGGGGGGACTACTGTCGTGAAAATCCGGACAGTGGTCCCCCCTCTACTTGAACGAAATTTTGAGGGGGGGGGGGGCTACTGTCGTTATTTTCACGACAGTAGTCCCCCCTCGATAATTGATGGGGGTATCACTGTCCGGATCGAGGGGGACCACAGTCGGGGGGACCACTGTCGGGGGGACCAATGTCGGCATGCCTTTTCAATAAACAAGTAAGCAACAGAACATTATAATATTGACATGTTTGCGCATGTAAAATGTATGTATATCTGGTGTTGAGTGATAGAAAATTCGAAATTTGATCCTGTATGATTTTGTTTTGTCGCACATTACGTTAAACGTTAAAATGTAAAAAATATAAATTGTATAATTCATTATCTCCGGAAACAACTGCTGTGGCCATCAACCGAAGTTATATGATTAGCATCCGTCGCTTAGTTTAAAAATAAAGGAAAAAGAAGTAATAAGCTTTGACTTGAAAGTGTTTATCGCAGCATTTCATGGCATTGTTATCGATCCGATTCATGGACAAGCTGTCCTCAGTCCATTCGTGTATATAGTAAGTCAGTTGAGTCAACCGAGCCATGCATTATTCATTCGTGCACGAATTTATTTGGTTCACGTTCACCCCGACCGGGTTTTGCACTTTTTCACGCCTTATAACAAATATCCCGCTAAACTTTTATCAAATGAAGAAATATTGCCAAAAAAAGGTGTTTCTTCTTTTCCGGAAGTTCCGGAGTGGAACGACATATATTTTGTGGGACATTCCGCACAAAAATAATATTTTATTACATTTTTCCTTCAAGTCTCTTTTAACTTTTTTTTTTTTTTTTGTTTTTATTTTGTATTCTTATTATATCTCTCTCATTTCTTGATTCAGGCAGAAAATTTAGTTGAATAGACTTTTATGTACGAGTTTCCCAAAGCTCAACCAATACAATCCATATACAAATGAAGATTTGGAAGTTCCATTATTTAACGGAACCAATAAATAGAGCGTTGAATTCTCATTACAAGGTCGGAGGTTCAAATCGCGCCCAAATAGTCTGACGTCAGAAAATCATCAGGTACATTTATTAATTATATATTAGGGCGTTTCATTCCCGACGAATTTTTGATTTTGATGACGGCCTTCGTGGATCGGGGTTCTGTTACATATAAAAACCCTGTCTATTTTTTTTTTCGTCGGAAAAAAAAATATTTAGGGGTCGCGCAGCGGGAAAAAAGCGTGAAAAACGATAGTTTTTCATAGTTTTTGGCCTCTCCCGTGCTAGCCGTACGTACGAAAATTACGGCCTTTGGAGATATTAAAGTTCGTTACATAAACTACCTTCCCTGAAAAAATTATCTTTTAAAAATGTAATTTAGGGGTCGCGCGGTTAATAAGTATAACGATATTTTCGGAAAAATCGTGATTTTTTATATTTATCGCTAATTTCAACCAAACTATAAAAGCTATCAAATCAATTTTTTAATCCTAAATAGATCTTTATAAAGGCAATATTCCCTAAAAAATTTGCAATGATCGGACCAAAATTAAGGGTCCCGCGGTCAAGTTTCATTTATATTAATTATTGAAAATTTTAATATACGAATAGAGATACCAGAAATAGAAAGAAAACATAGCGAAAATTGTTAATTTTAAAGAGAAATCTGGGTAAAAGAAGAATTATTTCATTCTGCGGTCCCGAAAAACGGCCCCTCTGGGTTGTTTGGTGGGAGTCCCTTAAATTGCGCGAGAAAACCCCTACGGCTGTTGTTTTGCAGACGAATTTCCAGGATTTTTGTTTCCACAGTTTCGTTACAAAACAAACAGCAGACGAATTTGCAGGTCATTGTTACGTAACGAAACAAAATCCTGGAAATTCGTCTGCAAAACAACAGCCGTAGGGGTTTTCTCGCGCAATTTAAGGGACTCCCACCAAACAACCCAGAGGGGCCGTTTTTCGGGAGGAGGAGCTTAAGGCGAGCAAAACGAGCGTTACGGATGAATAACTCGTTAACGCGATTTTTAAGGTATAGGAACACCTTAATGAAAAAGAAAGAGCGCGTCGAGCTCTATCTAATGGTGTCATAAAGTAATTTTTTTTTTAATTGGCGTACTTCCCCATTAGATGGCGAGAGAATCTGCCAATCTGGAAAACTTATGGTCGTATACGCTTTGACATGGTTTTTCATACACTGTAGGTTATATATTAGGGTCCATACAACTAATTTCAGAGACTAAATTTACAAATTCAAAAAGGATTTTCACAACTGTGGTCGACTGTGATTAATTCTCTCGTCCATGTCTAGGCTGCTGTCCCCTTTTCGGGTCTATTCGACGGTTGGTGCATTCGCATGTTGCGCAACAGGAAAGATTAAATTTGAACTGAAATTGCGTGGACATGCGGATATAACCAAGTAAATTGACTCGTAAAAATGGACGTAGATGACCGTCATCAACTTGAGTCGACAAGATTCCAGCGTCAAATCTAATCGACACTGATGCAACAACGCGTATTGTCTCTCGTTTGGAATGGAGGACCAAATCAACCGCTACCTGAGTATATTGAAGAACACACCCGAGTCCATCGGCAGTGAGGCCACCGACATCGAGACCCTGATGAATTATCACCGATTCCATGGAACAGAAGTGGAAGAAAAGTTTGGGGATATCAATTTCACCGGGCCATGAAAGACGCTACCATTTCTTTCCTTTACGCTAAACTGTTGAACCTAACCTAACCGATAAAAAGAGTCCCGCCGTATGCTTTGATCTCTTCTTACCAGATGGAGCACATGCAACGCCATCTCTGCATCCTGCCATGGACTAGGTGACTTTGTGTAGGGTGACTTCTGGTGGTAATTTGATGCTAGAGACTGGGGTGCTGATGACCAGTTGATAGTTTTTGTGGGAGTACATCCTATATCCACGTCGTTTTACGAGTTTATTGTTTTGCTCTGATTGATTAAGTTTAAACTTGAAAGTTTATTCTTCGTATTAACATTAACATGATGCTAATAGGATGTTAGTTTGAGCGTGCACTGTTTCTATATTTTGTGCTCTGAAGTGTTCTTACCATACATAAACATAAGATTGATGTGTGATAATTTCAAAAAAAAGTTCTAGTAGTTCGGTTTTACTCAAGCTAAAATGGGTTAGAAAACAATTATGACCTTTCATCGTTATCTTTAAGTTCTTTTCACAGGATTTTTGTGTGAGAAATGGATGTTGGACTTAGAGTGGTTCGAGGGCCTGACTGGAAATGGGTAAGTGCCATCATGTCAACACAAAATATCTAACTTCCTCACTAGATATCTTTGTTAAATCACAATGATAATCTACTAGATTAAATTTTTATTCAAAATATTTTTGTTACATGAACAATTAAAGATTAAGACATTAGAAAAAAGAAAATAAAGTACCTTTATCCCATTTTTGTTTTATTTTGTATGCCATAATGTTACAATTTATTTAAAACTAAATACTCTTACCTGATGTTAAGTTTGTAATTTAATTTTTAAATATTTTTACAGGGTAATCAAGATGGTGGTGATGGAAATATAGGAACTGTTGTAGAAATAGGTAAACTTGGAAGCCCATCAAGTCCTGATAAAACAGTAGTTGTGCAGTGGGATGCTGGAGCTAGAACAAATTATCGTGTTGGCTATCAAGGAGCTTATGATTTAAGAGTAGGTTAAACAACAAATTATGTATTACTTTAATTCTGTTGGTCTCAAATAAAAATAACCAATTGGAATTTAGGTATGGGATAATGCAACTATTGGTGTGAAGTTTCAAAACATTGTATGTGATGGTTGCAAGTGCCAAGGAATCTCAGGAATGAGATGGAAATGCCAATTGTGCAAAGATTTTGATTTGTGTACTTCCTGTTTTATGGAAGATAAACATGATCTGGCTCATCCATTCTCGCGCTACGAAAATTCATCTTCTTTTGGGTAGTTTAATTTCTTAATTCATGCGTTCTATTGTAATAAAAATATTATTTTTGTGTTTCAACTTCAGTGTTGCGATGGAAAAAACGACAAAGTATGTCCAAAGTTCAAGTCAAAGGCATATTCGTAGGTGCCAAAGTCGTTCGAGGACCTGATTGGGATTGGGGAAATCAGGTAATTTAATTAAACTTTTTTTAAAAATAACATTATGCATAAATAAATGAATGAAGTCAAATAAAATTCCAACTTGAAAATAACCTTGAAAAATGTTTTAACATACTCATTGCATTTCCCTTTCAGTAAATAACTAGATGTATAATGAACTGGTTTGCGGTGCTGCATTTCATGAACCAAGTTACTAATATTATTTTTGAACCTAGGATGGGGGAGAAGGAAAAATTGGCCGAGTTGTAGATGTTCGGGGTTGGGATAATGAATCTGGCCGTAGCGTCGCTAACGTAGCTTGGGCTTCTGGATCTACGAATGTTTATCGTCTCGGACACAAGGGGAAAGTGGATCTGAAATTGGTTCATGCTGCCGTTGGTGGATTTTATTATCGAGAAGCACTTCCGGTTTTGGGGTTATCGAACGATTCCGTGAGTAGAACCCCGCGGGGTCCTAGTTCACCTGGTAGTGTCACTGCTTTTAGCGTAGGTGACAAAGTCAAAGTTACGGTTGACGCCGATCGACTTCGAGAAATGCAAGAAGGTCATGGAGGATGGAATCCACGTATGGCAGAGGTAAATTCATTTTATTGTATTGGGAATAACTGTCTCAAGTAGTAAGGAATTATAAAACTACTACTGTTATTTTACCAACAGTGCATTGGCCACGTCGGAACCGTTCATCGTGTCACCGAACGAGGAGATATACGTGTTCAATTTGATGGCAGTAATCAACGATGGACTTTCCATCCTCGAGCAATTTATCGTTTATCTGCCTTTTCTGTTGGAGATGCAGTAAGGCTAACTGATGATATATCACATGTAAAACTACTTCAGCGTGGCCATGGAGAGTGGGTTGATGTAATGCGATTGGTATGTACAAGTTTAAGGGTATAAATTAAATTGACTTGATGTTACGCCTTTTCCCGTAAAAAATTCGTCTGTCAATTGTATCACCTGTGATATATTCATTGAAACATTAAAAAATTCAATCTTTAAAGGCTCTGGGTAAAATCGGCAAAGTGACCAAAGTATATGATGACGGTGATCTAAGAGTTACAGTTGATGGACAGACGTGGACTCTTAATCCATTGTGTCTTACTCCTTTGCCCGGTTCAGCGACCGAACTGCACAATACTATGGCTGCAAGCATTCGCCAAGAACATATAAGTTGGTCTTTTTGAACTACTAGTTCTTTTCCTCTAATTATTGTTTTAAATTCAACATTTTAGATCCGCTGGCTTCATTGCTCTCTCATCTGCTTGTAAGTGGCCCTAAGCAGCCGTTGCAGTTGTCTCTTTCTCAGCCTTCTCAACAGCCTGGAACGTTTAATGAAGGCACAGTAGCTGACCGACTTGTAAGAGCGGCGGCCCAAGGCCAGTTTAATATTTTCGAACAGCTTTTACTACAGTATCCTGATAAAGCGGATGCAAAAAGCAGTGGAAAGACTTGCCTTCAGGTTGCGTCTCATCAGGGCCATACCGAACTTGTTGGATTTTTATTGTCCAAAATGGCATCGATGGAAATTGCTGACGATGATGGTGATACAGCATTACATTATGCTGCTTTTGGGTAATAATATGACGGAACTTTCGATGTAGCAGTAAATGCTAACAATAATTTCCTTTTTACAAAATTATGTCCTTGCAGTAATCAGCCCGAGGTTATGGAATTGCTTATTAAAAAAGGTGCTGTTATTGACAGTACAAATCGTGGGAGATGTACTCCGTTGCATGTTGCCGTGAATAAGCAATTTCCCACTTGTGTTCAAATGCTTCTAAAATACGGATGTGACGTAAATGTTCAAGTATGTACATTGCAATGAGACAGGAATTATTTGTTTGAGTAAATTAATATTCTTTTGAAACTTCTAGGATTCATATGGAGATACTGCTCTGCACGATGCAATCGGTAAAGAAAATGCGGATATTATAGAAGCTTTAGCTTCGACATCAGCCGTCGATTTTACTCTGAGGAACAAGCGGGGTTTCAATGTTCTTCATCATGCAGCCCTCAAAGGCAATTACTTGTAAGTGGAATGATGAATGCAGTTCTGTATAGATTTATTTTATTTAACAACGTGCATAATCCATAACGCTTTCCAACATTTCTTTAGTGCTGCTGATCGCATTCTAATGCGCAGTCGACAACTCGTGGACGTAAAAAAGGATGATGGATTTGCCGCTCTTCATTTAGCTAGTTTGAACGGGCATGTTCAGGTTAATAGTTATTTAAGATCACGTTTTTCTTTTAATTATTTATTAAATTTTGTTTGTTTTTTTCGTTTGTTTTGTTTTGTTTGTACATATGTATATATATATATATTAGATGGGGAAACTATTGTTGGGTCTCGGCCAGTGCTGTGTTGATCCTTTAAATAATCGTAGACAAACACCCTTACTCTTGGCTGTGTCTCAAGGACATGCGCCTCTTGTCGAGCTTTTAGTGGAAGCCGGTGCCGATGTGACGGCTGCTGATGAAGATGGTGATACGGGGATCCACGTTGCGTGTCTCAAGTTGCATTCACTTCAAGGAGAAGCCAGTCGTACCTTGTCACCCAACATATTTAATGTAAGCTTTCTTTAGAGATTATCGTGCGGAATGATTGTTTAATTGTAATTTTATTATCAAAGATCCAGCAGTCTTTACATTCAAATGGTCGAAATCCAAATCACACCCTAGCTCTTGCAATTGCGTGTTATTTGGTGCAGCTTGGTTGTAATCCGGAAGTCCGAAATCGCAGGAACAAAACATGTGCTGACTTGATTGCAGACGTTTCTGTTTGGGAAACCTTAGTTAGCTACGTTCATCATCGTTCATCCTTGTCTCCACCCTTGGTTGTCTGCGAAGTTGGTACCGATTGTGATTCTGTTGTGTTACCGACGACTGAGACAAAAGACACGGGAAATGTTGGATCAACCGATCAACTACCACCTTCCAACGGTTTTGAATGTATTGTATGTTGCGAAAGTCCACCAACCGTTCGTTTTGAGCCTTGTGGTCATATCGTCACTTGTTTTGACTGTGCTCAACGGATGAAGAAATGTTTGAAATGTCACATTGTGATCACTCTCAAAACCAATTCAGGTTTATATTTCTTATGCAAAATTTTTAAAGTTTTTTTTTGTTTTCTTTAATAGCACAAAATGTTTGTTTTTCCTAATCTTACAGACGGAACTCCAATATCATGTCCATCGTCTCAACCTAGTGAAGATCGATTAAGATATTTGGAATCTCGTATCGCTGAGATAGAGGAAACTTATACTTGTTCCATTTGTATGGAACGCCGAAGGAATGTGGTAATGTGAATCATATCTCAGTAATTACCATATTTATTAATATTTAATTCGTTGTAGGCTTTTCTTTGTGGCCATGGAGCATGTGACAGTTGCTCACAAACTTTACGTACTTGTCATATGTGCCGTAAATTGATTGCTCGTAAAATTAACCTATACTAAATAGGAATTGCGGAAATCGAAGTCAAATTATATATATGGATGGATGAGCTACCACATTTGTTGTATAAAGTAATCAATTTTTGCAGTTTTTGCACTAACCTTTATCGGTTTACATTAAGAAAAAAAACTTTGTTAAGTGGATTTTTGAAAAACCCTTGCATATTGGGTGTGAATGCTACAATCTCATATGTTCTCTCACGCCTCTCGGCCTCCTACACATCGCACTTCATTCTTGTGTAAATTCATATGTCTTGTTTTTCATGTGGGATAAGTCGGGTTATATTCAATTAGAATTGGATTCGTACGTTGTGCCTTTTTCTTGTTAACAAGACAAATATTTCAGATCTGAAGCCACACGATACTAACCTTCCTACATTGCTTCAATTTCAGTCCCAAGTGATTAATCTTAAAAGTGGTGCTTTGTAAAAAGAAAAGAAAAAGATGTCGGAGTCGACGTTTTTAAGTGGCGTGATACAAAAAAAAGATTCTTCCATAATTTCGTTTTTGTTCTTAACTAATTATAGTAATTAGTACCATTGATAAAATCTTTGATTAATTAATTTAAAAATGATTTTATTTATATCCTTTGGAATAGTGAATTACGTCTCGATTCTCGAAAGCTAATTGAATAGGTTTTTATACCGAAGCATTTGTAGGTGTTTTAGGTTACTCATTTACTGATGGGACCGTGATTGCATTATATTTATATCTAATTATATGTTCTCCAAACAAAACTCCCATTTAAGCCTACGCTACACAAGTCAAGAGCATAGTTTTGTGCTTACATGAAAAATTCCTTAAAATGCAAAAAAATCTTAAAACCTTAATTGCACTCCCATCAAAGGTTATTACTTATTTGTTTTAAACGTTATTCCCTTTTTAACAAGCAATCCACCAGTCAAGTAGACCAAAATCCCGTACCCACGTTTTTTTTAAATTCCAGGTAGGCCTACCTAAAATGAAAAAAAAAAATACTACCTTGTTCATTTTCGCATTCGTTTAAACTATAACATTTTATAATTTTATGCTATAACTGTAATGCGCTAGAAGGTCTGCCCACCCGCCCACCGTAATTCAGAATTGTAGTCTGCACTAAGCAGTCCGGCACCAGCAGAGTGAGCAGACCTATACTTAGCTAGTACTGGCTACTCCAGTCTTTATAAAGTCTTTTTTAAAAATCGGCACGAGTCCAACAACAAAGTATTTTTTTTTTCTTCAATTTTCGTCGCATTGTCATCATGGCAGTAGAAAACAGCATTATCATCAGGAAGGCTGAAAAACGTGATTACGAAGAAATTTTGGAGTTTATTTACGAAGATTTTTTGCCTCGTGAATTACTTTCGATAGTTTCAGGAAATGTGAACTACATCAATCAATCAGTACGAGATGATCGTTTCATGCATTGGCTTTTGGATGGAGTATCCTTAGTAGCAGTGGATGCAGAAGACCAAACCCTTGCTGGGATCGCCGTGAACTTTATTGTGAAGAAAGAAGATCACGAAGGAAATCATCTTTCTACTCAGGTCTCTCGACCCCTCTCTGCCGTGTTAAAGTTTATAGAAAAGCTTGAGGAAGGTCAAAATATTTTTGAAGAACTCAATGTTACTAAAGGAATGGATTTGAGATTCCTAGGAGTAAAGGAGAAATATTCAGGAAAAGGAATTGCAACTAAACTACTAAACAGACACTTGAGCTAGCCAAGGACTGTAATTTGAAATTTGTCCAAAGTATTCCAACAAGTCCTGCTACACTGCATCTTTTTGAAAAACTAGGGTTTGAAACTAGATCCGAATTAAAATGTCAAGAATTTTACATGGATGACGGACTTCCTGCTTTTCCACATGCTTCTTCTACCGATACATCTCGTTATGTGGTCAAAATCCTCTGAAGCTTACGTGCATTTCTTTTCAATTCAGTTACGACGAATATTTGTTTAATTTACTGTAATGTACTTTAAATCCTTCCTTGTCGCGGTGTCTAAATAAAATGTTTCTCTAACTGGCGCCATCGCTTGTAGAACTCTTAACTATTGCAATAACGTCATACAGCAATAACTACACTTTTTTTAGATTTCATAAAGATATCTGGTAAAAACTTCGTGTTTCGACGTCGGACAAGACTCAAGAGAAATATATTCAGATGAAAATAATCAATCTCAAAAATTTAAGAATGTTTGAGTAGGAAATTATGTTTGAATGCTGATTATTTGAAAAGCGGGTCGGTTCAAGGTGCTGGACCCATTATCCTCATCATTTAGCCGACTTAGCTCTTCAGGGTGAGATCCATCAGCCTGTTTGTAAGCAAGAACAGGACGCAATTCTGAGCTAAACTGGCTGCAATATCAGTACGTTTACTTTGAGTCGATATAGTATTTCTATCTGGGTACTTGAAACACATCTTATACGTGTTCATTCTAATTAATTCCATAAAGATTAAAGTTCGAACTTCGAAGTCGGAAGGAGAGAACATGAAGATGAACACTCGTGCCACCCATCGGAATTGCAACCAACTTCATCGATCGTTACAAATGTTGTTGCTAGATGTTGTCATGGTGTTGTACTTGTTGCCATCCAAGTCCTAACAAAGTCAAATAAGGTACAAAACTGGCTTACTCAAAAATTTAGCGTATTACTATTCAGTAGGCACTAGAAGCGCTAGAAGTCAAACGGATCGGTTGTCAATCAAATAAATTCGTAAGTTTTCACTTATATAAAAATGTGTATTAGAAAAATGTAATAATAGTGTATAGTAAATGTCAATCTAACTTGAACTGATTTTATCTACATGCAGTGCAATGGAGAATTTTACTATTTCAATCCCTGAAGAATCCCAGTTCAAGGCTATTGGATATTTTCTATATGAAGATTACTTACAAAGAGAAAGATGCTGTGTGACTTCTGGATTTTCTGCTGGATTGTTAAAAATGGGTTTGCAGCTGAGTGAAGAAAGCAGTACTGAAATTATAACAGCGCTGCAGGAAGGCCTCACCCTTGTTGCTGTGGAAGACGATGGAGCAATAGCTGGAGTAGCTATCAATGTCAAGGCAAAAGAAGAAGCTGTCACAGACTTGACAAAATTTTCAAAAAGTAGGCAAGCTATCATGAAATTTGTGAATATTCTCAAGGAAGGCCATGACATTACCAAAGAGTGTAATGGTCAAGGCTTGTATTTATGGATGCTTGGTGTCAAGCAAATCCATTGTGGAAAAGGTCTTGCTAGAAGACTGATAGATAAATCCATTGAATTGGCTCAGCAACACAGCATGGCCTTCATTGACAGTGTTGCTACTTCTCCTGAAACTGTCCATCTCTTTGAAGCCATGAGCTTTGAAACCAAATCTGAAATGAAATTTCAAGATTTCTTAATGGATGATGGTACACCTGGATTTCCTTATGCAACAGCTTCAGACAAGGCACGATTCACAGTCAAGATGCTATGAAACTTCGAATTTTGTCGATATCGTTAATTGATGTAATGTAATGACATACTTCACTTGGAAATAACAAATAAGAATTGGAAAAAAGTAACATAAAAAGAGTGTTGTGCATAAATTTTACATTTTAACCATTTTACGTTTCGAAGTTTTCCATCAAATAAGGTAAACATTTTTCGTCTGCATGTTTCCACGGTAAGACTGCCATCTCCCGGAATTATGATGAACGATTGTCCAAGTGCTAAAGCAAATGCACTTCTAAAAAAATAAGACAATTGTTATAAAAAAAATTAATCAGGATAGATTTGTGATTGTAATTGTACTGCATTGTAAAAGCAAAAAGAAAAAAAAATGGTAAACCAGTTTAAGGAAAAAATTTAAATTATGTGAAAATTAAAATTGATAAGACCGTTAAAGACGGACGGATACAGCTTCTTATCACTCATCTTGTGTGTGAGAGTGCGCGTAGAAACAGGCTGTTTTTACGTTGCAAACCGAACGTCTTCACTGTTTCCACATATGGGATGAAGTAGGCGGGGAAGGTTTCCTTATTTGATTCACGTCTTCCTGCTCGGTCAAATAGGAGAGTTTACAGTTTAGCACAAGTCAGTCAGTGTCCTCAGCAGTCGTGTCCAGTACTCGGTTTATCTTGCGGGATAGTTCAACTCAACGAAGGAAGTAGGTCGTCACGTTTCAATCATGAAAACTTGTTTAGCCATTGAGCCTTTGTCAGAGAACCGACACCAGGAATTTATCCAATTCATTTATCGTGAATTCTTCCCCCGTGAACCGTTAGCTTTGGCTTCCGGTTTGGCGGGCAAAACCAATCCGAAAACGATCGAAACTTTTATTCAATGGATGCGACAAGGCGTTTCCCTCGTCGTCGTCGACCCGGAATCCAATCAAATTGTGGCTGGAGCTCTGAACTGTTTCGTGAACAAGTCCCAAGTTCTTTTCGATGTTGACTCGAGCTGCATGGAAGATGAGGATCGCTGCATTTGGAAGTTTCTCGATTACCTTGAAATCGGTTACGATGTTTTTGAGCAGCTGCAAGTTGACCGCGGAATGGAACTGGTATTCCTCTGCGTCCAGTCCACTCACGCTGGCCAGGGATTAGCCCGACGATTGACGGAAGAAACTATTGCGACGGCCCATCGAATCGGAATGCCTTTCATCAAAACTAATCCTTCAACTCCTGGTATGTATACTTTGAATTCAATAAAGAATATGTATGTACAGTTTGACAAAATATTGTAAATGGATGGATTTTTCTCTAGTTACTTGCCATCTTTTTGAATCGCTCGGCTTCGAGACTGTTAGTGAGATGAAGTTGGTCGATTATGTTCTGGAGAACAAGCAGCCAGTCTTCCATCACGCCAAACCGGACGACATTGCTCGACTGTGCGTCAGGAAAATAAGAAACTGATGCCTTAAGCGCAAAATACGTCATCGTGCCATTTATCAACTAAATTCAAGAGCTTCCATTATTGTGCCAAGATACGTTGCAACTCTTCCATGTGCCAAATTATTTGACAATTATATGACATGCAAGATATTTCAAAAAAATGTAATACAATAAATGAAATTAGAAAACAAAAGAATGCTGAACTCGCTTGTTTGTTGAATTGAACACGATTTCCTGCCTGTGCATGACTTGACCCACCACTCACTTCCCAACCAGTGATGAGTCAATCATTTCGAACATAACAATTACTTGCACAACAAGTTGCAAACAACACAAGTGGGAGAGAGGGGATTAACCATTGGGAATTAACGAGTGTTACGAAATGTATATAATATAATGCCTGCTGGCTCGTCATCCACTTACATTTCATTCCTTCCGGCTTTGGTACCTTTCACCATACAATACCTGTTCAAGTATTTCTTCAAGTGGAATAATAATTGCATTAATTAAAATGGGATTGGACGACAAAATTACATCCCTAAACAAAAATTCCAATGTTCAATCAAAAGGGTCAAAATTTAATGATTGATTTGCTATGTTATTTCATTTTACAGTTGTGTCTCTATAAATTTAATTAGTTATTTATTTATTTAATTAATAGATTAAACTTATTTTGATTAATGTGAATTTTAAATGTTCGAATTCAAGATCAATTTTTAGGAAGTCAATACTTTTTAAAAAGAATTACGTTCCCGTCAATTTCACGCAATTTCTACATAAGTACACATAGCACGCATACAATTATAGAGAGTGGGGCGCGGCGGATTTATAACAACCTCATGAATTTTATTTCCACACTAGAATTGACACTCACAGCAAAAATGCATCATGTTATTCAATTTACTTAGAACTCATTTTTTTCCCTTCTTCATTATTTCCACCTTCAAAAGGCCGACAGAAACCAACAAAATTTCATCCAAAAAAAATTTGTGATTATAATTTTTTTTTCAACAAAAAAAAACACAAAAGAGAGAATGTTTTCAGACGGAGAGGAGAACAATAACAGGAAAGACTTTTGAATCTTATTTTTTTTTCCTTTCTTAAAATCAAGTCAAGAGCTGCAAACAAACACAAGAGGGAGGGAGAGAACTCGTTTAGCTAAGTAGAATGGTGTGAGCACATCAAGAGGTCTGGAGTTGGATCGATGGATTGGAAGAAACGTGTAAGTGGTGGATTCGGTGGTTCTTTTTGTCACGGGGATTTCAATTCAAACGAAGAAAAGAGTCTCAGACGACGATTTTAAAAAATATTAATAAAAAAAAGAGTGGGAATATATACGGTGGGATTGGCTGCACGTCACTATGGCTAAATCACAACACGGCGGAGGATGGGGGGGGGGGGGCGGGAGTCAAAAAGACACTTTGGTGAGTGGAATCCGAAAAATCAAAGAGCTGGGCTTGGGGGGGGGGGGAAATGATTTTTGTTTCTCTCCTTTAGCACACACATACACACACACACACAAGACCAAACAAACGGATGCAGACAAAATTTTCATGTCATGGTACAGTATTTTGATATGTACACTGTTTCCATCCCATAAGTGTAAATATATAAAAAAAAAACATTCGTTTCAATTGTTTGCGTATTTTCCCTTTCTAAAAATAAAAAGAAGAATTGAAAAAGAAATTTTAAAAAATTGATTCGGAAAATAAAAGAAGGAAGAGAGGGGGAGGACAAAATATTTTCAGGACAGATTAAATTTTACTCCACAAAAGATTAATTGAAATTAGACGGACCCTAGTTCTCTTGGTCTACCCATCCCATTCGAAAATGAAAAATGTCCATAAAAATTCCAAAACACCAATGCGCCAGGAAACCAAACAAAATTAAAAAATGAGAAATTACAAAAGAACCTTAATTTCAAAGTCAACACGAATTTTTTTTCTTATTTTCCGACAACTGCAAACCCGAGAGAGCGAATTATAATATAATAAGCTACACAAACTAAACATGGGGAAGACCAAGGACATGTGTGGGTTTTATATGTGATAGATCGGAATTCGAGCCATGATCGAAGACAACTAGGACCTTTAAAAAAAATCAATTCAAATAAGAGAGAAAAAACAATGTCCAAGGCACTCGAAATGTTGCTCTTTTTGCAGTCGATAAAAAAGTGTGACAAATTTTTGTCAATAGTCCACAACAAAGTCGCCCTTTGATTCAACGTTCTCTTGTTTTTTTTTTGTTTTTTTTTTCGCTTTTCCTATCCTTCAGTAAAAAAATGGCACATTTATAGGGAATCAATATGATTACAAAGTCCCTCCCATATATCATTCCTGCTGCTGACAATGATTTTCATCAAAAAGATGTAAGAATAGAAAGAAAAAAAGAAAAATAATGACACGAGATTAGAAGAGGGAAAATGTGTCGGACGAGGAAACCCAAAATCTTCCCGTATAAAATTTATAGAAAATAACAAAAACGAAAGGGAAATGAAAATTTTTAAAAAGATAAAAAAAAAAAGATAACCATTTCAAAAGAAAGAATAGCAATAAATACGTGTAACATACATGTGTGGCTTTGGGCAGAAGGGTGTTTATAAAAAAAGTTGTTAGGAAAAATTATCCGGTGAATTCATATATGAATTGAAAGGCATAAACGGGAAAAAAAACGAAAGAAAAATCCTGAAAAACAAACAAAAAACAAACAATCGATATATCTTTGCAAATTATTATTATTGCCAAATAGTTGCCTTTTTTATTATTATTATTGAATGAAAAATATACCGAAAAAAATTAAAGGGAGATTCATTTTTATATTGAAAAAAAAGAATAAAAAAAATCATTCTAGCATCACTGGGGTGCGGATTTTCCAAGCGATTAAATTAATTGTTTTCCTTCCCCCATTTCAATTTGTTCGAAACGATTAGTAAATCACCGGCTTTCATTTAAGGAGTGGGTTGGGAAAAAAATAATAAAAAAGGACACCTGCCCAAATCTAAGAGAAAATGTTGCAACATTTTCCATCGTCCCAATTCGCAGCATAATACTTTGGATGTGACGGTTGGTTGACCACGTTCATATATATTCTCTCGCTAACATAAAAAGAGAAAAAAAAATAGAAGAGTGGAACAAATAGAAAGAGAGCATCTAGTAGTTGTACGAAAAAAAGGAATTTTTAATAGCCTCATGGGGTTTTCTTCGATTTCTTTGGCCCGTCAGATGTCGGGACGAAGAAAAAAAAATAGAAATTCAAAATATAATGGGAGATTAACAGATTATTGAACGACAATGACAGACAGAGGAGGGGAACGGGTAGATTGCACTAGTCGGGAGTATATAATCAACAAAAAAGTAGATAGACGGAGAACCTAAAACAGCAGAAACAAAATGAATAGTCATAAACAAAATAGGGGGAGTGGATAAAAACATTGGATCAGAAAAAATGTAATCATTGGTTTTTATTTGGGCTCCGTCATCTACTATCGGCGTCCACAACGCAAACAAGTAGAAAAAGAATGAGGGATTGTTCACTTTTACTTGTGGTTTTCCCTAAAAAAATAGTTTCATTTTTATTTTGCAGGGATGTTTTGCTTTTTTTCGGTTTGCATAGACGAACGAGTGTGTTGAAATGGGTTTCCCTTCACTAGAGCACGTAGCACTACTTAACATATCATTACTTATATTCTTTCACTGGGGATCGGTTCAATTCCGTGGAATGGGTTTTAGTTTCCATATTATTATTTCTTTTTTTTTTTTTTTCTTTTTTTTCTTTCTTTCTCTCGAAATGTTTTTCTCTTTTTTTCATGGAAGGAATCTGTTGCGTGACGAAGAATCAAAGTTGAAAAGCCAATGCGAATCCGCGCGGAGCTTCCATCACAGTCGAGAATCGTGTACACACGACACGAAAAAAAAAAGTATATATAGTTCGAAATGATTTCGTAACAATTAACCAAACAAAATAATCCGTTTTCTGTTTTTTTTTTCTTTAAGTTTTGTGATGATTCTTGTGTGTGTGTCAAAAATATCGTCAATGATCTCCACGAAGGAGTTCCATCAACAGATTGAATCCTTGGCCGTCTCCTTCTCGTTTGACGGTCAACATGTCTTTGCCAACCTGTTGATTTTCCCATTTTCAATTTAAAAAAAGAAAAAACAAAAAAAAATTCCAGTGAATTTTCATTATCTATCGAGTATTAAAATAAGTCGAGTATGATAATAATTTGAAAACAAAACAAAAAAAAAACCCCCTTTTACCTGGCAAGTGCGTTCCAGCTCGGGTATCCGGAGTAAAAGTTCACCAAATTTGGAGGGCACGTCTGGATAATGTGACAGAGTGTATTGCTGCAAGGCTTTGAGCACCGATTCCTGCGAACTGCGAACGCTCTCCGATTCCTTGAGTCCACTCGTGTCTGTAACCAACAACAACAACAAGCGATGACTTTGAGGGGAAAATATTTGGAAGATAAAGATGATGCAATAAACTTACCAGAAGACAAGAGAATGATGACCTTCATGGCGGCGTATTCAAATTGGTCGACACGGAGCCTCCGCAAGTGGTCGGTGAAATGGATCATGCGCTCAATGCAAGAGCTAAGACCAAGGGAGCGGGCTTGCTCCAGGGTGATGGATTTACCGTGAGAAATTCGTATTTCGCCAGGAGTGGCCACTGAGCGGAAGCAACAGGCAAACAGCAACAGTTCGCACCACGTGTTGATCAACAAAGAGATTTGATCGTCAATCTGTTCCGATCGCAAATAAAGAAGTAATTTCAATAATTATTTAACATGAAAAATGAATGAATAAATTCTAGTTTTACCTGTATGTTTTTGAACAAGGGAAGACTTTTGCACCACTTGACGATTTTGTAGAGTCGATGATCGGCGATGCTGCACAAACTGGAAACGGAATCGCCTTCGGCAGTCGTCCCACCACCGCCTCCGTTGCTGTGATTGCTGCCTGCGTTGTTGTCGCTGTTATTGTGCGCCACCGTCGATTTGCCGGAGGAAGAAGAGCTAGAAGAAGCGGCGGCGGCTCCATTGTTGCGATGCTGCTGGGCCGCACTGGCAGTTCCGTCCGACTCGTTGCAGTGCCACAAATGCTCCACGTTCATAATTTCGAGTAAGAGCTGCGGCACGGCTGCCGACGAGTTGCTGGGATGGTGCGGATGTTGATGATGCAGGAGATGGTGGTGGTTGTGGTGATTGTGATGGCTGTGATGGTGGTGATGGTGGTGGTGCGAGTGACCACCGCCAGCCGACGGTCCGATGGCAGACGGAGGTGACGAGCTCCACTCGGATGAATCCATCGACCTGGAACTGCTGCTGTCTCCGTTGGGTGTCAGCAAGACTTTGCCTCCGCCGTTTCCGCCAGTCGAAGAAGAACCGCCCACTGACGGATCACCACCAACAACACCCGTTGACGCTCCAGACCCACTGGGCACGGCATAAGTACACTGGTAAGTGCTCCGTCCGCCTCGAGTTCGATCCTCGCGGATGGCTACAATTTAACAACAAAAACAAAAGACATGAGAAATTTTGGATAAGAACGTGACAATTTTGATGAAGGTAAAGACTCTTTTGAATTCTAGTGACGACTCACCTTCCAGTTTCATGCCGGTATTGAGGCACTTTTCAAATCGACAAGCCGGACACTTTTTACGTGTGGCGATGGTGACGGGACAAGATGCTCCTCGAAGGCAGACGTAGTTCTTCTTGTTTTGGACGGTGCGCTTAAAGAATCCCTTGCAACTCTCACACGAGAAGATGCCGTAATGAAAGCCAGAGATCTTGTCACCGCAAATGGGACAAGGGCTGTTGATGAGCTGCTGCCGGGAAATCCCAGCCTGGGCAGCTAATGACGCCGTGTGCTGGGCCAAATCAGATGGATTCAAACTTTTCTCTTCTCCCGATCCTTCGCGACTGTTTTCGTCGTTGTTGTCGTTAGACGACGATAACAATCCAGCCGGATGATGATGACCGGCCGCACCTGCAGGTTCACTTTTGATTTCCAGATCTCGAACGCCTGGAAGGGATCCAGCTGGAGTGGCACCAGGGAACGGGGCTGGAATTCCATGCCGATAGAGAAGTGGCGAAGGAGGGAATTCACAGTTGCCGACGAGTCCCCCGCCGCCGGATCTACCGGGGAGACCGTAACCGGCCGCCGACAGCATTGCCATGTGCCTAGGCTGAACCGGTGATTGAGCAGGTGACGGGCTGAGCGGCGACGGTGCTGAACTGTAACTGTACTGCGATCCGCCGTATTGCGAATGAACAGAGTATTGGGAAGCGTCGGAATTGTTGCGCGACAGCGAAGGGCTGGCCCGATGCGAATAAGGTGAGCTCAATCCGCTACCTGAGCGGTGTCTCGATTGTCCAGGACTGGCCGTCGGTGAGTAATAGGCAGAATGAATAGCCGAGTCCTGGCGAAGGCGTCGGCGGATGTGGAAGACCTCCTGTTGTTTTGTCGCAAGATAAAAATTTTTGTTAAAAAACGGATGCAACAAAACAAACAAACAAACAAACAAAAAAGAGTACGGGAGAGATAAAACGAAATGAAGAAGAATTTTTTGTTTGTTTTACCGGAAACGGCTGATAATGGCAATCGAATGGGATGGCGACTCGTCAATGGGCTGGCCAACGGAGTGTGACCGGTAAAGGCATCGCTGAAGGTCGGTTCTCGGCACAGCTGACGGAGTAGATCCGCTATTGGATACGTTGGCCGTCGTCGTATTGACACTAGAAACAACCGGCACAGTGGCAGACGATCCAGATGATGACGTCAATGGCGGGCTAGGGCGGATGCAACCAGACGGTTCTGCCTTGAGCAGTCCAGCACCACATTCAGCCGCATTCCAAGGCAGTTCCGTTTTGATTTCGGTCGTCGGCGGTGGCACGTGATGTTGTTGTTGTTGCTGCTGGTGGTGGTGATGAAACGACAACGACGGCGGCGGCATGACCAGTTGTTGAGGATGTTGTCCTTGACAATCCGCTTCATTCTCTTCTTCTCCAGCGTTAGTGCACATAGGCTGCGGACTACCCGGTCCTGCCGACTGGATTCCTTCCATTTCGTGCTCATCCTCGTCCAGCTCCTCTTCAGCCTCTTCCTCGTGGATGGGCTCCGTTTTGAGAGCAGCCATCATCGTCGTTTGAGCCGGAAGTGGAGGCGGTGGTTGTTGGGGTGGACTCGGTCCAACGCCCTGCGTCGCTGATGTTTCACTGGCCAATGGACAGACGTTCAAGGAAGGACCTGCAGACAATTCCTGGTCCATTTGGCTGACCTCTTGATCGGATAATTCGCCCTCCCATGACATGGGCCGTTCCCTGTCCAGCGCTTCGGCCGATCCGGCTCTTTTACTCCGCAAATCGATGCCAACTTGAGCTGTAAAAGATAACAAAAAATAAGAAACAAGATATAATAATGTTGTTTCTTTCATCACGCAAATGCTTCCGATTGATGTTTTACCGGGCAAATCGAGGCTTCTGACTTCTTCATCCGCGTCCGATTCCGCCTCGTGGTGATGATGATGGAAGTGTTGCTGCTGTTGCGGCGCCTCCAAATCGGGGCCCAGTCCATTGGCCATTCCACCTGCATAACATCACCACAGTTGATCAATTTTTCATTTTCAAACATTTGAACAAATTGTTTAGAAAAATTCTTTGCAAAAAACGGTGTCGGACTAAAATTTTCTTAGCAGGTCGATGGTCGAATGGTCGATATTGACCAGCTGTTTTTCGCTTGTCTTATAGAATTTAGCGGCGGTGTGGTGGTGTTTTCCAGCAAATAGGAACAACAACAACAACAACAACCACCGCAACGAGAGAAACAGGAAAGTAAAAAACCTGTCGCCCATCTACGTCCATTTCAACGCATCAATTATCTACACAAATAATTACACCACTGCGGAAGAAACCGGATCGACAAAATTGAAAATGAAACAAAAAAAAAAAGTTTGCGTGTGCCTTTTTGGTTTCCACGGACCCACATTTTTTTGTTATTGTTGGCTATGAAGAAGAAGAAAAATGTGAAAAAAAAAATAAAAATGGCTGACGGCAGACTTTCGCTGGTTGTGACGAAGAGAGAGAGAGAGAGAAAAAAAAGGAGAGAGTGGCGGTGGTTGGTGGCGAACAGCGTTCAAAGACCTCTCCATGGCCGCACCTTTCCCGTGTGGCGAAAAAAAAGAAAAAGAGCAAAACAATACGAACGTCTAGAAAAGAGAGAGAGAGTTGGCATCGATTGGGGTTGTTGGGATAGAGAGTCAAACAAAAAAGAATTTTAAAATTTAAATTAAAAAAAATCTTTTCCCTCTCTATTACCGCAATCCCCCTCCTTTTACTTCACAGACGTTTATAAACAGTTAAGGCCACGTAACGCAACTGTCTCGTCTGCTGATTGTCTCTCCTTCAATCGCCCACCACCACTAGCAAATTTTCAAAAGACAGGAGAAGAAGGTGGGTGACATGAAAACGAGCCTACAACGACTAGAAGAAGAAGAAGAAGAAGAAGAAGAAGAAGAAGAAGAAAGAAAAAAAGAAAGAAAAGGAGGAGGCAATGTCCTAGGGAGGAGCTTGGCCAAGGTGCACGGCGTGAAGGCCAGTGCCTTCTTCTTTTCATTATTTTCTTCTTCTTCTTCTCTCCATTTCGCTGGAGAATCGTCGCTTCTTCCATCTACCGTCAGTGCGTGAGACCGCGGGTCAATAGCCCGCCGACTTTTTTCTCTCCTCACAGTCTCTCTTCTCTTCTCTTGTAATTCTTAAAAGAAAAGAAAAAGAAAAACTTTCCAAAAGAAGAAGAAAATAAGGCAATCAACACCACCTGCGCGCTTGGCTTTGGCGGCCATCCAAAAACAACTTTTCTTTCTTCTATCTTTTTATTATTATTTTTCGCTTTTTTCTTTTAGCTCATTCGCCATTTTTTTTTTTTTTTTCATTTAAAAAGAAAACGAGGAATAACGACTGAGCCAGCCGGCCCCTTTATAACGAGCACCTATAATAATATCACACGAGTCTTGTCTCGTTTCTTCTTTCTTTCTTCTCTTTGGGATATTTAGTAATGATGAACACAAGAAATGAAAAGAGGGGCAGACAACAACAACAACAACAAACCTTTGATAAGGTGAGGTTGATGATAAACATGGTTGTTGTGTTGGTGGTGGTGGTTGTGATGATATTGGCTGCTGCTGCTGCTGCTGTTATTCCTATTACTACTGTGGGTCACGAAAGGTGATTGGTCGTGATGCTGGATCGTGTCCGGTCCAGCCGGTCCATTCGAGTCTTGCACCATGGCCCAACCTCCACCTCCTTCAGTCGCAGGTGAAGGACCAGGAGGAGCAACGCCGGCGTCGCCAGATGACGACGACGGCCGGTCATTCATTCCCCAGCGCACTTTGTGACGACGACAACAACAACAACAACACGACACAGACAAAACAAAACAAGATCGACGAGATGATACCACACAAGACACTGGGCACAAGACACTTTTTTTCTTTTTTTTTTTCCTGCAATTCAGATATTCTCCTGCGATTGAGTGTGTGTGAGAGAGAGAGTCAAACAGAGTTTTATATTATGTTTGTTTGTTTGTTTGGAAAAGGGACGATTGAATTATTTGCCAAATTGTTGATTTCTTCTATCCAATTGCATGTTGGTGGTGGATGTGGTGGATGTGTTGGCATCATCCGATGATGTCAGTGACGACCTCTCTGATGATTCTTTTTCTTGTCCGGTCGGAGCAAAGCTCTTCCGACACCCAATTTAGTGTCACCATTCCATTTACCTGTCGATACAATAAGAAAAACAAATAAATACTTTGCTAATTGATTCATTCATTCAACGTCAATAGGAGAGAATAAAATAAGAATGATGATGAAATTTGATTAGTAAAGAAGGAGGGGGAGGAGAAATAATAAGAAAAAAAAAATCATTTTTGCATTCCCACGCACACCCCCTTTTTTAAACGCCTCCTTGTCTCCCCCCCCCCCCCTCATCGCCAATTTGCCACATGACCAAATGGAAAGATGAAGAGACTCAACACAAAAAACACAGCGCAACATAACCATTCAAAAAAAAAAAAAAGAGTTTTGTGTGATTGAGCTGCTGATGCGCTGGCCCGGTTGTTTTTTGCTTCGTCACAATCAAACAAAGTCGGCGACGGCAAAAATAACCGGACACGAGTTCATCAAAATGGACGACAGGGACAAGTGAAGATCGAGTTTGGTAACAATTTCAACAACCCCCCCCCCCCACCCTGTTCTCCTCTCGTTGTGTTGCCCTTTCACAAATCCGTGCGTGCGTGAACGTGTGTGGTCCGAGCTCGGCCCCGCCCTATCCTCCTGTTTCTTCTTCTTCTTCAAGTTGTTGTGCCCGTTAGCCATTTCGAAAAATATTTTGGAAAAAAGAAGACGAGAGAAACTGCTGTTGCACAGGTGGCAGACCAACCAGCCAAAATAAAATTCCGTCAATGGCTCAACCGACTTTTTTAAAAAAATAAATCAACGCGAAATAATCAAATGTGCATCTTCTTCTCTCCTGCCGACAAATGAAAAAAAAAAGAGACACACATTTCATCTGCGGGCGGATGGCTGCTGCGTTAAGACTTGTTGGATATCAAAAGAAAAAAGGCCAGACAAGTTTAACAAATGTCCTAACCACCACAATCAGAAAACCCGAACGACGAATGACTCACCGTGTACAGAAACGGGTCACAACGTTATCCATCAAACAAACCAGAAACCATCCCCTACACACACACACACACACAATTCCCCCTCTCCATTCTCTCCTTCCAAACCAAAATTTCCTCCTTTTTGTTAAAAAATACAAATTTCCAGCTGAACGCTTGAAATCAAAAAAAAAAAAATCTTCTTCTTTTGCAAAAGCCCTGGGGGACATTGAACAAATTTTTTGGCGCTGGTAAGAGTGCAGTCATGTAATCATCATCAGATGAAAAAGAAGAAAACTCTTTTCACTTGACACACACATGCGTCTTACACACATGCCGATTAACAGAGATGAAACCTTTTTTTCATTTCGAAAATCAGGATATTTTGTAGGTTTTGTCGGCGATGGTTTGTGTTGGGCAATGTGTTAGCAAAGGCGGCCAAGGTGTGTGTCAATCATTTTGGATCTACCCTCCCTCTGATTTGGCGTAACTCATAGACACACACACACACACACACACACACAAGAAGAGAAAGAGAGTCTGCATGGGAAAAAGAAGAAGAAAAAACAACATAAACAACTAAACACAAACACACACACCTGGCAGCACGGTGGACGACCAAGGACTGACTGAAGACTCGAGTAGTTGGGGGTGGTGGAGCTGCAAGTCAGAGCCTCGGCCATCGCCAGTCAGATCCCCAACGAATCAAAAAAACGGGAGAAGAAGAAGAAGAAGAAGAAAGAAACAAGAGGAATGTGATGAAAACAGAGAGAAATCCAAAGGAAGAAGAAAAAAAAATAAAAAGTCCCGAAGGCGAACAACACAAACGCCGTTTTCTTTCGCTTCTCTACCAACAACGTAACCACCGCACACACATACACACACACGAATCTACCAAAACCATCAGAGTAGGAGATGGTTGAGGGTGGGAGCGGGAGGAATAAAAAGAGAGAAAAAAAGAAAAAAAAAAAAACAACCTCGGCCAGGTAAGAAACGAAAGAGAACGAGAGAGAAAAGAACCCCCCCGGGGTGTCTGGAAGAAGTTGCGTGATTCTTATCCACTTGGTCTTTTCTTTCTTTCTTCTTTCTTTTCTGTTTCTTTTTTAACCCTGAGCCAAGCGCCGTCGGTTTTCAGCTGAGAGGGGCCGCCCTTTTTCCACGAAGAGAAATGGACGAGAGAGAGAGAAGAAGAAGAAAATATTTGATAAAAAAGAAGAAGAAGAAGAAAAACAAAAATCTGTCGGCGCACCCCCTCCGGCTACGACTCTCCTCCACACGCACGCGGGACTCACGAAATGTTCCACAAAGAAAACATTCTCTCTCCCCCCCCCCCCACCCCCACCCTCTACTACAACTACCCGAACGAAATACGAGAAATTGTCTTCAAAACATTTGGCGAATTCATTATTGAAATTAGACAATTCATTGGATGACATTTCCATTTCAAATTTGAATTCATTTAAAAAACAAATAAAACTTAACCTTTTTTCCATGGTTTTTTTTTAATTAATCAAATTGACCTTTAATCAATGGCAAATTAAAATACAAAAATCCAGCCATAATAAAAGAGAAGCGATTTGTATGAATTTCGACCATTTCAATTTAAAAAGGAAAATTTCAAACGCAGACACTTGGTTCATTCATTTTCATTCATACATTTGCTCTTTCATTCACTGCCAGCTGCCCTCCAAGAAAAACTGTGCGTGTGATGCTGATTGGACGATACACCATATGCAAAAAAAAAAGTAAAAAGGAGAAAAAAATTTATTACGAAAGGGAAAAATAACTCAATGGCTGGAGCAACTCGACTGGCAAATCAAAAAAAAAAATTCCATGAACTGGACTTGGTATTGAGAGTATGGTATCATCAGTGAAGGGAAAAATAAAGAGAGCGAAACACAAAAAATAAAACAAAAAAACATTTCTCGACATCTCACGAAATCGTTCAAAAGGAAAAAAAAACCAAACAACAACGAAAATGAATAAATAACAATGCCAACAGCAATGGAGTCTTCTACTAAGATTATTATTATTATTATTATTATTTCGTTTCTTTCTTTCTTCTCTCATTCATCATTGCGTCATGGGAGCGAAACCAACGTCGGCGGTGCGGTCAATCCCGACTTGCACAAACTTAAAAACAGCAAAGAAAAAGCCACCACCACCCATCTCATAATAACGTATGCATATTCTTTTAAAAACAATAAAATTTCAACAACGACACACACAACATATTTTTTTTGTTTGTGTTTGTCGTCGTCCTCCGCGTTGGGGACGACAAGTTAAAAAGAAGAAAGAATTTTTCACGATTGCATCATCACACGAGATTTATTTCCCTACTCGCACAAACTTATTTTTTTTGGTTGACATAAATCATTTTTTATATTTTAGAATAAGAGAAAGAAAAGGGCCCATTTTTTGTGTTTGGGAAGTTCTGACTAGTCGGATGAATCTCCCGTTATCACATCACATTTCCCGATCTTTCAATGACGGGAATAAATTTTCTTCTTCCCAAGTAGATAAGACTTAATTTATTGATATGCACCTTTTGACCGAGTGTAAATTTCTTTTTTTTCTATCTTTTATTTATTTTTTTTTGAGTTGTTGTTGTCGTCGCCTCATCAAGTCGTTGGGCACAAGGTCGAATCACTCTTCCCTCTCTCACACAACACAAAAAAATCCCTCAATTCCACTTTCAAGGTTGCACCCAATGGTGAGACATCATTGAAGGACTAATGGACATCGGGAGGGACGCCAAAGAACAAAAGAAATCAAATACTTTTCTGTTTTCTTATTTTTTGTTTTGTTTTGTTTTCCAGCGTTACACAAGACACACGGTGAACGCGGGTGATAGATAGGCTTACCGCTGTTATTCATATGGGATTCCATTCTCCCTCGATCGCCCTCGAGGCATCTGCATTGCAGGATTTAAAATTTCACCCTCCCGTTCTTTCACGGGAAAAAAAAACAAAATAATATAAAAGAAATGCCGGACTCTCCCGTACGTAGATAACAAGGAAATCAAAGATGAATAGGAAAGAACCTCAGTAAAAACAACAAGAAAAACAAGAACAAACACGACAGGCAAAAAGAAACGATGGCCGCCACTTAGAGAAGGAGAGAAGCAGCAGCTCCTTATTTAGTCAAGAAAAGACAACAGCAACAAGACGAAGGGAAAAAAAAAAAGAATCACATCCCGAATGGCGGCGGGAAAAGAAGAAGAAAATGAATTTTGTCGAATTTCTTCTTCTTCGAGAAAAAAAACAAAAAGGCGGCCAGCGGGAGAGAGATGGGAAGGGACAGGTTGATATAGAAAGAAAAGAAGAAGGGAGAGAGAAATGCCATTGTTGCGTGAATATAGCCCCGTTTCTTCCTATCCCCCTTATTCTACATAACTCGTTTTTCTGGCTCATCAAAAAACCCGAAAGATTTTCATTTTTTTTTATTTTTGCGAAAGATTTTTCACCTTTAGGCGCCATTCAAGTGGAGAACCTCCATCAATGGCCTCGCTCTCTCAACATTTCGTGATGGCGATTTTTGTCTTCTTCTTCACGTTCCCCAAACGCCGCCATTCAAAAAAAAAGTGGGGGGAGAGGAAGAGAAACGCCCATCGTACGTGTGTTATTATGATTTCGCAGGTGGCCAAACGATGATGATGGCCAGACCAGGTGTCCCGAGCTAGTTATGTAGTTACACACACACACAAAAAAAAGGCCGAAGAAGAAGAAGAAGAAGAAGAAGAAGAAGAAAAATCGTTTTGCGACCGCGGGAGATAATCGACCTTGCGCGTTCGCCATTGTCTTGTGCCCAGCGTGAAGGCGTCTGCCGATATCACAACATACTAATAGAGTCACGGTCACTTTTGTGTCCAGCACAAAATATTATCAAACTCCTGCTGTTGAAGAACGGCCCAAGAAAAAAAAAATACAATCAAAAGAAAAAATGAACATTTTGTTGTTTGTTGTTTGTGTTTTCTCGGTGAGAAGAAAAAGTCCAGTGCCGGCCGTCTATCACGCTAACCGCTAGCGCCGTCTGTTCACGCGGCATGCGTGTCCAGAATAAGACGAGAACATGAAAACCTTGGACAAGGACGCGGCGAGGACGTGAACTGCCAGCAGGCAAGGCAAAACTGCTGATAGAGGAGGGAATAATTCCTTGCCATCAAAAGGAGGGGGGGAAATGACGATGAACGACGAATTGGTTGAACCCATGAAAATGAAAAAAACAAAAAACAAAAAACTCGAATTGAACGGGCGAGGAGCATATCAAACAGATGACAGTAGAAGAACAGACCGACATTACGTTCAAAAGTTGAACTTGGCGCACATTTCACGCGTTCTTGGAACTCGTCCAGCCCGTGAGTTGTTCACAGTTGCGACGATGGATGACCATGATCAACGATGATGTGATAAACTATAATCATCATCATCATCATCGTAACCACCGGGTTTCTCTCTTGTGTGTATGTGTCTGCTTCGGCGTAAAGACCCGGGACTATCATCAACACATCATCGTCCAATAACACCAATTAAGGGGGGGGGGGAGGAAATCTTTTTCTTTTTAATTATTTTTCTAGACAAAAAACATACAATTCATCGCATCCGGATAAGAGAGTTTTTTAAAAGGCAGAGAGATAAGAAAAGAAAAACGATGTTTCATTTTTTTTTTCGTAAAAAAAACTTGTCCAGCAAAGAACCAAGTCTCAAACACAAAAACCCTCAAGGCCGATTCGACATGGCGTATCACATAGCGCTCGTTCATCCGACCTTGTGTTGTGACGCAACATGTAACGCAACTCATCGTGTGGAGAGGGAGGGGAGTATTGGCAATGCGCCAATCGGAGAGTCCCCGTCCAACTCCCCGAAATCCTTCAATCAATTGTTGGCAATTTCAGAATTCATCGATCCGATCGCAAATGTCAATCAAATATCAACGCAGCCAGCAACGACGAAAATACTGAAAATAACAAGAGAAATTTGCATTTTGGAGAAGATGACATATGCGAAAGAAAAAATGTTTAAAGAAAAAGAAAAGAGACCACCAAAGTTGTTGTTTATTTGATGAAATCCAATGGCTGCTCCTCACTACCTCTCCTCATTGGCTCGCAGGTGCAACAAGAGCGACGACTTTCCTTAACTTTATTTTTTTTTTCAGGTTTTTACAAGAAGAACAAAAAAATAATCTCGCACGAACGAACGAGATTCCTGGTCGTCGGTTGATTAACAAGCCCACGCCAAAAAGGTAACAAAAAAAAACGAAAGAAAAAGAAGATATTTTTTTTTTTTGATTGTTGTGAAACTTTTTTCCATTGGTTGGTCAATCTTTTCAGCGTGTTGCTCTCTCTCTACCTCGACAGACGTTGTTTCTTTTTTATTTAGAAAACAAAAAATCAATGCATTCTTCTAGTAGAAGAAAAACGTAATAATATTTTAAAAAAAAAGAAAATAAAAGGGAGAGATAACGATGACTGGAGGGCCTCACACAGTTCTTTGGCGGAATATAAAGAAAGACCGAACGAACGGCGAATGGAAAAGGAGGGGCGGAGTATTAGTAGTAGTATAGTAGTGCAACAACACTAGAAGAAGAAAGATTGAAGGTTTTTTCGTTTTCTTCTTTCTCTCTCTCTCTGTGTGTGTGTGTGTGATTATATAAAAGAATGGAGAATAAACCCTGAGGGTTGCACACCTGTGCTTGACGCCGCCAACAATCACCTTCACATATAAATCATAGTAGCTCTCTATATACTGTTAGTGCTGGTATTACAGTACACTATATAATATTCCTATTTGGAATTTGATTATTCTACTTAACAGGGAGAGAGAGAGAGAGATCCATTCGATTTAGTCCATTTGCGTTGATTAACAAGGGACAGAACACTAGATGAGCATTAGCGTTTTTTGTTTATGGTATTGGTATTTAGCTATTTACTTGTTTCCTAATAATAACACCAAATGCACAAGTGCCATCTATTGAGTGAAAAGGGAATTTCAGAATACTCGAATACTCGACTCGTTTGTTTGAGTAATCAAGTAATCAAGTAAATTCTAATAATATAACAATAATAATAATAACAAAAAATAATCCAAATCATTATTTTTAAGTGAAAAGAAACGCCAATAATATATACTTAAAACAAACCAAAACCAATGTTTTAAAATAGTTCTTTAAACAAAACGGAACAAAAATATAAAATTTTAGAAATGTTTAGCAATTTACAAATAACAATAACTACTTAATACTACAGTAATATATAATACAATGAAGTAAAATGAAACCAACATCAAAAGTTATTCTTGGTGAACATTGACAGAGAGCGATCCTATTAAGCCCAAATGAATATGAAGCTACTTCCTCATTGTTCACAAGAATGTTTATTTTTCTATGAATCACACACAACCACAAACAGAATTTCTGTTCATTTAAATGGAACCTAAATGTTGATCTTTTTCACAAATTTCCTTTTTCTTGGGGGTAAGAGCCAAGAGCAATCGTATTTGAAGTTTGCTTTCATCAAGTCTCACTTTATAAACTATACTAATATTTAATCTAACATGTCTCACATGTCTTTAGCTAAACCTAGAAGGGAATAAGAAAACAATATGAAAAAACTGCACTTGCAAATGTAAAAAAGCTTTATGATTTTTAAATAACTTTCATAGCAAATTTCAAATATCCAAGTTAGGAATAGTCAGGCACGTGATGAACATTATTCACACTGTAATTATAATTATTGTGTGATGTCCCACAGCATCATCTGTGTTGTTGACAACTTGGCACAATAACGATGAGCCTATCATTTCCACAGACAGACCAAACATAACTTGACTCTGAAACAAAATTCAACTCAGAAGATTGTTATTTGGTTAAAACATGTGAAACGTCTTCTTGCCTGATATTTTTTAATCCACAATTATTTAAAATATTTAAAAATTTAATCAATTTAATTTATTATTTTTTAATCCACGAATATTACCAATTGTAGATTTAATTAAAAAGTACTGTAAAATGGCAAATAGAGGTGGATTCACTAAATGACACATCACAAGACATGCCTAAAGAAATACCGCACTCTCCATCTGAAAGCATGAAGGAGGCTGAATGTCAAAACATAAACATAAACATAAAACAAATGACATAACGTCGCTCACAATACCAGATTGTGACGTTTCTTAAATTGCAAATATCTGTAAAAATAAGCAACTAATCACGATAAAAACGACATCTCCGGATTTAGTTTTTCACGCAGATTAAGCTGCAAACAGAAATAATTCCGAAAAGAAGAAAGGGTGAACGCTAGCTGTTCCCCCAACTTCCCTAAACCTTAGAACCAATGAGAAGCCGTTCACCCAATATTAAACCAATGGGAAGCCGATGACAAATCACATGACTTCCATTAAACGATTTCAGAGCCTTGTAGCGTACCGCCCATTAAGTGCCGTAATAGTATAAATCTCTCAGGGAAAACAGCATCAGAAAACGCCGGTAAATTGCATTACAAAAGAAAAATAACTAAACTAGTGATGGATTTGAAATGGGGTGTTGGATCAAAAATGTTTTTGTTCTTGACGTCTCTCCTATTCTCTTCCTGAAATTCTCTCCTTTTGAAAAAATAAATAAATTAAAAACAAAAACGAACGAAACGAAAAAAAAATTAAATTCTTCTTATTTCCCCCTGTCGGGAGTTTGGTCGGCAGAGTCGGAATGGATTAGGAAAAGCACAAGGACGATGAAGGTCGTCGTCAAGGTCGCTTCCCGAAACACACGGACAGAGCAACTCAAACCCCCCACCCCACCTACCCAACCCGCCTCCTCTTTCTTTCACGCCAAAGAAAAAACTCTCTCTTTTTGAGCATGACACAACATGTGTGTGTGTGTGTCTGCTATCGTATACAACAAAAAGGAGGAGGTGGCAACGGGCTTAGCGAACCCAAACCAGGAAGAAGAAGAAGAACTTTTTCTTCTATTTCACCTCTTCCCCCATCAGACATTCAGATATTTCGTCTGTCCGTCCAAAAAAAGTAAATAACGGGGCATAGCAGCCACCACATGTCCTTTTGATGTATTTGAAAATGCTTTTCTGGCCAATTTGGAACGAAAAGAGAAAGACAAACTTGACGTTGACGACGTTTGACATTAACCGACTGTTCGTTTGTTGTTGTTTTTTTTCTTTCCGCGGGAAATGGTGAAACCTTCTTTTTAACCTTGCCAAGGACGTTTGTCTGGTGACATTGTGCATGTTGTGCACACACCATCGAAAAAGCTCATCATCAACAGATGAAATATAAAGAAGAAGGACTTTCGTCCATCTCTGTTGCGTTGTTAATGATTTCGGCCAACGCTAATGAGCCCCCCCCCCCCAAAGTTCCCGCGGTCACCCATGACATCAGGAAACGCGAGATCCTTGTTCTGGAAAGCTAATTAAAAGCCCTTTACATTTAAATTCATCACTAGTCCAGGCAAAAAACGGATCGGTACAGTCCAATTGAAAGGTGAACTGGGGAAAAAAAAAATCTTAATGTCAAAAAGAAAACCAAGTGACACTCACCTGAAAAACACGTGAATTAACAAGAAATTCAATGGCGTCATCCAACGATTTTCTTCTTTTGCACGCTGATGGCAGACGACCTTCACACACCAGGTGTCGGCCGAAAAGTCAACTGGTCTAGTCAACGTCGATTGGCACGACACACACGACGCTCAACATTCGCTCGATTTTGTTTTGTTTCACGATTTGCCCAACGTGAGGCCAGCAGACGTCGACATTCTTTTCATCATTAAAAAAAAAGAAACACACTTTGCAACTATTGTGTGTGTTGTTTGTTTTTGTCGTCGTCTGGCAAATTTCTTCTTTCCACACTGTCCCGTCAATTCGAGGCGACACAACAACAAACAACAACCAACAACACACAATTTTATAAAAAAGACACAAAAAACTACAGCAACAAACAAACACACACACACCACCACTGTGCCCAGGTCTCAACTAAACAGCAGCAGAACTACTGTCTGCTCTACTCTGTGAGACTGACAACAAAAAAAAAAACCAATTTCTCTTGGTTGTGCGCGGCGGCGGCTGTGTGCATATTTACCTGGTTGCCAAGTTGTTCTCAAATTCGATCGCAGCGCGCGCTTTGAATACAGCGGCTAAAAGGTGCAAGCAGCACAGGCTCAGGCTGGCACAGGCAACAACATTTTGAAAATCGATCCCCTTCGTGTACTCCCCAACTGCTCTGGTCGTGTGTTTCCCCTCAAAACTCTCAACGCTTCGTGTAACAACAATATCAAGGAACACCAGCGTGGAAAGTGCTGCTGGTGTATCGAATTTAAAACAATGACCGACCAACGCCCTTGATATACATAATATCGACTTGTTTCGCCGTCTAAATAATTACAATATTGCGGATTCGTAACGCCAACACACACATGGCCGTGAAAGTAAAGAAAAAAAGAATGGGGAAAACAAATCCTTTGTGTGGCCAAATATGACGTCATAACCATGTAATATTATCAATGTGTGTAACCTGTATACAACACATGCAACGAACGTGTCGGTTGGAGAAGAAGCCTTATAACACGATGAGATAAAAAATGACTGTGTATCCCACTGCCGTACTTATTATGAAATGGGAAAGGTCAGCAGGCCAGTTCAATAAGACAGGTGTGTAGTAGCTATGGCATGAAAATCTAGGAAAAAGACAACACCGTCAAAAAAGGGTAGTTTTTTTAAAATGAAATGATATTCGAGTTGAACTAACATTTTGACACGTGTAGTTATTTTATAGTGTGTGTAGAGTTAGGCTGTGTATATAAGGCAAAAAAAACAGAAAATGTATATAAAAAGATTGTTTCATCAGACCAGACACATTTTTGACAAAAAGCGCAAATTTCATATAATTTTTTCCTTTCCACTTTTGCTGAACCCCCCAGATGAGAGAGAGAGAAAAAAATTTACGAGAACAATGAGACACAGCTGGTTTAATGATGTTGTTTGGTTGTTGTTGTTTTAAGATAAAAAATTTCGAATCAAATGCTCGCGCAGCCACAGAGAGAAGGAGGAAATAAGAGTAGAAATTACACGACACAATGATTGACATCCATCAACAAATTATTGAAAAAAAATAATTTCAAAAAGGGAGGATAATAAAAGGCGAGATGTGAAATAAGGAAATCAAGTTAGGATTTTTGAAAAAACTTGGTCGTCTGCTCTGCGGCGGGCTCATGTGAAAAAATTGGGCAGAAAACAAAAAACAAATTTTTCTTAAAATATAAATTGTGGCAGTGATAAATTTTTTTTTTGTCTTTTCAAAGAATTGTTGCGCTGCTATCGTCAGACCCCCCCCCACGCCAAAAATGTATGAGAAAGAATATAAGGAGAGAAGAAAAAAAATTTGAATTCATTTCGCTTAGGTTGTACACATCTACATTATTCCATCAAGTAAATTTCTTTTTTTTTATATTGATAATTTTTTTTTGTCATTTTTTTTCTTTTTATGGTTTGTGCGTGTGTGACATTTTTGGTTTTCAACTAAAATAGCCCGACCTATCTATAAATGTTTCATTGGAAATCACTCGGTTTTGTGTGTTTGGTTGTTTTTCTTTTTTGATGTAGCGAAAATAAAAATATTAAGAACAGAGGGTGTGGTCAATCCATGAAATCTAAAAGAGACAAAGTCATTAAGAGAAAAAGTGAAAATCAGAGAGAAGGGATACAGTGTAGAGAGAATGGTGGCAAATCGAATCGTAGAAGAGAATGCGAAATTGAAAAACAAAAAATATAAGAAAGAAGAAGGTTATCGGTTGTCGTAAAAAAGCTTTTCTCTTCGTTAATATCGTGAGAATTTTTGGGAGGAGAAAAAAAAACGAAAAACCATCAAGGCCGCAGTTGATTGAAAGCGTCTGTTTTCTTGGTTTTGTCTACGTGTTGTTGTTGTGCGTTGCCTTCGGTCAATGAACGTCAACAGTCATCCGGAATCGAAGAGAAGAACCAGAAATGATGTTTTTGTGTGGGTATGTGTGTTTTTTCAAAAGCGTTTGACGAATATTTATAAAGGAAACAAGAAAAGAAATGAAAACCGGTGAGGAGGTAAAGAGAGACAGAGGAAGAAAAAGAAAAGAGATAAAGAAGAAGAACCGACCATAAATCTGAATGGTTTATCATCTTGCGCCGGTTGATTTGTGTGTGAGAGAAAGAAAGAGAAAGAAATAGATTTTTTTTTTCTTTTTCCACTGTCTGTGTGTGTGTGTGTACGTCGTCGTTTGGCCCGTTCGTTTATTGTCGTGTGATGATGGGCGTTGATTCATTGAAGAAATCCGCAACGACTGGGGATCATTTGAAACAGACGGGACCGACTTCAAAACCAAAGGCCTGGTGAGGTTGACCGTAATCGACCGGGAAGAAATCGATAATGGGCAACTGTCCCAGCTTGTCGCTGCGGATTTCGAACACGGTTTTACTGCTGCCCTTGCGATTCTAAATGGACATCAAAGAGGACAACAATCAAAGTCAAATGAAAGATACAAAAAACCATGAACGAAAGAAAAAGAAAAACGGTACTTTGCATCCGTCTAGAATGACATTGGGTCGGACTCCTTTGGCGCTGAATTCCTGTTCGTTATCGCCTAGCAGCTTGATGGCCTGTTCGTGACAACAGATATGGACGGAATCAAGTTGTTTAATATACACCGGTCACGAAATCACGAGCCACATTAAAAAAATTTTTAAAGAAAAGACAAAGAAACAGCCAAGAAAGAAGAAAGAAGAAGAAAATACCTGATCGTAATTGAAGGTACGCTGATTGTACCAAGCGGCCGAGTTGACGCAGGTGAAGGTGAAATTCTGATGGGCTTTTTGACTCAACAGGCGCAGGAAGGTCATCTGGACCACGCCCACCGTTTCGTACGTCACCTTCGAAGCACCACGCATGTTCGAGTACCACTCTTCTTTGCCGCCGACCTCCTTGCGCCAAGGAATGTTGGGCATTTTCGATGACTGAAGGTCCGGGTAGACGCAAGTCTCGCCCGAGCCAGTCATGTTACAAAAGACGTAAATGGCATCGTCCGGCATGCCCAAGTTGGGATCGATCCAGTACCAACCTGCCAACCAGTTTGTATTCAATTAAATAAATGATTATTTTCTATTTTCTATTTTGTTTTTCTTTTTTTATTGATATTTTTGATTATTTTCCGGGACTTGTCGGCATTGTCTTCCTTGTTGAAATTGTCATACAAGATCAACATTTTATGTTAAGCGAAAGGGGCCACCGAACGCTGAAATTCGTATAGGTTATTATTTACTTTTTTCAAAATGTTTTTACCGTCTTTGAACTGAGGATGACCAAAGTACAAATCCTTGCACGAACGAACCGGATTCTCCTTTGAGCCTTGCGGTTTCTTGATGCGCTCCAGGTCCTGTCGCATCGTGTAGATCGAACTGTACATGTCCAACAGTTTGCCATTCAAATCCTCTTTCGGACCGTCGTCCGACTTGCCACTACCAGGAAAAATTCAATCGTTGAAATTCATTATAATACATTATAGAAAAACTTGTTTTCTCTGGCCGCCGCTCAACTCAATAACAAAAACAAAACAAGCAACTGAGAAATTCTATCTGAAATTACCCAACTGCACGCTTGTAGCGATCTTCATACTCTTCTTCACCAGTGACTGAATCACGCTTCTTTCGCCCAGATGGGCTCGCTGGACTGTCCCGTTGGAAGAGCAATTCAGGGGGCAAAAGGGGTAACTCTCCCGGTGGTCCGGGAGGTCCAGGCGGTCCGGAAGGTCCAGAATCTCCCTTAGGTCCTGATAAATTTTACAACAACAACAACAAAAAGGGACGAAAAGGGTTATTTGATTTCTCAATCAATTTTAACTGGTTGATACCGGTTTGTCCTTCAGCTCCTTTAGGTCCTGGAGGTCCCTCCAAACCAGGCAAACCCTGAGGTCCATCGTTTCCTTTTTGACCCATGGGTCCGAGAGGTCCCTGGAATCCAAATCAAAAATACTTTTACAATATTTTCAAATAAAATGAGTTTAACTGAAAATGCTTACGGCTTCTCCTTTGGGTCCAACAGGGCCTTGTGTACCGCGTTCTCCACCCTCGCCCTTCTCTCCGACTTCACCCTTACGTCCGGCAGCTCCCAATTCTCCGCGATGACCTTTAGGTCCTCTTCGGCCGCGATCGCCCTTCTCGCCTCTTATACCAGCTTCACCATTCGGTCCAGGATTACCGGCCTTGCCCGGCTTGCCTGGAGGTCCAACATCACCCTAATATCATTCAAAAATTAGCAAAAAAAAAGGAAAATGAATAATTGTTTTTCTCGCAGAGATTTCATTGTAAATGGAAAATTTACCGCGGGTCCTGGAGATCCGCGCAGACCAGGAGGTCCTTGTGGTCCGTGAACACCTTGATCTCCTGGCGCACCCTGAGGTCCAGGTAAGCCTTGGATACCAATGTCACCCTTGTCGCCAGGTTGGCCAGTGTTGCCTTGAACGCCTGCAGGTCCCTCTGGTCCAGGTTTTCCGGGAGAGCCGGGCAAACCCATTTTACCCGGAGCGCCAGCTTCTCCCGGAAGACCAGTTTCACCCGCTTTGCCGTCCAAACCATCCTTGCCTGGTTCTCCCTTCGGTCCTTGCTCGCCAGATTCACCGTTCGGTCCCGGGAAACCTGGATTGCCCGGGCTACCTTTGGGGCCTTCAGGGCCAGCAACACCTCGTGGCCCAGGTGCTCCTTGAATACCTGGCTTGCCTTCTTCACCTTTAGGTCCAGCGGGTCCTCTTTTACCCTAAACAGAAAGTAGTCCATCGAAAACATTCAATCGAAATTCATTTGTGATAATTTGTATAACCGAAATATTTCAAAGTGAATTACGTGAGCTCCATCTTGTCCAGGAGGACCGGGTGGTCCAGTGTTTCCGGTTTCACCTTTAGGTCCTTGAGGACCTTCTGGCCCAGTGGCACCAGGTAAACCTTGTACACCTTTGGTACCAGTAGCTCCCTGTTCTCCGGGAGTGCCAGGAGGACCGACAGGGCCCTTTTGGCCGAAATCTCCCTTCTCTCCTTTAGTGCCACCAGGGCCGGGAAGACCTTGATTTCCAATAGGGCCAGGTGGTCCGCCGGGGCCTTGAGGGCCGTCTTCTCCTTTACCTCCCCGTCGACCAATGTCACCAGGAGGGCCTCTCTCACCGGGTGGACCGATAGGTCCGACTTCTCCGCGCAAACCGGGATTGCCGTTTGGTCCGGGAGGTCCCTAACGAATGTAAGAAGTTCATAATCGGGGATAAATAACAGAGAAAAAAAAGAAGCATTCTAACTCAACTTACAGCATCTCCTTTACCGCCTTTAAATCCTTTCTCGCCGGGTTTGCCAGGTTCACCCTTGTCACCGTCTTCACCTGGCGGGCCCATGGGGCCTGGTGGTCCTGGTAAACCGCGCTGTCCTGGAAGGCCGTCTCTACCTGTAGGTCCTGGAATTCCAGGATCGCCCTATCATTTTGCCAAATAAAAATAAATTTAAATCATTTTATGTCTCCATATTTTTTCCAGGTAAGAAAATTTTTTTTTCAATTTTTTTTTCGCAAAGAAAAATTGGATCAATAACTTACCGTGTCACCTTTGGCACCAGAAGGTCCAACAGATCCCTGTTGGCCTGCTCTTCCTTCAGGACCAGGAGGTCCTTCTTTGCCTGATTCTCCTTGTTGCCCTTTGTCTCCGGCCGGGCCAGCTGGGCCAACAGGACCCATTTCTCCTTTAAGTCCAGGCATACCCTAAATCACACCAAAGCAAACATGACCGTTGGACCGAACAATACCTTAAGCTTATGGGTTGATTTGTAATACTCACTGGTAATCCTGCAAGACCTCTCTCGCCGGGAAATCCTGGCAATCCTGAAGGGCCAATGGGGCCTTGTTTTCCTTGGGGTCCAGGTGGGCCCTGAGGACCTTCTTTACCGGCATCACCAGAATGTCCAGGTTCTCCAGGTGCACCTGGAGGTCCTGCTTCTCCCGGCTCTCCGGTTGGACCTCCTTCTCCAGTTTGACCAGGTAAACCGACAACACCAGGAGCTCCAATAGGCCCATCAGCACCTGGTTGACCCTAATTTGATACGAAAAGCGAATAGTAAACAATTAAAAAATATATTCCAAAATCTGATCAGTATGAAAATTAAATTCAAATGAATGTCCGTTGCTTTACTGGTGGTCCACGCTCGCCCGGTGGTCCTGCTACTCCATCCTTGCCGTGAATACCAGAAAGACCCTGTTGTCCAGTAAGACCGCGGACTCCCTCAGCACCTGGTAGACCCCGCTCTCCGATTGTTCCTGGTGGGCCGGGTTGTCCGGTGTCACCTTTGGGTCCCGTAACGCCTTGTTTGCCCGTACGACCGCGAGATCCTCTGAAACCCTGTAGTTTTTGACAGTTCATCAGACTTGTTGCTTTTGCACTGATTCAATTTGATCTTGAATTCGAACTCACTCGCGGACCCTGTTCTCCACGTTCTCCAGGAGTTCCAGTGTTTCCCTACGATCAGACCAGTCACCACAGTAAGCCAATAAAATTATAACAATAATGAATTTTTTTTTAAATCATCCGTTTGGAGAATATACTCGATCTCCTTTGTCGCCGGGTGTGCCAGGCCGTCCAGGTGTGCCTTTGTCTCCCTTCTCGCCAGGCGGGCCAGGATATCCAGGGAAACCGGGTACACCCAATTTTCCTTTTTCTCCTGTTGGACCTGGTGGTCCAGCCTCACCACGTGGACCTTCGAAACCTTTGGGTCCTTCTGGGCCCTCTAAACCGGCGGTGCCTTGAAGGCCTTGCGGTCCTCGTTCACCCTTTTGGCCGACGTCACCCTTTTCGCCGTCATGTCCTTTGTCTCCTTTGTCACCTTTCTCGCCTAAGGGTCCGCGAGCGCCTTGATCACCCTTTGGTCCACGGACACCGGGAAACCCAACTGGACCCTATATGACGAAAGAAAAATAAAACGTAGGCTTTTCTATGTGATGCAATGAAAAGCATTTTTTTATGGTTTAATAAAAAGGTTTACCTGTGCTCCTGTGCTGCCAGTGTCACCTTTGGATCCGGGAGTTCCTGGATTACCGGAAGGTCCAGGCAAGCCGTCAGCTCCGGGTAAACCTGGTAATCCGGGTTTTCCTCGTGGTCCAGCAGTTCCGGGTGGGCCTAAAACTCCTTGTGGACCTGGTGGGCCGATCGGGCCGTTGGGTCCCGTTTGGCCTGGAGCTCCTGGGCCACCAGATGGTCCAGTATTTCCTTTAGGACCGGTTATGCCCTCACTTCCAGGTATTCCAGGAGGTCCTGGAAGACCAGGGAAACCTCTTTGGCCGGGGAATCCACGCGGTCCCATTTCTCCGGGCATACCGGGCAAACCAGCAGGTCCGTCTTCACCTTGTTGGCCGTCGTGTCCGGGTTGACCGACATCCCCGGGGTTTCCTACTTCACCACGGTCTCCCTTCTCGCCCGGCAATCCCAGTAATCCTTGGTTACCCTGTTCGCCCTTAACTCCTGGTGGACCAGTTGAACCGCGCTCGCCATCGCGTCCTGGACGACCACGTTTTCCTTCTCTTCCTGGTAATCCCATCATGCCACGAAGACCTCGGGGACCCTTTTTTTTTAGTGGCAACCAAAATAAAAATCGATTCATTTAAAAACAAAACATTACACTCAAATGCATTCGCAAGACATTGCATTACCGGTTCTCCTGTATCACCAGGCTCTCCTTTCTGACCTTCCGATCCAGGTGGGCCAGTGGGACCGTGAATACCAGTCATACCTTGTGGCCCGGGCGAGCCTTGCATAGCCATCTGTTAATGTGAGAAAGTAATACCGTACAAAGACAGTTGGTGAACGCACACATTTTTAATAAACGAGAAAAGAAATAATAATGATAATAGTGATTTTTTTTTAACCATGTGTTGGGAGAGCATCTGGCGAAACTGTTCAGCTTGAGCATCTGGTCCCTTCTCGTTGCCTTGAAGACTCAACTATGAAAACAATTGGAATAGAAATTCATTTTGAAGAACAATTCAAATTATTTTGTCATCGTTTAGAATAATATGAAGAAAAAATAGCTTACCGGAATCATGAAAACGTGTCCCGGTGGACCTTGAATTCCAAAATTGCCGTTCAATCCGTCACGTCCTGGCTCACCCTTTTGACCGCGGGGACCAAGTGGGCCTTGAGGGCCAGCATATCCCCTTGGTCCAGGTGGACCTGGCAAATAATAATTGCCCCCGTTGTTGCCACCGATACCGACGCCATCACCGGATCCCTCATTTTCCTGTCAATCATTTATGGCACATTTCAAATTTAAATTCACCACTATTAGACTTCGAAAAATTTGATTCACGCTCACCACAAAACTTCCGTTTGGTGCTTGGGCGTAGACTAGTGTCTCTGCTCCGGCTGATGTGGTCACGCTCAACGGAAGTTGTCGTTTAGTGTTGGAAGACGATGCGCCGTTTTGGCTGGACTCACCAAACTTGCCGATCGGCTTGCTGCAGTCCGGCATAAACTGCTTGCATACTTCATATGCTGATTCGGGTGATGGGACCAATATCAATTGTTGTAAATCACCCTAGAATTTATAGGGGAAAAAATGATTCTTATATCTACATTTTCATCAGCAGTTATATAAATGTCGTGTCAGCAATTGGTATTTACTTACAGAATAGAAACTTTCGTCCAAAAGCTGTTGACCGATGAGAATGATCCCGGAGCTACTTAACTTGAGGCCCTGCCTTGGCAATGGCCTAGTCACTTGTTGCTCACAGTCTTTGATCAGAGTGACAACATTTCCCTTGATGCTGATGCCCAGGCGATGCCACCTGGAATTCAAATCAACGACAGAAGGAAAAAAATTCTAAGTTTTGACACTTAATTAAAAAATAATAATAAATGTAAAAATGAAATCGATGACTGACTTTCCGTCGTTCATTCGAACCCCAAAATCAACTTGAATTGGAGGACTTCTGTTGCCTTCATCGTCGCCTTCTTGGTAAGTGAGAGAGACGGTTTTCCCAACCGATACGACCAACTGCTCGTCACCGGCGTCGTTGTAGACGGCAAATAGAACAGAGTTGATGCCCTGAGCCGGTCTCAGCGTCGCGACGATGCTCAGGTCATCGGGGAATCCCTCTGTTTATTTTGTTTTTGCCAACGTTCAAGTACTTTTCTTTGTATGAGAATCTGTGGATTGTGTCGACACGCAACTTACCTTGAAAGACTTGAGCGGTGGAAACGGTGAGAACGGCTCTCTGGGTGAGCCGATAGGCTTGATCGGCCCGTCCGTAGACGGGAACGCCATCCTCGATGGCTTTCGCTCGCTGGTCACAAATGCCCGTCGTGTTTACCACACCCAAGGGCAGTTGGCTAATGCCTACGGCTTCCAGCAAATCGGCCGCATCTGTTTGAATGTGATCAAATTACTAGCTGTGATAATTAGAAAACTGGGACGTTGAACGAGGTTATTTGACATTTCAACAATTTACAAATGAACTGGCTGGCAAACAACCTGTTAAGTCAAAATTGTACACTTAAGGGAGAAAAAACCCTACTAGAGACTCTCCCTTGTGAGCATAAAAGTTTCAGGGAGATGTGTATACACCACCCGTTTGACAGAAACAGTTGTCGTCGTTCAGTCTGAACATGTGTGAGTTTTTTTTACGGCCTAGCTGCTGAAAGACATATAGCTGATACTCTAACAGACGACGACGTCGTCGTCATCATCATCATCATCATCATCATCATTCACACGAGTTCAATGCAAACATCAGTGAGAGTTAACAAGTAAATCAAGAGAGAACGAGAGAGCGAGAAGAGAAATAAAAAAAAGGACGACGCATGGACGATACGCCCTGATTCAGAGAGCTGCTGATGAGGACGATATATAAGGCGATCAACGCATCGCGATGATGATGTGATGTTAGTGCGTGAAACAAAAACAAAAGGGAGCGAGGAGCAGAAGCAGAGGAGGTGGGTGCGATGTGAGATAGGAGGCCAAGGTCCTTGCTGACTTCTGCTGTTGAGCTAAGATTCGTTACATATTTGTGTATACATTTTCAATCATCGCTCATCTTTTTGAGAGCGCGGAGAGATTTCTCGACTCACTCCCGTCTCGTCTTTCTCCTCCCTGTGCCCTCAGCTCTTCGGTAAACAAACTATCAACCGACTGTTTCACGAGAAACTTAGCAGGATCACAGCAGCAACAGCAAACGACAGCCATCACCATCAGTCCTACACCATCACCGACCAGCTGAGCCAATGATACAACCCAAACAAAACAAGAAGAACATGATGAAGACGAAGGAGAAGAGAAGAAGAAAAAGAGAGAACGAATGAAATAAGGAGGCCAGAAGAAAACATTAATCTCTTAATATGTTAGTGGTGTTAGGAGAAATCAAACAAATAAGAAGGAAAAAAAAAGTAGAGCGGATAGAGTTACCCGGCAAAACACACACAAAGTTCCGGGCATGTTGTGAACATGTTCGAGGCCGATGGAACATAGAAAGAAGGAGGACGTCTCTATGGGCGCGATAATCACGCACAAGCACTGGCTCACTGATGCTGCACTCTGCAACATTTATTTTATTTTTTGTTTCGTTTCGTTTCGGTTTGTTTTGTTTTGTTTTGTTTTTATTCCTCTCATCCGCAGCTCAGAGAGAGAGAGTGAGAGAGAGGGGATGAGAGAAAAGAGACTTGTGAGCAGGTCAGAGGTCACCTCCGTCTAGACGTGAACGGCTTATGATGGCTGATCAATGGCGCCTCTTGTCTTTCACGATCCTTCACGACCGTATAAACAGACGCGAGACAAATCAAAACCCGTCTCTCAACTCGCAATCGAAAACACGAAATAGCTATTGAAAAGTCATCTTTTAACTAGGGCATCGGGTGGGGATAGAAGTGAAACAAAACAAAAATGGCTCAATAACACCCAATAAATAGTTTCTTCAGGTTCACGTCACGCCGGGAATTTTTCTGGACATTCTCGAAAAAAGGGAGAATAACCGCGAAGGAAGTCAGCGGGTGTCGAGAGCTATTTCGGCGTCGAGACAAATCTGGGGGTTAGTAAAAACAGTTTTGAGTAGAAGAAGAAAGAAGAAGACAACGAAGAAGAAGAAGAAACGCGGAGGAGTCAAACGACGAGTCGACATCTGGCCGTGTTGGGCAACGGCCGTTTGACACGGAGGGGACACATTCACGCTGACTAAAAATAGAGAGCTTTAACTAACATATTCTCGGTCTTAGGCCTGAAACGTTCATTATTGTCTTCTTGTTTTCATTCGCCTCAATCCCGAACAATATTTGTCTATCTTTTGCCGTAAATTTTACATCACTCATCGCTGGAAATTTCCTTTAAAAAAACCTGGAAATGTTTTTCTTAAAGAAAAAAAAATAATTATGTTTACATACCTGACGGCAAGGCGGAGTGAACGGTCAAAGGTATCCAGCTAATCCAGCAGATGATGGCCGCGATGGATGCCAGCGTGGGCCAAGGATCGCGGCCCGCACTCCGCGATCCGGATCCCATTCTCCGTACCTCTATCGGGTCGGAGGGACTTTAATGCGATTAAAGTCCTGTTGACTCCAGTCCCCCACAAAAAGAGACTGTGTGGCTGTGGCACCTCAGAACTTGTGGTTCGGATCTTTCTAATTTAACCGGGAGGAATTCCAGCCTCCGGACGAAATTTTTTAAACCGCAAAAAGTAACAACAACAGCAGCAGATCCAAACCAAACGTCACTAACCGATCGTCGTTGTCAATTCGATCCAATAGAGAATGAGTTAGTTAGATATAGACGAGACAAAAGATGCTGTGAGGAAAGGGGAGGAGGGAGTAGGATTGGAGTGAGCGAGAGAGACTCCCTCGACGATATCCCGGGCTCGATGGAAGCCTGAACACTGAAGGCGCTTAACCGCCGAAAACGACTTTTTCAAAGTGTTTTTTGAAAATATTCACGACGCAACGCGCGAACTGGTCAGCCGCCCGCCACAGACGCAACGGACGCGACTGAGCGACTTGGACTTGATCAATGAGCGGATCGGATACTAGACCCCTCGCAGCACCCCCGAAATGCGACAGGACACAACAACACGAGAGGAAGGAGGAGCGGGGAGGAGAAGAAGAGGAACAAGAAGTAAAAGATGAAGATAGGAAGAAGGAAGAAGAAGACGAATACAAGTCTGGGGTGTTCTGGTCAAGGACCAATCGGTCACACTATAGCGCGTTCACAGCGGCACTAACATCAACTGTGGTGGCGACTCTTCGTCAAGTGCCATGCAGCAACATCCAACACTGGCACCATCGGTGAAACAACTGGCACTCGATTCAGTTTTCTTTTCCGTCAAAAGCTGGAACTCTTTTTTTTTTTTACTTCTTCTTTTCTTCTTCTTTCCCTCTTCTTTAAAAAACTTTTCATCTCCACCCCTCTTCTTCTTGTGCTGTGTCTTTCGTCGACTCGATATTCTTTGCCTGCCTCATTCTTCTGTCCCCACGTTCCTGAACAATCACGTTTTTGAGGTAACGTCCTCAAATAGGACGACGAGTCGCCCCCAGTCCATCACCCGCAAACCTATCGACAACAAAAATCCTTGTAGACCATTCAACTCTCTTATTCTCAAGCTCAAAGTTGATTACCACGACCGGCCGTTGAAATGATTGCCAGAAATCCCGGCTGGTCGCTGAGAGCAACTTTATGAATAAAAGAAGAGTGAAAAGCAGAAATGTTAAGTGCATGATGATCAACGAAGCATCTGGCCTTTTCCATTAATGAGCTAAACAGAGATCGTCTTTGAAGAGAACATTTGGCGGCCTTCATCTCATCAACCAAACGGACAAAACACGGAGAGGCCAAAATAAGTTGCAGATCTCTTATCTCTCTACACGAATAGAGATGAATTAAGTCTCGACGTCCATCATTTCGGGGCGGGGAGTTGAAACATTTTCTCGCTGCTGTGAACTTTGTTCACCACCCTTCTTCCTCCCATGAACCCATCATATAGCGATTCTTGGTAGATTTCTAAGATGTAACGCGGGATTTGAGATCTTCTCTTCTATTTCGACCAGTCTTGATTAGTGGTGCAGGCCGCACGATTATGCGTTTCGAGAGAGAGACAGAGAGAGAGAAAGAGACGTGGGTGTCAATGGCTCCAGCAGAGTAGCGCGCGACTACGGTTGTAGGAATGTAGGCTGAGCTCAATACTTGTTAAATTGCCCCCGACTAGGAGACGTAGACATGGTAGATGAATCGATCCTGTCGGTCTTCTGAATCAACATTCAATCCCATCTTTCTTTTCAAAATAAACTCAAAAGTGTGACGTTCCCTAAACGCACCGGCCGGCCCGCAAAGAATGCATCAAAAGTCCTTACGATTTGGGACAGCGATTTGTTCGCGGTACCCTATACGAATGCGAAAGCTGATTCGTCACTTTGCGAGACTGTTGGTCGGTTGGTGTTTATCAAAACTTGGTGGAATCAGCTCACTGTCTTTCTTTCGTTCTCTACTACAAACGAAAACTGACCGACTGCAGCATCAATAACCAGACAGACTTATTTTTTCGGGTAACGTGATACTTGTTAACTACACACACACACACACACACACACAATACGGGACGCGGGTGGACCATGTGTTGAATTTGTTGATAGCGCGACGACCATCGAAAAAACGGGCCATTAGAGTCCTAGCAGATGTTACCCGATCGAAATCAGCGGCCAAATCGGGGGAAGAAAGTTCCCTTCAACTTTCGAAAAAATTCGGATTCAATAGCAGCAATAGCAGGAATATGTGTAGGGGGAAATAATCAACAGTAGCTAGTTTGAATCTATTTAACAGATTGGCTACTGCATCATATCCGTCAAGTAAAAGAAAATAAAAAATCCTGAGATTTCAATAAATAAGATTTATGAAGGAAGGGAGAAAGGAAGAAGGAAAGAAAGAGAAGAGAAAAGAAGTATGTATATACATATATATATATATATACCCATGAAGTAGTGGAGGACGTTGCAGACGTAACCAAAGTCAGGCCGCCGTTTTTTGTTTTTTTTGACGGGAGGAAGGAATAGGGGGATTTAAGGCGCGGCGGATGGAAGAGGAGCTGATGGGGTTGTATGTGTGCCCACCAAGTAATCGTAGCAGCAACCAGGTCGCGAAGGTTATCCTTAGACGAGCGCAAGAAGAAGATGGGTTGCTTTAGAAATTGAAGCCCGCCTTTGCTTTCCATCCGCCAACCCACCACACTGCTATTGCGTGCTATGCCGGGCCAGCCATCGTTCCACCGCCGAGGGGTCTGCCACAGTTCATACCAGCATTTCCACAAACAAACACACACACACACTCGTCCTCAAGAGGCTAGCAGACACAAACCAAAGAGAAAATTTCATCTATAAACTGACTGCAAGCTTGACTCGACACTATGGAGAAAACGAGAGACAGAGTTGGAGATGAAAATTAAAAAAAGAGAGGCACGACACGGCCCCGAATTCATTAAAAAAGGATCGACCGCGACAAGTATCTGATTTTATCATTAGATAGGGCAGCTCCTGCTTTTCATCTCGCAGACGTCCTTCAAGAAGAGTTTTCCTCTCGACACACACTCTCCTTTCCCTTTTTAAAAGAGTAGAGAGTATTCGAACAGTTATTATTTGGAATGCAGTTATTATTCAACCCCAAAACAGCGCAGTCGGAAAAGACACGGATTCATTTTCTCTCGTCTCGTTATTGCACACCAGAGAAACAAGAGAAATTAGGTATAACAAAAAGATATTATGGGGTGAGGGGGAGAACGAACATCACTTACCATCCTTATTATTGCCAGCCGTGTGCCGCATTTACCACGTCGCCATATCCAAGGCACTTCCAGATGGCCAAGGCTTGGGAATTTAGCGGACACAGAGCAAGAACAAAAAACCCGACAAGTTAAAAAGTCGTTTTTTTTTTAAACTTGGGGACACGATCTGTTGGGGTTTAATCATTCGAGCAACAACAAACGCTGAAAAAGACATCACAAATTAGCGCGAAACAAATCCTAACATTTGAGATTGATCAAATATCGAAAGTTAATTGAAGAAAAGAGGGCATTTAGTCGAGGCTAAGGCTGAACGAATTATGAGAAATTTTGTGAAACATTCCAAATCATCGGAATACATAGATTCAACAATCGGAAAACTGGAAAAAAAGATATGTTGAACTGGATGCTCCATTGCGAAAGCAATTAGAACAGGGCACGATAGTTGCTAATTAATTCGTTACAGTTCGTCCTTTGAGCGAGGTGGATTGCGCATAAAATCCACCAAGTCGTCAGCTTTTCGCTTCCTCTCGTAGGCTGAAAGATTGGTGCCTTTGTAAAAGTAGCGGATCGTCGGGAATCCACGAATTTCGAAGCGCGTTTGCAGACCAGTTTGGGCTGTGGCATCGACGGTGACCAATTCGCCAGGAATATTCATAGCTTTCATTTGCTTGGCTGCTAACGCATAATCCGCCTTCATAGACTTACAGTGACCGCACCCTAAGAACATCAAATTGGTTAATTTAAAAACCTCGTCTTCCATTCTATCAATTAGTCACACTTACAAGGCGCGTAAAACATAACCAATACCGAATCCTTCTTTTTAACGAACTCGTCGAAATTGTTTTCTGTTAAGTGGTGTAAATGTTGTGCTCCTTCGAGACCACCCCATTCTTCTTCTGGACTTGGAGGTGCCGGAGGCATACCATTTCTTGGGTTGTCAGGATCTTCCATGAAGGAAACAAAGTCGGATTCCTGAAATCAATACATAGAAATAATTCGTCACATAAAAAGAAACAACTGAAGTTGGTACCGTTCTGCCTCCGCTGTATGGTCGACTATTCTTCAAATAGCTGAAGTAAATAAAGCTTGGGAAGCCTTTGACATCGTAGACTTTGCAGAGCGCTTGTTGAACTGTGCAATCAACGGCAGCCAACATGACTTTATAGTCATCTTTCAAACGAGCAGCAGCTGCTGTATATTCTGGCTTGGCTCGTTTGCAATGTCCACACCCTAATATAAACATAAAGGTTAAGTGTATGAATCAAGAACTATAGAAAACAACCGAATTTTTACATGGGGCGTAGAACATAACCAAAACGTGTTTGGTTTTCTTCAGGGTGGGTTTGAAGTTTTCATCGTTTAAATGTACTACATCCGAAGGTTCTTCGCTCCAAGGAGTTTCAGGTGGAGGAGGTGGAGGCGGCTCTTTAGGATCTTTCATGAATTCTACGATTGGGCCCTCTTCTCTTAGCGAAACATCGAATGCCACTTCGCCATTCTTAAAATATTTGAGTGATGGATATCCACGAATACCAAAGCGGCTGCCAAGGCTATTCTCTTTTTGAGCATCGACAGCAATGAGTTTTCCGTTAATTCCAAGCTCCTTCAGTTTGCTTGCAGCAGCCATGTACTCGGGCTTTATTTTAGATTGTAACGATAAAGATGGCGATTTAATAATCTTATTGAACAATCTAAATATATTTAAAAAACTACTAACCTTAATTTTTTTGCAATGGCCGCACCAAGGAGCGTAAAACATTACAAGAGCTGACGGTTCATCTTTCAAGTAGTCGTCAAATGTAGCAGTTGTCAAGTGGACGACGTCACTTTCCATTTCTGACCATTCGGGCTCTTTTGGTTTTTCGGCGGGTTGAGAGGGATTTCGCTAAGAAAATAAATAACGAAATCTTTATTTCGCTATTTTAAATGTATCAGTGTCATTGCATCTATCACCATAAAGCTGACAATACTGTCTTTATTATTATCACCCTCGTAAGTGAACTGCATAGCTCCATTCCTGTAAGAGCCATTGGAAATTGTGTATGTTTCATCAAAATATGTAAATATATGTAATAAACTTACTTGAAGTACAATAAAGTTGGGAAACCAGTAATATTATACTGTTTCCTAACAACAGAATTTTCCGGTCGATTTACATCGATGGCAGCTATAATTGCTTGCCCTTTGAGCTCAGTAGCGGCCAGAGCATAGTCTGGCTTCATTTTTTTGCCTGGTATGTTAAGATATAGATGAAAAAAATGTATGGCTAAATTTGTTGTGTTTAATATGTGTCTCCTTACAATATCCACACCAAGGGGCATAAAACATTATCATTATGCCTTTCTTGTCTTCTTTTCGTAACAATTTTGTTAAACTCTGTAAACAGAAAATTGTATTACATTTTTAATTCTGATGCATAAAATAATAAAATAAGCCAAGTACTGAAGGATTGGCCAAATGAAATATATCCTGTGATGAATCATCCTCTTCCCATGGGGCATCTCCTCCAGGATCTTTCATAAAGGCAATGAAAGAAGTGGCACTTTCTTTTCTATCATAGTCTTTGTGAAATTCACCATCCTTGTAATGCTTAAGTAGTCTTGGTTCAGGTTTGACCTTTAAACTCTTACATAGCTTTTTCCCTTCACTATTTTGTCATTAAATAATTTTTTTAAATAACAATATTTTTAAATGTACTTGACAAGAAAAGTAAACGCTTACCCTCCGCAGTCAACTGTTACAATTGTACCAGTTCCACGAACAGTTTCTGCAACTTCAGCTAACTGCTTGATCACATTCAATGAATCTTTCAAAGATTTGGTGAAGCAAACTAAAACACTTGTTCGTGTTTTTAAAAGCTTTTTGAATTCTTTTAAGTCTGTAATCTCGTCGAGGGTTGATTTCTGCCCGGCTTTTTTTCCACAACAGCTGAAGAACAACATGCAAAATACCTTTTCAAGAATAATACTCTCCTTCAATTAGACTGAGTAAAAACAAAGTAGATAAAAACAATAAAACACTTACGAAAAACAACGCGATCTTCATTTTAGGACAAATACCGTGCAAATACTTTGGATTTACACCGAATAATTTCCAATTTATATAAAAGCGATTCGAAAATCTTTAGACAAACGTCATCCTTGGATCGTCAGTCAAAAGAACCGGTGTGCTTAATGCTACTTCCACCTGGCGGACAGAATCGACAACGATAACATAGCGGCGCCGTTAAAGTTTATTTGTTGGATTTTCGTCAAATTAAAATTAAATTCACTGCTTTAATAAAAATATAGTGAGTGATACGGTGATAATGTGACGCACAATTATAGAACAAAAAAGCACATTTGATCACTAATAGATATTCTAAGTAGTATGATGTGCAATTTTAATTACTTCGATAAACATTAAAGAGTAGCCTAAACTTCTAGGATATCGTGAATGTTGGTACATAATTATTTTAATTAATAATGTTGTATAATGCCAAAGATGGAGGAATTAAACAACCGAATGGTATGACATTTCAATTTATAAAACCCAAGAATGTTATCTTTTGACGGGATCTTATTGAGCTGAATTAGCGTTCTCCTTTATTATGACTTGAGTCAGAATGACAATTCCAAAAGAAAAGAAAGGGTCAAAGACCAAAGCTAAATTTATCATAATTTTTTTCTATTTGTTTATTTTTTTAAATCTTAGACAGATTTAGTTGTAAGTTGAAAAATGGTTTCACTAAGTGAATCACATGATTATGAATGAAAGCACCACAGGTGGGGAATATAGGGATGAGTATGGTATACCATTGGTACCTAATATAATATCCTGCTAGTTTATTACTAAGTTAAATTCGGAAAAATTTCCATAATGTTTGATTAAATAGCTAATATTTGTGCAATCAAAATAGCCTATACAGCGCACTAATTTGATAGTATTTATGACTTTCCTGACTTCCCTCTTAATTTGTTCAATTCAAAGTAAAGTATATTTCATGGTGGTCAGCGGAAAGCATGCAATCAGACGGATTCCATAGAATAGTATAATAAAAATCATAACAAGAAATTGAAATAAGCTAATAGTAGTAGTATACACAGAAAAATTAGTTAGTTTGCAACCTCCATTGAATTCAAAAGACAAATTGTTCTTATTCAAAATACGTATCAAAAGATGAGAACCATGAGCTACAGAACTTGTTGGTTAATCATGTACTACTTGATTACTGGCAATCATTTGAACTCGGTTGGATACCTCTTCGTCTATTCATCAAATTCTATTCTCCCTTCAGCCTTGCCCCCCTTATACTTTCCTATTAGTCTAAATTAACTTTAAACGCATAATTTGACGATTATTTGGATCGTGGATGTCATTCGTAATTTTGGATGGAAATACGAGATGCTGCTACCGTATATAAGCTGGTATGAGTGCACACAACTATGGTAGAACGTTTGTGAATCTTGTTGACGAAAGATATCTCCAATTGATCTCTAGAAAAGGTAATATCGCGTAATATATGAATTTTATTATAACACACTGAGAAAGTTTTAAATGTTACCAGCAAATTGAAAATTAATATTTATTTGTAGATATTGGTTGAAATCTGCAATGGCTTTTAAACTACCTAACACATTTCCTAAAAGTGGACTGGTAGGCTTACTAATCCTGGCATCTGTAATTATTGCGGAACCCCCACCTGGAATTTCAATCTTTCCGCATCCCCTTTCTAAGCACTCTTTTACCGATATAAGTAAATGTGGTGGGGTATATGACATGAATATTTACGCGCAATTCAATCAAATTTGTTTGAATTGCTACAATCTTTACCGTGATCCGGAAATTTATCGTGGATGCCGGTACATACAAACTTTGCACATTCAAAGTTTTTTTTTTAAATAACGAACTCTGTCTATGTCTTATTTACAGAAAGGATTGCTTCACTTCCGAATATTTTGAAGGTTGTTTGGCTGTTCTTCAAATAACGGATAAAAAAGACAAAATCATGGAAGATTTATCCATTATTCATCGACAAATGGAATCACGGAAAGAAAATTGAATTGTCAACAAATTTCTAGTGAGTTTAATTACACATACTTTAAATAGTTTAATATGCTTTTAAAATTTTTCGACTGCCCCTTACATAACTCGCTGTTGTGTATGTATTTCAGGACTTTCCAGACATTCAAGTCAATTGTTCGTCCGAGATTGTGATTGAAATGAAACCGAATTTCCCCTTTTCAAATTAGCTTTGTAAACACGATACATCCCGTAGTATACTATACTTAATAGTCATACATTTTAATTTACATGCTTGTTTTATTGTTTGTTCTGTTTTTGGAACCAGTTAAGGAATCATCATTAAATCCCACGAAAAAATCTGTACATCACGATTACTTTTACATCAGTTCAGTACGCCTTACACACTTTACTATATAGGATTTCGATTATTTTATTGTGTAAAACGTAGTGATGACTGATGGCAAAGTGTATCATATTGTTAAGGTTTCTTTCCAGGGCGAGTTTGGTGTTGTATTTCAATTGTACGGAGTCAAATATACTATTACCTCATCATATGGAAATTTTAATTTGGAAAGATAACAGAGCAAATGAAAACAATGTCTAAGGACTTGAAAAACTTTAAGAAATACTGGAGCACAATATTTTCACTAATACTGATAAGTGTCGATAAGTACTGATAAATTTCTCACTCTATGGGTAAAAAGTGGCGGCGCAGCTTTTGGATAAGTATCGTCTACTTGTGCCATCTTGTGCGCTTCCATGTTGACAACTTTAAATTTAGCGCCACAGGGGTACAGAGGAAGAGGACCAGGCGTTTAACTACACTAGCAGCATGATCATTGTATTAAATCTTTTCGAAAACTTTTGCTAATTTTTACAATTAAAATGTCTATCTTTTCCTTAAATTATTAAATAAATACACACTATTTTTTAATTTTCAAACTTTTTATTGGAACTGTGAAAGTAATATTTATGAATACAAGTTTATATTAGAAAATTGGTGACCTTGTGTAATTAGTTTGACTTAAACGGCCGCTGTTTGTTTGTGTCAGTACGTACGAGATTGTTGACGTTACCAGCTTTATTAGAATCATAGAAAAACACGGTGAAGTTTGTTATAATATAAAACATGTCTTGCAATTATGCCGATGGGTTATCGCCTTACGAAGACAAAGGCAAATTAGGAATACCAGAGGTAAACCCACTAGAATATTCCAATTTTTCACAAATTCATTTGTTTTTTAAGTTTTGTAACTTTTAAACTCTACTAAAACAAAATGTTTTGGCCTTTCCAGAAATTTGACAGTTTGGAAGAGGTTGCTGGAAAGATTATTACTTTAGCAAAATGGATCAAAGAAGCTAAGCATGTAGTTATGCACACTGGTGCTGGCATTAGTACACCAGCAGGAATCCCCGATTTTAGGTATGCTAACAGTCATTAAAGCGCTATATGCAATTCATAGTTATCATATATACTGTTATTTCAAGGCATTTTTTGTACACATTCAAACAATAAACATAACCATTTATACTATAATAATTGGATTGCATATACACATTTCATTTACAGGGGGCCTAAAGGGGTGTGGACATTGGAGAAAAAAGGCCTGAAACCCCAAATCAATGTTTCATTTGATGATGCACAACCAACATTCACACACATGGCCATAATTTCATTATTACAATCGAACTATCTACACTATGTTGTGAGTCAAAATATTGATGGTCTTCACTTAAAATCAGGATTAGACAGAACAAAACTCTCTGAGCTTCATGGCAATATGTTCATTGGCCAATGCAGCTTGTGTTCTAGGTATGAAAGAAGAACAATTCTTTGGGAACAGCCAAGCGTTGATAACAATCTATATATTACTCTATAGACAGTACATTCGGCGAAAAGCTGTAACTTCTGTAGGTCAACGGGAATTGCCAGTTGACTGCCCTGCCTTAAAAGGTGGAAAACTTTCATGTAGAGGAAAACTACATGATACTATACTCGATTGGGAACACGAATTACCAACCAGAGATTTAGGACTGGCAGACATTCATTCGAAGTAAGTAATTTTCCTTGTTTTGCATGACATAACTACGGAATGTTAAATATATATTCAATATATTGAAACAAAAAGTGTCGCAGATTTAAGCATTTGCCTGGGTACAACTTTACAAATAGTCCCTAGTGGTACATTACCATTGGCAACGAAACGTAAAGGAGGCCGACTCGTTATTGTGAATTTACAGCCTACGAAATGGGTAATGAATTACCTCTAATATTGGAGCCATTTAGCAGAACATTCGAAATTTATGTAAATTTGTTTTATACAGGACAAGAAAGCCGACCTGGTTATTAACACTTATGTCGATGACGTGATGAAGTTACTGCTCAAAGAACTAAACACCCCTTACTTGCCTTACGATCTCAAATGTGACCCTACCCGTCAACCACTTAGTGAAAAGGAACTGTGGCAGGAAGAATTTACTAAACGAGAGTGGACAATCGGGGCTCGTGCAGTCAGTATGACACGTAAGCGTCTCTCTCATCCGGAAAATAAAGCCGAGCCTAAAGCCAAGAAGACAAAAGAAAAAAACCAAGAGAAGCCAATCTCTTGTCAAACAAATGACTGCTCTGGAGGAGAAGGTAGTAAACAAGTTGAGGTGGTAGATTCGATCAAAGTTGAAGTAACTGGAGACGAAGAAATATCAAAAGAAGAACTAGTTAACCAGCCTGGAACGATGTTAAAACAAGAGCCTACCCTGTTGCAAGGCGAAAATGGGAGTTTGTAATTCCATCGTGAATCGACGGCTGATAATGTGCATAATAGTTAAATTATCTACATTTAAATTTTTGACAACATAAAGAAATCCAACACGTTAATTGCATTTCATAAATGGTCTCATCCAATGTGGAATCCCTACCCCTCCCAACTTTCATTTTATTTCGCCTTTGTTCATTTTATTTCACGTATCACTTCTTGCCCATATTTCGGCAAAAATGCAAGAGAGCAACTTCGTTTGTCTAGCGTTTCTGTATTGATATTAGATCTGTCGCCACTCGTCAGACATCACCTTGTTCTAATTTCTTTTAATGCGATTAACTTTGTATCTATAAACGTAATAGAAGAAAGTTGGACTGGCATTTTTAAAATGATGGCTTTGTTTCCTAATCTCAGTAGTTTTAGAAAAGCAAAACAACAGTACAGCCATGATTAATGTCGTTATTACTATACTTGGCGAATAAGATCGGATTTTGTCAGATTGGTGCAGTATTATTGACGTTTCTGTCTACAATGATCAATTTATAAAGTATTTTCCTACCTTATTCAAATTAATTTCTACGCAGAAGACCTCGTATGCAATTTCTTTTAATGATTCGAAGCGCTGAATTGAGTGGGAGCATGGTATTTATTGCCTCTGATTGTCACTGTTTAATTAAGATTTAAAAAAATAATAATAAAAAATATACCGTAATCTAGTTTCTATTCGTTCTATTTCATATTGTTTTTCGCTCTTTTGTCGTGTTTACCAACTGATGATTACACAGCAAACAAACAAACACAAAACCCTGCCTAACGTTTCAATATTTACATCTGCAGACGTCATTGTGTCCTTATTCCTTTTTTAAGATAACAAATATCCTCAACAGGTCTCTAAACTTGAAAATGTGGTCCGATATTTACAGGCGTGATTTCAACACGATTTCGATCAGTGGGCCAATTGATTGCAGTAGTTCTTATAAAACTTAATTTATTCTGTTTGGTCATGTCGAAATCATAAATTCATCATTTCTTGTTGTTTATTACTTAGGTACAAACACGGATGTTTTTGTTTATTTCATTCTTATGTAACTAATTTCATATCAAGTTGATTATCTCCATTAGCCTATAATCTATTCCTATTTCTTTCTTTCTCAACGTTAATAACAAAACCAATTTTTGAGGATCAGACCTACATCAGACCTACAGTAGGAAACTAACGAGCTAAACGTTCAGTAGTGCGCAGGCATTTCTTTTTCAGTTTGAGATGAACCTAATCACTTTGATTATTTTAACCGCAACACTTGTGGGTCTTGCTGCCTCTCAGAGTCTAGTATTAGTTGGAGGCGGTCTAACCGACGGAAATGCCGAAGTTTGGAATAAAGTGGTTTCACTTGCTGTAAGAAAAATTTCCAACAGAATATGCATGTGCATGTTTTTTTTCTACACAATTTCAAATTTTCATTTAAGGGAGGAAAAGGTGTAGCCAAGATCGGTGTATTCACTACGGCGTCATCAGATCCAATAGGGGCGGCTGCGTACTATGTTGATATGTTCGTAAATGTTTACGGAGCGGCCAGCGCGACGTACATTCCAATTACGGAAAGAAGTAACAACGCCGATGATCCTGCCTTAGCCGATATGGTTAGACAGCAAACTGGATTCTTTTTTGGTGGAGGCGATCAACTGAGGATTATAACAGCCCTTCGACCTAACGGAAGAGATACGCTCGTTCTAACTGCTTTGAAAGAGATGCTAAAAGCTGGCGCAGTGGTGGGAGGAACAAGTGCCGGGACAGCTTGTCAAGTATTCGATTTTAACACGATGTTTGTCTATTGCCTAATATTTGGAAAATATTATTTACAATGTAATTTTAGGGCTCCGCCGTGATGATAACTAGCGGTTCCAGTTGGGATGCTTTGACCTATGGAGCTTTCAGTGGTGGACCTAAACCGCTTCGTCCAAATGATCTAACTTACGATGAAAAGGGTGGTCTAGGTTTATTAGACTCCTCTTGGGTCATTGATACGCATTTCAGCGAGCGCGGTAGAGAAAGTCGCCTCATTCGGTTCGTCTAGTTGCTACAAATTGTGAAATCATTTAAAATTCAAAATCATCATTACCTTATTTTTGTTTTTCAAATTCCATTAGGTTGCTGCAGGATACCCGAGAGCGTGATATCGGAACTCCTCGAGGCTTTGGTGTTGATGAAGATATGGGCCTTGTCATAACAGATCTCTACACACAACCTGTCGGCACTGTAAATACCTTTAGCTTTTTGTTTTATTCAAAAGATTTGATAGTTTTCGCACTTTTGGAATATATATACTTATATAGGTTATTGGTACAAGTGGAGGAGTGTTTTTTGCTGATGTGACCAACACGGTGGTTGTTCCTTCCCAAAATACTTTTTACACGGGAGTTTCTGCCCACTATCTTACTCAGGATGATTCTATTGATCTCACAACTGGTAAAAAAATCAGCAATTTTAAGCGACTGAAATTTTATTTTACAATCATGTTTTATACTATAGGAAGCATTACGTTTGCTAGCTGGAAATCTCCCCTAAAAGGCAATGAATATTACATGAACGCCGAAGTCTCGACTGATATTCTATCTGCAACGTTAACTCGTCGATGGGCAAACGTTGCCGATCAGTTTTTTGACAACAGAAGAGATGATTCCGTCGCTCATTTATCTTTTGAGAGGAATCCACGGTTTGAGATTGTTTTTGACCGACTATCTGCTGCTGGATACGGCGGATATCTTCCTAGCGACTCTAACAAATTCGCAGTGTCCTACGAAAATCTTAAAGTTGCAATACATGAAAGCAACTAAGCAAGATTCTTGTTTTACAGTGGCAGTCTTTTGGCTATTTCCCATGACACCCGAAATTTAGTTTATTAGGCTCAAAAGTATTGATACAGTTATTGAATACACATCGCAAATTATCGCCTTTATTTTTATTTACAATTAGAAACTTTTAAAATCTACTAAAAAATTCGAACGGAGGAATAAATATAATTTGTTTACGTAACAGTGAACATGCTTAAATGGATGAATTTATAAATGGCGGCTGCAAATAGTGTACGTGTAGCCATGCACTCGGACATACATACTGTAAAAAAACTACACAACTCCGTATTTAGAACTAAATAAACAAGTGGTGTGGATCGTAACCATTGTTATTTTAAATTTTCATCCTACAAAAACATGATAGCATTGCAACTCTGTTATCTGCTTAACTGCGTGTGGGTAAACATGGTATTGTTGACTTCAGGTCTGATCCGTGTACTGCGCGTGTAAAGTTAAAAATTATTCGTGCATCATTCTATATTCTAGGACTTTCTTTGGAGCAAAGTCGTTGAATACATTTTTGAGATATGTATCTAGTTACGAAAATAAATGTTTGAATTTTTTTATCACCATTTCTTGATGAAACAATTGTGGTATAAAATGTTCGTGCAGAGTTTAAACGAAACAGAGTAGTAAATTAACGAGCTGGAAGACTAGAAGCTAAAGCTTTTACCCGAGAAGCAAATATGGTTTTTTTATCACTTGCCTTGCTTACGACTTTTGTTGGTCTAGCTACCTCACAAAGTTTAATTTTCATAGGCGGAAATTTAGGGGACGCAAATGCACCAATTTGGGATAAAGTTGTCGAACTTGCAGTAAGTATGATTCATTGATTAAAAAGTAACCCTATCTTTTAATATTTTCTCATTTAAAAACAAAGGGAGGTAAAGATGTCGCCAGATTCGGCGTCTTTACTACCGCGTCGGCAGATCCTGAAGGATCGGCAGTTTTCTACCATGATTTGCTCGTGAATGTTTACGGGGCGGCCAGCGCGACGTACATTCCAATTACGGAAACAAGTAACAATGCCGATGATCCTGCCTTAGCGGATGTAGTTAGACAGCAAACTGGATTCTTTTTTGGTGGAGGCGATCAATCAAGGATTTTAGCTGCCCTAAGACCTGCTGGCAGAGAGACGCTCGTTCTTGCTGCTGTGACAGAAATGTTAAAAGCAGGTGCAAGTGTATCAGGAACAAGCGCCGGAGCCGCTTGTCTGGTAACGAATATTTGAGTGAAAATTTCAAATTTTAATTTAGTAAATCTTGAATTTAAAACTGAATTTGCTGTATTAGAGTGACAGTGTAATGATTACGGATGGCACAAGTTACGATGGATTGGTATACGGTGCTTTCAGTGGAGAATCTAACTCTAGTAATCCAGGCAGTCTTTCTTATAATGAGTATGGCGGTTTGGGATTTCTTGCTGGCTGGGTACCCGACACGCACTTCAGTGAACGCGGTCGGGAAGCTCGCCTTATTCGGTTAGTTAGCCTAATGATGTGTACTGCCTAATACTGTCTACACTTTTTGACTCCTCAATAATTTACGATACCTTATTAGAATACTTCAAGATACCCGTGACCGCGACATTGGAACAACACGAGGTTTTGGAGTTGATGAAGACATGGCTCTAGTAGTTACGGATCTATACACTCAACCTATTGGAAAAGTATTGAAATTAAATTGTGTCCTTCCAAGAACAACTGAAAAATGTACAAAAAATTTTGAGAAAAGGTTATTGGTACCACTGGAGGGGTGTTTGTAGCTGATGTCACCAATATAATTGCAACTCCTTCAACCACAACTAACTATGAAGGAGTCGAGGTTAATTACCTTACACAGGATGACTCAATTGATCTTCTATCTGGTATAATAAAAATTTCAAAGTCGGAAATAAATAATCGAAAATTTTGAATTATTTCGAATTTTCAGGTAATATCACATTTGCCAGCTGGAAAAATCCTTTAAAAGGAAAAGAGGTTTACAGCAATGCTGTAGTTTCAATTGACATTTTATCTTCAAAGAAAAGCCGTGAATGGGCATCTGCAGCGGCACAGTTCTTCGATAATAAACAAGATGACTTCGTTACGCATTCTACTTCTCAAAAAAAGCCGCCGTTTGTGGTAACGTTTGATCGCCTTATGGCTGTCGGGTATGGTGGGCATCTTCCTAGCGATCCTACAATGTATTTTGTGTCTCACAAAAATCTTAAAGTTGGTATTAACGAAAGTGTATAGCTGTTTGAAACTTTGAATGTCTTGCCAATGTGCCATTAAAACACTTAATACAGAGGCATGTCAAAATGTCATACACGCAAACGCAAATAAAAGCATTTTTCATTCATTTTCTCGAAGAAGCCCGTAAGTAAAGTGTAGACCCCACTTATTGCATTTTGCCTTATTATTTTAACATTCAACTCAAAGAAATCGTAAAATTTTATATTTTTTTGTGTTATGTTATCTCTGTATCTACTTCTTTTTTATAACTACAAAGGTCGAAAGGTAACACAATTCAGGTAAACAGATGATATAATAAAACCAGATATATAGCGTTCTCAGCTTGGAGTCTTTTTTCTTCGTTTACTTAACATGACGAGTTACGGTACATGATATTTCACTTTCAACTTGCGCGGACACAACTTGAGTTTTAACAGAGCTACCCAGCTACCCTATTATCTGTATTCGTCTATATCTAACTGCGTGTAGGTAAACATGACAATATGCTTACTCCATCCTGCTTCGTGCATAGTCTATATAAGGGATCGCCACCTAGACAAACGGTTGAGCAACAGTTCAAAGCTTTCGGTAGCCTATCTAACTTTAGAAAATACTTTTACATCTCTTTTATCAACTTTTCTCGAGAGACAAGTGAACTGCGTATAAAATGTCGAACCAAAATTTCTATGAGACGGAGTCATAGAATTGACGAGCCAATCGCTCAGTACCTAATTTAGTTTTTAAATCTTTGAAAACTTGCGATGGGTTTCAAAGTTTTCATTATTTTAACTGTCGTTATTGGCTTTGCCGCTCCCCAAAGTTTAGTGTTAATTGGAGGAAATTTAAACGAAGGAAATGCTGCAATTTGGGACAAAGTGGTTGAGCTTGCGGTACATTACGATTTCATTCAAAAGTAACTGTTTTTTAAATGTTTTTAATACGCAATGTTAAATTTTATAAAAAGGGAGGAAGAGGTGTTGCCAAAATCGGTGTCTTTACTACAGCGTCCGCAAATCCTTTAGACTCGGCAGCGTATTACATTGATATTTTTGTAAACATATACGGGGCGGCAAACGCAACGTATATTCCAGTTACCGAATCAAGTAACAATGCCAACGATCCATTCGTAGCCGAACTGACTAGACAACAAACTGGATTTTTCTTCGGTGGTGGTGATCAATCGAGAGTTTTGAAAGCTCTTCGTCCTAAAGGCAGAGATACTCTCGTTCTGACTGCTGTGAAAGACATGTTAAAAGCAGGTGCAACTGTAGGAGGAACAAGCGCCGGAGCAGCTTGTTTGGTAAAAATAAAATAAAATATTTGTTTGAATATATCGAAACGAAATCAAAATTGCATGTATGTGAGATTTAGAGCGATACTGTAATGATTACGGGAGGTTCGAGTTATGACGGATTAACCTCCGGTGCCTTCAGTGGCGGATATAAACCACTTCGTCCAAACGAACTATCTTACGATGAGTACGGTGGGTTAGGATTTTTAGCTGGCTGGATTCCCGACACACATTTTAGCGAGCGCGGTCGAGAAGGTCGTCTTATTCGGTTGGTTTTACATAAACAGTTTGATTTTTGATTAATCAACCAAAACACATACCTTATTTTAACACAGGGTTTTGCAAGATTCACGTGATCGAGATATTGGAACAACTCGAGGCTTTGGATTAGACGAAGACATGGCTCTCTTAGTCTTAGATCTCTATACACGACCCTTGGGAAAAGTATGACAAATATGCCCTTAGTAACATAAATATGCTAGAAATTTAATTTCTGTGCACACAATCTTGGTTGCCACAGGTTATTGGTACACATGGAGGAGTATTGGTAGCTGATGTCACCAACTCAGTTGTTATTCCTTCACAGACCACTAATTATGAAGGAGTATCAGTTCACTATCTTACTCAGGATGATACAATTGATCTCACTACTGGTATAAAATTATACTTATCATCCCACTTCAAACAACTGCTCAATTTCATTCATCTTTGAAAATAGGAAACATAACAATTGCAAATTGGAAAACTCCCTTGAAGAATAATGAATACTACAGTAATGCTGAAATATCAAATGACATTCTGTCTTCACAAAAAGATCGTGTTTGGGCATCTGCAGCTGCACAATTCTTTGACAATAAATTGGATGACATTGTTACACATTTTTCTTATGAAAAAAGTCCCAAATTTGAAATTACCTTTGATCGTGCAATTGGTTCTGGATATGGTGGGATACCTCCAAGTAACCCCGAAGTCTTTGTTGTGTCGCACCAAAATCTTCAAGTTGGAATTCGTGAAAATGTTTAGTCATTGCCAAACTACGTTATTATTCATTACATTACACTAGACCATGCTTATTAGTTATGAGTTTATATGAGACTGTCCGACTGCGTATTTTCGAGAAAAACACAAAAAGTCAAAAACTGAATTTACCGGTACAAGCACAAGTGTCATTTTTTAGGTTCACGCGTCATCTAGTGATAGAACTATAAACGAGACCGCCTATTGTTTTGACAACACGTTCCGTTTCGTTCAGTTTCGTTTAGTTTCGTGTTGTTTACGTTACGTTTTTTCAGACAACATGGATGCCAACAAGGCAGAAAAATTAGCCGCTGCAAAGAAAAAAGTAGTCATAAAATATTTCTTTGATAAAATTATTTCTATAAAATAACTTCTGATGTCAATTCAATTTTAGTTGAAGCAGTTTCAACAAAAAGGGGGATCAAAAGGAGCTGCAAATGGGGGCCAACTGCAGTTGCATCAGCAAAACTGTGAAATTGATCCATCCGCATCTGCAGTTACGGTTACCGATAATCTTAATCAAGAATCTGAAGTGCTAAAGATCAATTCTGAAGACATACAAGAGACAAATAATTATGATAAAAATAAGGAGTTTGAATTCCTGCAGATGATTGAAACATTGACCAGAGAAAAGAATGATCTTATTTCATCTCTCAAGTATTCAAAGGATTTCATTGGAGAATTGCAACTTCAATTGGATCAGGAGAAAATCTTGTTAGCAGAGGAGAAAAGGAAATCAACAGAATCATTAAAAGTCATTTCAACCCAAAGTTTACGAGAAGATGAACTGAAGAATACTGTTTCTATTTTGATAGAAGAAAAAAATGAATTAGCCGTTGGTTTTTCTAAAAATGAAGAGACAGTGAAGAAACTAGAAGAAGAGAATAGTTATCAGAAAAAGGAGCTTGATGCTACCAAAGCCTCACTTTTTTTATTGCAAACTTCTACAGCAGAAGAAACTGCAAAGATGGAGACAAACTTAGCAGAATTAACAAAGCAACTTGAATCAGTTAGCCAAGAGCTATGTTTGAAAAATCAGCTTTATGGGGAAGTCAGTGAAGAACTCAAACAATTCCAAATCCATCAAAACAATCAAGCAGCTGAACTCAACCAAAGAGATGCCATTATTAAGGAACTTAATCTTCAAGTAGAATTACTCAGTGTCAATATGCAACAGGTAAAAAATATTATAATTCCAAATTTTTTCAAATATTTTAATTTGGTTGTTGTAGCTGAAAAACGCGGGCCCACCAACTGTCGATCAAACCCTTGAGAAAATGCAAAGGGAAAACGGGAAACTCCAAGAAGAAATCGGTGATCTACGGGATCAGATAAGAACGATCGGGATAGAGAAAGATGTACTAGCCCAACAGTATCAACAGTATATTCTTCGCCTTAACGGACAGATACGCACAATTAGTTCACAGGTACTTCTATCAGGAAAATTTATTTATTTCTGATTAAGCGTGAAGCTGATGCAAGTACTTTAAAAACTAACTTTAATAATATTTTTAGGCAGAGTCGTTGGCCTTAGAAAAGAGAAATGTAGAAGCTACCCTAGAGTCTACAAAATATGAGTTGGCCGAATTAGAAGCAGCCATTGCTGTTCTTAAAAATAATAAAGAGACTCAGCCTTTATCTCAGTCGCCCCGTGAAATGGTTGCGCCTACCGAGACACATATCGCATTACAATCTGAATCAGAAATTGCCATGTTGAAATTGAAGATAACTGAAATGGTTCAGACTCTTTTTACCGATATAATTACATTCTTATTTTTTAACTCGTTTCTTTGTTAAAAGGATATTAATAACGAAGAATTAGTTAAACTCGCTCTAGAAAAGGAATCGCGTATTCAAGAACTTGAAATCCGCATTGATCGCATCCAAAGTGAATTGAACATCGCAACGGCCAATCAAGATCAATATGAAAGAGAGAAACTTCTTCAAGTATTATCTTAAAATGCAATTACTTTTATTCAAATATTTCTTTCTAAATACCGCTGCAAAAATTTAAGGCTATGCAAAGTGACAAGTCTGCAGCCTCCCGTGCGATTGCACAGAATCGGCAGTTGAAAATGCAACTCGAAGAACTTGAAAAGGCTTTTATTCAACTGGTAAAATTTCCTTCTATAATTTACGATTGGGAATTTTTATGTTTTTTATATTTTACAGAGTAACGACAAACTAATTCTAACTGAAGAATCGCAGACGATGATTCGACAGAATAAAGAGATGAATGAAAAATTGCAGATATTGGATCCAGAGGCTGCTCAGTTAAGGTAGCATTTTCAAATGGAGTTGGATAGAAAGCATAAATTAAATTATTGTGTAATAATTCCAGGCAACAGGTCGAAGATTTGGCTGGCCAACGAAACGCTACAATCTATTGGAAGCAGGAGTTGGAAGAAGCCCACGTATTTCATTAAAAATTTGATTTCAATCCGCCATTCGTAACTTATACATACTGTTTAATTACAGGAAAGAATTCAAGCGCTGTCGCATCAAAACGCCGAATTAAAAAAACGAGTCATTTGGAACTTAAATCAAGCTCCAGTTCGAGGTAGCCGGAAACATCGTCATGACCACGGAGAAGTTAACGAAGACCACTCACATTCACATTCCTCATCCGAAAGCGGTAAGGCACTTTTTTATCTGATATACTGCCCATATACATATTTTAGTATTAAAAAAAAAAAAAAATCAAAACTTGATTGCAGAAGGAGAATCTGACTGGGTGCCTAACGAAGTGCACCAAAAACTTCTTTTTCACTACGAACAATTAGAACAGCAACTAAAACGTTCAACGGCTACTGTAGCTGCGTTGACAGAAGAAAAACAGAAACTGGATCATTTGGTTCTGCAGCTTCAAAGTGAAACGGAAACTATCGGTGAGTGACAGCTGTTGAAATCTTTGTTTTCAGACTTCACTTGATTCAACATGATTCCCAGGTGAATACGTTAGCCTATATCAAGTGCAGCGCGGACTGCTGAGTAGGAGAGCTGAGCAGTTAACGATGGAACGTCAGAAATTAAAAGAGCGGATTGCGAAGTTGACAGTTCTCTTACCTTACTTGGCACCTCAATTGAAAAAGTTTCCTCAGTGGCTTCAACTACAGCCTGAGTCTGAACCAATAGCCAACTGTGAAGATGGATTAGCTACTGGTTCCAGCGACGCAGAAGTAGAACTTAACATGGATGAATCGTTGGATCATGTTGCTACAGGAATTATTAAAGTTTTGCTAGAAATTACTGATTGTAGTTTATCAACAAATGAAACTGTGACACAACCGGATATTTTCCCCTTGGAGCAACTTGGACGTAAACCTAACGAAAATTTTCATCCATGTTGGCCCATGTATTCGGGAAGAATCATCAACATTTGAAACATTTCCACTGTGCCTTACCAAACTTATATTATTCCATTCAAATAAATAATGAAAACACTTTGAATTTCACCTCTGTTTATTCTAATTTGAACGAGTTCAAAGATGGTAGTCGAATAACAAAGATGGGTTGGGCAACAAAATTATTGTTGGCTGAAAATCGTACGCCATTTATACCAAGCAGTAAGAGGACCATGATCTGGGCGATACTTGACGTTTGCGCCATCAGGTTCCAGCTGAGCATTCTCTTTCATTGTTTCATAGACTCCACGCTCAAACTTGGTGAATCCCCATTTCTTGGAGACGTAAATCTATTTCCGAAAAGAAATTAAGTAATTTGCATTCTTAGCTTTTTTCACGAACAAAATACCTTTTGGCGACCAGGGAACTTGAACTTGGCTCGGCGAAGGGATTCGATGACAGCAGCCTTGTACTTGTCAGAAGAGCGAATGCTCATGATGGGTTGTCCAATATTCACACGGGCAACAGTTCCTTGGGGCTTTCCAAAGGCACCTCTCATTCCTGTTTGGAGCCTATATTTTAAATAAACTACTTTGAAAAACATGAAAATTAAACAACTTAATATAATATACCTATCAGCTCCAGCACAACTTAACATCTTGTTGATGCGGATGACATGGAAAGGGTGGACTCGCATTCTGATGTGGAATGCATCCTTACCACAATGCTTCACCAAGTACTGTAATACAAAAATGACATTAGTACTGTCTTAAAAACATTTTATTGCTAGGGACTTACCTTGTTGGCGCAAATACGGCCAGCTTCCAAAGCTTCGGAAGACAGCTGCTCGTATTCATCAGAAACCAAGTGAACGCAGAGTGGAAAATCTTCTACGCTAGCCTTCTTTCTACCCAAATCGAAAATTCTGATCTTGGCATCGGGGACACCTCGACAGAAACGAGACTTAGGGTATGGCTTGTTTTTGCAATACCGGTAGCTGAAAAACAAATCAACACGTTAAAAGCTGTCACATACTAACACACACACTTCTGATTATACTCACCAACGAGCCGGACGACGACCCATCTTGATTCCTAAAAGAAATTAAGGACAAGCAGTCAGTATTTACACGAAAAAAAAAATTAACTATACAGATTTTAAAAGAATACAAGCATCAACTCAACGAGAACCTACGTAATTACGTTTCGTCGATGAGAACAGATGAAGAAGCAAAGAAACTTACCTCAGACTTGGTTTAGCAAGAAAAAGACTGTCGAGAGAAATGGAAATGGAGTTGGGCACTTGCGCCTTTGCCAGTTCTACTTTTATAAGCGATTTCTAATGAATCCTGCAACAGTAACTCTCACAAGTCACAATTAATAATGAATATTCGTTCTATTATTATTGGAAAATTTTAGAATTTTGAAAATTTGAAGAAATAAAATATTTAGAGTAATAGTAGCAGGAAAAAACTTAAACGGTAAAAGAATTGTATATATTTTCTATCTGCTATTGCTGTAATTACCGTCATCGCCATGTTTTTTAGTAAAATAAAAAATAAATAAATAAACCAAGATTTAGTCTTCTTAATATTACACACCTGTAGAAATATGTTTTTCAGTTATTTTACAGGGAGAACAATCTGAATAGTGAATATAATGATCCGGACGATGGCAGGTACAGTCGAGTCCAAAAACATGCGCGGGGGGTCCCTTGCAATACATGAGCAAAAATTTAGCGTAGCGCAGAGTATACGCGGCGCCAAATTATTTCTTTTGTTCTTTTTTCAATGAACAACTATTTTTAATCCTCATTTTCTTACCCACACCCAAGAAAGGTAGAAAAATAATTTGGCGCCGCGTATACTCTGCGCTACGCTAAATTTTTGCTCATGTATTGCAAGGGACCCCCCGCGCATGTTTTTGGACTCGACTGTACCTACTTGCTGTCAGTTCCAAAAACATTTGTTTAATCTTGTGACCCAGTGATTCATTTTGTAAACAAACCCTCCCCCTAAAAATAATTGTAAAACTGAAAAAGCCTTACAATGTTGGAAGGTGGTAACGTTCAATACCGCGATGAACTTATTAAAGTCATTCGCGATAATGTTCGAAACTGTGAAAAAAAATTTGGAGGAAGAACTTTGTTAGCTACAGAAGCCGAACCATCAGTTGTGAAAGTTATTAATGGCTTTGAACTTATTCTTCAAGATGGTTTGAAGGTTAAGAATGGAGTCAACTTGAAAAGCATGAACCTCAATGTGAACAGTTTCAGCCTAAGGTATTCTAGTAATTTTACATGCTCTCATACAATCTATTAATATATCTAATCTGCTGTGTTTTTTAAATAGACATGTCACAGAATTAGTTTCAAATGGTATAAGCATGGTAATGAATCCAGTAGGTCAGTCAGACCAACAGATACCAGGTATATATGAAAATCAAATATGTTCATTAATTTTTAATATCAAATACTCCCTATAATCCAGTTTTTTGGCACTTTGTGCGCAATCATCTTACAAGACATGAACAAGAAAGATACTATAACATTCAGAATGTAAGCACAGACTATGGAAGAGGACGAGCATGGTTGCGTTCAGCTGTAAATGAGCATTCACTTGATCGCTATTTGAGAATGCTTTTCTCTGATGAGAATCTCCTTTTTAACTACTATGAACCCTCTTCTCTGATGAATGATACCTCATCAAGAGAGTGTTTACTTACTTCTGCTAAAGGTATTATGGTGCTCTACTTCACTCTCTGATTCAGTTTGACTTGACATATTTTTATTGTAGATTTACGCTCTGTGATATTTGCACTTGTAGTTGATCGCAAAGAGTTGGACCAAGTTGATGAATCGAAAAAGTTGATGATAAAAAGTCTGCGACCAGAACCCCAAGCAGTTTAAAATGGCAATCACAGAACCAGAGCAAACGAAACGGAAAAAAAAGTCCAAAGTTCGGGTTGTTGATTTAGAGAGTGATGATGAAGAAGATGAAAAGCCGGCAAAAGCATTCAATAGTGCTGCAATCACGATCCCACAATGTGGCAGCACGCCTTCCTTAATACTTCAACACGGTGGAAGTAGCCCGAGCGTCAAATCCGTCGATTCGCAGGATGCGCAGTTGGTGGAAACGAAGCGTTCCAACATGAACCTTTCTGAAATGAGACAAATGCTCTTAGATCTCACTGATAAGAAAACACATTTAGAAGACGCTAAATCATCTCTTCAGTTGCAACTTCATGGCATACAGCTTGAAAAACAGGATCTTCAAGATCGGCTAAAAATCGTTGAGCAACAGAATGATGAATATGCGAGGTAATGATTTAATGTGTAGTTATTATATGTAATATTGTATAATTTTTGAAACAAAATTTTTTTTTCTGTGTAGGGAAAATTCTATTCTCAAGGAGCAACTAAAACACTACATGGGGGCTGTTCAGATGTTGAAGAATTCAGCTAATAATGTCCCTTCTACACCAACGTCCATCTCTCCTCCTCCAGATTACAACCAAGAAGCTAGCCATTTCGAGGAAAAACTGATTCAGGTGAAGAATAATTAAATAATTTGTGCTTTTATAAAGTTATGATTGAATAAAGTTTCCTTTTGCAGGTTGCTGAAATGCATGGTGAATTAATGGAGTTCAATTCTCACTTGCAAGTGAGTTTGAAAGCAGCTGAACGATTTGCTGACCGTTTGCGAACTGAATTGGTTCATTTGCGAGGTCCTTTGCCTTCTGATTATGCCGCGAATAACGAGAATAACAGTCACCAGTGTAATTTGGCATCATCAGCTGAAAGCCCCTGGATCCATGTCTGGATTCCATCCACTTTTCTGGTTCAAGGAGCAGTAGATTCACACCATGTTTATCAGGTTTATACATTTTCTAATTCAAAATTTCACATTTTAAATAGCAATTATCATTGAAATTCAGGTTTATATTCGGATGGGTGATACTGAGTGGACAGGTAATATATTTAGTTATTATACGTAATATTGTATAATTTTTGAAACAAAATTTTTCAAGAAATTCAAATTTTTCAGTTTTCAAGAGATACTCACAAATGTATAAATTCCGCAAAGAAATGAGTAAACGATATCCTTTCACCGCCGAAATTCATTTCCCGCCGAAAAAAAAATTTGGTTATCGTGAAGAAAAAACGGTGGAAGATCGCCGGCGGAAACTTCAAGAATTTCTTCGTCAGTTTCTTAATCTTTGGATGAGAAATGAGACATGTATCACTACCCTCAATCAAACTACCTTTGTTAGTCTTTTTTCATTTTTTAGGTAAACATTTACTTTATAGAAGCTTCTCTTGATGCTTGGTCGTGTTCCAAGTCAAGAATTAAATTCAAGCGTTATGCGTAAATAAGTTTCATTAAAAATTATGTATTCGCCAGAATTTAATCTAATCCTGATTCGGAATACGGCTTGGTTGTTTGTTTCTATTTCTATACACATTTTTTTATTCAGTGAGCAACCGAGTTCAACTTCAGCCCCTCAAAGAACTACGTGAATACGATCAAGAAATTCATTCCAGCAACCAACTTCATCTGATGACTATATACAAAACAAATTGAGATGCATGAGATTATTTAAGTTTTTTAGTTTTTTATTTTATTATTACTTTATTGGTCTCATGAACTATTTTGACATAAGAGTGCTGAAAACCAATAAGACACGAGTTGACGAGCATGAAACATGCATGAAATCTGACTTGAATTATATAACATTGGCGCCACTGTATTAAAAAAACCATTGTGTTCAGTGAAAATGTCAAATAATGTCAAAAAACTAACATTGTTATTTTGTTTAATGGTTAGTTCTATTTCTATAAAAACTGCTGATGAGTTCATTAATTCGAGTACAAATAATCAGACGGAAGAAGCTTGCCTACAAGAATCATGTGAAACAATATCCAAAGAAGATAACGTTACGGAAGACTTAGATGTAATAAACAATTTCCTTCATGGGCAAACGATTGAAATTTCGAACGAAAGAGTAATACCTTGGCAAACATCCAATTCATGCCCAGTTGGTATGGAATGTCATTTATTACCTGCAGATTGCATATTGTGCAAATTCAATTTCACATGTGTCTATGGTAATTCAGTAAATGTCAGTTGCCAAGCTATTTCAAAGTGTGAGGTAGGAATTAATAATAAAAATTAAGCTAAAATTATAAAATTAAGTTTTTAGATGAAAATAAATCTTTAAATAAATAAACAGGGTCCTAAAGTTTTTGAGAAAACTATGAGATGTCAATATTGTTATCAGACTTCTTCAGAAGATCATTTCTGCAATGCAACAGGCAGCTACTGTAATACACCAGCCAACCCAATTCAGAAGTACAGATCCAACTGCACTGCAAAATCACATGTGTTGTGTTTGGGACAGAGGACATTTTTCAAAAATATTAGATGCAATTGGACTTCTGGTTATAAGGTAATAATCTTGTATTAATACTCCAAGTAGGCCTATATACAAGTGAATTAATTTGTACCATTTTCTGGTTGCTAGTGGACCACAACTTTACTGCTGAGCATTACTTTAGGTGGTTTTGGAGCTGATAGGTTCTATCTTGGGCATTGGCAGGTGATGAATTGAGTTCAATAAAGAAATAACATTTAGAATAACATCTAATTTTTCTTAATTTATTAGGAAGGGATTGGTAAGTTGTTCAGTTTTGGAGGAGCTGGAGTGTGGACTCTAATTGATGTGATATTAGTTGCTGTTGGTTACCTGAAACCTGCAGATGGATCTGTGTACATATAACTTAATAGTGAACTGTATAATAAATAAATGTAACATGAAACTGTGTAATTCCCCCCTACATCATACAATTGTTAGCATAGATCATTATTCTCCAATCAATTTGTTGACAAATGCTCTGAGCTTGTCATCATCTAAAACTCCAACGAATGATCCTTCAACTTTTCCTCCCTTGATAGCAATGACTGATGGTACAGCAGTAACCTGAAACAATCAAAAAGTTTTAAATTTGAGATTGGAATAGATTTACGTTTACATGAAGTGGTGAACATACATTATATTCTTCGGCCAGCTCTGGAACATTATCAATGTCAACTTTGGCAAGATGAAATTTATCTAATTTTTCTGCTGCCAGTGCTTCCAATCTTGGTCCTAAAGTTTTGCATGGTCCACACCATCTAGAATGATAATAACACTTGTGATGCAACAAGTAAATAAAAACAAGTGAAGCAAAAAGTTAGTGCGACATACTTGGCGTGAAAGTCAACCAGAACTGGCGTGGAGGCATTTAGAACTCTTTTTTGGAAATCTTCTTGATCCTGGACATTGAATGATTGGAAACTAGCTGTTCGAGCGGTAGATATGGGCCGCCGAAAGACAGAACTAGTTTGGTTGATTAGATTGAATTTAATTATACGCTGCATTCTCAACAACTATTCAACGAGAAATGACGTTATTAACTTTTGTATACCAACAACGTTGCCCCTTTTCAAACAAAACGAAAATAAGCAATCTTTAATTATATCATTGATTCAGTGTCGAGTTTGTAACGAAAAAAGTTCAACTCCAAAAACCCCAAAATTTGTTTCAATTAACGAAAAACGTGGGGGCTCAAAATCGAAATGTAGGGTGAATCGGCGTAGAGGCTGACTGTAGACGCACGTATTACATTAGAATTTAGAAATGGGTTTCCGCAACCTCCTTTTTCGAAAACGTTTACTACGCGCGGTCACCTTGGTAACTAATTTCAAACAGTGATACAGTACACATGAACACAATCTATACTTTAGTGGAAACCAGGCAATATCTGATTTATAAGTAAAGTAATGCCTCTATTTCGTAGTAAATTTCAACCGAAAAAATGCCCTGCAAGAAAAACATCCACGGTTTCAAATTTGAGACGAAACATGGATGCGCTACAGTTAGAGAGAGAATTTAGCATTCAAGTAGACAAGGTGAAACTTGATCTTGGAGAAAATCAACAGTTTGAATTTAGTTGTGAAAACAGCAAGTGGAATTCAATCAGTACTATGCCTAATACGAAAGCAAAACCAAGTACTTTAATTCAGAAACTTGAAGGAGAAAACAATTGGCTGAAAATTCAGGCAGATTTGTTGTTGAACATGGTAGGTTCTACATTAGATAAAAAAATTTCCATGACTAACTTACACTACTACTTAGCTGACAGAAACAGCCCTAGAGGCTCATTTGAATTCACTGGACTTAACTGATGACATCAGTACCGAAAACAAGATTTCGAAGAGAAGTTCTTTTAAAGGACGCAAGTTATTTTGATACACTTTCAGCTTTGGTAACCGAAGCCAATATATTTTGTGTGAAACCCTGAAAATGAAACATTTTAATTTGTGGAGTTTCTTCTGATTATTCGTTCCTTGAATATACTGTATTTACACTGGTCCGACTAGTCGATTTTTATTTAAATGTCCTATTTGCAAAGAGCATCAACTTTGGGTAATTGAAGGAACAAAGAGTCCACGAACTGTTTTAAGCAGCCAGTCTTCACCATCCTCGCGCTTTTTGTGAACGAGCATGAGGATCATAATAATAGGCAAATGCGCTAAGGACATTCGGAAAAGTTTCCGAGAACTAGAGCTATCCGAATGGCGGTAAAAACGCCAAGCTAAATACAGAAAATACAAGTTTACAGGCAAAGAGTCCAGAACAAACATCCAAGTCGTTAATCCAATAACAGGTGCACTGGAACAAATTCCTATCAAAGCAGCGGTATGTCGTAACGTTGTTCTCCGGCAGAGATCTATAGTAATTGTACGCGGTTAGCTCAGACTTTAAGGGTTATTGAGTTGTATCTACCTGGATTTGTGACGGCCATCATTCTATACCCAGCACGAGAGTAGTCGGATCTAAGGTTCCAAGATAAAGCATTGAAATGAGGAAATTGCCAGGCATATAAAACTCCACCTAAAACCAATGCACCAGCGTCAAGATAACCCGTGCAACCAGCGTAACCCATCAGGGGAGGAAGTGCACCAACTATTTGGAAAATTTACATAATGTGTTAAATTTAACGAATTATAATTGACAACAAAAATATTTCATACCCAAGGATCCGACCCACGTATTAGCTATACTCGATCGCTTCATTGGGGTGTAAACCAATGTGTACAACGCCAATGTAAGCGCACCCAAAGATGCGCACACTCCGTTAACTCCATAATTCAACATTATTAAACCAGTTGTCCCGCTAACCGCCGCAAAAGAAACCGCATGTAAGGGACTATTTAAAAGAATTTAGATAATTATAACTTTGACAGAGTATGAAACAAATTACCTCAAAAGCCCGCGAACCAACACACGGTTGCTAGTTCTTGCCATTTGCGAATCGAAAGGTACCTCGAAAAACTGATTGATTCTGAAGAGATAAATTGAGTTATTAAAACGAAGAAGAATTACAATATTTGGATTGATACATACGTGTTTGCTGAAGCAGAAGTCAAAGCGGTACCGAGAAGGCAAAGACCCAGTGTAGTAAAGTCAGTCGGCATTGGTGCCATAGCATATCCAGTAACGGCGGAGCACACCACAAGACCGGTTAACCGAAATTTGGCTAGTGAACTGTAATGATTTGTCAGTTTGGATGGTGTCAATGTTGCAGGTTCACTAAGAGATTTCTCCGAAACTCCATTTGCAACATCATTCACTAGATCTTGGTTGGTATCAAGACCAAGATTACTTTTTGCAACTGTCCTTACCACTAATGGGTTTTTCTTTGTGACATCTTCAATCGAAACAACTTCTAGATTTTTTGATGCAGCTGCTCTCATAACATGGCGATGAACAACAGATTGTTGCAAAAGCCAAGTACTTCTGCATCCTGTAGCTAATAATGAACTGGCTCGGATCATTTTATAACCTAACAATTAGCAAGTACTTTTGCAAACAGGGAAAAATGTAATTACAAAACGTATATTAATCCATGAAATGTGATATTATACCGGGATCAATTAAAGTTAAATTAATTCGTTTTCCGCGGCATACACTAAGTTTGAAACAACTTTACTACGTTTAGTTTAACACTTTTGTTCTGAACCGTTATTAAGGGTTCTACATATAGTTTTCAACAAATCTCATTTTAATAGTTCTTGTTTTTCCACAATCCAATCGGCTTTTCGTTACGTATACATGTATGCAATCATGCCAATGCTGAATTGCACCTTCATTACGATTTTTCACGAGACACGTACAGCAGACAACTGAATGAATGCACCGTTGCCTTATTTCACTATAGTCGTGTAAGCCGAATCGACTCGATTCGGCTTACACGAGGCTGTGGCCCGGGTCACTTTTTCGGGCCAACGGGCCATAGGAATAAAGCAAGCAAAAATTTCCGCGGGATTTCTCCCATGTGCACCTTAACTTTCGTGATCGCTTTTATTTCGCAGCAAATAAAAGCACATTTTATGATTTTGGTGTAACAAAGGAGAAAAGCCGCGAAGATTTTCGCTTGCTTTCTTTCGGGTAAAATTCGGGCGAAAAACATGACCCGGGTCACAGCCACAAGAGTAGCGACTAGCGACTTTAGCGAGTTAGCCGAGTAACGACAGAGCGAAGAGCGAGTAGCCGGAGTAGGGTTCAGCTCCCACTAAAATGGTGTTTCTTTCGAATAAATTTGAAATTTATATATGTAGTAGAAAATGAAGGTCGGCTTAAATATAACTTATTACTGGCAATGCTATAGAACCTGAAGTTATTTCGTCTTGGTTTCTTAACGTGAGGCACACAAACGAGTCATAAATCAATTCAGTCACCAAAATGTTCCGAAGGATATCGACCATCATATAGCCTAGCTCACAGAACTAGCAATACTCGGCAATACTGTTTTCGAAGACGACAAGAAATTTTGTTCAAATTGACGTTAACAAAACTGAAGCCTAAACAGTGAAGGATTCAGAACGCGCAAGTATTTTTAAATAATGAATGGGAAACAATTGGATATCTCCCCCGACTTTTCTCCATATGGTTAACCCGCGTATTTAACTAGCCTAATCTAATAAAGAGATGAAAAGATAAAATAACTGATCGTGATGGAGGAATCATTAAAATCAATCATGAACTGATCATCAAATTTTAACTTAATAATTTCTTTACAAAAATTATAATAGCGTTGCTTTCATCGTGCAGCCGTGCATTGTGCACCGGACGCATTGTATGCCGTGTAAAAAGTACCAGACTACCGGTGCGTGTGTAACGAACCCCCTCTCCCCTTTAAAGCATAAATAGAGGCACGGTGCTCACTCCTGATGTTGCATATATTTTATGACAATAATAGGTAAAAGGTTAAAAGCATAGACCTATAGGAATTTTTAAAAAGCCTGAAATATATCCAGTGGATATTTTTCAGGCTTCTTCAATATGTGGATATTATCCACATATTGAAGACTATCCCTATTTTAGTATTTTACACGTACCGATCTTCTAGCTAGTTGTGATGTAACTGTCAATCGAGAATTTTTTCACTATTTAGTCGCTAATTTGCTCAACACTTCTTATCCCATAATGGACAACTACATCCGGTACGCAGTGGTTCGTCTATTGGATTGTCACCTTTAGTTGAAGTAGAACCAGGTCGGTCATAACCATTTAGTAAGCTAGTATATGATGGTTTTTAGACGCATCACCTCAGCGTTAAAAGCTCTTAGCCTTGGTCTTAGATTAGCTGGTTAGCTCTCTGTTATAAGAAGGTCACATAAAAAAAATCAAAAGTTACTCTTTGAAGGATCTTTCCGCAGTGCATAGTTACTGCAAAAATCGAAAGAAGTGAAGGCCGGCAGGTGTATGATGGCAAAAGGACAGAACGTCGCTCTGCATACGAATAATACCCCTCTCCTCCTCCCTAATCTACAATCCAGTTTAATCCACACCTATACGTAAAATCCACATCTAGTCGTAAACTTCCCGATCAAATCACATGTTCCAAACAAAGCAGTTACACTCAAGCATTAGCCAGCATTAGTTACTACTTGCGATCTTTTCTTTTACAAAATGAGCTGTGAAGTGCGACGTTCAACTAGTTTTCCTCCAGTAACCAACTAAATACTTCTTGATATTTCTAAATAAAACTGAGTTTTGTTTAACGAAAACGTACTTACAGGTTGACCGGAAGAAGAAAACGAATTCGTTTTTCGAGATTTTTGGAGAATGCCGCCTTATTCACCAATTTTTAGAAAAAAAGTCGAGCCATTCATTGTGGTTGCTGATAAAACTTTTTGATGGTATCCTCCGAGGATTCTCTCAGGTCCCACCATAACTGCCGTTTCAATATGTAACCCAGCAAGGAGTAATACGGATCCTTTTATTTTTGTATTTTATGAACAGGTTGTTTTTGCTAACAATACTATTAGTGGAATTTTCGTCATAATCGGTTTGGCGGTAGCTGACATTTGGGTCTGCGTTGCGGGACTCTTAGCGGCTACTTTAGCTACAGTTACGGGCTTGGTAAACTCTTAGTTTCACTTTCTACAGCCGATATAATTTATATTTCAAACTTACTTACTTAGATGTTCAACCAACCTTGGAGTTTAATCAGTAATGGATTACTTACATACAACGGTGTATTAGTTGGAACAGTGACGGCTAGCATTGGTCTACCTATCGTTGCAGCAGCCCATGGGCCTGCTTACCTTTCTTGGTAATTAGCAGCTACAGCTTTCACTTTGCCGTAAAAAAGTTTCTAAATATAATTTTTTTTAAATAGGTGTTTAATAGGATTCGGGGGAGTTATGAGGTCCGTTCCAATTTTCCGTACTATATACTTGAGTAACTAAATTTTACTGATTTTTTCTTGCATCGTAGTACTCTGGTCACATCTGGAATATCTAATTTGTGCAAAGGCGTATCACTCCCGCCAATGACGGTTCCCTTTAATCTCATTGATTTACTTTTGTTCATCTGCTTACCCTCGGCTTTAATGCATCTGGCACCAATTGTCACAGTGGATAATGCTACAAACCTTCCACTGACTATCTCTATTAATGACAGTGTCGCAAACCTTAATGGTACCGTAGACCTACCGGAAAAAATAGAAATTTCGCTAGATTGGATGATGGTAAGATTGCAATAATAGATTAAAAGTAGCAAAAATTCACAGCTAATTTACTTCAAACTTGTGCTTACGAGTTAATTTCTTTAAAAAAAGGTATTACGTGGTAGCTTAGTATCAATGGGCCAAATTTACGCGGCTGAAAGTGTCCTCTGTTCCGTCATCATGTACATTGGAATAACTATATTTTCACCAATGCTTTCAATTGCGCTCTTCAGTGGATCTCTATTAGCTTCAGTTTGTGGTAAGTTGAAAGTTGTTGAAATTCTTATTTAGTAATTTATTCATTCGAGGATCGATTAGCTCTTGGACTTACTGAAAATTACGGTGCCATCTATTCCGGTCTTTGGGGTTATAATTCCGCACTGACTGCAGGAGCTATTGCAGTTACATTTTACGTCCCGACCCTCCTCTCGGTTTTTAACGCAGCCATGGCTGTTGTTTTCACCGCCGCCGCCCAACGCGCATTCGGTCTGGTTCTAGCACCGGTACGTGAAAAATTACTTTACTTGTTTAGTAATGTTTTTATGCCGTATGTCTCAAAGAGAATTACATCGCCAAGTTAATTAAAGCCTTTGATGATGAGTTTGATCATAATCTAAATGTCCTCATATTTAGGCAGGATTACCGATTTTGACAATTCCATTTGTGGTTACTAGTTCGATGTTCCTTGCGGTGACAAGTGGGACTGGATTTGAAAAATTAGTAAAAGCTCCAGACGGAAAGCCGCCAGAACACCAACGCAGGCGGTTCTCACGACCTACTATTCAGCTCGAAGCATATGATGTTTAAAAAAATCTCAACATGTTTTTTTTTTCTTCTTTAGGATTTAATTAAGTGGAAGTAAAATTATTTCTAATGAATCCATGCAAATGTTCTAGACGCATACTAACAAGTCTAGTAATTGTGAGTTGTCAAAAAATTAAGATCATTTTAGCAAGTCACATTTAGTTTTTGTTTTATTAATCGCTTTTAAATTCAAAGTGATTTGGCTGTGGGATTAGACACGATTCTTTAATCTTTCGTCAAAATCAAATACAGCGTCGATAAATGAATTGTGCGTGACAGCTTCTTAGAGGAAATTTCTGTTCTTTTACAAATCTCTTCATTAACCTGAACCTTTATCACTTAAAACTTGTTAGCCTTGGAATTTGTAAATGAAAAATCATGAACACGTGGCTTAAGGAAATATAATGTATGCGCAAGTAAGAAAAAAAGCGAGTACTTATTCAAGAACAAAATTGGGATGCACAACAAGGAGGGGATCTTCATCTTCAGTTACTTCTTCCTTTCCAGCTAATCCAGTTCGACTTAATGGAATGATAACTTGGTCCTAAAAAAATTTAAACAACTACATTGAGTCCACTAACAAAAAAAAAAATACAAATATTACCTGATAAATAAGACGACTGACAACACGTTCAACCAACAGCTTTCTCTCGGTTAGCTCCTGCTCTGTTTCAATCTCATCGGCAATTTCGTTTAAATACCAATTGATAAGCGCACTTTTACGCGAGCTTTCGGCTGTTGAAGAGGAAAAATATTTTAATAAACCATTTTTTTTTTCAATTTTAACAGGCGTCTCATTTTTAAACTTACTTTCATCCAAGGCCTCTTGGCGACGCAGATACATGACGAGTAAGTTAGAAATAGCTTTGTAGCTTTCGAATGTGATGGATATCTTTTTCTTCTGCACGGTAGGATCAATGGACTCACCACTAGCCCCCTTTTGCTTGTCAGTATCTTCACTAGAAGGAATACCATTAGTGTCGTCTTCCTCTACTGATAAATCTTGCTGTTCTGCATCTTCCAAATCAATATCGGGCTCTTCAACACGGATAATGGATTTATTCAGCAGTCTGTAGGCTTCTTTGACGTGTTCTTTTGTGACCAGACTCACGCAATACATACGAGCCATCGCCTCTGACAAACGAATCAAGCTTTCCAATTGTCGAACAGTAATTCTCGAGGCTGACGATGTAGAGCCACCATCACGCTGACGCAGTTGACGGTAAGCGTTAACTAGATAGTCAGCCGCTTCTTTACTGAGCTTCGGCATGAATTTACGGGCAAATGTAATGTAGCGTCGGATATCTTCTGTTTGGTACACTCGTTCAATCGATTCAACGTTTCTTCTATGAAGATCAACGATGCTACGAGCGATAGAATAGTCGACGACCTCGTTACACTCATCGACCAAGATAAAGAAGAGATCAAAACGAGACATAATAGGCGCAGTCATCATCACGTTCTGCTTAAGGGATTTTGTTCGATCGTATCGTCCTCCAATAGGATTAGCTGCAGCCAAGATCGAAGCTCGAGCATTGAGTGTGGCTTTAACTCCTGCTTTGGTGATAGAGATGGTCTGCTGTTCCATGGCTTCGTGAATGGCAACTTGATCACGAGGATCCATCTTATCAAACTCGTCAATGCAGCAGACACCATTATCTGCTAACATAAGTGCTCCCGCTTCGATAACGAATTCATATGATTCTTCATCTCGAACCACAGCAGCTGTTAAACCGGCTGCACTAGATGCTTTACCAGAAGTGTAAACTGCACGAGGAGTAAATTCAGCAACCTGGGATTTAAAAAAATAGTAAAAACAATCTAAATCTTAGAATAAAGTTTTGTTGAAATCACCTGTTTTAGAAACTGCGACTTTGCCGTACTAGGATCGCCGACTATACAGACGTTAGTGTCTCCACGCAACGTAGTGTGCTCAACGGTTTTTTTAGGAACACCGCCAAAGAGCATAAGTAGAATACCTCGTTTGATTTCGTCGTTGCCGTAAATAGTGGCAAACAGACTTTTAATCAAATTGTCATACAAATTAACGTCCTGGGTCATATTGTAAATGCGATTCCAATCTTGCTCTGACATTTGATTCTTTATATCCACTGCCGTCATTTCCTCTTGATGCAAGTCTTTACCACCAAACTAATAATGTAATGACATGGTTACCACTTACGGATAAGAATTTAGTTCTGAAAACTTATCTTACCATAGGATTGCTCTGTGTAACACTACAAGCCAAGAAAGCCAGTCGGTAGTTTAGATCTCTAACACCCAAATTTTTTAATCCACGGACACCTTCAGTTTCAGGACCTTCGCCAGTTTTTCGTGCAGAACTTTCCGCTCGGGCACCAGGCACAGAAATAGATCCGACATCAGGCACAACTATAAGAGTTCCCGTGAAATCGCACTTATCACCAGCTTGCGCTGTTTCCACTGCTTCTGCTCGTAAAATGACCTCGACACTAAACAGATTGATGTAAACCTTGCCTCTCATAATAAAACAGTCAATTTGAATTTACCTGCGTGGAATACAACCTCGAGGGAGCTCTGCTTGTGTTTCTTGAATTCGGACTTTTTGAAAATCAACAAACCGGGACTTGTTAACATTTAGCATAAAACGACTTCTGTTGAAACAGACAGGATTTCGGCAAATAGATGGCTGAGTGTACTGCAATGAGAAAAATTCATTATTTTAAACTGAAAAATAAAGAATTTGAATGTGTCCTATATCACTTTGAATTGTTGTTCGACATCTTTGATGACTGTTTGACAGTCAAGGCAAACAAAGGTAGCACTGACCAGTTCTGGATGAACTGGATGAGTACGAATCACTTGGCCAGATATCTGAAAAAGTGACCCAATGCTAGCTGTCTTCAAATCCCTGACCTTGTACTTTGAGCTAACATCAACAAAGCTTATATACAGTTCTTTCTCGACATTAAATTCAGCTTTGTCTCTCACATAGCAATAAACAGCTTGACAGATAAAAGGATAGACCCTAAGTAGAAAAACTGATATTAATGATTAATTCATACAGATATTTAACTGTAAGAATGAACAAATACCGATAATATTCAGCAACAATGGTTACAGCCAAATTGCTGTTATATTTTTCAACATCCTGAAAACTGACTTGAAGTGTATTTCTTTCAGGTTTTACCAGCTCTTTAGCCTTTTCCAGGTACTTCACTTCACCATCAACTTCAAAACTACAGAAAAATTATTTTTCATCAATGATAAGTAAAGCATGTAATCATTATGATATTTTGTGTACTGGTGTTTATACACTTACCCTTCAAGGAAATCCAAAAACAGTTTTTGACACCTTTGACCAACATCATCTTTAACTTTATTTTGTACTTGTTGAGCACCTGCAACATCCATTGTTTTGTAAAAAATCAAAAGAAAATTGTGAGAAAACTTCCAAGTTCAGTCGGCCACTTTTCGTGCAAGAATAAAAATGCAATGGGCAGACAACGAAATTCTGGCGGGAAAATAAACTGGAATAAGAAAGATTGCGATGTTGTCGAGTATAAGAGCGCCATAGCGGATAAAATTTAAAACTATTTGCTTTACCCTGTGAAGGCCTGAACATTTATTGGTTTATTATGCTTTTTTAAATGATAATTTAAATTAAATTTGGTTGAATAATATGAGTAATATCTTCAAAATTATGAATAGGCTCAATGGAAAGTATTTCGTTATTTAATGACCAATCACCATCCACATCGCATTCGCATACCAACCACATCGCGCAACACGGTCGAAGGCGTATGGCGTTGGCTTTTGATTTTCAGATTTTCACGATTAATTTTGATATTTCTAAATATAATTGGGAATATTTTTTTGAAATAAATGCGAATAAATCATGTTAACCGGAAAACATGAAATGAAATGTCATCAAATTTTAAATGATATCCTTAAAGTTAAAAAGAATCTGTTGGCTCACGGCTCGGCGAAGTCTATATAAGGGGGACACTTACCACACGGAAGAATTACCAAAACTTGGAAGATTCTAAAACGCTTTTAGAAAGCTACCCACAACATTAGTTTCTTTTCCCAGTTTATAGTTTTCGATTGAGTAACTACAATTTCGATTTTTCGCTACGATGGATTTCGCTATGATAATGACGCATTTCGACGAACTGAAGAACGAGATGTTGGAATTACAAAGTCGTTTGCGAAAGAGCGAAGAAGAGAAGGAGGAAATAAGGATTCGTCTGAATGACTCTCAAATGAGAGTAACTGAACTGGAGACTGAGTTGAATGCTCGAACCGTCGTTATGAAGAATGTAGAAACCCAGACAATAGATAATGAAGCGCTGGATCAGCCGCTGGTCATCCCTGTGTCCAATAATTCGACGACCTCACAGATGTTCGATGAAATTCGCACGCTTTTGCACTCACTGTCCGACGATGCTCCATCTGTTGTATTAGACGACAAGAATGAAAGCTGCAAGCAGATTGAAACTGCTGTGCGTCCGTGTAACGAAGAGGTACCGATCGATGAGGATGAAATGAAAGCAGCGAAGAAGAAGGTTAGGAATGCCAAAAAGAACCGGGCTAAGCTTCTGAGGAGGAAAGAAAAAAAGCTAGTTTCGCAGCTGCAACCTGCTGATGATGATGCCTTACCTGACGAGCCCTCACGTATACCCGAGCTGAACTCAAGCGAGACCGACGATGGCCTTTTGGTAATTGAAGATCATTCTTCAAATGCTCTTTCGAATGACGATGCACTTGTATTGCCCGAAACTGAGCCAGAGTCAGAGGACTACAATTCCCTTTTAAATGCCGACGCTGCGATACCAAGTTCTCCTGTTAGTGGTGATGGGATTCCAACTTCCCAATGCATTGATTCCGAATTGCTGGAGGTCCCTGAAGAAAGAGACGAGCCGAGGGCATCCGAGTACCCGGTTTTCTGGGACCATGACGTCAAACCAGAGGAGACGGAATTCCTTCTCTTGTCCAACTTGTCATACTCGATATCTGCCAATACCATCGTGTCGTATTTCGATAATATGATTGGTCCCGTGAAATGGTTCAGTATATTCTTGGACGAAGATGGCGTTTTTAGAGGAAAAGCGCGTGTTCTTTTCTGGAATCCAAATGACGCAAGCAGAGCACTTTTACTTTGTCAAAACATGGTGATCGGGGAACACAGAATGAAGATCAAATTGATTGTGAACGGTCAACGACTTTATCCGGATGACGTCCTCAGGGCTATGTATCCTGCTTATTTGCCATAGACGTGCAATGAGAAACGAATTGTGAAGTAGGACGAAGAGGCCCTTTTTCTTTTTTTTCAAATTAAAATTAAAATTACTTTTCTATGTTTTTTTCTAAATTCTTTACTTGTAATGACGCTCTTTCCTTGCGACAATCCGAAGGGATTGGTCGATGAACCCGTCAATGTAATTGGGTTGTTGGCATGCGTGGGATCTTCCGACTAATTCTGCTCTGGATGAGTTGAGTCTAGTGGAGTAGCACCCAAGTGTCGTATCGTTATATAACTCCTCGTTTCAGTCCAAAAGACTAGGCGAGTTGAGTTGTTAATGGTATGGCATGTAAGTGCTGCTTCATATTAACTCCTCAGCAGGGCGAATATGGAAGGTTGGTCTTCACCTCCATGTCAGCGGCTCGATTAACTTTGACGGGGGATTTGATCCTTAAATGAGTCGATCAGTTCTTGAGGTGCGTTGCAATGGAAAAAGCTGAGCAAGTTGAATTTCCTTCTCTACATTCTTTTCTTTTCCTCTCTTTCCCCTGATTTGTTTTTTTTAATTTTTTTTTCTGAAAAATAAATTCATTTCAAACTAAAAAACTTGTGTTTTTGTTTACGTATTATATTTAAGATATTTCACATTCCACTACACACTTCAATAAATTTTCGAAAAAACAATAAACACTTCAAATAATAATTCGATTGAATCCTCGTAAATTCATAATCGAATGACAATTCGATAGCTGAATTTAAAAAAAAAAGACAAAATACCTAGGTTCAGCGTAACGTATGCGAACGCAAGAAATTTTCACATTAAGTGCGAGCATTGCGAGCGAACTACTGAAAAATAAAAAAGATACCGAAATACAATAAACGAAGAGGATAGTCGTAAAGTCAGCGGCTACATTTTGTCCAAGAATAAAAACGCCTTGGACAGGCAACGAATTTCAAGCGCGCAAATGAGCTGGAAATTTCGACTGAGAAAGATTGATACGATATTGTGGAATTTAAGAGCGCCAGAGCGAGAACGGTTAAAATTCAAAAAGATTTGCGTTGACGGAATTTGGATTTGCAAATCCCTCAAAAAGTGGAATTCAAAAATTTAGTTTAAAATTAAAAGATCACCTCAATAAAATACGGATTGTATTAAAAGTATCAACCATTGTAATAAGTGAAAGTTGCTTTTGGCAATATGCGTAATTTAGTTATTAACTACGACATTTTTGTTTTATTGATGCTCTGGATATAAATTTGAATAACGCCACAGTTCAGGGTTATTCTTTCCACTTGAATCAAGGTTCGAGTATGGAGAGACTCCACCGAGCATAACCTGGTTTGGTGAATGAAAAAGAATCTTGCTAATTTAACCTTAAAAATATACGATTAACACAACTGACCTCTGGTACAGGATTTGATAGCGGTTGTAAATATATTGGGTTGGTAGATCGATATTGGGGAACAATAACCACGGGTGCTCGAGGAGCAAAGGCCGTAGGTTCTTTGACGTCTCTTGCATCAAAATCAAGAAATCCAAACACTTTTTTAAGCATTTCGCGCTTATTGGCCTCGCAGTTTTGTACGCTCAAAACTAACGAAAACTAATATGAAAGAAAAGGCCAGTGAAGCAACGAATGTTTTCTGCATTATAAAGAATAAGTTAACTAGTTCTTTTTAAATTGAATCAGCCGTTTAGTAAATTACTGTACCTTATTCATATACATAATGCTGCAAATTTAGTTTGGTAGCCGAAATAGAAAAGTGACAACATGTACGTAGAAGATGATCACGTAGACTACCTCCAATTCAGCTTGGTACATTCTTCTTTTACCTTAATACTCTCCTCGTCCTCAGTGCTCCTCCTCCCCCTCCACTTTCTCCGAGTGATGGCATTTTCCCTACATGACCTTTCTTAATGTAAGAAAACCTTGACCTAATGAAAACTTTCTCCGCCGAAGGGCAAAGTCGCAACCGGTCAGACACTCAGACTGGCAATGTTAAATATTCTATTGCTTTTACTGATTACTACTTTTCAGTTTATGCAGTCAAAAACAGAAAAATAAAATCCCAGCATTCTTTGCTAATGATGACAATAATCAAAGAAATTTTTAAAAAGGTAAAGGTAGAATCAAATAGGTCCGCTCATTATTTTAAAAATTTGTTTTAGACCAGTCCCAGTTAACAAACTCAGCAGTCGCTGTATTCACTGATTTCTCTGTCGGGATAGGCAGTTCGTCAATTGCTGTCATAAAAGGCTCTTCTTGAAAATATGTAGATTTCAAAAACTGTTCATGAACAGCACATTTTTATATTCTTACAGAATTTATTTCATTTAAGGAAATTTGAAATTACCTCTTTAGCTGTTATTCGTGATTGAGGGCAGTAGCGCAGAAATCTTTCCAGCATCGTCCGTGATGATTCGTCTACATCAGTTAGGATTTTTTTAAAGTTGAATTTTTTCCGAGTTTTAGTAAATGAAATTTTGTGGAAATCAGGTAATTCAGATACACCTGGCCAATTTTCTTCGTCTGGAGTGCCTAGTACTTAACCCATATGAAAAAAGTAGAAGGAATGTTAGTCACCTTGATAACGATAATCGCATTTTTAATTTAGCCTACCTTGAATGACTGTGCACAGCTGGCCAATGTCATTTTCTCCCTAGAGTTTGAAGGTAATTTTACTCTATAACATAATCGATAAAATATTTTTCCATTATGTAATTTACCGGGAAAAGGGGAGAATTTGTTAACATTTCACCAAAGATACAACCCATTGCCCACAGGTCTACTTCCGGACCTGTTGCAAATCAAGATATTAGAATATTATTTTATTATCACCCAAATGAAACTTGCCATAGATTCGGGAACCATACAACAATTCGGGTGCTCTGTACCACCGCGAAGCCACCTGATGCGTGAATAATCTTTGATCTTTCTCGGTATTAGTATCCATGTCAGAAATGGGTTGCCTGGCGAATACTCGACACAATCCGAAATCGGTTACTTTCAATTCCCCTCGGGAACCGATCAGCAAATTTGCTGGCTTCAAATCCCGATGCATAATACCCAAACTATGAATATATTCAACAGCACTGGCTAACATCCACATATCTAAATTGAATAGGCTTGTAATAATTACTTGAATCCCTATAAATTTTAGAAATGTAAGTATAGTAGCCTACAGCTTTTCACGTGACTCGTCGGCAATGGTTTGGAGTTGGTGCGCAAAAATTCATAGAGATCTATGGGTAAGTATTCAAAGACCAACACAAGAGAATATCCTTGTGGGAAATAGTCCACTAGGTTTGCAACATATTTGTGACGGATCAAGCGTAGAGCAAGTAATTCACGTACAGCTGAGTTCGGCAATCCTTGCTCGTTGATGTTCTTTAACGTTATCCGTTTCATGGCAACAAGTTTCATCGTAGACTTGTCAATACCTTTAAGAACGATCCCGTGTGCTCCTTCCCCGATCCTGCCGTTTACAATATATCTTTCCATGAGAACGTAGTTTTAAAACAACTCACAACTGATTGATTTGTCTGATTCCAACAATGATTTTAAAAAACAAGCCTGGTTGTCTTGACAACGCGCCACCTATTGTTTATTATCGATAGCGCTTAAGGTGGAACTAGTCTGCTAGATTTAGAAATTTGAAGAACAAGTGGCAAGCAACTGAGTGCGGTTTGAGCATTCGTAGAGAAAGGTCCTGTTCAGCGCGCTAGTAATTATTAATCTCATCCCCCTCCTCCTAGTGTTCTCACTTTACGTTGACTCAACTTCTCCCAACATGCCTCAACCCAACGATGTATCCGAGGACATCCAAGGTCCTCAAATGTCTACCGAAAGTATGGACTTTGATTTCAGTATTAATAACAAAAGGAAAAGCAGGGAAGTGCATACGCAACGCCCGAATTTTGCAAGCCAATTTAGTTCTCCACCTCTCATCCTACCGGTCATAATCAACCTAATCAGCGAGCCAAAATCATTTAGCCTGTTGAGTTTCTCTGAAAGGCAATTCTTCATTAAAGAGTTAAGCATCGTCACTGGCACATTCACTCAAGGCATCAAGTGGTCAAGGAACGGTGAGCTTGTTATCTACCCTGTGTCCCGTAAGCAGAAGGATTTGATGTTACGTCTTGACTTTATCAAAGAATTCCAAGTTAAAAGCTCAGTGTCTAAATCTGAATCCGAGTCAAGAGGTATAATCTACAACGTCCCAACCAACAACACTGAAGAAGATCTCCTCCACCTGTTGGCCGACCAAGGAGTCAAAAGTGTCAAGAGATTCCATAAGACTGCACCAGACAACACGAGATGCCCGCTCACCACAGTAGCTATCACCTTCACCAGCCCTACGCTACCAGCTGAAATAGTGATAGCGCATCAATTATTCAAGGTTAAGAAATACATCCCAAGACCCTTAATCTGCTTTAAATGCTGGAAACTAGGCCACTCAATGCTCGAGTGCCCGAACGTTCACAAATGCAAATCCTGTGCATCAACCCATGACCCCTCTAATGTCTGCCTAGAACCCTCAAGATGTCCGACCTGTGGTTTGAATGGTCACCCGGCTGCCTCGATGGAGTGCCCGGTCTATGCCAAAAGACAAGATACCATAAAGTTCGCCTATGATAACAATATTTCAATCCCTGAGGCCATAAGAGCATGCAACGACAAGATCGCCCTAAGCCCGAAGAGCCCGCACATAAGTCCTCAGCAACCCACCGAAATCGATAGTCTGAAAAAAGAAGTCGAACGCCTCAGAGAATCGTTAGAACAATTCCAAGTGAAGACAACGGAAGAGCTCAAATCCCTATCGGCCAAAGCAGAAGCTACAGACGTCGAGATCTCTACTATAAAAAGCCAGGTGATTCCGCTCATTTCACTTCCTACCATTGTAGAAGACATCAAAACAAACACGGAAGAGGGTTTCAAATCTACGATTGAAAAACTCAATTTGCTGTTCGAGCTGTTCAAGAATAATAATGTCGATGGCCCACCACAAAAGAAGACACCTAGTCAGCCAAATATCTCTCAACTTCGTAACACCAGACCCAACTCCCCATCCAAATGAAGAAACGCCCTATCAAGATACTACAGTGGAACGCCAGAGGCCTATTTCGCGCTAAACTTCAAGAATTCAAAGCAAATCTTCACAAACATAATCCTCTTATTGTACTGTTGAGCGAAACCCACTGGAAGGACGATTACACAATTCGTTTCTCTGCCTACAATTCCTTTGTATTAAATAGATCAAATATGGGTGGCGGTGTGGCCGTACTGGTGAAGAAAGGTATACAATCAAATTTACTACAGTTACCACGTTTTTCAAACATAGAGGCCATAGGAGTGTCAATTAAAGTAAATAACAGTGACTTCGACATTATTTCAGTCTATTGTCCTAACGGTAACACATGTTCGTACCAAGAAATCGAGTCTCTGTTCAACTCATCCACAAAGAGTTTAGTCATTGGAGGAGACTTTAACGCTCATTCAAAGGTTTGGGATGATCATCACCCCCCAAACGCCTGTGGTAAAGCCATCTCAGACTTTCTCCTAAATGACAATTCTAGATCTCTAAGCACGCCTAAAAATCTCAATACAAGGCCTAGTATCCATGATTTCACAAGCTCAACTATTGATCTCACTTTTACCTCAACAGATCTGGCCCTCCTTACCTCAATTTCCACAGGAAACTACTGGAGCAGTGATCATTTACCAGTCTTCATCACAATTGACATCGATAACCAATCAACGTTCTCGCCGCTTCCAAAATGGAGATTTGATGATGACTTATGGGAAGATTGGAACACGGAGGTTACCGCTCATCTTAACAACAGCAAGTTCTCCGCTATAGAAGATCCTAGAGAAGCCCACCTAAAGTTTACAGAAGCTATCATCATTAGTAGTTCAAAATATTTCAAACACGCACAGAAAAATCTACCTCGTGAAAAATTGAGACCATGGTGGACGAAGGAGTGCAGAATAGCAACTCGCGACGTACGCAAGGCCCACTGCAGATGGAAAGAGTCCCTCCTCCAGATAGACAAGACTAATCTTAACAGACTCGAGGCAATTAAGAAAAAAACCATATTGGCAGCCAAAAACAAGTCATGGTCGGACTTTATCGATAGCCTGGGAGCGCCTAAAAACTCTACTAAATTTTGGAACTTCACCAAAAGCATGGTTAGTGGTGTCCAAGAACCTTCCCTATGCAAGTTCCCCTTGATACATAACGCAGTGACAATTAACTCTTACGAAGATAAAGCCAACCTTTTGCTTGACCAGTTCTGCCCGGTAGAACATCCTCAACTTGAAGAACTCGCTTTCGACGCGAAGATTGTGGAAAGCCTTTATGATAACTCCCCCCATCCAGTCAACAGCGAATTCACCACCATTGAAATCAATAATTGTCTCCAGGATCTAAAAAGTAAAGCCATGGGTCCTGATCTTATTCATAACAGAATGTTGAAAAATCTCAATATTACTAATCGTATGGCGCTTACCCACTTAATTAACACCCTATTCATCTCTGGTTTCGTCCCCGAAGTTTGGAAAAGTGCAACAGTAATCCCTCTTCTGAAGCCTGGTAAAGACCCCAGCAAGACAGATTCCTACAGACCTATCTCCTTAACGTCATGCCTAGCCAAAATAATGGAAAAAGCGATTAACAATAGACTGATTTGGTTCCTCGACAATAAAAATATGTTACCTAAATTCCAAACTGGCTTCAGAAGACACTGCTCTACACTGGACAACATAATGCACCTTGAATCCCACATCAAGCTAGCTTTCAGCAAAGCCAAAATGTGCACGTCAGTTTTTCTGGATCTGGCAAACGCATACCCCAGTACATGGATCCCGGGCCTCACCTTCAAACTAACCAAAATGGATATTAAAGGTACCATGCTTCGGTGGCTCACTAACTTTCTCAACAACAGGAAATTAAAAGTCCGAGTAGGAACGGCGATATCGGACGAAAGAACTATACTCAAAGGTGTCCCCCAAGGATGTGTTTTAAGCCCTTTGCTGTTTAACATAATGATGTCAGACTTCCCCCACCCGCCAGTTGGTATCCACCTAGGCCTATTTGCAGATGACATCGAGATGCATACCATATCCAAGTCAAAAAAGGAAGCTGCCTTACTTCTCCAACCATACCTCCAGGATATTGAAGATTGGGTGGAGGAATGGAGATTCTCGCTATCAATTGGTAAATGTGCAGCCCTAACGTTTTCAAGGAAAAGAACACATCTACCTCACCTAAACCTAAAACTAATGGGTAGTATTATAACTGAAGTTAAACATTTTAAATTTCTGGGACTGATCTTTGACTCCAAACTCTCCTGGGATAAACATATTGAAGAAATCAACACATGCCTAATTAGAAGAGGTAACATTCTCAAATCCCTGACGTCAAAGAAAACGTATTTGTCTACGACCTTGCTACTCAGAGTGTACAAAGCACTCATTCGAAGCAAGCTGGACTATGGAGCAGCTGCATTAGTCAACATCCCAAAGTCTAAAATTGAAATATTGGAAAGAACGCAAAACCAGCTATTAAGAATCATCCTTGGCTGCCTTAAGTCTACACCGAAGGCCCTCCTACATCTGGAAACAAATATCCTACCGGTACACATGAGATGGCAAAACCTAGCAGCCAACTACTTCCTCAAGCTAAGTAATAAGCCTTTCAACCCAGCCTACAAAATAATCAAAAACCTGTATGAATCAAACGCAACGTGGCCAGTCAGAAGTATCCCTGCAAGTATCCCAACCCTTAAATTTGTTGACTCGTTGGACGCCACGAACCTATTCTCCTCCCAAAGCTCCAACAAAGTGACTACTCACCCCATCCCGCCTTGGAAACTAATCAAAATTGAAGGAAGATTCTTCCCTTTGAGCAAAACACAAGCACGATTACAACCAACTCTTGCCAAAAAATTATTTACGGAAATACTTGCCACAGAACAACCGAATCACATCTTGGCATATACTGATGGGTCAGTTCTCTCAAACCCAGAATCAGTCGCGTGTGCGGTATACATCCCCAAGCTTAGGATTGAAAAAGCATGGAAACTCACTAAATTTACAAATATCTTCAATGCAGAATTAGCAGCAATCTTACAAACTCTAAAATTATTATACTCACAAGATGAAACAGTGGAGATCGTAATCCTTTCAGACTCAAAATCATCCATTCAAGCAATCATCAACCATAGATGGGAAGCGAGTCCACTAATTTCTGAAATAATACAACTGATTTACAATTATAGATATGCTGGATGTAATGTAGTACTACACTGGATACCTAGTCACTGTGGCTGCCCTGGAAATGAGACTGCTGATAAGTTGGCATCCGACAGAGCTTCCAGCCTTACTGGTGACACATGGTCCAACTCCCTTTCGACCCAAGAGATCCTGAATGCGTTAAAACAAAAAGCACAACAAGAGTTACTTACGTCGTTCAAAACTACATCTTCAAATTTAGCCATCACAAATAGGATATCCTTTGGCCCACTACAATGGCACCTCCATCCGAACAGAAACATACAAACTGCTTTATTCCGTCTGAGGAGTGGCCACAACAAACTTAATCATTGTGTAGCAAAATGGGACAGTAATGTTTCACCAAACTGCCCACACGGCTGCCCTGAATATGAAAATGCCCAACATGTTATTCTTCACTGTCACCACTTTTTTGAAGCAAGATCACAATTATTTTCACTACTTTCTGCTAATAACATTCAACCAGAACTACCATCAATCCTTGGTCTCAACGCTACCATCCCTAAACACATACAAGAAAAAATCAAATCAAGTCTCATCGCCTTCATCGTCAATACCGAACTCATCCGCAGAATTTAACTTCGGGCCTCCGGCCCTCCTTGTGTTGTGTTAGCATCAATTGTCCCAGTCTCACTCACGTTTTCTCCAGATTCACGGTGCATAAGGGCGTCTCCAGGACAGCCCGTCAAACTGTGCCAACCTGGTGTTGCAGACAACGCCTTGGCCAGTGCACCTAATCTAAAAAAAAAAAAAAAAAAAAAAAGTGGCAAGCAACTTCTGGTCTATGTTGTTGTAAACTTTATCATATAAAAATGAAGTAAATATAGCTCTTAAAATTAAAGTAAATTCTTCACCTTATCTAATTTCTTTGTTGCTTATAGATTAAACGTTGATGGACTACTCGTCTACTTCCCTTACGATTACATATACCCCGAGCAATTTTCATACATGCTTGAACTGAAGCATGCTCTCGATGCAAAAGTATGTTGCATCGTACACAATATTTTTATAAGTTAAAATGCCAAGGATATTTTTTACACTATCTGATGCAGGGTCACTGTTTATTAGAAATGCCTTCTGGAACAGGGAAGACAACAACATTGCTATCATTAATTGTGGCCTACATGAAAGCTCACCCTCTTGATTTAACTAAACTAGTCTACTGTTCAAGAACTGTTCCTGAAATTGAAAAAGTTATGGAAGAGTTACGAAAACTGATGAATTACTATGAGAAAGAGTTGGGCATGGAACAAAGTATTCTTGGTTTGGCACTTAGTTCCAGAAAGAATCTCTGCATTCACCCATCAGTAAAATAAATTAGATGATATAATTATTTAAAATGAGAATTTAATCATAAAAAATACAGGTCAGTAAGGAGAGAGAAGGAAAAGTTGTCGATGGGCGGTGTTACGGTCTCACAGCATCATTTGTAAGAGCTCGCCATGCAGGGGACGACTCCGTGCCAGTGTGCAATTTTTACGAAGGATTCGATGCTCATGGGAAAGAATTTCCACTGCCCCCTGGGGTCTACAACCTTGACGACCTTAAGGAATATGGACAAGCGAAAGGATGGTGTCCTTATTTTTTGGCTCGATACACCGTCAGTTCATAATATTTTTTTAAATATTAAAAACTATATTATTAATACTTATTAATTGTAGATAACTCACGCCAACATCGTGGTGTACAGTTACCATTACTTGCTTGATCCCAAGATTGCGGAAGTCGTTTCAAAGGAAATTTCGAAATCAAGCGTCGTTGTATTTGATGAAGCCCATAATATTGGTAACCTTACTGGAAACGTAATTTGTCATGGCTTTACTAATCTAACAACAATAAATTTTTCTAGATAACGTTTGTATAGATTCGATGAGCGTAAAGATTACCAAGAGATTGTTGGACAAGTGTTCCAATAGTATTCAAATTCTTGAAACAACTATATCCAAGTAAGCATAACTTGGTGTTAATTAATTTCAGAGTTGTAAACTCTTTTTATAGCATGAAGGAAAATGATAACAGAAGGTTGGAAAGAGAATATCAGAGACTAGTGGAAGGATTGCGAGATGCGACTATAGCAAGAGAAACTGACATGGCTTTAGTGAATCCGGTTTTACCTTCTGAAATTCTAGAAGGTTTGCTTTTAATCATATGCATCTAGTTAGGCAATTCTTTAAATGGTTGCTTTTACAGAGGCCGTCCCTGGAACGATCCGGACTGCTGAGCACTTTGTGGCCTTTTTGAAGCGAGTAGTGGAGTACATTAAAACTCGACTCCGCGTGCAACACGTCGTCCAAGAAAGTCCCGCCGGATTCTTGAGAGATATTCACACCAAAGTGTGTGTCGATAGGAAACCTCTAAGGTTCATCAAATCAGTTTCATGTGCACGAATTATTATTTAACCATATTTATTGAAACACTTTTTCAGATTCACAGCAGAGCGCTTAGCTTCACTCATTCGCACCCTTGAAATCTCCGACCTGACGGATTTCTCACCTCTTGTGACCGTTTCTCACTTTGCTACATTGGTCTCAACATACACCAAAGGGTAAGTAGGCCTTACATTGGTGAAATGTAAAAAAAAAAATATATTCTGATTTTACTGTCATTTCAGATTCACCATCATTATTGAACCGTTTGAAGATCGGGCACCTACAGTTTCCAACCCAATTTTATATTTCAGGTATTTAAATGCAGTGCATGTAAAGTAAAACAATTATTAATACTGGTAATTTTAGTTGTTTAGATTCGTCAATTGCTATCAAACCGGTTTTCAATCGTTTCCAAACTGTTGTCATTACCTCAGGAACCCTATCACCGCTCGATATGTATCCCAAAATCCTCGACTTTCATCCAGTCATAATGACCTCATTTACTATGACTTTGGCTAGGCCATGTATTCTGCCAATGGTAGTTGATTTATACATAGTTTCCTAAAAACTTCCAAGTCAAAATAACTCTTACATGGACTGTAGATCGTATCGAAAGGAAACGACCAGGTCGCCATGTCTTCTCGATACGAAACTCGTGAGGACACCGCTGTTATACGCAACTATGGAAATTTGTTGGTTGAAGTAGCGGCCGCTGTACCCGACGGCATTGTTTGCTTCTTTACCAGCTACCTATACCTGGAAACAATTGTATCGTCTTGGTATGATCAGGGTATCATTGATCAATTACAAAGACACAAACTTCTTTTTATTGAAACCCAAGACGCAGCAGAAACAAGTTTGGCTCTGATTAACTACATCAAAGTACGGTCCATTTCTAAAAGTCATCTTTCATCTAATCTAAAGATAATTTTTTCTATCCGAGTGAAGGCCTGTGATAATGGTCGAGGAGCTGTGTTACTTTCCGTCGCACGGGGCAAAGTCTCTGAAGGAATCGATTTTGATCATCATCTCGGGCGGTATGTAAATTGATAGAATTTAGTTGGTTTTTTAAATTATTTGGTAATGTTTCTATTAATTTGTGTAGTGCCGTGTTGATGTTTGGTATTCCCTACGTTTACACTCAATCGCGGATTCTCAGGGCACGCTTGGAATACCTTAGGGATCAATTTCAGGTATTTCATTTGAAATTGCTTACCGCTAATTCGTTGGCTTTCTAAAACTTTCTATTATTTGAATTGAATTCGCCCTAGATTCGCGAAAATGATTTTTTGACTTTTGACGCCATGCGTCACGCTGCTCAGTGTCTTGGTCGGTGTATGCGCGGGAAAACGGACTATGGTATCATGGTATTGGCTGACAAGGTATGATCAATGATGTGGATTTTGATCTAGGTCAACAACGAAATTTATTCATGAGCATTAACTTCTTTTTGAAGCGGTTCTCCCGAGCGGACAAGCGTAGCAAGTTACCCAAATGGATTCAGGAGCATTTGAAGGATACTAATTGTAATTTGTCGACAGAAGAATGTGTGCAGGTCCTTTCAAACTAACCACAAAAAATGTATAGTTATTAATAAATTTATATTTTCAAAATAGATTTCCAAACGATGGCTTCGGCAAATGGCACAGCCTTTCTCTCGTGAAGACCAACTCGGAATATCTTTGTTAACCCTTGAACAACTGCAGAGCGAAGAAATGCAGAAGAAGATTCAACAACGGGCACAAGCTGCTTGAACCTGATACATTATTATTAGTGGTAATAGTGTATTTGGTTGGTAAGAATTTTGGGAACTACACAAATGGTTATATTGAGGCAGAGAAGCAAGCATAAGAAGCAGGCACTATGTGTGTGTGTGACTTGAACGGATAAGGAAATTGTAAACGGACCAACAATAATACAAAGACCTAATAAATTAGTTCACACAAGTCATTTTTCTTTTTTGTTGGTAGTTAATTTGTTGTGTCAACGAACCATAGGCGCAAACAACAAGGCAGGAAAGGGGCAGGAGATATAAGACAAACATTATTTAACAGAAATAATGCAACAGAAATTTAGTTGACCCCGTTCACTCAATTTGCAACTGTACTGACTGAATGTCATGTTCGAGGTCGATAATTACTACGTGGATTGTGTTCTTTGTTTGTTTGATTGTGTTGCAAGAGCTTTCGTTGATCGAAAAAGTCATCCGCGTAGAAGAATGAACTTCAACAATGCTATATTAATAAATTTACATATAAAAAGAGTGTGAAGAAAACTTTGTAAATGAACGTTGAAACATTTTTTCCTGACGCAGGGATGATTCCATTTCCTTGGTTTAAACAAACTATTTGTTCCAATTAATCAACTTGGTCCTGTGGAGGCTTGTTATCTTCGCCAAAAATTACGGGTCCAACAGGGATTGGTAGGCGGGAATATTTAAGGCGTAGTAGATCACCAACCTCGTCCATGGCCTCAATAGCCTATTAACCAGAACTCTCGTATAGAATTTATTTCATCATGTGTTCGCGAAAGAAAAAACACATACCTTGTCGAGCATTTCTTTGGTGTGTGAGGCAGAGATACAGAATCTTGAACGGCTTTCGGTGATCCGGGTGGCTGGAAAGCCCACACTGACAGAAGCTACGCCACGTTTGATAAGTTCTCGTGATGTGGCACTATTCATTCAATAAATAAGAAATCAAGGTCAACGTATGAAGTAAAAGACTAAGAGGAGCGAGATACTTACGCAATTTTAGCAGGCATGAAAAGTAACACAGGGACGACAGGCGAATCATCATTGCCATAGACGATTAAGCCAAGCTGACGCAACTTTTGGCGGAAATAACGACTATTGCGAGATAGTTGAACCAAGCGTCGCTGTCCTGCAATCAAAATGCAACACATTCCTATGTTAGTCAGTTGTTATGGGGAGATTACAAACTTATAAAGAAGCAATTGCCTTCATCTGTTCCGTCTTCGCCCATGATGATGCGCATCGATGAGATAATTTGTTGGGCGACAGGCGGTGACATAGAAGTAGCATAACAATTGGCGTGACTATTGATTCTTAGATGGTTAATCAATTTCTATTATCAGGAATAATTAAATTATTGATAGGCCGAAATCTTAAAACGGAGAAACCGTCTAAACATATTATTTTCGAACCTTCGATCCAGCAATGTAACCCCCAGCTGAGCCAAAACTTTTGGTGAACGTGCCCATCAATACGTCAACATCTTTAGGATTACACCCGAAATAATCTACAGCACCGCGTCCACGGGGACCTAGTGCTCCAATACTGTGAGCTTCGTCTAAGTAAAGATAAGCCTAGGGAGGAAAGCCGTATATAGTCATGCTGTTTGTTTTTTAGTGATAACCTTAAACTCATACCTTGTATTTTTTCTTAAGCGCGATTATCTCTGGGAGGTTGACGATTGAACCCTCCATTGAGTAAACGCCTTCGACGACAATCAAAATTTTACGCCATGGACGGTAAGTGCGAGGTTGTCCTTGAACGACAGCTTCGCGCAGTTTTGCCTCTAAGCTCTTCATATCTAATAAAATTTATCACTCATAATTTTTTAGACCAGAGAAAGGGAAAAGACATTTAGCAACTTACTGTTATGTTTGAATACCCGAATGGTGGCTCCAGACAGTCGGAGACCAAGAATTAGTGAAGCGTGGTTGTTTTCGTCACTGATAACAAGGCAGCCTTTGGAGACTAGACTCGGTAAATTGAGGGCATTCGTGGCAAAACCCATCCCAAAAGTAATGGCGTCTTCAGCTCCCACAAATCTCGCAACTAATGTTTCCAATTCCTTATGAATAGCCAAAGTGCCTGCAAGGATTCAATAAACACAAACTTATTGAAACTGTTCTACATAACACCTTATTTTTATTTTAAAGAAGTAATACCAAGCTCTTGTCTGGGACTGCAGACTCCCACTCCCAAGCTGTATGTAGTTTTTTGAGCAGCATTGGCACAGGGTCCTTCACATTCAGCAAAGCCCAAATAATTGTAAGACCCCATGTTAAGACATTTAGTGAAGGTGTTGGTGAAGCTATTTTTAAAGAAGACGAATAATTTTGGAATATCCCACACAAAACTAAGTTCTTACCTGAATGTCCAGCCATTATCATGAGTCACACGATCTTTAAGCACAAGTTCAGCTCCGGGTACTGAGCAAATTGGTCGATTCCAACAATCACGAATAGGACGATAGACGTTTCGGGTGTAGAAAGATTCAAATGAAGAATAAAGTGGTGCATAACCCTAAAAAAGGAAGTGTCACACTAGGCTGGGAAAACATGTTTACTGGTGAAGTACCTCACGATTCCTTTCTGGATTTTGACTAGGTACAAAACTCAGTAGAAATTCTTTCACATATCCAATTAGAATAACAATTCCCCAACCCATGTAGGTCAGTAATGCAACTGACATGGGTACTTCTTCAAAAGATTCAATGCCATTTCTGTTACGTGGTTTTCCAATTCCTTCGTAACCCTCTTGGAATGATTGCTAAATTAAAAAGTGTATAAATTAGAAACATGGTCAACCAAAAATGTCAATCTAGTACAATCCAGAACAATCGACGAGTAGAATTTGTTATCCGTCTAAAAATTCAGGACACCTGCACTTTAAGCAAAGGTAAAGAAATACGTCATACCTTATCTGTAAAATGACTCTCGGTTGAGCAGTGGGTATGTTTCGATTTTCCATTTTGTCCAGGTGCCAATTTGCAATTACATGAATTAGTAATCGCCATTCTTAAATATCAACTTCACTACTTATAACACTAATTTGAAGGGGAAATTTTTCAAAATAAAATAAAAAAAAGTACAACGCCCGAATGTAAGTCGCAGTGCTGTGTGAAACTCCTAGTGTAGTGCCACCTTTCGGCTTCGGCTACTAAGTGCTGACTGACGACTCCCGTTATCGTAAAAAAGCCTGTTGGCCTATTGGGTAACGAACGCCTAGCTGGTGCGCAGGACGAAATCCGAAACACTAAATGACTCAACTAATTCATTTCTGTCTAAGTTAAAAAAAAAAGGAAATTTTCCTATATCGTCATAGATATCATTCAATGAAAAGCAAACAAACGTCGAATAATGTTTTGTGTTGATTCATAGTGCGGTTTCATAACCTAAAGGCAAAAGAGGGATGGGATTATAAGCCCATCCCAGTCTGCCCATCCCCTTATTATCGATCTCATGACGTCATCTTTGCTGATGGCCTTCTGCTTGCTGTTTAGTAGGAAACGAAAGAGTTTTCAGTCAGAGCAACAATAAGCGAACAAACGCACACGAACGAACTTCACGCCGGTTAAATTGACGTCCAGACACACAAGTAAGTAGAAGAAAGTCTAGACACAAATAAATTTTTCTCCATTATTTTATTTTCGCTCTGTGTATTTTTTCTTCAGTATAGTTGAGGTGGCCACCGAGTTAAGACGTAATTCAATCGTTGTCTTCTTTATATAATCTGTAACGTCTTTTATCTCCTTTTTATTGCATAGGTTTAACAATTCAAAGGTATTCTGTCACGTGTCGTGAAGCTTTGTCCTTTTGATACCAATAAGAAGAAAAACAGTACAGCTATACCATGGATCAATATGAAACTAGCAGCAACCAATCTGGTGAATTCAAAGATGAAAATGAACAAAGTCTGCATGAAGAACATATTCACCCAACAGAAGAGAACAATTCAGATTCCCACCATGTAAAGCCTGAATCTCACATTCCTAGCCTGCTTGATCTCGATGAGCAATTTGGTGAAAAAAATGGAGACATTCCACACGAAGACTTTAAACTAATGCAGGAAGAAGCCTCACCCAGAGGCAAGGACGAAGATTTTGATTTTGAAAAGAAGCTTCCAGATATTCCAAGTGATACTCTGAAAAATGATTCTGATACATCAATGAAGTTTTCTCCAGCACATTTCCAAGATGAAGTTAATCAAGATGAAATTCAGCAGCCTCAAGTGGAGGTGAAAAAAGAAGAATACTCCCAGGGAGACGTAGAAGAGGATGAAGACGAAGTAGAAGAAGAGGAAGTTTTAGAACCTCAACAAGAAGTCAGTCACTTGAAACCACAGGAAGCTTCCCCTGAAGCTGTCCCTCCTAAATCGGAAGAAATTTTTACACCGTCTCAAAGTCATCGCTCGCCTTCGCCTGTTCTCGCGGAGGAGCCCAAGCATGAGGCACTTTCTAATAAGTCACCCGAATCTCTCCCTGCTGAAGAAAAGTTGATTTCTAATGTTGCACCTATTAGTCAACCCGAAACCAAGTCTCGTCAAGCCGAACCGGCTACTTTGGTCGAGCTGGCCACTTTGGCCGAACCTACTATTGCTGCATCTGCTGAGCCCCTTAAAACGCGTTCTGTTAAGAGCACAAAGTCAGATGGATCAGGACACGGCTTTCTCGGTAAGTACCCAATTCATTTATTCTTCTAGGAGTGCCACAACAAAAATGCTTTAACACACTCGCCATCTCTTTCTCTATTCAAATTATTGCGCACGGTGCATGGCTTTTGGACTTCCCACACACAGGTCGATGGCTTGATCTCTCGCGCCTTAATAATTATGGTAAGACTTCTCAAAATCCACCTTAGTTTACTAGCTTCTGATGGTTATTGAAAATTTGACAGGCCACTTAAGTTTTTCAAACTTTTAGACAAAAGAAATGAACTGTTTAGTTTGTTATTAGTTTATATGTAATTTGATATTTCTTCTGGATCACTACACCAACGAAATGAGGGCTATAAAATTAGAAATGTGCTTGGGGAGGAAGTTCTATCTACCCGTTTTTTTTCTTTCAAAAGAGTTAGAGCATATCCCGAAGGGCTATTTGAGTGCGTCATACGTTTTTTTGTCGTTCGTTCTCTATTGCGATTTCTATTGCGAAATGCTTGGTTAGTAGACAAGATGAACAACCTGGAAATACTTTCTCACCATATGTGACTGTGTAACGTCTACCAGGAATGTTGTTACTTTTGGCGTCCATTTTTCGGTTGATTTTGAGGGTGGTGTGAGCCACTTGTTCATCGCCATGACCAAATATCCCCCGCAAAAAAGATAACTATATACCATTCGAAAATTAGTTATTTACTTGCAAAATATTGGTGGGTTGTGGAAACCGCGTTGAAGTGAAATCGTACCCAACCCTGTATCATTCGTGCGTGAGCAATGAGTAAAAGAGGGCGTGATATTCTTTTTTTACATGCCTCTTCCTCTTTTCATTCCTTTTGTGTGTTCCTTTCCCATCCTTCTGTCTAATCCTATATCCCGTGCACCGAGTATTTCTTCTTTTTTTTTTCCCGCGCGCGCCGCATTGGGGGCTTTATCGACGTGCGACACTAGCGCCAAAAGAGTCGCCTGCGGAGCTCGATGCTAGCGCCAAAAGCCTATGTCGAAACAAGAGCTAGCGAGTATTATTGTTCCTGCTGTTTGCTCGTTGATTCCAGCTCGGGATTTTTCGCAGGATCGTCTGGAAGACGGAGACACCCAGTCGTGTCCGGTCATCATATTTGGTCTCTGTGAGACTACGAAAGCATTTTTTTTTAACTCCCTGCATCTAGACTCGTTGTCTTATCTCCTGTTCCGTGTCACACAGTGTTATGAGTGCAGTACAGAGTGTGGGTTTAAGCAAAATGGCTCTGTTTTCCAACGAACAGGGTGAGTGTGTTTCTCCAATTACTCTTTATCATTCTAAATCGTGCGTCTCATGGTTATGTCGATGCCTGCGAAAATCGACTCCTCATTTTCTGCAATTGGACTTTGTGTCCCTGACAAATTATCAGTAGTGTATATCCCTGTTTCCGGGAGGGCTCTCGTTTCTTTTCTTTTGTTAATTTAATCTACAATATTATTTTAGATGGCTACTTGAGTATACTGATACTCCATGTTTGATGGAGGTCGGAAATAGAATGGGTGGGAGGTAAATTCTTTTACTTGTAGGATATTTCTTAGGAGCGACGTCATATGAGCCAATAATGCACCAGCTCTACACACAAACATAAGACTCAAGCTCGAGCTATTTCGGTTTCCCTGCTCTAGGACCGTGATTGATTCAAACAAAAAATTATATACATATTTTTTTATTATTCCATCGTTTTTTTTGTGTGCTTCTTTCACTGTCATGCATGCATCTTAATTAAATTTTTTAAAACTCGCCTGTCAAGATAATTTTGCCCGGAAATCAAAATAGCTGATGCTGCTGCAGACAAATGCTGACCAGTTTTTTAATTGAAAGTAACCGACATGTGTCATTGCTCTTATGTTTGATCTTGACTATATGTCCTTGATCTTGCTGTTGCCGAGGGAAGATAATATGGCGCCAATGTAAGCATAATTTATGGCGAAAGCCATTCGTTGTCGTCGTCGATAGTTCATGATTCAAACTCACTCCAACGTTGATCAGCGTTCTAGCTGGTCTTGGTAGCTATACAGTTAAAGTATATTTAAATTCAATTATGACTTAGTCGTTTGTCTGTCTGAAATCGATCTTTTCTTCGTTGGAAACCTGTACTGTGCCCGATTTTCCCTTTTTACCAGATCTACTTTGTTAGTTAGTTAATACCATCGATTTTTTTTGTTTCCCTTCAGTTTTCCAGTTAGGTGAATTTAGAGTTGTTGGCAGGTTAGGTTCAACGCCACCTGTCCTCAAACGTTTGAACATAGCTCTACTGCTCTAGGCTCTCAAAGTTTCTCTTCACCAGACTATTTAACAGAGTCAATTTCCTTCTTCCCTTTCTCTTTTGTACCTGAGCGTTAGTCCAGTCTGTTGAAGGAAGCTGCTGTCAACGTGGCGTGTTACACTCCCGTGATATTCATTTCTTCAGTCTTGGAAACTGATATCTCAATTTCGATTCCACTGATCGTTTTTCGATAGCAACGAAAACCACCACATTGCCATTGTGAATTCATCGGTGAATCACTGCTCACTCCCCCTAAAAGTCTTCCATTTACCTAGCTGTGTTTGTCTTTTGTGTTACAACAGCTGGTAGCCCAGGTGCTCGTCTCGATTGACCTCATTCGCTCATCTTTTCTCCCTTTTATTCGCCTTCAGTTATCCTTGCGGGGTTTTAAATTTGTTACAATAAAAATGGGCCGTCGTAATCGTGAAGTTAGTAACACTGAAGAAGTTTACGAATCTCGGGGACCCGGTAAGAATGATTTTTTTAAATGAAAGATTGTTATATTTTGTCAATATTATTTAAACGATTTTTTATTCACATTAACTTATGGCTTAGCTTTATCTTCAAACTTAACTTGCATTCAATTTTGCCGTTTGGGGATGGTTGTCCTACGTGGCAAGCACTTTGAATCGATTCAGTCTTGGTCGATTATTAATCGAAGTGGTTCACACCATATTTCTAACCGCAGTTCTGGACTTGGTGCACTGGCGTGATCCGCGTAAGAGCGGCATTGTCCTGGGTGCTATCCTAGCCATTCTCCTTTCGCTGTCTGTCGTCTCGGTTGTGTCCGTCATCTCCTACTCTGCATTGGCCGTCTTGTCGGGCACCCTCTCTTTCCGACTCTACAAGAATGTTTTGCAGGCCGTTCAAAAGACTCAAGATGGACATCCGTTCAAGTAAGCGATTTTGAAATAAATTAAAGGGTAACACGAAATTTTACTAAACTCTTTGGTTTCTCATTTTTTTTTACAGAGAATACTTGGATCAAGATGTGACTATCACAAGTGAAAAGGTTCATGAAGTAGCTGATTTGACAGCCGCTAAGCTGAATTCCTCTTTGGTTGAGTTGCGCCGGTTGTTCCTGGTTGAAGATCTGGTGGACTCTGTCAAATTCGCATTGGTGTTGTGGTTCTTCACCTATGTCGGTTCTATGTTCAATGGACTGACTCTGGTCATCTTGGGTAAATTAATGCCTTCTAAAATGTTTGTATAAAGGAATTGATTGACTCATTCTGTTAAATTTTAGGTGTTGTGGGTCTCTTTACTCTTCCCAAAGTTTATGAAACACACCAAGAAAAGATTGATCAGAATCTAGACCTCGTGAAAGGCAAAATCAACGAAGTTGTTGATAAGTAATTTAAGCTCGTTAGATTTTCGACATTACAGTTTATAATAATAATAATTTTGTTTTAAAGGGTTCAAGCTGTGCTGCCCATCGGCAAGAAAGCCAAGAGCCAGTAAATTTCAAAACTTAGAATAGCGAGGCTTGTGTTTTGGCCCCGTCTCCTTGGTGTGCTTGGATCAGTCGGGATTCGGTAGACTTGACGAGAAGAAACCTTTACTAGATAATTTTCTCTGTTCTCTTAATTGGTTATGGCTGTTTTCTCTCTTTTGGACACTTGTTTGAAAGAAGCGAATAACAGGTCATACTTTCCTTTTCTTTCTCCTTTCCTTATAATATTACCTTGGGCCTGTAGATGAACATCATTTGCATCAGGCGATTGCACTTGGGTAGTGCTCCATAGCAAAATTTCTCTCTTATCCATCTTTTGTCGGACTTTGAAATTCGGAAGGCGGTCGTGTATTTTAAGAAGACGATATTTATATAGGGGTTTGCCATTGGTTTAAAAAAGATATTGAACTCACGAAAAAAGGCCATCGGCTAATTTTGAGTTTGCTCACCTATATATCCTCTTATTATAACTACTCTTTGTGTTCTTGTGTAACCGATTCTCTCAAAAAGTCTTCAAACATCATTTTATTGTCTTGTGAACCAGTGTGTGGCTTGTCGACATGCTAAAATTTTGTCAATCTCTCGAATCTCTGTGCGAGAAGAGCTGTTGTAGTGTTTTTGCTGTCCCAACATGTCGTCAGCCTCTTACTCGATACAACTCCCAAACAGAATTTCAGACAGAAAAGTTTTTCGCGCTTCTCGTCCTGCTTTGGTGGCACTCATAAGTTCCCTTTTGTCGATTCTCTACCCCCCAATATTTCAAGATAAAATTTATTGTTATATTTTTTATTTTTAAGAGCTGAAGGTAAAGCCTCTTTTTCTATACTAATAATATATAGTAATGCTCCTTGTCTGCTCTGTTCCCACCTATTCCCGTCACACTTTGGAAAATAAATATTCAACGTTCAACCGTGAATCGAGTTTTTCGAGTTTAGCTCATTCTCAAGGTTGTCTTTTGGCCAAAACGTGTGAATTCAAATATATCGCCAAGACGTTAAATTTCTTCTGGATACACTTCAAAATAGTTGAAACATCTTGGGTGTACAGTATGTATTCTATTTCTGATCCCTTTCGTAAATTTATTATTTTTCAAAACAGCACCGAGCACAAGTGTGCAATAGTATTACCACTTGTTTGGTATTTTATAAAAATTCTTCGTTAAGGGATAAAAGTAGTGATGAGCCGCACGCGAGTTATTTTTGTTCACTTGGAAATAACATTGCATATTTTAGTTTTATTGCTTTGTTCGTCAGCGAGTCTATATTTAAGTTCGTCCCATATATAGTGAGAGAATGTGCTCCCCAAAGTATCTGCAATGTAAAAGGGATTACTGTCTTAAAAAAACCTCCTTTTATCCTTGGACTGTAGGGAATATCGCTAGGGAGGAGAAACTCTAATCTTGTTAGATGATGCTGAACTTGTTCTGATTTTATTACACAAGATTACAAGACAAGTCAAAGAGAGAAAAGTTATGTCTATGTTGTATCTCGGTCGATTCTATGAAAAGCTTTCAAATAGTGCGGATTGAGGCAACGGGTCGTTGGGCTCCATGTCGACCAAACATCAACGGACATTTCCTTTCGGCCATCTTCCAAATTCAGGGCTGTACAAAGAGAACAGAGGGCTCGGCCGCTCATTTCTTCATATCCGCTGCGGATAATGTAACTTGTCTTCCATTCAAAATACCTTTCATAAAGTGTTTCGTTTGCATCGAGTAGCAACAAGTAATCGGCTAGTTCTTTGGGTGAATACCTCAGGGAATCAATGAATGAATACGGTGGAGCAATTTTACTGTAATTTGCCCTACCCATTACAACTGGCACGACGTAATATTTCAATATTGAGTAGAATTTTTCTGTTACGTAATCGCTGCACAGCGAATTCTCAAAAGATAGATAAAACTTGTAATCGTTTTCCAGCATTTCATAACATTCCGGATGTGAAATCCCTGTATGTTCGTCCCAACTGCATTTCAACGGACCGCAAAGACCAAAGATGTCGATAGAGATGTACTTTTGCAATTCTTTGACATATTTTTCTCGTTGACTTTGAGTTGTGTTGCAATGTGAAACAAACCAAGCAACGAGTTTTTTCTTGTTTTTCCTTGTATGGGATTTCGATATAACCACTTGTTGTGGTTCTATCCGCCCATACGGATAAGGAATGTTGGATTCGGGGAGATAACTCATGGTCCAGTTAAAATATTTGATGTAATCCGTTTTGAAGTTTTCCTTGTGATAGAAGGGTGATTCTTGGGTAAAAAAGATGTATTTTTGATGACTCTCCCTTGTGTTAGTTGGAGGCAGCTTGTCAGTTTGATGAATCACAGCCATGTTAAAAATAATAGCATCAAATTTGCCAAGCCAATTTGAATGTCGATCGGTTGTAACGCGGCAATTTATGTACGGACAGGAATTAGTGTGAAAACCTCTAAGAAAGACATTCATCTCTATTCTTTCGTAACCGTTCCACAGCAAAATGTTTTTCATCTGAACCTTCGTTTCAGACAACACATCATTAAGGTTGGTGCGCACTATTACTCTTTCCCGACTGATCGATGTCTGATAATAACACATTACAGTGATCACTAGAAAAATAATTCCAGCAAAGAAGAAACTAGAGGCACAATCACGTTGCTTCATGTTGCAGTGGAAACGAAACTAGTAGTACGAGTTTATCGTCTTATTCGGACAAAATAGCTACTGAAAAAAGGAATGATGGTGAACATCACCGTAAAACATCGAATGAAAAGAGAATACACACAATTATATCCGACCAACATTAAATGATATACATCATACATGTTTGTTACATCTTAGATAATTGTTCAAACAGGAAATACTTTGGGCGTTTCTCATCCTTTGATTTCCCTACCTTGTGAGTTTGGCTTTTCCGGTAATATTTTTATCTTATGGGCAATGAATTTAAAATGATGATAGGCTACCTCATTTATCAGAGCTTAAGCGAATACCCGAATAGCCTAGTCAGAGTGGCCTAGGGGTAGGGATAGTGCAGTCTTGAATTCTTGATCCATGAATGTTCCCCTTACTTTTAACTTTTAAGCAAGATATTGGAAATTTTACCATATACGAGTAATATGGCCATATAAAAGAACATATTTATAAAATAAAAAGTTTCCCTCCCATAAGCCTATTCTATTTTTCAGAATCAATTTTCGCACCCGTTGATGCGATTCAGAACATCTGGCAATCCGCATTTCGCCATCTAGTGTTTAGATTTAAAAAAAGAATGTAAACAAACAAATGTTGTGGACTGTACTAGCTCTAGCTGCGAATTTTAATTTAATGGTTTTGGGTTTCAATATCTGTTTGATGTGTACTGTATTCTGTATTGAAGCAAAATTGAATCTCTTATTTTTTTAAGTTAAGTAAGCTCTTATTTCTTGTATAAAGAGAGAAGAATTGTTTTATTTGAACTGCGATGGCTGGAAGGGGTAAGAGGAAAAATAGGGACGATAATGGATTTGAAGAGTGGGTGAGATGATATATTCAGCTTTTGCAACAATATGCAGATTTTCTAATGGTTTGAATCATTATTACAGGGTGGCTACATGGCAGCAAAAATTTCAAAACTAGAAAATCAATATTTGAATGAGCAATTCAACGAAGTACAAGAAGATGATAAACTAAGCAGTATCTTTTCAAATGTTTCCATTTTCGTGAATGGGTACACAAGTCCAACTGCAGAAGAACTGAAGCGTATAATGCTGGCAAATGGGGGTATCTACCATCACTACTACAATTCTAAAACTACTACTCATATAATTGCATCCAATTTGTGTGATGCTAAAATCAAGAAACTCAAAGGTGATGAAAAATTTGTCAAACCAGAATGGATTGTTGACAGTCTGAAAGCAAAAATTTTGCTGGATTTGAAACCCTATTTGCTTTACACTGGACTAACATTAGACAAAGGACAACACAAGTTGAACCTTACCATAATACCCCAAAAAAAGGATGATGGCCACAACCTAACCACAACAGAAAAGAAAATTGATTCAACACATTCCTCTGAACCAGTTCCACCTGGCGATTCTAGGCATTCAAGAGAAATGAAGCGCGCAGGAGAAGATGATTTTTTATCAGAATTTTATAAACGCTCGCGGCTTCACCACATCTCCACGATGGGTGCATTATTCAAACGGCATGTGACGGAACTCCGCGAAAAAAGTGATGGAATTTTCCCAGGTAAAGACTATACATATAGATTTATTGTGCATTGTAAGCCACGAAATAATTGACAATGTAGGTATCGAAAACATCGAAAACTGGAAGACTTTGTCTGGTTGTCTAGGAAACCACAAATGTGAAGAAACTGTTTTCATGCATATTGACATGGATTGCTTCTTTGTCTCGGTTGGACTGCGTAGCTATCCATCTTTGGTAGGTAAACCAGTTGTCGTGACCCATGCAAGAGCTGACGCCAAACCTCTTCCAAGACGCGAAGGTTGCAATCGAGAATATGAATTCGACTGCTATAAAGAACATTGGATAAAAAAATCGAAATTTGCTGAAAATACCAGTGCTGGTGAGACGGTAGCTGCAGTTTCAGATGTTTTCCCGCGACTTCAGGATTTGGACGAAACTTGTTCTATGTCTGAAATCGCCTCGTGTAGCTACGAAGCCCGTGCTGCTGGAATTTATAACGGAATGTTCATGGGAGGTGCTTTAAAATTATGTCCGTCTCTGGTTGCGATTCCGTATGACTTTGAGGGCTACAAGGAGGTACCGTAATACTTTTACAATCAATCATTTTTAAAAAATATCAAATTGTTTTTCCGTTTCGTTTGTTTAAGGTTTCCACCTTGCTGTACAACACTGTGGCCACGTACACTTTGGACTTGGAAGCCGTCAGCTGTGATGAATTGTATGCAGACATTACTTCCGTTCTGCGTCAAAGTGGACTAACACCGGCTGAATTTGCTACTCATTTGAAACAAATCATCTTTAATAAAACACAGTGTAACGCCTCTGTCGGAATGGGACCTAATATGCTGATGGCTAGGCTGGCAACGAAAAAAGCCAAACCGAATGGACTTTTTTATATTAATAAGAAAGACATGAATGAATTTATGAAGGACCACAAAATTGAAGATCTGCCAGGTGTCGGAAGGTCCATGGCTCATCGATTTCATGGCATGGGTATCCGCACTTGTACTGAGATGCAAAAAGTGTGTATATTTGTGGCTTTCAAAAAATTCCAAAAATATGTAACTGTCTTTTTGAAAATCAGGTCAGCTTGGGAAAGCTCCAACAAGAATTTGGTCAAAAGCAAGGTCAAACATTGTATCATATGTGCCGGGGGGAAGACAAACGCGCTCTGAAGGTAATTGATCTATTGTATCACATGTTTTGTCATTTATATTTCTTTTTAAATTTTCAAAATTATGTGTTTGATTCATATAGACTGACCATGTTCGAAAATCGGTTTCTGCGGATATAAACTATGGAATTCGTTTCGCAAACGATCAGGAAATGCACAAATTTGTGCAAGAATTATCCATTGAAGTGTCAAAACGAATGGAAGAAATTCATGCAAGTCATTCAAGTTCCAACATATTAAGAGCGTTATAAATAATAAATTTTTAATTTGGAAATGATCTGATTAGGTGAGAGGAAAACTCTTGACGTTGAAGCTCAAAATCCGTGCTAAAGATGCCCCTGTAGAAACAGCCAAATTTATGGGTCACGGAGTATGCGATAGCATTTCTCGGTCAACAACATTGTGTTCTGCCACTCGGGATACTAAAATCATAGAAAAAGAGGTTCAAATTCTTCTGAAACAACTTAAAGGTTAAGATTTGCCGCATTCTGTGCTTAAACGATATTATTACATCCAATTTGGATTATTTCATTACAGTTGATTGCTGTGATTTGCGAGGGATGGGTATTCAGTTTAGTAAACTTGTTGAGGACAACGTATCTAAAGGCAAACAACCGATTCAAAACTCCCTTCTCAATTTTGTTGCTCGCTCAAGAATAATTTCTTCCGAAGAAGTTGTTAAAACAGTTCCGAATGTTTCTGAACGTGAATCCTTGGACCCGAGGGCAAAAAAGGTTGATAAAGAGAAGAAAGATGATATAAAGGAAACAGAACCACAGCCTTCCCTCTTTGAACTTCCTTCAGCTTCTCAGATTGATTCTGCCGTCTTTAACGAACTCCCCGATGATTTAAAAAACGACATTATTCAAGAATATCAACGAAAGGGAATCACGTTAGGTCGAGTTGATAGTTGTGCAATCCATTCTTCAACATCAGCTGGAACTTCGAAAACTGAAATAACGGCAAATGTTATACCGACGTCAGACTCTGCTGGGACTTCTCGATCAAACAATCCAGTATCCTATGACGGAATCGAAGAGGTTACGGATATAGACGCCAGTTATTGGTCAGCACTGCCTGAAGATATCAAAACGGAAATTGAAAGAGACATTCAACAACGTAAAGCCGAAGCAACCTCACCAAACAAAGCATGGAAAAATATTTTCAAACCTCAACGATCTCCTTTTAAAACTACCGTCAAACTGGGAAGCGGGAAGACGAAGACAGAATTGAAGCGGAAGACGAAAGCGCACGTTACATCGAAATCAACAATTCAGCCTACGATTAGAGCTCCGATTGCTGTTATGGAAGAGGTAATACTTTGGTTTTTCTTGGCAGCAATTAATCAGTTTTTAAAATAAATAAAATTTCATATATTGCAAAAAGACAGTTAAAGTGATGAATAAAGAAGAACTATCGTTAAGTGGTGCTACTACTTTACCTGAAATTCGCCAGTTGTTAATTGAATGGTTTTCATCAACTGATGTTCCTGAAAATGAAGACTGTGAAGCACTTTCCAGTTTCCTAGCAAGTTTGGTGAATAACAAAGAATTGCACAAGATTGAGCCAATCATTCTTTTTCTAAAAAGGTATTTAAAATATTTTTAAATGCTCCGCGGATATCTTTCATCCGTTTTAATATCACACTTTCGTATCAAATCAGAAAGGGGAATGATAAAAACGATTCTTGGAAACGTGCAATAGAGGATATTATCAATAACACTCAACTCTATGTGATACAGTATTATAATGCTCCACTAAAACTCCCTGTAACAGTTCTTTAACTGGAAAGGTCTGAGCATTTGAATAAACTATTGAAAATAAGAGTATAATTGGATCATTTCATTTCTTTATGTTTTGTGAAATCGGCAGTTATTGAAATAATTGAAATATGACAGGATTCTCGAGAAAAAAAAATTATTTCGGATATAGATTCAGGACCAAAGTAATAGCTTGAAAAAAAAAGGAAATTTGCCTTATTGATTACGCCTTATAAGTATAAGTATGTCGCCCTAATCTATAAGTAATCAACGGAATAGTTTTTTTTTGGTGTGAAATATCTTAAATATAATACGTAAACAAAAACACAAGTTTTTTAGTTTGAAATGAATTTATTTTTCAGAAAAAAAAATTAAATTTGGCTAATATGCAAACATTTAAAGAACTTTAAAGAAAACGCGAGTAAATATGAAATCGAGATTATAATTGAAAATTTTCTGGCTTATGTATTATTATAGCGTAGGACAATAAGAAGTTATATCAATTAAAAAGCTTTATCTGAATATGTGAAGTGTGGTAGTGGAATGTGAAATATCTTAAATATAATACTGTAAGTAAAGAAAAAAACGCAAGTTTTTTTAGTTTGAAATCGATTTATTTTTCAGAAAAAAAAATTAAAAAAAAAAAAAAATCAGGGGAAAGAGAGGAAAAGAATGTAGAGAAGGAAATTCAACTTGCTCAGCTTTTTCCATTGCAACGCACCTCAAGAACTGATCGACTCATTTAAGGATCAAATCCCCCGTCAAAGTTAATCGAGCCGCTGACATGGAGGTGAAGACCAACCTTCCATATTCGCCCTGCTGAGGAGTTAATATGAAGCAGCACTTACATGCCATACCATTAACAACTCAACTCGCCTAGTCTTTTGGACTGAAACGAGGAGTTATATAACGATACGACATTTGGGTGCTACTCCACTAGACTCAACTCATCCAGAGCAGAATTAGTCGGAAGATCCCACGCATGCCAACAACCCAATTACATTGACGGGTTCATCGACCAATCCCTTCGGATTGTCGCAAGGAAAGAGCGTCATTACAAGTAAAGAATTTAGAAAAAAACATAGAAAAGTAATTTTAATTTTAATTTGAAAAAAAAAGAAAAAGGGCCTCTTCGTCCTACTGCATAATCCGTTGATGGACAAACAATTTTTGCGGTAAAAAAAAAATCAAACGCGCCTTTCTTTGAAATCTTCGAATACCTTCCGGCACTCTCGTAGTTTTCCGGACAAGATATAGGTTCCTTGGCTAATGTTCTGAATGTGGACATAGGGATAATTTTTCTTTGCATACATTTTCTTTTGTTTGCTCATAAAATCAACTCCCCAAAACACTTTGACCTCTACGGGGAGCTCTTCCATAATCTGGTCAGCCACTGAGTGGCGGCTCATTGCACTTCCGGACGTGATGGTAACTCTTACAAATTCTTCGGGGCTTGGTGGGTACCAAACTGAAATGTTGACTCCAAAGGTGTCTTTCAGTTTTTTTATGTTTTGATATCCCCTGCCAAGAATCCGTCCATAGTGTACAGTAGGAATATTTGTAAGAACAGTCATACTTTGGTGTAAAGTTTTCACAACTTCGTTCTTGATCTGGAACGTCTCAAAAGGAATTTCTGGCCTCTCCGGTGCTGGACAGAGAACATCCGGGATGGAAGAATTTTGTGAATTGGAAGTACCACTTCCGTAAACGGGTTCTTGTGGTTGCCCATTCGGGATGACAACATATCCTTCGATCTTTTTGTTTTTGTATCGCATATCCGAACAATTGAACACCGGTAAAACATCGTTGGAGGCTTGCAAAACTTCAATACTCGATGCGTCGTCATCTGTATAGGCTAGCTGTTCAACGACAGTAGCATCAGACTTGGTGGTTGCGTCTAAATTACTGGTATCAGTCTCTGCTTCTGCCAGCTGAGATAATACATCGCCTGGTTCTTCGTGCCAGCAAGCAACTGGTTGTTCCGGAATCGCTTCTTCTTCCGTTTGAGTGTGTGAGATCAATCCGTTTGAGTCTGCAACCTCTGGAATAGAATCGACGTTTCCATAGGTGGTATGTGATGCTGATGGTCGCGTTAAAGCATTGCGGGTGTCTTGAAGTTCATCACCAATATCTGGGATAAGAAGTGGAAAAGTTTGACTTGAAAAAAGTTGTACCGATTCAAGATCAATTTCAAAACCGCAATCCATCGTCGCCACTTTGGTTTGTTCTTCGATCGTTTCGTTCTGTACATCAGAAATCACGTCGTTCGAGGAAATTCGTGCCGAATCTTCGTCATCAGATAACGCGGTCCGTATGATTTCTAGAATTTTGTTGAACTCTGATGATATCGAATGGTTGTTTACTAAGTCTTCGTCATCAGCGACGGCCAGCGGAAAATGCAGCTTAGTATCCTGCTGGGTTTCAATTTTCGGGTCGACGAGAGGCTTTACCTCAAGCTCAAGGTCCATCAGTTTTCTGCAGGAATCTTCGAGATTAACTCGCAACTGCTCCTTTTCCATCTCACTTTTCAACAAACGCTCCTCTAAATCCTCTTTTTCTCTTTCATTCTTCAACAAACGGTTCTGTAAATCCATCATGGCAGTTTTCACTTCGTCGAAAAGATTAATTGACTTTTCAAAATCCATTGTAAATCGAATCACAAGGCAAAACTATGCTTTCTCAATATACGGATAGAGTAAATCTAAGGTGTATGCTTCCATGCATGATGAGTCTGTGATAGGTGTCGCTTTATATACCCTGGACATGGCCAGTGCGTAGGAAGAACTCGGTTTTTATTTTCCACTTTTTCAAATATAACTTCAATAAACAACATTTGTAAATTATGCTAAACGCTTTTTAAACAATATTTCGAACAAAGTTCAATCTTAAAAATTATTATTTAATAATTGAAATTATTGAATTATGTAAAAAGATCTCTTGGAAGCATTTGACCAATTGGACCACACGGAATGGCTTCAAGTAGGATATTGCATTGCGTGTGTCAATTTTTTGCTTAGTTTTACAATAGTGCGTAGTTCTCCAACCGACTGGACGAGATAATGAGAATTTGTCAAATTTGAAAAGTTTATTTCAAATTTTCAATTAATCCAATTTCAAATATTCTTTCTTAATTAACACTTAACAGAGTCATCCGGACATCCGGTGATTGCTGGAGTTGTTTTAAGATAACGAGTGAATGAGATATTATTTATGCAGAGTAGGCCTATTCTTTATTGTTTTAAGTTTTTTATATTTTCGTTTTTATTCTTTTATTTTGTGTAGCAGTGTAGATGTAGAACTTCATAAACTTTTGCAACCTTGTATCAGAACATAGCAGACTGTTTTGGACTTTTGGTAAAAAATCAAAAATCAGTGAACTGCTAGAATTATCTTTTTTTCAGAAGTCAGAATCCTAAATTTAATTTGGATAATGGCTAGGTTTTTTACGAGTAAATTGTTTACTAACGTTTTAAACAAGTCACAGAAATTTCCTCAACACAATGCCATTTTGATTGAATATAAGTTAAGGTATCAAAACTGCAAAACAAATAATCAAATGTTTCACGCTTACCCTAATCTTAATCATTACTTTATTTACGTTAAGTAGCACCTCATCCAAAGATACAGATCTTCAATCTAATAGATTTCTTAAAATATACACAAAAACTGGAGATAGTGGGATGACATCAACATTTACTGGGGAAAGACGTGCTAAGGATGACAACTTATTTCAAGCACTTGGTGCAGTAGATGAACTTGCATCCTTTTTGGGGTATTGGTCACAAATGTAATATACATTTTTTGATTTAAAAGTGTGCCTTATCAAACAGGCTTGCCAGAGAATTTGGTTTGGAAAATAATCATCCCTACACTGATCATCTTCAAAGAATCCAGTGTATTTTACAAGATGTAAACGCTTGTATAGCAACACCATATTCTTCAGCTCGAGAAGCACATTTAAAGAAAACAGAATCTGATTCCAGCCATGTTGGAGAAGTAGAAGAATGGATAGATTCTTACACCAATCATCTTCCACCTCTAGAAAATTTTATTCTGCCAGTAATTTATCTCAAACTTCTTTTGGGGCCAAAACTTCTATGATTTTGTTACCTATTTATTTGTAGGGAGGAGGAAAAGCAAGTTCGTCACTTCATGTTGCACGAACAGTTTGTCGAAGAGCCGAAAGAGCTCATTGAGACATTGCCAGTCTGAGTGTCTGACCGGTTGCGACTTTGCCCTTCGGCGGAGAAAGTTTTCATTAGGTCAAGGTTTTCTTAAATTAAGAAAGGTCATGTAATGAAAAATGCCATCAGTCGGAGAAAGTGGAGGGGGAGGAGGAGCACTGAGGACGAGGAGAGTATTAAGGTACAAGAAGAATGTACCAAGCTGAATTGGAGGTAGTCTACGCGATCATCTTCTACGTACATGTTGTCACTTTTCTATTTCGGCTACCAAACTAAATTTGCAGCATTATGTATATGAATAAGGTAAAGTAATTTACTAAATGACTGACTTAATTAAAAGAACTAATTAACTTATTCTTTATAATGCAGAAAACATTCGTTGCTTCACTGGCCTTTTCTTTCATATTAGTTTTGAGCGTACAAAACTGCGAGGCCAATAAGCGCGAAATGCTTAAAAAAGTGTTTGGATTTCTTGATTTTGATGCAAGAGACGTCAAAGAACCTACGGCCTTTGCTCCTCGAGCACCCGTGGTTATTGTTCCCCAATATCGATCTACCAACCCAATATATTTACAACCGCTATCAAATCCTGTACCAGAGGTCAGTTGTGTTAATCGTATATTTTTAAGGTTAAATTAGCAAGATTCTTTTTCATTCACCAAACCAGGTTATGCTCGGTGGAGTCTCTCCATACTCGAACCTTGATTCAAGTGGAAAGAACAACCCTGAACTGTGGCGTTATTCAAATTTATATCCAGAGCATCAATAAAACAAAAATGTCGTAGTTAATTACTAAATTAGGCTACACATATTGCCAAAAGCAACTTTCACTTATTACAATGGTTGATACTTTTAATACAATCCGTATTTTATTGAGGTGATCTTTTAATTTTAAACTAAATTTTTGAATTCCACTTTTTGAGGGATTTGCAAATCCAAATTCCGTCAACGCAAATCTTTTTGAATTTTAACCGTTCTCGCTCTGGCGCTCTTAAATTCCACAATATCGTATCAATCTTTCTCAGTCGAAATTTCCAGCTCATTTGCGCGCTTGAAATTCGTTGCCTGTCCAAGGCGTTTTTATTCTTGGACAAAATGTAGCCGCTGTCTTTACGACTATCCTCTTCGTTTATTGTATTTCGGTATCTTTTTTATTTTTCAGTAGTTCGCTCGCAATGCTCGCACTTAATGTGAAAATTTCTTGCGTTCGCATACGTTACGCTGAACCTAGGTATTTTGTCTTTTTTTTTTTTAAATTCAGCTATCGAATTGTCATTCGATCATGAATTTACGAGGATTCAATCGAATTATTATTTGAAGTGTTTATTGTTTTTTCGAAAATTTATTGAAGTGTGTAGTGGAATGTGAAATATCTTAAATATAATACGTAAACAAAAACACAAGTTTTTTAGTTTGAAATGAATTTATTTTTCAGAAAAAAAATAAAAAAAAAACAAATCAGGGGAAAGAGAGGAAAAGAAAAGAATGTAGAGAAGGAAATTCAACTTGCTCAGCTTTTTCCATTGCAACGCACCTCAAGAACTGATCGACTCATTTAAGGATCAAATCCCCCGTCAAAGTTAATCGAGCCGCTGACATGGAGGTGAAGACCAACCTTCCATATTCGCCCTGCTGAGGAGTTAATATGAAGCAGCACTTACATGCCATACCATTAACAACTCAACTCGCCTAGTCTTTTGGACTGAAACGAGGAGTTATATAACGATACGACACTTGGGTGCTACTCCACTAGACTCAACTCATCCAGAGCAGAATTAGTCGGAAGATCCCACGCATGCCAACAACCCAATTACATTGACGGGTTCATCGACCAATCCCTTCGGATTGTCGCAAGGAAAGAGCGTCATTACAAGTAAAGAATTTAGAAAAAAACATAGAAAAGTAATTTTAATTTTAATTTGAAAAAAAAGAAAAAGGGCCTCTTCGTCCTACTGCATAATCCGTTGATGGACAAACAATTTTTGCGGTAAAAAAAAAATCAAACGCGCCTTTCTTTGAAATCTTCGAATACCTTCCGGCACTCTCGTAGTTTTCCGGACAAGATATAGGTTCCTTGGCTAATGTTCTGAATGTGGACATAGGGATAATTTTTCTTTGCATACATTTTCTTTTGTTTGCTCATAAAATCAACTCCCCAAAACACTTTGACCTCTACGGGGAGCTCTTCCATAATCTGGTCAGCCACTGAGTGGCGGCTCATTGCACTTCCGGACGTGATGGTAACTCTTACAAATTCTTCGGGGCTTGGTGGGTACCAAACTGAAATGTTGACTCCAAAGGTGTCTTTCAGTTTTTTTATGTTTTGATATCCCCTGCCAAGAATCCGTCCATAGTGTACAGTAGGAATATTTGTAAGAACAGTCATACTTTGGTGTAAAGTTTTCACAACTTCGTTCTTGATCTGGAACGTCTCAAAAGGAATTTCTGGCCTCTCCGGTGCTGGACAGAGAACATCCGGGATGGAAGAATTTTGTGAATTGGAAGTACCACTTCCGTAAACGGGTTCTTGTGGTTGCCCATTCGGGATGACAACATATCCTTCGATCTTTTTGTTTTTGTATCGCATATCCGAACAATTGAACACCGGTAAAACATCGTTGGAGGCTTGCAAAACTTCAATACTCGATGCGTCGTCATCTGTATAGGCTAGCTGTTCAACGACAGTAGCATCAGACTTGGTGGTTGCGTCTAAATTACTGGTATCAGTCTCTGCTTCTGCCAGCTGAGATAATACATCGCCTGGTTCTTCGTGCCAGCAAGCAACTGGTTGTTCCGGAATCGCTTCTTCTTCCGTTTGAGTGTGTGAGATCAATCCGTTTGAGTCTGCAACCTCTGGAATAGAATCGACGTTTCCATAGGTGGTATGTGATGCTGATGGTCGCGTTAAAGCATTGCGGGTGTCTTGAAGTTCATCACCAATATCTGGGATAAGAAGTGGAAAAGTTTGACTTGAAAAAAGTTGTACCGATTCAAGATCAATTTCAAAACCGCAATCCATCGTCGCCACTTTGGTTTGTTCTTCGATCGTTTCGTTCTGTACATCAGAAATCACGTCGTTCGAGGAAATTCGTGCCGAATCTTCGTCATCAGATAACGCGGTCCGTATGATTTCTAGAATTTTGTTGAACTCTGATGATATCGAATGGTTGTTTACTAAGTCTTCGTCATCAGCGACGGCCAGCGGAAAATGCAGCTTAGTATCCTGCTGGGTTTCAATTTTCGGGTCGACGAGAGGCTTTACCTCAAGCTCAAGGTCCATCAGTTTTCTGCAGGAATCTTCGAGATTAACTCGCAACTGCTCCTTTTCCATCTCACTTTTCAACAAACGCTCCTCTAAATCCTCTTTTTCTCTTTCATTCTTCAACAAACGGTTCTGTAAATCCATCATGGCAGTTTTCACTTCGTCGAAAAGATTAATTGACTTTTCAAAATCCATTGTAAATCGAATCACAAGGCAAAACTATGCTTTCTCAATATACGGATAGAGTAAATCTAAGGTGTATGCTTCCATGCATGATGAGTCTGTGATAGGTGTCGCTTTATATACCCTGGACATGGCCAGTGCGTAGGAAGAACTCGGTTTTTATTTTCCACTTTTTCAAATATAACTTCAATAAACAACATTTGTAAATTATGCTAAACGCTTTTTAAACAATATTTCGAACAAAGTTCAATCTTAAAAATTATTATTTAATAATTGAAATTATTGAATTATGTAAAAAGATCTCTTGGAAGCATTTGACCAATTGGACCACACGGAATGGCTTCAAGTAGGATATTGCATTGCGTGTGTCAATTTTTTGCTTAGTTTTACAATAGTGCGTAGTTCTCCAACCGACTGGACGAGATAATGAGAATTTGTCAAATTTGAAAAGTTTATTTCAAATTTTCAATTAATCCAATTTCAAATATTCTTTCTTAATTAACACTTAACAGAGTCATCCGGACATCCGGTGATTGCTGGAGTTGTTTTAAGATAACGAGTGAACGAGATATTATTTATGCAGAGTATTCTTTATTGTTTTAAGTTTTTTATATTTTCGTTTTTATTCTTTTATTTTGTGTAGCAGTGTAGATGTAGAACTTCATAAACTTTTGCAACCTTGTATCAGAACATAGCAGACTGTTTTGGACTTTTGGTAAAAAAATCAAAAATCAGTGAACTGCTAGAATTATCTTTTTTTCAGAAGTCAGAATCCTAAATTTAATTTGGATAATGGCTAGGTTTTTTACGAGTAAATTGTTTACTAACGTTTTAAACAAGTCACAGAAATTTCCTCAACACAATGCCATTTTGATTGAATATAAGTTAAGGTATCAAAACTGCAAAACAAATAATCAAATGTTTCACGCTTACCCTAATCTTAATCATTACTTTATTTACGTTAAGTAGCACCTCATCCAAAGATACAGATCTTCAATCTAATAGATTTCTTAAAATATACACAAAAACTGGAGATAGTGGGATGACATCAACATTTACTGGGGAAAGACGTGCTAAGGATGACAACTTATTTCAAGCACTTGGTGCAGTAGATGAACTTGCATCCTTTTTGGGGTATTGGTCACAAATGTAATATACATTTTTTGATTTAAAAGTGTGCCTTATCAAACAGGCTTGCCAGAGAATTTGGTTTGGAAAATAATCATCCCTACACTGATCATCTTCAAAGAATCCAGTGTATTTTACAAGATGTAAACGCTTGTATAGCAACACCATATTCTTCAGCTCGAGAAGCACATTTAAAGAAAACAGAATCTGATTCCAGCCATGTTGGAGAAGTAGAAGAATGGATAGATTCTTACACCAATCATCTTCCACCTCTAGAAAATTTTATTCTGCCAGTAATTTATCTCAAACTTCTTTTGGGGCCAAAACTTCTATGATTTTGTTACCTATTTATTTGTAGGGAGGAGGAAAAGCAAGTTCGTCACTTCATGTTGCACGAACAGTTTGTCGAAGAGCCGAAAGAGCTCATTGAGACATTGCCAGTCTGAGTGTCTGACCGGTTGCGACTTTGCCCTTCGGCGGAGAAAGTTTTCATTAGGTCAAGGTTTTCTTAAATTAAGAAAGGTCATGTAATGAAAAATGCCATCAGTCGGAGAAAGTGGAGGGGGAGGAGGAGCACTGAGGACGAGGAGAGTATTAAGGTACAAGAAGAATGTACCAAGCTGAATTGGAGGTAGTCTACGCGATCATCTTCTACGTACATGTTGTCACTTTTCTATTTCGGCTACCAAACTAAATTTGCAGCATTATGTATATGAATAAGGTAAAGTAATTTACTAAATGACTGACTTAATTAAAAGAACTAATTAACTTATTCTTTATAATGCAGAAAACATTCGTTGCTTCACTGGCCTTTTCTTTCATATTAGTTTTGAGCGTACAAAACTGCGAGGCCAATAAGCGCGAAATGCTTAAAAAAGTGTTTGGATTTCTTGATTTTGATGCAAGAGACGTCAAAGAACCTACGGCCTTTGCTCCTCGAGCACCCGTGGTTATTGTTCCCCAATATCGATCTACCAACCCAATATATTTACAACCGCTATCAAATCCTGTACCAGAGGTCAGTTGTGTTAATTGTATATTTCTAAGGTTAAAATGAGCAAGATCGTTTTTCATTCGCTAAACCAGGTTATGCTCGGTGGAGTCTCTCCATACTCGAACCTTGATTCAAGTGGAAAGAACAACCCTGAACTGTGGCGTTATTCAAATTTATATCCAGAGCATCAATAAAACAAAAATGTCGTAGTTAATTACTAAATTAGGCTACACATATTGCCAAAAGCAACTTTCACTTATTACAATGGTTGATACTTTTAATACAATCCGTATTTTATTGAGGAGATCTTTTAATTTTAAACTAAATTTTTGAATTCCACTTTTTGAGGGATTTGCAAATCCAAATTCCGTCAACGCAAATCTTTTTGAATTTTAACCGTTCTCGCTCTGGCGCTCTTAAATTCCACAATATCGTATCAATCTTTCTCAGTCGAAATTTCCAGCTCATTTGCGCGCTTGAAATTCGTTGCCTGTCCAAGGCGTTTTTATTCTTGGACAAAATGTAGCCGCTGACTTTACGACTATCCTCTTCGTTTATTGTATTTCGGTATCTTTTTTATTTTTCAGTAGTTCGCTCGCAATGCTCGCACTTGATGTGAAAATTTCTTGCGTTCGCATACGTTACGCTGAACCTAGGTATTTTGTCTTTTTTTTTTTAAATTCAGCTATCGAATTGTCATTCGATTATGAATTTACGAGGATTCAATCGAATTATTATTTGAAGTGTTTATTGTTTTTTCGAAAATTTATTGAAGTGTGTAGTGGAATGTGAAATATCTTAAATATAATACGTAAACAAAAACACAAGTTTTTTAGTTTGAAATGAATTTATTTTTCAGAAAAAAAAATTAAATTTGGCTAATATGCAAACATTTAACAAGCAGTTCGCGAGAGAAGTGCACCGGATTTAAGGACCCCCCGTTTTTTTCTAAATCCGGAAAAGGACTTAGAAAAAAACTAAAAAAACCAATTTGTTCGTCTCCGAACGCCGGATTTAATGGCGTTTTCAGAATTTCAAAACTCTTTTTCGTTTTGAAGTTATTCGGGTTTGAAGTTGGGAAAATTTCGAAATTCTTCGATTTGGGGGGGTGTTTGACATCACTTTTTAAAAAACTGGGGACAAGTTTCGAAAAACTAATTTTTCAGAAACCTTTATTGATATTTCCACTATAAGAATCTAAAAGGAAATATGTTTCCGGATTTTATTGACGGAGATATTAGCGGAATTCTAGACGCAGATTTTGCTCAATTTCCCTCCTAGAATATCAGCCATTTTTTCATGGCTTTATACCGCCTCTTGCGGCTTTGAAGAAAAGCTATTATGATAAACCCCCCTCGGCAGCGAACTATGTAGGGCACATTACTAGATTTCGTAGGCCTCACTTACTAGTTGAGATCTCAAGTGAAGGCCGAAGACTATCAGCTTCAAAGCCGCAAGAGGCGGTATAAAGCCATGAAAAAATGGCTGATATTCTAGGAGGGAAATTGAGCAAAATCTGCGTCTAGAATTCCGCTAATATCTCCGTCAATAAAATCCGGAAACATATTTCCTTTTAGATTCTTATAGTGGAAATATCAATAAAGGTTTCTGAAAAATTAGTTTTTCGAAACTTGTCCCCAGTTTTTTAAAAAGTGATGTCAAACACCCCCCCAAATCGAAGAATTTCGAAATTTTCCCAACTTCAAACCCGAATAACTTCAAAACGAAAAAGAGTTTTGAAATTCTGAAAACGCCATTAAATCCGGCGTTCGGAGACGAACAAATTGGTTTTTTTTAGTTTTTTTCTAAGTCCTTTTCCGGATTTAGAAAAAAACGGGGGGTCCTTAAATCCGGTGCACTTCTCTCGCGAACTGCTTGTTAAAGAACTTTAAAGAAAACGCGAGTAAATATGAAATCGAGATTATAATTGAAAATTTTCTGGCTTATGTATTATTATAGCGTAGGACAATAAGAAGTTATATCAATTAAAAAGCTTTATCTGAATATGTGAAGTGTGGTAGTGGAATGTGAAATATCTTAAATATAATACTGTAAGTAAAGAAAAAAACGCAAGTTTTTTTAGTTTGAAATCGATTTATTTTTCAGAAAAAAAAATTAAAAAAAAAAAAAAATCAGGGGAAAGAGAGGAAAAGAATGTAGAGAAGGAAATTCAACTTGCTCAGCTTTTTCCATTGCAACGCACCTCAAGAACTGATCGACTCATTTAAGGATCAAATCCCCCGTCAAAGTTAATCGAGCCGCTGACATGGAGGTGAAGACCAACCTTCCATATTCGCCCTGCTGAGGAGTTAATATGAAGCAGCACTTACATGCCATACCATTAACAACTCAACTCGCCTAGTCTTTTGGACTGAAACGAGGAGTTATATAACGATACGACACTTGGGTGCTACTCCACTAGACTCAACTCATCCAGAGCAGAATTAGTCGGAAGATCCCACGCATGCCAACAACCCAATTACATTGACGGGTTCATCGACCAATCCCTTCGGATTGTCGCAAGGAAAGAGCGTCATTACAAGTAAAGAATTTAGAAAAAAACATAGAAAAGTAATTTTAATTTTAATTTGAAAAAAAAGAAAAAGGGCCTCTTCGTCCTACTGCATAATCCGTTGATGGACAAACAATTTTTGCGGTAAAAAAAAAATCAAACGCGCCTTTCTTTGAAATCTTCGAATACCTTCCGGCACTCTCGTAGTTTTCCGGACAAGATATAGGTTCCTTGGCTAATGTTCTGAATGTGGACATAGGGATAATTTTTCTTTGCATACATTTTCTTTTGTTTGCTCATAAAATCAACTCCCCAAAACACTTTGACCTCTACGGGGAGCTCTTCCATAATCTGGTCAGCCACTGAGTGGCGGCTCATTGCACTTCCGGACGTGATGGTAACTCTTACAAATTCTTCGGGGCTTGGTGGGTACCAAACTGAAATGTTGACTCCAAAGGTGTCTTTCAGTTTTTTTATGTTTTGATATCCCCTGCCAAGAATCCGTCCATAGTGTACAGTAGGAATATTTGTAAGAACAGTCATACTTTGGTGTAAAGTTTTCACAACTTCGTTCTTGATCTGGAACGTCTCAAAAGGAATTTCTGGCCTCTCCGGTGCTGGACAGAGAACATCCGGGATGGAAGAATTTTGTGAATTGGAAGTACCACTTCCGTAAACGGGTTCTTGTGGTTGCCCATTCGGGATGACAACATATCCTTCGATCTTTTTGTTTTTGTATCGCATATCCGAACAATTGAACACCGGTAAAACATCGTTGGAGGCTTGCAAAACTTCAATACTCGATGCGTCGTCATCTGTATAGGCTAGCTGTTCAACGACAGTAGCATCAGACTTGGTGGTTGCGTCTAAATTACTGGTATCAGTCTCTGCTTCTGCCAGCTGAGATAATACATCGCCTGGTTCTTCGTGCCAGCAAGCAACTGGTTGTTCCGGAATCGCTTCTTCTTCCGTTTGAGTGTGTGAGATCAATCCGTTTGAGTCTGCAACCTCTGGAATAGAATCGACGTTTCCATAGGTGGTATGTGATGCTGATGGTCGCGTTAAAGCATTGCGGGTGTCTTGAAGTTCATCACCAATATCTGGGATAAGAAGTGGAAAAGTTTGACTTGAAAAAAGTTGTACCGATTCAAGATCAATTTCAAAACCGCAATCCATCGTCGCCACTTTGGTTTGTTCTTCGATCGTTTCGTTCTGTACATCAGAAATCACGTCGTTCGAGGAAATTCGTGCCGAATCTTCGTCATCAGATAACGCGGTCCGTATGATTTCTAGAATTTTGTTGAACTCTGATGATATCGAATGGTTGTTTACTAAGTCTTCGTCATCAGCGACGGCCAGCGGAAAATGCAGCTTAGTATCCTGCTGGGTTTCAATTTTCGGGTCGACGAGAGGCTTTACCTCAAGCTCAAGGTCCATCAGTTTTCTGCAGGAATCTTCGAGATTAACTCGCAACTGCTCCTTTTCCATCTCACTTTTCAACAAACGCTCCTCTAAATCCTCTTTTTCTCTTTCATTCTTCAACAAACGGTTCTGTAAATCCATCATGGCAGTTTTCACTTCGTCGAAAAGATTAATTGACTTTTCAAAATCCATTGTAAATCGAATCACAAGGCAAAACTATGCTTTCTCAATATACGGATAGAGTAAATCTAAGGTGTATGCTTCCATGCATGATGAGTCTGTGATAGGTGTCGCTTTATATACCCTGGACATGGCCAGTGCGTAGGAAGAACTCGGTTTTTATTTTCCACTTTTTCAAATATAACTTCAATAAACAACATTTGTAAATTATGCTAAACGCTTTTTAAACAATATTTCGAACAAAGTTCAATCTTAAAAATTATTATTTAATAATTGAAATTATTGAATTATGTAAAAAGATCTCTTGGAAGCATTTGACCAATTGGACCACACGGAATGGCTTCAAGTAGGATATTGCATTGCGTGTGTCAATTTTTTGCTTAGTTTTACAATAGTGCGTAGTTCTCCAACCGACTGGACGAGATAATGAGAATTTGTCAAATTTGAAAAGTTTATTTCAAATTTTCAATTAATCCAATTTCAAATATTCTTTCTTAATTAACACTTAACAGAGTCATCCGGACATCCGGTGATTGCTGGAGTTGTTTTAAGATAACGAGTGAATGAGATATTATTTATGCAGAGTATTCTTTATTGTTTTAAGTTTTTTATATTTTCGTTTTTATTCTTTTATTTTGTGTAGCAGTGTAGATGTAGAACTTCATAAACTTTTGCAACCTTGTATCAGAACATAGCAGACTGTTTTGGACTTTTGGTAAAAAATCAAAAATCAGTGAACTGCTAGAATTATCTTTTTTTCAGAAGTCAGAATCCTAAATTTAATTTGGATAATGGCTAGGTTTTTTACGAGTAAATTGTTTACTAACGTTTTAAACAAGTCACAGAAATTTCCTCAACACAATGCCATTTTGATTGAATATAAGTTAAGGTATCAAAACTGCAAAACAAATAATCAAATGTTTCACGCTTACCCTAATCTTAATCATTACTTTATTTACGTTAAGTAGCACCTCATCCAAAGATACAGATCTTCAATCTAATAGATTTCTTAAAATATACACAAAAACTGGAGATAGTGGGATGACATCAACATTTACTGGGGAAAGACGTGCTAAGGATGACAACTTATTTCAAGCACTTGGTGCAGTAGATGAACTTGCATCCTTTTTGGGGTATTGGTCACAAATGTAATATACATTTTTTGATTTAAAAGTGTGCCTTATCAAACAGGCTTGCCAGAGAATTTGGTTTGGAAAGTAATCATCCCTACACTGATCATCTTCAAAGAATCCAGTGTATTTTACAAGATGTAAACGCTTGTATAGCAACACCATATTCTTCAGCTCGAGAAGCACATTTAAAGAAAACAGAATCTGATTCCAGCCATGTTGGAGAAGTAGAAGAATGGATAGATTCTTACACCAATCATCTTCCACCTCTAGAAAATTTTATTCTGCCAGTAATTTATCTCAAACTTCTTTTGGGGCCAAAACTTCTATGATTTTGTTACCTATTTATTTGTAGGGAGGAGGAAAAGCAAGTTCGTCACTTCATGTTGCACGAACAGTTTGTCGAAGAGCCGAAAGAGCTCATTGAGACATTGCCAGTCTGAGTGTCTGACCGGTTGCGACTTTGCCCTTCGGCGGAGAAAGTTTTCATTAGGTGATTAGGTCAAGGTTTTCTTACATTAAGAAAGGTCATGTAATGAAAAATGCCATCAGTCGGAGAAAGTGGAGGGGGAGGAGGAGCACTGAGGACGAGGAGAGTATTAAGGTACAAGAAGAATGTACCAAGCTGAATTGGAGGTAGTCTACGCGATCATCTTCTACGTACATGTTGTCACTTTTCTATTTCGGCTACCAAACTAAATTTGCAGCATTATGTATATGAATAAGGTAAAGTAATTTACTAAATGACTGACTTAATTAAAAGAACTAATTAACTTATTCTTTATAATGCAGAAAACATTCGTTGCTTCACTGGCCTTTTCTTTCATATTAGTTTTGAGCGTACAAAACTGCGAGGCCAATAAGCGCGAAATGCTTAAAAAAGTGTTTGGATTTCTTGATTTTGATGCAAGAGACGTCAAAGAACCTACGGCCTTTGCTCCTCGAGCACCCGTGGTTATTGTTCCCCAATATCGATCTACCAACCCAATATATTTACAACCGCTATCAAATCCTGTACCAGAGGTCAGTTGTGTTAATCGTATATTTTTAAGGTTAAATTAGCAAGATTCTTTTTCATTCACCAAACCAGGTTATGCTCGGTGGAGTCTCTCCATACTCGAACCTTGATTCAAGTGGAAAGAATAACCCTGAACTGTGGCGTTATTCAAATTTATATCCAGAGCATCAATAAAACAAAAATGTCGTAGTTAATAACTAAATTACGCATATTGCCAAAAGCAACTTTCACTTATTACAATGGTTGATACTTTTAATACAATCCGTATTTTATTGAGGTGATCTTTTAATTTTAAACTAAATTTTTGAATTCCACTTTTTGAGGGATTTGCAAATCCAAATTCCGCCAACGCAAATCTTTTTGAATTTTAACCGTTCTGGCGCTCTTATATTCCACAGTGTATCAATCTTTCTCAGTCGAAATTTCCAGCTCATTTGCGCGCTTGAAATTCGTGCCTGTCCATTGCGTTTTTATTCTTGGACAAAATGTAGCCGCTGACTTTAAGACTATTCTCTTCGTTTATTGTATTTCGGTATCTTTTTTATTTTTCAGTAGTTCGCTCGCATTGCTCGCACTAATGTGAAAATTTCTTGCGTTCGCATACGTTACGCTGAACCTAGGTATTTCGTATTTTTTTTTAAAATTCAGCTATACAGATTGTCATCATTCGATCATGAATTTACGATAGGATTCAATCGCATTATTATTTGAAGTGCTTATTGTTTATTCGAAAATTTATTGAAGTGTGTGTGGAATATCTTAAATATAATACGTAAACAAAAAACACGGTATAAATACTTTGTTGAAAATCGGGGAAATTTACACACCGGCTTTTCCACATCAGGCAATAGGGGAAATGTGGAAGTTTCTGTGGAACTGAAGTTTCTGTGAACTAACTGTGAAACTCAAACTGCATAGGGTTCCGAGTTCCACAGAAACTTCCACAGTTCTACATTGCAAGATGTGGAAAGGCCGGTGTGTAAATTTCTCCGATTTTGAACAAAGTATTTATACTGGTAACTGTGTTTCAAACTAAGGTGATAAAGGTTTCGCATAGGTTCAACCGTTTTCAGTACAAACAAAATATTTTAAGATTTTTAAACTTAGTTTACTTAAATGAGCTAGTATAAAAATTAATTCTACATGCATTTCAGATTTATAATTATTAAAAAAAAAAATTTAATAATAATTGCCAAGGCCTTGAATAGGGTAGTCCCATAAGAGCCCATGTTAAAGTAGCCTCTCTAGCTACACACCGGCCAGAGTTGCCAATTCGGAATATTCCAGTTTTCGTACCATTTTCGCTCTCATGAACGTCTAAAATTAAACTCATATACCATGTTCTAGGTTTAAAAAACTTAAAACTTAAAAATTTAGTCAGACTAGAAGTTTTCACAAGTATAACCAGAGAAATTGTCAAATTGTCAATTGTCGACCGAAAAAGGACACTATTCTGTTATTCACACATCGCAACACTGCAATTACTTTTCGGCTGAAACTGAAAGTAACGAAATTTTCTTTACTGGGCTGTCAACAGGGAATTATTCTAACAAGTAATAAGTCTTTGTCACATTCTTGGTCGTGTTAAATCTCGTTAAAATGCTCATCAAAGTTAAGGTATGTAAACTAGGTGAAATAATTAAAACTTATGCAACTTCTATTAATTCCTGATTAATTATTTATTGCAGACACTTACCGGAAAAGAGGTGACACCCATTTGATTCAAATTTAATTTGCTGTACATATAGTATATTTTAGTTAAATTTAGATTGAAATCGATATTGAGCCGACTGATAAAGTCGAACGCATCAAAGAACGAGTAGAAGAGAAGGAAGGGATTCCACCTCCACAGCAAAGACTTATCTTTTCAGGAAAACAAATGTAAGAAACATATATTTCCATGTAGTGTTTTCCTTTTCTCATTGAAACTAATTTGATTTTCTGCTACTTATTTTTAAATAAAGGAATGATGAGAAGACTGCAGCTGATTATAAAGTCCAAGGAGGATCTGTATTGCATTTGGTGTTAGCTTTGCGTGGTGGTTTGTAATTGTTTTCCTCATCTCATTGTCATGTAATAACAAGTTCAACAATGAAATACAAATATGAAAAATAACAATATCTGACATGCAATGGAATGCAATTGATGTAGATTTTTCCTATTTATCAAAAAGTAATGAGAGATTCAACAGGGGCATCTACATTTTTTGATCCTTGAAGTTGGTCCAATTCTAAAAGAACTAAACATCCTACAACTTTAGCATTTAGGCTACTGAGAAGCTTGCAAGTTGCACCTAGACTTCCTCCAGTTGCGATCAAGTCATCAATGACTAACACTCGTTGCCCTTCACTGATACTGTCTTCCTGTATTTCCAGAACATCCTGTAAATGAGATTGTTAAAATATTATTATGCACCAAAATCAACAAACAAATGAGGAAATGTAGGTTATAACATACACTACGATATTCTAAGGTGTATGCAATCTCTTTGCAGATACCAGGTAAACGTCCCTTCTTACGAATGGGGACAAATCCAGCATTCAGTTTCACAGCCAGTAAAGGTGCCAGAATAAAACCTCTTGATTCTAGACCCACTATTACATCAACATCATTCCACTTCAGTTTTTCAATTTTTGCAACCATTAGATCAATGACATTTTTCAAGCATGCTGGATCTCTCAAAATAGAAAATATGTCTCTGAAATAAGAACAAAATCAAATTTGTAATTAAATTGCAATGTTCAACCACCTGGAGAGCAAAATTAGTTACATACCGAAATATAATCCCCTCTTTTGGAAAGTCTGGGTAACTTTTAATTTTCTCTTTCAAGTTTGAAAGCGTAGAATCGTATAGTGTAGAATCCATTTTCTGATCGATAAACTGATAATTTTATGGCTATGCAGTCGTTGCTGGCTAGCAGACACTTGTGGATCTGTTTCAGTGTTTCTTAGCCGCGTGATCACGTGATCAAAGGGGGGAGGTGAATTTAATTTGTTTTAATTTTCCATCTACGATACTAAAATTCTGTTTCTTTAAAGCAAATATTCGTTTGCATAGAGATAATGCTGTTGTTCATTCTCCTACCTTATATAAAGCCATCTCGAGTTATGAAACTACATTTAATAATAGTAATAAAACAACACTAATAATCTCATAAAAAATCAGTCGCATTACTTGAGAAAGGATTCAGTTGGGAATTTTTCATTGGCATTATTTGTGTGTTTGTATTGTATAAGTGTGGAAAAGCCTGGTGATGGCCTGATGGGATGGGTAGGACTAGGACCGATGACGTATCATGCTAGAGTGAGCAGTACAATCACAGATCAGTCAGGTTTATAGACGTTTCCGTGCCGGACGATCTTCATAGGACGAGAGCGTTTCATCTGTTATGCCAGGATGTTTGATACCGAAAGATAAACAAGGAATGGAAGAAGTGTCTCTTGTATTTTCCATTATAAATCAATTCAGAAGTAGAATTTTGTGTTCATGAACCCAGTGTTGTTGCACCTTTCGAAGGCGCAACCATTTCTCAATCTGAACCTAGTGAAGAAACGTCACCCAGTGGATTCATTAACACGAACCGTATCCAGTGACCCTTAATGAACCGAACGGTATTCCTAGACTGGTGGAAATGATTTTGCTCTACCAATGTCAGTTGTTGTAGACTCGGACACACATTTTATTTGCTTTCACTCTAAGGGGAATAAGGACGAATCTACAGTTGTAGTGACATAAAAATTTTTTTTTAATCGACCCACAAAGAAATGCCGTCACTGCAGGTTTCAAACACCGATATAATGACGCATTCGTCGAATGCCGCTAAATCTTTCCAGAAATTATTGCAAATCGTCATGTCACAGGCTCCTTCAAAGATAGACGTTAAGTACTGCGACCTCGACACAGTTAGAAACGGATGATGCCCGTATTCTCGTAACCAGAGGAGCAAAGGGAAAAAAAAAAAAAAAACAAGCAAAAGAAGAACAAGTGAAAAGGCCGTAATGCCGCAATGGAAAAAAACTAAAATGGATTTATGATACGATAATTATGCGGATGATGAAATCTCGATATCTCAAGTCTAGCTAACACCTCGTTTGAATTCGTGCCTATTATTACTTTTTAAATAATTTTAAATTTGTCTGTTCTGTCAGTAAATTACACGGAATTTGATTTGAATTGCTTATAGTAATTTAATTGAATCTCTTTTTTGCGTGTTATACTAATTTTATGGGGTTCCACTTTTACGGGAACAACTGTATTAATGTTTTTTGCATAGCCAAGATATGAGTTTTTAAGAAACAAGAGTATGCTACTGACTATAGGAATATTAAAGCCGATAGCAGAAAAAAAAAATCTGTGTCGAGCAGCTTAATTAACAAATACTTTCATGCGCATGTCTGAAATTTGGATTTTTAAAATGTCTCATTTCCCTCCAGGAATTAATTATTTAATTAAATTCATAAAAATATTTCAGGAAAACTAGGTCAGCTTTGCCCACCTTAGCATACTTGCAGTTTTTACGTTTTTAAATATTTCAACTGCCGCCTTTTTAGGTCAGAACTGTATAATGACTATTAATTGTTTCCCCCGTACTTTATACTTATTGTCTCCCGGTTGAGTGAGAGGTAATAGATATATTTGAATTTGAATGATTGGTAAACAAATAAGTGGCGATTGAATCGTCTTCATCGTTTCATTGTGATGTAGAGAAATTTGCCGTCAGAAAAGAAAATTGAATTCGAGCCCGTTTTTATTATGAAATGTGTTGGACAGGACAAAAGAATTTTATAGGCGAATCTTTTCGTAATTGAATAGAAGAAAAATTGTTTTTCTGCCAATCAAAACTGAATGCTTCCAAATACGGACTTTTCCTTATTTCCGTTTCGTTTACTTTTATTTGTGTATGCAGTTTCTGCATGAGGTAATCCATTTAATAATACTTATAGGTAGTAGTGCGGAAATATCTTGTTGGTGTGCAGTTGGTGGATACTATCAATCGATAATTAAATGTAACGGAAATTATTCATGATTAGAGCCAGTCGCAGGATCACGCATTAAAGTTTTAAGTATATTGAGATTTTCAGTCATACCCCTCAGTCTGTATGAATACATTAAAGTTTGAAAATGTCAGGCCATCAATTAGGTCTCGTCTCGATCAACCAAATGAGTTCGTTTTTTTGTAAATCCTTCCACAGCAGACGTATAACAGAAAGAGATGAAAAGAACTGAAGACTAGCTTGTGCTGCTGTATGTTCATCTGGTCGATTCTATATATGTGTTTGATTTCAAGAATTTAATGAATCGTCGTTTTTGAAGTTTAGGACTCGACGACTCGCTGATAGTTTCCTCGCCTAATTTGTCGTCCCTTTATACAAAATGCGCGTTAGTTAAAATCATACTAGAAAACAAAAAACAATTGAATTACTACCGCAGTCAAGTTCGTCACTATGGTCGAAACAGTTGTAGTCGCGATCGCATCGCTTTGAATTGTGAATGCAAAATCCATCGCTACAACGCCACTCGATATCGGTCAAACATTCAGATACTCCATCACACCTGAATCAATTATCAGCAGTTGCTATACAAAAAAACTACTGCAACACAGTCATGAAATAAATAATTATACTTGAATGAATTGGATCCCAGAGGAATGCAGGACTCGGTGTGAGCACGACAAAAACCACCACAACCACTCGGATCTTCGGGATTGGGAGCCCATCTGCAAACTGGAACGATTTCTTCCAATCGTGCGACGCACACTTCTCCCGATCGACATTGGCTACACAATTGATCGAAAGTGGCAATTGAAGTGTTACTAAAACGGAAATGAGTGCTGCTGGCCTTTGTTGGACGGACAACATGAAACGGGATTCTAGGTCGCGGCGTTCGGGATCGAGTTGCACAACTGCACGCTCTGATCTCAACATCTGCTGCTGACACAGTCGATCCAGCGATGCAAGGTGTGACGATGTTATTTGGCAAGTTAACAGTCGACGACTCGATTGGTTCATCAGGTCGCTTGTCACGTAGCAAACACCGACGATTTCGTGATTGCATTCGCATTGGATCACAGAGCGTTTCTAGGTAACACTCGGGCGTCCATTCTGTCCATTGTCCCCAACTAGCTGTACATGGCAGTAAATCAAAGAAATATATGAAAGAATATTTATCAATTATGAGCGATAATAATAAACGTATACCTAAAACTTTGTGTTGTGGCATCAGATGTTTGACACTTGTCGGTACGATTTCTTTATTGGTGAAAGAAAAAATAAGTTTAATACATGGTTAAGTAAATAGGATGAAATAAATAAAGAGACGAAACCTGCAAATTGGACTGTAGTTAAGTTAATAGACCAATTTTCAGACGTGTGGCCTTGATGCCCTTCCTTCCTGTGCAAATTACTTGTGAACGCATGCGCCATTTTCTCTGCGATCATAACGTCGGCGTGATTCAAATGGATTTGAAATTGAATTCGGATCAAAGGATTGTTCGAACTGGTGTTGGGGACTATTCCAAAGACGGCGGAACGATTGTACAATGCCGAGAGTAGTGAAGATGACTGAAACGAACGATCCATCTAGACAAATTATCCTTCAATTGAGTTAGACCGTCGAAAGTGAATTTTCAAAATGGTTCACTGTAATTATTTCTTACTTTATGCTGTATCTCGTTTGTCAGATCTTTAAATAAGGTCACATTAACTGAATTGCCGTCAAGTTTCTCGAAGAGAATCGAATGATTGACTACGTGGAATTCTCCATATATTATGTTAGCTGTTCAGAGACAATATATAATAACAGAAATGCTACTATGTAAACAGTCAAGAGTTCCATCTTGTATTATTATAATAGTAGTACCTGCTGGCGCTTGTAGAGGTGGAAAGAGCGTTCCTCCTTTCCCTAATGTAGTTTTGAATATTTACAATTCAAACATATCAGTCAACGCGATTTTATATTATTTGATTTCTTGAAATTTCATATATGCAAACGACATTTTACCAGCGAAATAAATTACGGTGACGATAGTAGCTCCAAGAAAGAGAACCGTCCACACGCAAATACAGAATCCTAAAATCGATTTAACGACTTGTCGACAGTTAAAATTTGATGAGAACTTTACTGATGCTGGTGATTTCTTGTTCGTTTCACCCATGCTACTTTCAGTAACGCTCTTTACGGAATGTTGGCTCCAGTATGGCATGGCAGATGTAAGATTGGTGGAACCGGCTATGTCATCACGACTACCACTCACCAGTCTAGGGTGCATACTCAAATGAGCGGAAGCAATTTCGTCAATGGAGCGTATACTGGATCGAACGCTAGCGATATACTCGGATGACGAAGGGTTGTTTAACAAAGGGTTGTAGAAATTGAGCGCTGGTAATTCTGTTACAAAACAAAACATACATTTAAATATTATATAAGCGAGACGGTTATTAAATAGTAGTACATACCTGAAAGAGCAATGGCGAATCTTCGTTGATCGGGTGGAGACCTTCCATAACCGGAATAAGTGGATGGAGATTCTTGGCGTGAAGGATTGCTGATAGTTGGAGTGGAATTTCTTGTGAATCCGTATTCGTCTTTGATCATCGAATCGTTTTTCCCCATTTGATTGATTTTGATGCTGGTCCTCGGGTAGACTCTGACGATCTTATCGACATCAATCCGATTGAATTCTCAGAATTTTAATGCTCGACGAGACTCGTTTGCTCGTTTCTTTTTCTATATAGGATCAATATTTTTTTGGTTTATTTAGAAAACAAAAGCCGATCAAGTCCGGATGTGATGATGTAGTGACGGAATTTCCTTTCCGGTCTGGCTGAAGTAGACCGACCGACCAGTTTTCATTAAATGGGGTGGGGCAATGCAACCGGATATAAGAGGAACTATTCGGTGATTACACCGGAAACAACAAAAAATACATTATTCTACGAGTGTCTCTTTTGATTTTACTTTTCTATACAAGTGAATTTATAAATAGGGTATAAAAATAATAAAAATGTCCACTGATGATGAAATAAGCGATTACGAGATTGAAGAATGTCAAAAATGGCACAATTATTTGTTATAGCCAGTTTTTTAAAAACAATGGCAGTTATTGAGTTAAGATCGGAAACAATTTCTCAATGATACTGACAATTTCAATAATTTTCCAAGATATTTTAACCTTAATTCAGAAATAATTGATTCCATTCTAAATGATCTAATAATAACAGTATGTTAAAATGAAATAACATCAATTTACCAATTTTTCTCAAGCGAATAGAGTGAAGAGAGCTGCTAAACAAAACACAATTAATCCAAATGAATTCCTGATGTGACTGCTGATGAAATAAAGTCGACCAGCAAGGGCGAGTGCTTGAAATACTAATGGCAACCAGAATTTAGATTTTTTCCCCGGCGGTGTCGGAAATTCTTGCTGTCCCTGTTATTTTCAACACGTGCTTTCAGTGCTGCCCACTTCCTCTCATCAAACCCACTGAATGATGGATGCCACAACCTACACCGATATAACTATACACGGATGGCTCAATGTATACGATAGAAGCCGCAAAAGCATTGATTGATGATATATAAACCTCAAGCTCAAATAGACAGGCATTTTTATTATAAGTGTTTCGATCAAAATCCTTCGATCATTTTAACAAGACAGTCACGAGCTAAAGTCAATTATATACGGTAGACACGCTAAGAATATTTTATAGATACTATGAAACGCGCTAAAAGTGTAAAAATAACTCCGGTGGATATTATATGATGGCCTTAAACTTGATGACTGTGTAACTCTTTGAAATAACGATGCGAATCATTAATGGTATTATCAAGATTGTACACAAGGCTCGCCGCCTTTATCTCACAAAATGTTAAACCAGTTCTTATAATGACATTTTTGCGATTCGTTTTTTTTTAAATTAAAGAAGATCCGTCACTATTGCGTCATGTTTCTTATTATTAGTGAACAAGAATGTAGGAAATATGCCATCATTACATTATGTTATTTCATTTTTAAATATTTCAAAAGAAACGGCATATTTCTGGTGGTATTTTTTAAAAATTGTTCCTTCGTTAAGGTTGGTCCCCGAAAGATGGCATACTATGGTAATAACAGCAGGTGAGGTAAAAAAAACTGAAAAGAAAATATAATATAACGCAACAAAAACTGGTTTTTCCAACCGAAAGTTTTTTCTATGGAAATTATAGCAGCCTACCGAGTAGCCTGCAACATTGCTTTCTTGATGTCGAGGACGTTCTTTTTTCTATATTCAAATATTTCCATAGTCAAAAAATCTAAATATAGGTTACAAGCACGGACTCCAAAGGAAATAAAATAAGAAAATCAATTTCTATTGTGTAACTAATATGATACAGACCTATCATGTGTATAGAGTTAATAGAATCTCAATGATGCTTTATACTGCAAATGGCAGATATAGCGATTTTATGAGATTACTACACTTTTGCTTCAAAAAGTTTAAATAAAAAATTTGCTCATTAGATCCTGGAATTCTGTTTCTACCTCTGGTACAATAGAAAAGAAGCAAAAAGCAATATGAATTGTTCAGTGATTTTTCTACCATGGAACTTTCTAGAAAGTATAGCGCACTCGCCAGCACATTCTTTACCGCAGCAGTAATTTCTAGTCTGTGTCGAATAATACTCGAATTCTCCACTATCGCAACAATAAAATCAATTTAATACGAAAATACTAAAATTTAAATTTAATTAATTATTCAATCATGTGCATATAGAGCCATGAATAATATGAAATGCCGTTACTAATAGCTCCATTCTAATAATTTGGAACTCGATGGAAAGAAAATTGCTTCGGACTTGAATGGTTACCGTACACACAATAATCGAAATTGCTGAAATGAGAATAGCGACACGAATCTTCTCTTCCCACGTATAAGGGTTAGTGGCTTGCGGATTGGTATAGCGCAGAGATTTCGATGAGACTCATGCTGGTCATTCCAATTGCGACTTGGACATGACCGATTATTGTGTGTGTTATTATATTGTTGCATTCATATTAAATAGGACAGCAGTCGACATATGTGTTGCTGTTCCTGTTCCTGTTTTTATATCTTCGCCTTATTCGGACTACTGCGTCGCGCGCGCTGCTTGCGTGACGAAAACAATTACTCAAGGTGAACCACAATTTTATTTCAGGGTATTCCACTCAACGCCTTATGTTGTATTCATATAAATTTATTTCGTATTCTACTCTCTTTTAATATGAGATTTGCGGAAGTCGAGATAAAGTTGAGCGGGACGTATAAGTAGAACGAAAGATTTTCGGGATCTTTGGCCTTGAATGGAACCAGAAATTGGAAGCCAAAATCTATGGTTAGCGTGCTGGGCAGCTAGCCGTCAGCGTGATTGAATTACCTTGACCTAATCTAAATGTAGCGATGTTTTGTTGTTTGTGCTACAAAATCCTTGTCCTTCCTTCCTTCCTTCCTCAAAAGAAATATAAAATATGCGGCTGGAACAGAAATTTAAAAAAAAATAAATAAAAAATGTGTTGATCGACCGGGGCGGACGATTCATCCCTACATACACGGTTTAATGTTTTAAAATAATCAGTAGAGCAAGTTCGATCACGCGCGCATATGAATTCAATTCAGTTGATCGAGTTCATATTTAAAAAAGAGCAACTTGTTCGACGCCCGTCATTAATTAGCCTCTTTGTTATTGCACCTCAAGTCATCTGGCTACAGCATAATCTCAGACTAGAAAAAAATATCATCCATTTTCGTTTGACATCGAATGAAGTCTATTATATGACGTCACATCATTCAGACGTGAAAATTCCGAAACACGAAATTGAAAGATATTTCGTTCAGGGCGAGCCCGTTCCAGACAGGTGTATATAGCGGCCGATGGTTGGAAAATTTATGCAATTAAAGACATCAGCGGAGAATTTGACATCACTATAGCCGGGACAAACTCAGAGTCAACTGTTTGCGTCGCTTGAGTGAGTTACACGGCGCTGAATCGTGATCAATGATAAAACTTTGGCTCATTAAATCATTTTTGTTTTGATCGGGGACGAATGGAGCGAACGAGAGTCGTCATCGACTCGGCGTTTAACACGCAAAGTTGAAGCTCGATCCGGTCGTCGCAATGCGACATTCCTCCACCTGCGTTATAAAGTCAAGAAAAACGTGGGATGACGCCAGATATTACAAATACTATAAATACATATGTATGTATTTAAAAAAAAAAGTTGGCCCAGCTGTTTATAATCCAAATAGGATCGATTGATATCCCACCCGCGCAAGAATACTTTGTCGCCGTCACGTCAAATCACCAACTCGTACAGGATTGCGAAGAAACTCGGGTCCGTCGTTATTTTTAAAATAACCAAAAATATTTGGAGTTATACTTTTTTGGAGAAAAGAATCCTTAAAAGTGATTAGAAAATTATGTCTCCGATGGAGTTATATAAGGGACGGTGAATGGGTAAAACAAAAATCGCGGCTTATAATTCAAAGTTGACATGCGCGAAAGTCAACAGCGAAATCGATGACAACCTTAATATTTTCTTTTTCATGTTACGTAATAATGTACATTTTTTTTGTTGAAAAATGTCGTTGGCTATAAACATCAAGTTATAACTACCCCCAATCTGCTGGCAATGAGATTTTTTTTAAAATGACGACAAAGGGAAAGGTATCACTTATAAAATAATGGTGTGCGATGGGTGGATTCGGTCTTGGCAACGAGGTCGAGAATTCTAGTTCTTTTTCGTTTTTCTTGTCTTCTTTCCATGCCTACTCTGTTCACCTTGGTCAAGGTCGTACAGGTAGAATGCCTAGTTTAGCTGCTGTCTCCCCCCCCCCCTAGTCTTTCAAGTATATATACCTTGTTTGTTTGCTTCCGTAGATGTGGGTTTTTTTGCTCTCTCTCTTGCTTTTTACGAGTTAAAGGACAATTGGATACAATAGAATGGGGATATTTTTTTTTTCTCCTAAAGAAGAAAGGAAAAAGAAGTCCCCAGGTGTAGTTATAGTTGTCATGGTCGAATTTTGTATCTACTCTAGCGCCGGGGTTATTTACTTGCATACAACTTAACTGTATACGACATCGCATCTTGCCTTTAAAAATCTGTTCACCGTTTTATTTGCCAATCATCCGAGTCAACGTGGCTTGTTACACGCAATGCACTCTATAAGATTATGAAAATTCAATTTTTTTCTTGGTATTGGATTGTTGTTTATTGGACACACACTGGGACACACCTGCACTGACAATTGCTGTATTTATTTATTGTGTTTGCACAATTGCACGTCCGTTTTTTTCTCTGTACCCATCTTTATGTTGAATCATTTCTGTCTGTCATTTTCATACCAGTTTGAATCCTTGTAGAACGGATGAGCGTATTCACACAAATCAGCAGCAGTTGATTTAGTGTTATATATTTACTTTCTATAAGGCTGTACGAATGATTTCCATTATTGACTGATTTCAGGTTTCGTCTCCCCCGTGTTTTCGTTGATTTTGTACCTCATCAAGAAAAAAGAATTGAATCGATTTTTTTGTCGAGAAAGCCAATAAAACGAAGGTTTCAACGTTCATTTCACCTCGGCGCGCAGTATAGTCCATTGTAATCGTAGTAGCGCATCCCGCTGGAAAGGAAGGAAAAAAACCGTGAAAAACTATGTGATGAAAAAGCACGTGGGTATCTTCTCTATAGTTATGATTGCGTGCTGCCTCATTGGGTTTTTTCCTTCTTCTTGTTCTCCCTTGAAACTTTGCTCTCATCACTGATGCGCGCGCTTATTATTAACGTGTATACATATGGCTTGCAGTGTATATGAACTGTTTTACTATTAGTAGTGACTACCTTCTCCGCCGGAATCCCCACAGCTCCTTAAGGCCCTCCTACTTCCCCCCCGGAGCACACACGGACAGCACACACGCGGACTTGCTTGAGATGAAAAGGAGGGGGGTTTACATGGCCCGGAACAAAGCTCAGAGACTTCACTCGACGGTAGACAGTGGTGCTGTTAACTACTTTGTAGTATATAGCTGCCTATCGGGGTTTTTTTCTATTTACTACTACTACTGTCACTGTCCTGTGCACATAAATAAAAGTTTCATTTTCTATTGTTGAAATACGTACCTAACATTTGTTTGGTTTTAGTTGTTTGTTTTTTAAATAAGTGTGTTGACGTTACTGTTTTTCAATTCGATTTGAACCGTCAATTTTGAAACTAAGGTAAGTCACTGTGTTATAATATTTTAACTTGTGTGTATGGGTGTTGTGCTTCTGTATAGAGACGAATTATAGACAGAACCGTAGCGACATTACGTAAAACATGTGCTTGCCGGCCTTCAACCAAAACACAAGTGGTTGAATTTAAAAAAAAAAAAAGGGAAAATGTCAAAATAGGAAATTTGGAGGGATGTTGTTCTAGAATAGAAATAAATGTGGATCACTTTATGTGGCAATTGGAGATAGTGGGAGACCACAAAGTCCACAATATCCCCGCCAAGAAATTCGGCTAGTAGAACGAGTTCTATTATAATAAATTTCTATATATTTTTCTTTGTGTTAAAATTGTCAGTGCATTGTATGGGCTCACAGTGGTCGCCTGTTGCCAAGCCAAATTGACAATGAAATTCCAAACTAATTCGAAACATTTCTCTTCTTTCCTTTTCAATTCAGGTTAACTTTTAAAAGAAGACATACGAGAAACAGGCATCATCATGCTGCGCTTATTCAAGAATCCTCGGAAAGTTATGGTTCAGGTAACAAGAGATCTTTATATGCCATCCTTTTTTTGTTGTTGTTGCTTACAGAATAGTTGCAACTCACATGTCTCTCTTCTTTCTCCATCAACTCTGCTCTTTCACGTATCGATTGTGCGATCCATAATGTACTACTCTCCCTATAGTCTGCCGTGGTGGGACCCTAATCGTTTTATAATGTTGCAACGGTCGCACACAACGGTACCTGGTATTATAGTACCAAGTTGCCGTTGGAGTGTTGAGTCGAAGATAAAAAGGAGATCAACAGATTCGGATTTCTTTCTTTCAGCTGTGGCATATACAGTCATGCCTGCAAGTTTCTTTAGCAGGCAAATAGCTATATATGTTTTGATTTTAATTTGACAGAAGGGATACTATGGTGCCTACCGAACCCTTTATATTTTTCCTTGTTTCTGTTTTTTTTCTTTTAAAAAAGGTGGGAAAATTGGATGAATTTGAAGGAAGAGATTAGTAAAGAGAAAAAAGAATAGGCATAGGTAAAGGGGCGTTAAGTATCCCTTCCGTCAAATTAAAACAAAAGCATGCAGAGCCATTTGCCTGCTAAAGAAACTTGCAGGCATGACTGTAGATCTTATAGACACGTCTCGTTTTCTCTCGTTTGGCAGTTGTCTATTGGCCTTCTCCTTTCGCATTAGGACAGTGGAATCGTTTCTTTCTTTTCGCTTTAACTGAGTGGGTATATAGAATTTTGTGACCCGACCGTAACATCCAACTATTTACCCGATATGTGGATGTAACCAATATTTGCGGCTGGCATTTGCGGTAATATTAAAAAATTTCTCCTAGTGACCCACAAGTCGGTTTGATCCAGTTTCTTTTTTTAAACAGAATAAAAAATAGATAGAAAATAACGTCATATCTATACTGGTGAATAAAAGATTTCTGCAAAATAAATCGCCGGGATTGTTGTATATCCAACAAAAGAAAAAGCACCGATTTCTTATTTTCTTTTCTTGTTCTCTATACTGGGTATTAGTGGAAGGGAGCCAAACAGTGTGTACACATGCGTGTATAAATAGCTTGTCAGATTTTCCAAGTAAAAACTTTGGATTTCGCTGGTTTTTTCCGCCCGGCTAAGAAATTACTTTTCCTCTTTTTTCTTTTGAATTCATAATTCCATAGGTTTTTATTTTTTTTTTAAATCGAAAATTTTCCTTGTATTCTAAATGAGTGAGAGGTGATAGATATGTCCGTGATCGTGTTTACGACCTTCAGGTTCATTGCGTTGCACGCGAACGTGAGCCACTCTTGTCAGTTGGCCGCAGGAAAATCAGGGAATAAGATCTTGGTGAAGAATGCGGTCTGATGTCGGGACAGAACAAAGAACTGAAAAAAGATTTTTTTAAAAACTATTATCGGGAACGAAGCGCACATCATATAACCCAGAAATTGCGTTAATAGATTAGAGACATATTCAGCTCAGAGTTTCGCGACAGAGTTTGTACCGAAAGGAACTTTCAGCCTTTCACTCTCTTTTTTTTTGTATCGTTAAGTTATTCGATTATAAATATTTTATTTTTACAAGTTGGGGGAGATAATGACAACAGGTGGAAGGACACGGTACATACCTACCGTTGGAACCGAAAGAAATTAATAACTGGTTGTTTTGATTGAATTTCGCCATTCCATTAAATCGGGACCGTGAAAGGGAGTTATTGACAATAGTATGCTGTAATATTGTGAATGAAACATTCAAGGCATTCCACTATTTGTAGGCAGCCATGGCCTAAATGCTGCGACAATTCTATAATAGCAAACTGCAAAGTGTTGTAGTATACAATTCGCCAAAAAATGAAAAAAAAAAACTGTAAAGAAATTTCTCTTTTTGATTTTTAACCAACTGAATTGACTTGCATCTTTTTTTTCTGCGCTGGTACGCCATAGGACTATAGTGCATAAACGAAATGGAAAAACCCAGGATGATGATGATTTTTCGGTTTCTTGTTATATTCAAAAGAAGTGGGTTACGTAAGCAAAAAAGCAGGTGGAAGAGGACAAGGGGGTGTGCCCCTAACCACCTCTTTTATTTACCTCTAGCCTGGTACCGTCTGACACGAAACATTTTTGCTCCAGGTGATTTTCTCTCTCTCTCTCTCCTCTTGTTTCCTGACTCTCAACGCCTTATCTTTTTCTTTTGACTCCTGTCGTTTTTCTTCTTCCTTTACGTTGTTTTTCTTTTAAGTGGCCATTTTCTTTCTCTGTCTAAAACTTCTACTATGTCTGTGAACTTTCTTTGCGCAGTTCTTCACACTATGCGTGGGTTTATATACGACGTAAACAAGTCGATGAAATGAATGGGTTACCGTCGCGTTACCTACCAGTCCATAAAAAAATGAAGCCCAGTCTTGGACGAAGCTGCTCGACCAATCTCAACTAATGTTATTAAGACTGTTGGACCGTCTAGTTGTAATTCGATAAGTTCGTGTAGCGACGAAGATGAATGTCGTGACATGGTATTTTTCCTTATTTATTTTCGTGCAGAAAACAGCAGAAATCGTAATAGAAAATAGAATTACGTCCAACCGGATCAGCCGGTCAATGTACGGAAAATTGGCTATATTGGGGCCAAAACAAACGTTATTCTATAGATATTGTGACATCTTTCAGTTTCCAATTTGATGTTGAGACGAGTCGTTCAAGTCCCGAAATAGATATAAGCCCGAAACTAAGAGCCTTGCACGAACTAAATTTTCAAATTAATTTAGTTCTTTGAACTTCTTGGGCCTTTTTGCTAAAGAGAAAATGATAGTCACGTGATTTTTTGTTGTACAGACGGAAAAACCTGGCTGGGACCTTTTCTATAATCGTCTCATGACAGCTGGTGGAAAAAAGTGAACCCTTTTGCCAAGTTTCTTCCTTGCCTTTAACTATACACGTCTTCGTATTGCGTCACTTCATTCCTTTTTGCTTATCAGGGACCCGTTTTTTGGCATTGCTTGCGTGTTGTTTTACCCAACAACGATTTTGCACCGGTGTATCTGTCGTAAAGTTACGTTTAAAAATGTGCCAAGGCGACTTTGTGGTGCCGAAGGCGCTATGACCTCTATAGTCCAGCTCGTTTTCCATTTGTGTAACGTTAACACTTTTAAAAAATGATTAATTTGTCTTCTTATAAATTTTTTTTTTAGATGGGAGCTGCAGCTGCAGCCTCACTGTCCTTCATGATTATGGGCATGGTGCGAGCCTGGTCCAGTCCAGGTATGCCGTCACTGTTAGAGTCCAAGGCAGTTCCTCTTACCGAGTCGGACATTTCATGGATTAGTAAGTTGCTGGGACACAATACAAATTCTCAAGGTTTTTGGAGACGTTGCGTGTGTAATAATACAGATTGATTATTTATACAAACAGGCAGCATCCCACCGCTTGCGTCTTTGGTCGGAAGTTTAGTGGCTGGACCTTGTCTGACTTATCTGGGAAGAAGACGAACGTTGATGTTGATTTCCATTCCATACAGTTTGGGATTCTTGTTGATCGGTTTCGCTTCACACAGTTCTATGCTTTATATTGGACGCATCTTGGATGGAGCCATGATTGGCTTCAGCGCTCCATCAGCACAAATTTTCGTGAGTTTCCTTCCTTTTTCCACGATTGATTACACGTGATCGAATGCTCCCATCAATCAATAAAATGATTTCTCTCTCTTCTTTTTTTGGGGGACGTAACAGATTGGCGAATGCGCATCGCCTCGAGTGCGTGGAGCTCTTGGAGCTTTCACTGCAATTTTTCTCTCATTGGGTATTTTGATCACTTACGTAATTGGCGCTTTCGTTCCATGGAACGTATTGGCCTGGATTTTGAGCGCTTTTCCAGCTCTCCTTTTTGGGGCTATGTATCTCATGCCCGAAACGCCCAGTTGGCTTCTATCGAACAACCGCGAAGAAGAAGCCAAAAAATCTTTGCAATTTCTTCGAGGAGCGTAAGTATTATTTTTTCTTAACGGTAGACTTTCATTAAATTAGCCTCAATTTCAAATTCGTCTATTAGGCACACTGACATCACTGGCGAATTTGAGCGCTTGAAGGCTAACTTGGCCAAAGGTGCCAATTCGCAACAGATCCATCCCAAAGAATTATTGAAAGGATCCGTCCTAAAACCTCTTTTGCTCTCGATGGCTCTCATGTTGCTTCAACAGTTTAGCGGCATCAATTCCATCATTTATTTCACTGTGTTCATTTTCCAGAAAGCTGGCAGCAGTATGGACAAGAATTTGGCCACAATTGTAATTAATTAATGGACTATTTTAAATCACGCACTTTGCTCTAATAATTTTATTTTGAAACGATAGATTGTTGGTATTGTTCAACTCTTGGCCACGATCGCATCCATGTTTTTGGTGGACAGGGCCGGTCGACGACTTCTTCTTCTCGTTTCTGGTGTCGTCATGTCTATCTCTCTGGCCGCACTGGGAGCTTTCTTTTACATGCTCGAAGTCTACGGTGCAGATGTGCAACAAACTCTCGGATGGCTTCCACTAGCAAGTTTACTCCTCTTCATTATCGCCTATTCCAGCGGTTTCGCTAATGTTCCTTTCCTCATTATGGGTGAACTCTTCCCTGCCAAATTCAGGTAACACTTTCCTGCGAAAAATATTTTTAGTAATATTAATTCTTTATTTCATTGTTCAGGAGCATTTTGGGATCGCTCGCTTCCTGTTTCAATTTACTTTGCACATTTACAATTATTCGAAGCTTCGGAGACATGAACAAAACTATGGGTGAATACGGCACCTTTTGGTTTTACATGTCTTGGTGTGTCGTGGGCGTTTTCTTCGTTTACTTCTTCCTGCCCGAAACCAAAGGCAAATCCTTTGAAGAAATCGAACGCATGTTCGCCAACAAGAAGAAGCAACAATTGTATGCGGCTGGTGCCGAGACAACGCTCGGAGCAGCACCTGACAAGAACGATGTATTCACCGTTGAAACCATTCCCCGTGCACACATTGATGAAAGATTGTCTCAATCGCATTCAAACGATGGGTATGACTTGGACAGCGACGAAGAGGATAACGGAGAAGTTGTGGCGACTCCACTGTAAACTAATTATTATAGAATTTTTTAAAAAATGACCGTCGTAGCCGTCACGGCCAAAATGTTTTTATCCTGATTGATTCATTTTTCGTATGTATATTTTAAACTGTCAACAAAAATTGCGTATTTTTTTATTGTTATTTTTTTTTTGTCTGATGCAAATGTCTTCACTGATGGTGCATGTTTTTAACGGGTTGCTAGACGTTATTTCGGCAGCAAGACAAAAACGACGGGAACAATTTCTTTTCGTCAGAATTTCTAAAAAATGTGTAAATTAAGGTTTCAAACGTGCTACTAAAACACGTCAAACTGTAGCCATAGACTAACCTCACAACATATTCTACTACATTAACTTTAAAGTTAGTTTCCATGTACATAGTATTATGCCAATATCCTTGAATAATGAAAAAGGAGTGTAATTAAATACAAAGAACAAAGTACAAAATCTATGCTAATATTGTGTATTAAATTGGATTTGATGGTGACACACTATTCATATTACAAAAGTCCATTGTTAAAGGTACTAGTGGGCAGCTTTGACTTCTTTCTTGCTGGGCTTCACCATATTGTAAAGAACAATGGCACCAATGAATCCATAAGTGGCCAAGGCAACCTGAAGAAATTAAGACAAACATTTCAAGGATCAAATAAAAGTTTAAGTGCTAACTTAACATAGAAATGCAAATTGAAGGTTTACACTGTTAACACAAAATGCATTTTGTAAAGTATATTGGTTTTTTAAGAACTTCATAACTAACCCAAAAGTGCCACAACCATAAAATAATGTTTAACCTTAAATGTGTAGAGAATAGTTATCTAAGAATTAATCAGCTCGATTAAAAAAAAGAATTTACTTACATTAGCTCGTCCGCGAATGGTGGTGGAGTTGAAGTATTTGGCCATTCCAGTGAATTGGCTTTCAGCAGCGTGATCTCCGGCCATTTTACAGGTATATAACTGGAAGAATGAAACCGGAATAATAAATTACAGTTTGCAGTTGCAGTTTTAATAAGAAATATTGAATTTACGTGATTTTAAGCGGCGAAATGGAGTCGTTCACGAAAGTGATGGCGAAGAAACAGACGAAGTGAGGATGGCAGCAAGCAACTGCCAGATCGACGAAATTCGACTAATTCATTTAATCAATGACGGTGAATTGGCAACGCCGTAGCATTGCAAAGTCTGATTTTCGTCTGCTCTTTCGAATTCATAAACACGTGTTTCTCAAACCTCGAGTGAAATTGCAGTCTGAAATCTGAATTACAATTATACAGCTGATTAAGCCGTGAAATACAATTGATCATCATGGCTATTGTGGAAGAAAATTTCCCTCGTGGTGGGAAGTCTAGAGATGTAAAAAGAGAACGGCCGGCAAATGAAAAAAAGTGGAAAAATGAAAGCTTGTTTAAGGTAAAGCGAAATAGTATGATATAAAAAATTGTATTTCTTGATAACATTACAGCTTTGCTTGATAAATGTTCCCTCAATAGAAATCTGCTGTCAAGAAAGTCAACAAGAGACGTTTAAACCAGAAAAAAAAACATTCAAAAATGAAGAAGGATAAGCAAGAACTTCAAACGTTAACTGCCAAAGAGAAAAAAGTTATTGAAAAGGAAAAAACAATGCTTGAATCTATTGAACCCCTAACTTTTAAAGTAAATTTTCTTTAAGTTGTAAAAGAGCTTTTTAATACTGACCAGTTATTTTTATTAGATGCTTACTGAAGGCATGCAAGTACTAAGTAGAGTACAAGAAGTCAGGGAATTGGATGTTCTTCTCAGTCTTCCTGGAAGGATTCAAGCTTATGTCCCTATTACTAATATTTCAACGCCATACACTAACTTACTCAACAGGCTTGCTGAAGATGAAGAAGTTGATGCTAAAGGGTTAAAAGAAATCTTGATGGAAGGAGAGTTATTTCCATGCAGCATTAAGGAGGTGACCAATGATGGCTCATTTAAAGTCACAGCATCTTTAAATCCAGTTGATGTCAACTGTGACATTCCAGCAACAGCCCTCTGCAAAGGAATGGTAAGATGACTCACATGTTTTTGGATTGTGACTTCCAGTGAGATCACTAATTTCGTTTTGTTAGAAAATGACTGCAGCTGTGCAAAGTGTTGAAGATCACGGATACGTAATGGATATTGGCATTCTAAATGCACGCAGTTTTTTAACCAAAATACCAGATCAAGAATTGGCTGTAGGCCAAATCGTTTCTGTCTGTGTGACTGGCTGTCAGATTGATGGTCATGTAGCCACTTTGACCCTCTCAACAGTAGAGTCCATCAAATTCAAGCAAAACGTAGAACTTAACATGTCTACTCTTCTCCCAGCGACGAAACTTTATGTGACAGTAAATAAGGTAATTTCTATAGTTAAACAATTGAGAAACACTGTTGTAATTAAATTATGATCCTGTAGGTTTTACCCCAAGGTTTAACAGTGACTTTTGGCAATTTAGTGGGTTACATCCACAAAGATCACCTTGTTAATACGAATGACAACGCATCAGCATATGAGAAAAGCTCCAATTATACGGCTGTAGTGTTGTACACGTTACCTTTAGTTAATGCCGTCTATCTCAGCTTAAAATCGTCGCTTGTTAAGCCCGTCTTAAAGATTAATGAAAAGGACCCCATTGCCCTTGGTCAATTCTTTGAAGCCACTATTACCGAGTCCACATCTGCTGGACTTTTCATACAATTGAACAAAAAGGCCAAAGGATTTGTTCCACTTCGACAGCTCAGTGACAACCAAGACGTTTTCGAAGACACAAGAACCCTCTTTCCAATCAAATCACGTAAGCGATGCCGCGTGCTTAATCATGCATCTCTTGACGATATTTACATCTGCACAATGAAAAAGTGAGTTTTTTTTTTAGATTTCACCACTTAAGAGACTTGAAGGCTTAACTTGAATGTTTGTTTTTTCAGAACTTTGTTAACTCAGAAAGCATTGCGATATGAAGACTTCACTGTTGGAGAGGTAGTAGAAGCCAAGATCGACTCGTTAACACCAGCTGGTGTTTCAGTTGATTTGGGCGTTAATTTGAAAGGTTTCATTCCAAAACTGCAATGGGCAGACGATCCTAGATTAAAAAAGCCAGAATTAAGGTTCCGTGTAGGTGAACCAATTACCTGCCGTGTTCTCAAGGTGATGATTGACAGAAAAACAGTTCATCTGACCTGCAAGAAATCTATGCTCGACGAAGCAGTCGTTGCCTATTGTTATCCGAGCCAACTGAAGAAACATCTTGCTTTGAAGGGAACTGTTGTTCTTATAGAGAAGGGTGGAGTTGTTGTTTCATTTTTTGGTGAACTTACTGGATATATCCCCAAAAATAGTCTGTTAAAGAAAGGAGTTACTGATATCAGTCGGTATTTCTACATTGGGCAAGTCATTGATTGCACAGTTTACGACATTCACGAATCTGGCAAAGTTACTCTGTCGCTGTCAAATTCAGACTCGACTGAAGAAAAAAGCCATGTCGTTCAGTCAGTTAAAATTGTGGGATCGATTGTGGAATGCAAAGTCGAAAAAGTTTTTTATGCGGGTGAAGGCGGCAGTAGCGGACTCGAGGTATTCGATTTCGCACCGATTCACACTATGAACATTTAAATCATGTTTGATTTCATTTACTTAGGTTTCAATTCCGTCTTTAAAGACTTCTGGATTTATCCCTGTGGAACATTTATCGGATTTTTCTAAATGTGCACCTCAACTGCTGCATTGTTATCGTCCAGGCCAGGTCATCGAAGAAGCCGTCGTATGGGTGTATTCAAAACTGCAAACGGTATTGACCCTTAAACCCACCGTTATGAAAATCGTGAAGGAGAATTGTTACCCCAAGTCTGTGGACGAGATCGAAATGAACTCGATCTTGCCTTGCGTAGCTTTGCGCCATAAACTATGTGGCGTCTTTGCATCAGTGCTGTGCCCTCCCAAGAAGTTCGATGTTCTTTTTCCATCCTGCAAGATTCCCCCCCAACTGAATTCTAGTTTGGAAAAGGATACCATGCATGTCTCTTTGGAAGGCCAAGTAATTAAGGTCGACAAAGAAGAGAATAAGATTTATCTAAGTGCATTAAATCCCTACAACCGGGAAAACGCAGCCCATGTACTGGAAGATTTTCTGAAGATTCAAGAAAGAGTTAAAGTCCACTTAATGGAAAGCTCAGACGAAGGATTGAAAAATTTAGCCAGCTTGAAACTTGGTGATGTGGTAGTTGGTAAATTGCTGACAGAATTTGACTCTTCCGCCGATTTGGAGTTTGAATTGCCACACGGAATAAAAGGAATAGTTCCGACTTATCATCATAACAAAAAGAATTTCAAGAATAACGACTTGATCGTTGGCTCTGTTATGTATGTCGACCTAATTATGAAGAAGGTTTACATCACAACAAGAGATGACGTCATAAATTGCATTACAGGCACTTCCAAGCTGAATACCGAGGGCAACACACAAAGAGGAAAAATTATTTTGAATACGGACTACTTTAGTTTGGTGTCATTCGTTGATGGAAACATCAAAGGCGTAGCTTTCACTTCCAATATTAGAAGCATTAATGAAGCTTCTATCCCATTACAGCCTCCCTTCGAAGTTGGAACTGTAGTTAATGTGGTTGTTGACTCAGACACGGAACTTGGGAAAATTGCCGCTTACCATAAGACTCCTTCAAGTTGGGTGACCCTCAATCCCTCTCGCAAGAACCGCGCTTCTTCTTCAAATGATGGCCCAAACAAGAAAAAAGCAAAGATGGAGATTGTAGCGAAAACTAGTAAAAAGTCAACCGAAAATACTGCCAGCAAAGATGAGGACACCAAACCAACAAAAGATAAAAATAAGAAAGCACAGCAAGAGCAATTAACTGAAATGAGTAACACAAAAGAGGCTGAGAAATCAACTGTGTTGGAAATCAATAAATCTTCGGATAAGAAGAAGAAAACAAAGGCCAAGAACAATCAAAATGCTGCAGAGGAGCAAGACACGAACTCTAATGAAAATTCAAACAAGAATGCTGAATCGAAGAAGGAAACAAAGAAGAAAACTGAAGAGATAAAACAGGACGTGTCCCTCAAGAATGAAACTGTTTCAAAAGGGAAAAGAAACAAATCTGAAAACAAAGAAACTGCTTCCTCTAAAGATCAAAAGGAATTATCTCCAGCGAAGAAAAGACGAGTTGAAGCAATTTCCTCGAGCGCCACGAAAAAGACACAAAAAATCAATCCTTTAGAATTACCGCGTCTGTCCATCACGTCAGCATTCAAATGGGATGATGACATGACGAGTCTACCACTTTCTAATTCTCAAATTGCCGATAGTTCGGATTCAGAAGATGAGGATGCGGGAAAAGAAAAGGCTGTGGTTAAAGATCGACGTGAAAGGGCACGTGAAAAACTGGAGGAAGCGAAGATAAATGAAGCTAAATTGTCCCAAATTGAAGAAGAGCTCAACAATCCGGAACGAGCGCCCGTGACCACAGATGACTTTGACCGTATGGTACTTGCCTCGCCCAACAGCTCTATTTTGTGGGTCCAGTATATGGCATTCCATCTGGAGAACGCTGAGATTGAAAAAGCGCGAACAGTGGCCCAGAGGGCGCTTAAGATCATGAGCTTCCGAGAGGAACAAGAAAAATTCAACGTCTGGATTGCTTGGCTCAATTTGGAGCACATGTACGGCACAACCGAAGGCTACGAGTCCACTTTGCAGGTAATCATAATAAATTTAACCAAGGCATTGGCTATGCTCGTGTTGTGCATAATAATATGATGAGCAATGTGTTCTTCTTGTCGCCCACAGGAAGCGATCCGCTATAACGAGCCTTTCAAAGTGTACCGTCAGATGGCTTTGAATTTTGAACAAAGCGGCAAGTTGGACGAAGCCGAATCGCTCTACACCACAATGCTTAAGAAATACAAGCAGAACAAGTCTGTGTGGATGAATGCCTGCCTTTTCTACGTTCGAAATTCAAAATTGGACACGGCGCGCGGTGTTTTCCAGAGGGCATTGTCGATCCTCGACAAAAAAGAACGTAAGCATATTTTTAAGTAATACAATCCGTTCAACGCATCCGCAGTTTGGAGAGGCCCCCGCAACGTTTGTTTCATGACCGTTGATAAATGGAGTGACTTGTTTCTTCTACTACTACTACTCATTCCTGAACCACTCCCTCTCCCACCCACTATTGCTCCACCACACCATGAGTTTAGTTGTTGTCGCGTCTCCTTATCTTTTGATTTCCATTCTAGCACCAAATTCTCTAGGTGCGCATTTACTAACTGGGTTAATTGTTGTACTCTGGTTCTAAATGTCCAAAAACGCTCGTGTTCGTTTGGGATTTCTTGGCCCATTTCTAATTTTCTTGTTTTTCTGGTTTGACAGACATTGACTTGATCAGTCGGTTCGCTCAACTTGAGATGAAATTCGGACAACTGGACCGAGGCAAAACGCTTTTTGACACTTTGATGATGTCTTATCCCAAAAGGACGGATCTCTGGCTCGTGTACATTGACACGCTTACCAAAGTTGATGCCATAGAAAGTGCACGGTGAGAAATTTCGACATTATTAAGACTTTTGTTTGAGTCATGTTTTTCGTTTTTTTTTTTTTTGTTATCCCCTCTCTTTTCCTTTTTTCAATGTAAAACTCCCCACGGCCTCCACACTGTGATGAGAAAACCTTACGTAGGCGAGCCTCATTTTAAAAAAAAAAGAAAGAAAAAGAATCGTTCCTCGCACCGCTGTGTATTTATATGCTGTATGATTGATATTCTCGAACAATAACTTATAATCCCCCCGCAACCCATTTCTTTCTCTCCAAGTTCCATTTTCCCTCTGTCCTCTCTCTTTTTTTCTTTTTCTCTCTTCTCTCTCACTTTTTATTATTTTTATTTTTCGTTTCATTCTAAAATTAGTATGTATTGAGGTAAAGAGGATTTGTGTTGTCCAACTGTCGGAAAGAAAGGCCTTTGAAGTTGTAGCAATAGTAAGAAAAAGATTTTTTTTTTTTGGCCGTACTGGCCAAAGCGTATGCGGGCTGGGTAGATAGAGAGAAAGAGAGAGAGTTGTTCGCCCAGTTTTGCAGGTTGTTGTTCTTGGCGCACGCATCCCACTTGTAGATGCAAAGAATTCTTTATCTTGAACAAACAAGATTTGCCACTTTAAACTATTCCGGATTCGCCATGGTCACACAACATTCTGGCACAGGCAGGCGTTGAAAAAGATATAGCGTACCATGTTTTCCTTGAAAAAGACATCTTGATGTATCTAGTCATTTTTCACCTTCTACTTGTGGTATGTGAATGAAATGAGGGAATATTAGGTCTTAATATTTCCTTCGGATGATCAAGGTTTGTAACCCAGATTTTGAAACTGGTCATCGGTTCAGACTTTTTTATTGCTATTAATTTTAACTACTACCTTTCACAGCCGTGTGCTCCGTATTTTTTTTTCGGTTTGACCGAAGCGGTCTCAATTCTGTATTGCGTCATGTCCAGGTCGGCGGCCAGCACTTCGTCTTCATTAAATTTTTTGAGCTATTTTTTTTTTTTTTTTCCTTTTCATATTTTAATTTTTTCTTTGCTCCCCCCTTTTCTCTGATAATTCGAACTCGTGACATGTTCATTTTCAAGTCTCGGTTCTCCGCTTCCGTCGTCATTTGGCAAAGGGGAAAAAAAAGTAGACGAGTGATTATGACTTCACGCACAGGCCCAAAAAGAATACAACTCCCATCACCATCAAGGGTTGCCTGTCTGTGTCTCACGGAAGCTTATGATTTTGTTTTCTTTTTTCTTATCTTTTGCTTTCGTGATTAATTCTTCTTCTAGTTTTTGTTGTTGTTGATGTTGTTGTGTGTTGGTGGGTGTACTTTCCTTCCCGACTAATTATGGTTGATTGTGCAATTTGTAGGCAAGTCTTAGAACGCTGCATCACTCTGCAGCTGCCAGCCAAGAAGATGAAGACGATCTTTCAAAAGTTTCTAGAATTTGAAACACATCATGGAGACGATGAGAAACAGGACTACGTTCGAAAGAAGGCGCTCGAGTACGTTGAATCGAAAACTGTCGATGAATAAACCAATGAATGAATGGAGATTGTACACGTGTGTCGGATCATGGAAATATCACACATCCTTCTTCGTTGGTCGTCGTCGTCTCATTTGCTGACATGTGGGTTTGTTTTTTTATTGCCTCCACCATTCTATTACCATAAACTGGCCTCTGTTTTTGGTGTTAACATGACTTGAAGCGATTCGCCAATAAAAACATTGAGCGTCTCATCGCTGGCCGAAACTCTGAATGAAATCTTACTGGTATTGCACCTTTGATTAATATTAATAATTCAAGTTTCCTTCCACTTTCACGATCGATTCATCTGCGACGAGTTCTTTTTGTCCGTGATGAATGTGATGATCCTCTTCAGTTGGTAAGAAGAAGTAAAAAAAACAAAGGAAAATGCCATTGTTAGCCTATGGCTCCTGACGAGCCATTCGTCTTTCCTTAGTTTTTCAAATGAGAATATTCACTATGCAATCACGTCGTCTTTATTATTAGGTAGACACATTTGTAAAAAAAGAGAAAAAAAAAACATAAAACAAAAAGGAATCTTTTTTCTCCCCCTGTCTAATATCATCGATCCATCATTGGCGTTTGCGTGAGTCAGGGTGATCTGCGTGTTGGTTGCTGCCGCAGCTGCTGCAGAGAGAGTGATGGACACCCACCCGTGAGCGGCGCTCCTCTTCTCCCAGCACTTTTTTTTTTAATCTACAGGTGAGCTGTTGTTGTGTGTGTAGCAGGAAGGAGTCATCAGACGAGTGAGAATCTCCTGAAATAAGTACTCTCTTGATTGCGCCGTAAGGAAGAAGAGAGAGTTGCTGACTGGCTGTTAGTTAGTCCAATTCTTTCGCTATGTTAGTAGTGTGTATATGTAAAGTTTAAAGGAGGAGGGTGGAGAGGAATGCCCTCGTATAAATATGCCGACACTATCGGATCATCAAAAAGGATGGCCAAGTATCTATTTGAGAGTTCTCAATCGGGTCGTTGAGACAAACAGCACAGCCGTCTAGCGTATATTCATCACAGACACATTGGCGCGGCCTCTCTTTAACTCGCCTCGTCATAACAGAGGTGGAGAGGGGGAAAGAAAAGTTTAAAAGGAGAAGAGGAAGTGTGGCGCCTCCAGGTGTGTGTCAGTAGATTTTCGGGTTACGGGCTGAAGTGTGTGTCTTTCTGGGCTTTAGAGAGAAAAGTCTTTGGAAACATTAGAGAGTGAGCTACCACCTCTTCTATCTTCTTGCAAGATGTTTCATCGTTTCTCTTCTTCTTGTCTCCCCTCTTCTTCTTTTGAGTTAAAAGCGATGGGGTCGGTCGCCTCTTGTGCCCGTCCATTTTGGGGTCCATCTCCCTCCCTTTCCATTTATTCGGTATAACAACCTGCTTCCTTGTTTGGTCCATACTTTCCCGTCTTGTCGATTTGACTAGCTAATATTTTTTTCTGTGTTCCTCTTTAGAAAAAAAAAAAAGACTTATTCAATAGGGTCAAGTGTGTGTTGCGCTGATGCACCTTGTCCTCTTATATGGGTGGATTCCAACAGGGTCCCCATTTGACTCATGTAGGTACATCTTAGTGGTTCATATACTTGTTCACTTTGGACTCTTTTTTCTTTTTTGTTCTTCTTTTTTTTATTCATCCTGCATCTTGTGATGTCTAATCTCTGCGGGCTGATGGAAAAGATGTAACACACATGCACAAACCACACGTGGTATAAGCACTATGTCCCAGCAGCATTATTTTAGAGCTCTTTTCCATTTTACGACCAGTCCCCGGGATTTACTGTCATCTCTTTTTTCTCTACTTCTTCTTACAGTACCTCGTATATTATTATTGTTATTACCATGCTATAGCGGCATCGGTCAGCTCAGGTGAGAGAAGCTTGCCGGCAGCCGGTTATTTAAAAAAAAATTTCTTCTTGCCCGCTAAAAATAGGTGAAATTTGAAATCTGGGAAAATTTGGACGAATTGAAGAATAATGTTAATAATAACTTATTCAAACTTCCTCCTTTTTCTGCATTGTTTCGCATTTCTTTTGCGATTTGATCTACTATTTTTTGTTGTTATCGGGGGATTTTGAAAGATGGAATACCGCTGGCTGGTGGCAGCTCATTGCTGAAGGCCGGTCATGGCCCCCATCGCGCGCACGCCAAAGAACTTCTGCCAGATCTTGATATGAATTTTTTTTTTTCATTTTTTTTTTCTTTCCTCTCATTTTTTTTTGTTGGTTGCGCATCACAAGTAGTCGGCAAAGTCTTCTTTTACCTTTGTTAAGCAAACATCAAAATGGACAGGAGAGCGAAGCGGAACTTTTGGTCATCCGCCGCCCGGGATGCGGATGGATGAAGAAGCCGCCGAACTAAGTGAACAACCCAAAAAGGAAACAGTCGATCGATTGTTTGTTTTTTCCTTCTTTGTTCAACCAAATATCCTGAAAAAGTTATGTAGCGGTCACGCCGGTATTTTTAAGTTTCGACGATATTGTCGACAACTTCCTGACGCTTATTGTACAGCGTTAAAACAACAAGCATCAAAGTTACTCGTCGTCATAATTTGAAAACAGCCAATCGCAAGTGAATCACGACACAAGTATTCCGGTGGTCGTACCTTATTTCCAGATGAATAATAATATACGATGGGGGAAAAAAACGTAAGATTTCGATTCTTCTCTGTCATTATCATTTTTTATTTGATAGTTTATTCTTGATAATAAAAAATAAGAAACAGCTTTGGTGGTTTGGATGGAGTGTGGCGAAGACGAGGTGAAGGCTAGCGGGCCTAATATGGAAAGGAATTAGGAAACCGGTGACAACTAAGGAAACACGGAAAAATGGGACCTGGTTGCGGTTGTGTTGAGTTCGACCCCTCCTTGTCCCCGAAATAACGAAAACTTGTTTATTTCTAATAACCCCATATTTCTTTTTGATTTTCTGTTTTTAATCATTTCTGTGTTCGTGCTAGAGGATGTATAGCATGTAGAAATGTATAGAAATAGATTATGGTCATCAAAAACTCAGTCGAGCAACAACCAATTGTGCAGCGTGAAAAAAATCCAGTCCGACTTATACGTCGTATAAAGCGGGAAAACGGGCCGTTCGAGTTGGCTGGCCACACACGCTTACAATAGGACAACTGACCAGATAAAAATAAAACACCAAAAAATGACATTTTTATTTCATTCTTTTTCTGCTTGTGGCTTAATAATTCGCGTGCCACCACCACCAACCGCCACCAGTTGCTACGCCCAGTCGGTGGCGTTGTGGAGATCTGCTAGGCGTTTCTAACTTCTTTTTTTCATAGCCATTTCCAGTCTTAAGTGTAGAGGTACTTAACCAAAATTCACGGGAATGCGCACGACAAGAGCCGAGAAAAATGATCATTTGGTTTGCTGACTTTCTTCCGGGGTATGCGTTGCTGTTGTTTTTCTGGAAGAAAAAAAGCGGAGCATCACGTTAAAAAAAAAACACAGAGACGAGTTCATTTGCCGAGAAAGATAGGATCTCGCTTTTTCGTGTTGTTCCGCATTGTAGTAATGTTTGCTTATTTCGAGGGATTTTCATCGTAGCGTCTGTCTGGTAGCCCTAGACATCAACAGGCATCGTGCTGGCATTCAGGTTGCAATTGTTTTCTTGTACTCATCATCATCGTTGACTTGGTCGCAGCTATTTTCTTCATTGCTGGGCGGGTACGAGGGGGGGGGGGGGAAATGACTTGAAACAACAAAGAACTCGACTCAACGAAAAAAAAAAATCAAATTGTGTTTGGTACGCCGAGAAGAAGAGAAAACGAAAACAAACTCACGACTAATAATTTAATGGGAGGAGATGAGACCCCAAAAGAGTTGGGTCGAAAATAGAGGGAGGTCCGTCCCGCGGGAGTGGTGCTGAAAAGGAAAAAACCAAAAAGAAAAAAGGCAAACAACCGAAAATATGAAAAAGGAGTTGAATTGATGGAAGAATGCTCCGGCTGAAAGAATTTACACCAGTCCAAGTGAGTTATTTTTTTTCTTAGCGATAAGCGAGTTGTTTTTCGGTTTATTGTTTGGTTGTTTTTATTTTTTTATTTTTTTTTTAGGAAAGTGGACCGCGATGCGCACGTTTCGCGTCCAACCGCGCATTTTGGTCTATACCAGAGAGGAAATTGTATTGAGTTTGACGGGATGTGACGGCATCCGTTCAATTTGGCGATTGTCTACCGAGATATTGTTAGGGGAAGAAGACCCGAATTTTTCGTATTCTTCTACGGCATCGTGGGTAAGAAACTATCGACAACACATTCAACAACGCAATACTACACGTTCCAACTCTTGACATCCTCGATTTCATTTCTTTTCTTTTTCTCACTCTCACACTCTTATTATCATTAGATTTTTCATTCATCCACAAGAGTTATTTGTGTACGTGTGTATGTCATCTTCTTCTATTCTTCTTCGTCTACTATTTGACTTTCTGTCTTCTTTTTCTCGCTTTCAATTGCCATTTTTCATTTCAAGATGACACAATGGCGGGCGCCAGTTTCTCCTTCTTTTATTCCCTCGCACTAAGGGAAAAAAAAATTCGGAAAATGAAAAGAAGAGTCGATGTAACAATAGAAAGAAATCGTTCTGCATCATTTTCATATGGGCACACGTCTTTCCAATTGGCTACGCTCCGATGATTCCGGATGTGCCAAAAATTGATAAATTGAAACACGCGTCGTGCGGTAACTGGTTTACGTGTTCGTCCAATCGACTGCAATATAAGCCAAAAGAATGTTGTCTGGATTAAACAGTGAAATGAATTCAATCAATTGCTATGCAGCGTGTGGATGGAAAAATGGAATTTTAAATAAGGGGGAAAACAAAACTCGCGTGTTTCTTCCGTATAGATAACCCCCTTGATAAATAGTCAGCCCCATGTAACGGAATAGAGCCTGACATATTTTTCTTCGTTCGAATAAAAAAAAATAGAGGGTGGTGAAGAGGGTTGGTTAAAATAAAAAAAGTTCACTCTACCAGCTTTATTTTTTTTTTCTTTGTGCCCAAAGAAGTGGAAGGTGGAGGAGGTTCTCGACTTTGGAATGGTAAGAGGCGGGGCTTCTTGTAGCTGTGGCATTCGGTCTCGTGTGTGTGTGTTAACATTTTTTACTTCTCCGTCTCCCTTCGGTCTGTAAGTTAGTTGCCTTTATCTAACCTACTCCTCCTCCTCTGTTTTCCCCCTCTTCTCCCCCACCTTTGGATTTTTCTTGGGTTCTTCCTCAACAATCTCACAAGACAACAAGAAAGTAGAAGTTTATGCAGGAGGAGTGAGTAGTACCCCCCTTTAGGGGAAGAAGAAAACGAGTCAAAAGTAGCCGAGCCATCCGACTGGGCTAACAGTTGTATGTTGGCCGTCGTTCATTCAAGTCTTGTCATCAGTTTGTGTCGTTCGTTTGTTTGGTTTTTCTTTATTCGTCATTCCTTCTGAAGCCGTTACAGCTGATTGTAGATGCTCGGTCACGATAGACTTCTTGTCGTCCAAAACAGGAGTTGAGAGAGAGAGATAAAAAAAAAACCACTACCACACATTACAAGAAAAACTTGATTCTTCTGTTAGTTTCTGTTTTTTTCCTGGGTTATTGAACCTATCTTGCCCAATCCGAGCCGTTTATTTCATTTCGCGTGACCTTCGAGAGTGTGTCCCATCTGTTGTTTTGTCAAGTGACGATTCAAACATTTCTCAACCAGTTCAACTGACTGACTGGGTAACTAATTCAACCGGGAAAAAAATGGCGCCTATTCATCAACGGATGGACAGGTATCACGATCTACCACCTCCGCCACCGATTCCGCTCAAATTGAAGCCCAAAACGTTGAAGAAATTGTCGCAACAGGCAGCTAGAGGACAACCGCTTTATCTAATTGTCGGTCCTCACGCTGCGGCAGCTACAGCAACTCCACGTCCGATGGGTGGATCGATGCATCCGCCTCCATTGCCTCCTCATCCGCCTCATCCTAATCAGCATCCATCACGTAGCTTCGCGGTTGTTCATCCGCGTATTGAACGTCAGCAGAGAATGCCGGGACCAGCCAACAGCGTCGGAACGGCCACGTCCGGCAGCGACTCGCTGAAAAGTATGAGTTTTTCTTCTGCCCAAGGTCTGATGGACAGCCAAAATCGATTCCGTCCGGACAATTTCAACATGCGTCTGCGTGCCCATCAGCAGTTATTCCCGTGGAATCCGCACAATCAGAGCAACAGCCACAGCAGCAAAAGTTCGGGCAATTGGGTGAGGCATTTGACAAGCGACGACGACGTCGAAGAAGAAGAGGAAGAAGAAGAAGAAGAAATCAGCGTTGGTGCAGCCAATCGTAATATGAAAAATAATAATAAAGTCGACAACATCTCTTCTTTGGATGCTGTGAATACAAGAGCCAGCAGCAGTGTCCGACCCGAATACCAGCTCGGCCCATCCGACCGCAACGCTCGACTCGTAGGAGAAATTCAATTGAGTTCACGGGTGGCCTCCATGACCATAGCCGATGTCAGCCCTCGATTTGCCTTCAAGGTGAGTCCCCGTATCCGTTCGTTTTATTGAATTTCTTTTTTCAAAATTTGTGTTCTCTGTGTGAGTTCTCCCCTATTGTCACATTCACGTTTGACAGTTGTTAGTACTCAAGTTAGTCATTCTTCTTTCACTTGTACAGAAAAAAAAAAAAGTATGCAAAGAAACCCTGATTTCCTCTCGGTACATTTGTTAAATTACAGAACTCTATTTAGAGTTGTGTTGGTCCGTCAAGGTCTAGTGATGGCGACTCTCTTTCCGACGATTGTCTTCCATAATTCTTTTCCCTTGCGTGTTTCATGCATAACTGAGCGGAACCAAATCACGGCACTCTCCAATAGAGCTTAGAGCTTCCTTCAAGCTTTGATTTGATTTGATATCGTTGGATGTTATTGTGGTGAAGAGAAAAAAGAAAGAAATGGAGGGGACCGTGTTCTTTTATTTTATGTATATGGCCCATTTTCGGCGACGATCGTGACTCTTTATTGACTGACCTAAACAAAACAAAAACGACTCTTTTCCTATTGTTAAAACTACAGTTGTGTTGATCTTTTGTTTCTCTTCATTTTTATTTTGGCGATGTAGAAAATTATGATGCTGTCAGAGAACAAACAGTTTCGCGAATCTGCTAATTTTATTAATCGACTAAGTGGCGGCACGTTCGGCGTCATCGTCCACGACTTACCCGTCGATCAGTTTATTGATGCCATGCCGCAATCGCTGCCCATCATCGAGTCTCTGTACACTAAAGTATTTCTGTCGGATGGAATGACTCGCAACTCGATCCAATTCCTTCGTCCGGAGAACGTCGTCCAGCAGATGGTCAAATATTTCGCTCACCAGGAAGATCATCCACCTGCACCCAATGGAGGATCAGCGACCGGTTGGCCACCCAATGTCTGGCGGTGGGACTACTGCGGTCCATTCATCTCCAGCTGCAAAAAGTTATTGCGCGTCATCGTCCTTACTGAACCCAAGATCCGCAAAAGTTTGTTCCAGAAACGCCGGGCTCTAAGCAAAGCCATCGAAGGCTTGGGTCAACACGGACTGGTTGGCACTTCGGACGAGAATCTCATGAATTTACACGATGCTTTACAGGTACGTACAGTATGCGCGCATCACATTTCTGGCACTTTTTTTTATCTTTTGATTTCCATCGGAATTTCGATCTCTTTTTTTGAAATCCGGTGCCTAACGTTGGTCACAGTTTGGAATGCCATCTTCTTTGTAATTCAATCTAGATAATAATTTTTGCTTTGTTTCCTTTGTCTCGGATTTATTATTCGTCGTGATGTAGGACGAGTTCAATCGTGTAGTTCAATCGTACAAGAGCGCCCTGGACAAAATGGTAGAACTGGAATTGGCGCAAAAGAAAGGCGCAAACCGGACAGTATCAAACGGGCCGGCACCTATCGCTGCGTCGCATCAGCGCCTTTTGTCGCTGAAGCAATCGGAAATTCAGGAACGACTCATTAAAAACAAGACGCTCCTGAATGTCGTCGAACCGACTTTGACGAATCATTCGCTGGACCTCTTCCTGGGCATCTTGCAGCGTCGCATCGAACTCGACAAGGAAGCCCTGTTCCAGTTCAGCCAGTTGAAACGTGACCAGCCCACCAAACCGGGAGAAACCACTCCGCATATCGTCATCGCTCCTATACTCATGAAATACTCGCACGGATGCCAACAGGTCAGCCTCATCCTCAATTCATTTCTAGATCCAATATATAGATTTCTCTAGTCAAGAGTCAAGAGTAAAGAGTCAATAACGACAGTAAGTAACCAGCTGCCAGGCCGTTCTTTATATGTAGGGCGATGGGTTAACACAGGAAAAATGTAAAACACCACCGCCAGTCCGTCACGAAATGCCGGTGTCTGTATTTCCATATATTGTATGGCTTCGTGTAAATATCGAGTTCGATATCGTGATTCTTTCAGTTTGCCATAGTATAGAAACGCATCAAGCCATCAACACCGTGAACACAACAATGAGCACGCTGCCGCCGTTTTCCTTTTTTTATTTCTTTAACTTGCGGCTGCGGTGCGAACAATCAAAAACAATTCCAAACACACGAACGAAAAGGAGCGAATGAATGAAATGAATACGATCTGTTGCTCCCGACCCGAAAGATTTGGTGAACAATGGAACATGAACAAGTACAGAGAGAGAAAGAGAAAAATGATGATATGAGTCAAGGGAACGTTCGTAGTATGTTTTTTAAAACCAAAGTGTGACGTGATGACTGAAGAAGGTTGTGTACTATATTGTTGATGGAAGGGTTTTAAATTTAACAAAAAAAAAAAAAAAAAAGAACGCCTTGGGAAGAAACGAAACAAAAACATTTTGAGTCTCTATCAACGTGTCTCTTCTTCTTTTGGATTTTCTCTTTCCAATTATTTTGATCGATCGTCGTCCGCCGTCACGCGTTCCGTTCCAATGACTTTTTGCTTCGTGATCTCCTGTAGCATTCTTTTCTTTTCGGTGTTTGTTTGAAATGTCCTTTATGTAACAATAACCAAAAAAATTCGTCGTCGCAAGTCGTTTCGTGACGGATGTTTTTATTTTCTTCTTTTTCACATCAAACGTACCACAGAAAAAAAAACAAAAAAAAAAAATAGAAGAAAAACTTTCGTTTGTTACATCGTCTTCGTCGTAGTCCAGGCGATTATTGGCTAGGAAAAGGCCAAATTACATGCAATTACGGCTAATTGCTCCAACCGCGGTTCGTTTTGAAAAATAAAAATTCTTCGTCTTGTTCCTCCTCCTCCTTCGTCTACGTTTTTTATTTTTCAGTGGCTCTTCTTTTCCCCTTTTTTGTTGTTGTTATTGTTGTTGTTGTCTTCTTTTAGAATTTTTTCGTTGGGTGATCGCGTGAGCCAGCACAGTGTGAAAATGGCAGAATGCGCATCGCGTGAGACGGTCGCCTTCTGAAACGCGCTGACGAAATTAAAAGGAAAACAAAACAACCAACAAAAAGTAGCAAGTGAAATGAATAGAAGATTTCAGCCGCCAATTTTCAATCGACAAAACAAAACAAACAAAACTGACTTTTGATTGATTCGATGATGATGAAACATTTGAATCGCATTTTAATTGATTTCGTTTTTTTTTTTTCCCTCTAAATCATTTGAAAAATTAGGTTTTGGATCTGATGAGAGAAGTGAGTTCAGATCAGGGCCACCAAGAGGATGATTTGGAAGATTCCAGCGACGTTTCGGGCTATCACTCGGACTCTGATTCGGCGGTGATGATGTCGGGAAATTCGCCTTTCGTATCAAACAGCGCCCGCTACAATTTCCTATCTCGATCAGGTAAAACATACAATTTTCTTCTATTTTTAAATTGAGAGGAAGGCCTGATTACATTTTTTTGTTTTTACTTTGCGTGTGTGTTCGTCCTGATTCCTTATTAGCTTTTGTTTTCTTCCTCGACGTTATAGCTGTTTTTAATTCCCTGTTTCTCTCGCTTTCCCACTCGAGATAGTTACATGTTTAGTGTTTAGAGCTTCGTAGATGTTTCGCCTTCGCTCTTATTCTTTCTTCTCTTTTTTGGGAAATAATGAGTTTGACCTTATTTTTATTTCATTTTATTCCGTTCGACAGCCAAATACGGAAGACTTTTTAGTTGTGTAAATTTCCTTTTTTTTTTTTTACTTTTTAATGATATGCTCGAACAACAATTTAAAACAAAAACTTGGCAAAAGAACGAGGCGAGGCTCCTCAGGGATGAAAAAGTATAAGGAGAACGCGATCGCCTGCAATGATAAAAAAATATAGTCATAGCATTGTTTCTATCGTGATCCGATCACCGTTATGAACTTAACGGTGTGTCGTCTTAAGACTGAATCGAGGCATCAGCAATCATTAATTCAGCTCACATCGTCCCAAAACATGATATTACGTGGAATAGACAGAAAAAGGAAGCAGATAGGGAACCGGTTGATCGGGTTGTTCTCTTGCGGTTCATAGGTCAGAAATATATAGGTCTGACAGGTTGCAACACATCGGGGAAAACACATATTAAAATAGAGAAAATGTCGTTAAATTTTTACTAAATAAGGAAACAAATTGAAAGAAGACGAGTTCTGTGCGACTTTTGTTTAGAATCAGGATGAAAATATACGAGTTTTTTTTTTCGTATTGGGAGAAAGGGAAGAGCAACCACGCCTTGTTTGGAAAATATATATGTATTTCAAAATCGAACTGTAAAAATTTAGTCTGAAAAATCAGTCACGCGTTCACAGCATTCTCTTTACGCCACAACAACTTCCTGACCTCAATGTATTCGATACACTTGAAAAAGAAATTTTTAAAATATCTATATTATAATAAAAGAGGAGTGCTAGGCTTTTCGATGGGGGGGGGAACCTACACCGAAAAAGACGCCCCTCTTCAATTCGCTGAATAATTTAGGGATTTGTTTCTGGAAAAAGAACAGAAACAAGATCAGAATGCCCTCCTCTTCCCCATATCCATATTCCGATTTTTTCTCATTAACATGATGATCGAGTGTATCATGGAATACGCAACAAACTACGCAGGCTGAAAACGACAAAAAATTGCCGGTTTCACGCGAAAAAGTTTCTCGAACTCGTCGGCCACAGAAAATGTAGTGGGAGTTTTTGTTTTGTTTTTTCATTTTTGTTTTTTTTTTTGTTTTCTTGCCTAGTTTGTGCCGCAAGGTTATGAGACGACTCTATTCCAATTACACACTGTTGAAACAAAAAGCGGTTACAACATTAACGTGCGAGTCATGCCCGTGTGTGTATTTACATTTACACTGGTGTAGTACCAGCACTACTATGGGCTCGACATATAGTACTATAGTGGTAGTAGTAGTAGCCTATATAGTAAGCAGTGAGGAAATAATAATAACACTTTTGACACAAGTGCTCACACACAGTCAGGGGTATACGAGAGTTGCACTTTAGTTCAACTGCCTAAAGGCTATACACGAAACCTTCCAAAGGGGTTTCGTAATCATTTTTGCCGAACATTTTCGTTCAGTGTGTGTGTGTGAGATTTTATTTTTGACCTAGATCTTCTTCCGGAAACGAGCAGAAAAGAAAAAAAAGGTGATTCGAGCGACTTTTTCTGTGTTTGCTTATTGTATTATTATTAGGCTACTATCGAACAAAAAAAGACAAGAAAAGAAAATCAGCCAGGATTGGGTCACGTGTTGTTCCTATTTCCCTTTTTTGGTGAAAGAAAAAAATGACACAACGACAAACAAATAATAAAATGTGGCCAGAGTTAATTTGGGTCGTGTTTTCAAAAGATTTTTAAGTGAATGTTTTCTTTTTAAAACTAAAAAAAAAAAAGAGACAAAAAAAGACAACAAAACAAAATCGGAGACCATTTTGCGGTCTTCCGCAGACACAGGAAGAGAAGGTGCTGTACACATTGTATACACCAAAAAAATGTTATTGGAGAATTTATCGCCAATTCGTCGCAATAATTTCACCGTCTCTATTCAAAGGCTTTTAGACGCGCTTCCCTTCATATTTTCAATAACGGGACTCAAAGTTTAATCGACTGTCGAAATTCCTTTAATGGCCGCCTTTAATTTTCGGACATTTTGCGTGAACGGCATATCTGCGTGTCATGTGGAAGAGAAAAGAAATGACGCACGCAAATGTTGAATACAGAAAGTTGAATGAAGTAATAGAGACGATTCAGTCGAGCTGAATTGAATCGACATTCAGAAGAGGAGAGGAATGTTCTTTCGTGCGTGCATTAGTGGCGTCGAGATTAGATATAGCCAACTTTTTTTTTTAAATCTGATGTAATTAAATGAAGTCAGATAAACAGCTGTGATAGCGCTGCTTATGCATACCTAATGAAATTAACCGTGTTTTTTTTTTTCATTCGAGATTTTCTTCCTTCTTTATTACATTATACGGTAACATTCTATTATTGTAGAGCGAGACAAGTTTTGACATTCCATTACCTGATTTCCTGTTTCAGTTTTTTTACGGTTCGATTGCGATCGAGCTGGAACTCTCTAGAAAGATACAAGTAAATAGTCCGACAAAAATAAAAAAATTCCGACAATGAAATGAAAACATGACGAGAACGCAGTATGACCTACTGTAATCTAAAACCGACGCTATTGCATGTATTCATGTGTAGCTGCTGACTGACCTAGTGACGAGGCTATTTGCCTTCGACCGAACGACCCTCGCGGCCATCACCCTTTCTTTTACTTTATTCTTTTTTGGTGAAATCTCAAGTTAAAACGTCAGTCTGCGCTCCATTTCTTTGTGTTTATTTAATTGCCTGTAAATTCTAGATAAGAATTCTTTCCATTTCTTCGTTTTTTAAACCGTTGGCGATATTGAAATTCCAAACATAACCAAAAAAAAAAAAAAAAACTCACAACAACCAATGAACCAAGTGAAAAAACAAAAACAAAACAAAAAACCTGTAAGTATGCGTAATTATCCAGCGTAACATGGTGAACATCCGGATCGAACGAAGGGTCGAACCTTTAACGTAACGGCGATACATGGGTAGTTTACATGTATGCATCTGAACAAAAAAAAGAACAGTGTGTTATGTTCCATTCCATCATTCTCCTTATTTGACTGTTGTATTCGAATTGCTAATGGTTACTTTGCCGTAGTTCCTTTTGCGTGCTAATGGCAGACTGTGGAACTTTGGGAACACTAAGAAGTCATCGTATTGTAGTATGTCTGTTAAGGTCCTGAGAAGCAAAAGAAGAAATCATCGAATGGCACAAGATTATGATATAAGTGAAGCGGTTTTCGTATGAGACATAATTGACGGTGATGTTTTCTTCTTCTTTTTCACAAGTTCGGTTGGGGAGCCGTGCGAGCATCCGGGCGTCGTTGCTCGTCAATTCGCTGGGACTGGAAGCAGGCGAGATCAAAGGGCAGAACTGTCAGGGCCAAGGCCAATCTAGAAACGGCCGACGAATGTTGATGGCTAAAGCCAAAAATTCTTCTTCAATGTCATCGTCGACGGGTTCAAATTCGCCCAGCAGCGAACGTGAGATTGACTACCGTTCAAGTGGAATTTCATCTGGAACCGGATCGCCCGATTCCCGGCAGGCTCTTGCCAAAGACGCAGGCCGTCTGACCACTACAACCGCAACAACTACGATTCCTCCGTGTCAGCGTTGCCAGGTTCAAAATTTGAATAACACAATTGTCGGCACTCACGGCGTTGACCCAGGACTTCAGGCCGAATTGGATTCCATCAAAGCCGAGATGAACAAAGCCAATGCGACGATATGCGCCCTACAGGAACGCGAGAAGAAAATGAAAGCCAGGTAATAATAATAAAAACCCAGAAAACAACGAATCAAATCTAAACCGTATTGTTTTCTTAATGATCACGAAAGCAGGATGGCAATCCAAGCTCAGAAGATGGTGGAAAGAGGTGTGGGACCCAGTAAATTTGAATCGACTTCGACCGAGCAACGATCTGAGCTGATTCAAAACTATGGCGGTCTGTACACTCAGTCGCGCGTCGAAACGCTCGATTACCTCGACAAACTGGAAGAGCTTCGTGGCGCTGATGAGCTCAAATCCAAGTTGCTTTTCTCTGTCATTGTGGTAAGATAATAATCCATTGAGTATTTTTTTCTTTTTCATTCTTCTTGTTCTCATTTCTTTCCTAACCGAGTCTGACCACTTGTTTTGACATTAGTTGGCATTCCGTTCCTTGCAAGCTACATCGACCCAAATGAAGGATCACATCAAGAGAATCTTGCAGATTCCACCGGGCTCGACGCATCAGCCCATGAATAATAACAGCGCCCTATATCTGCCACCTCCTCCTCCACCACCACCGTCCATGTTGACTGCGCCATCACATAATAAACGCCAGCTCACGCCGCCAGCTAAGCCGGCCAAGCCGGCCAAACCATTACGCAAAGAACGCAATCCTGGATTTGAGGTGGAACAAGCCGTGGCTTACTATCTGAGAGAGTCTGTCGCCACGTTTGACCTAACCAAAAATACCGAGGTACATAATTTAATCCTATAGCCTGTTTTATTTCATATAGGATGTAAATCATTTCTCGTTTCATTTTCAGGATGTTTGCAATCAAATCTGGGCAACATTGTACGATTATCCTTGCCTTCGCTCTTGTGACCCACTGGTCAAATACATCAAGGACTCGGTCCGTCTGGCTTGGTCCCTTGTCAATCAGGTAAACATCAAAATGCGTTCAATCAACTGTCGGAAGTCCATCACTGTTTATTAATAATTTTGGGGCATTCGTTTTTCTGCGTAAATTTTAATAGTCACCTCCGTACGTGCTCGACTACGAGGCCAGAAGTTTCAATGCCGACTACCACATCCGCTTCCATACTTCTGATCCTAACGACAATTCCATCAAGACATATCTGTGGCCAGCGCTGGTCGAAGGCCACAACGGACCTTGCCTTCAGAAGGCCGTAGTTATCACTTAAATGATAAACAGCAGCGCAAAATCTGCTGAAAGGAAAATCTTGACTTGACGAGTTGAAGCCTTTACTCGCCTTCTACCCACATCTAAACTATCTAGTATATAATTATGTCTTTCCTTTCTATCTATAGATAACCTTGATCTGTCTGATACTGTATATCTTTGGCTATCCTTCGTTTTGTATACTTTTACATTTTTAAAAATCTTACGATACTCGATCCATCATTTTACATGAAATTTTACAATTCATCATAATATCATCAGTCAGTCTGGATAGCGGGGTTGATCCTGTAACAATTCATAACCATTTTTCTAAACCAACTATTTTATTCCGTGATTGTAATCAAAATTCTTATGTAATCAACGAAACTATTCCTTCTTTTTCTATCCTGAACTGTGACGACATTCTATCGTGAAACCTGATGAGAAAGCAGATTGGCCTCTTGGCGCCAAACGTATCCAGGAATATCTATCACACGATGTCGCTTTTATAAGCGCATTCTTTGTTTTTCACTTACATTTTTTTTGAGGCAGGTGGTTCCCTCGTTTTATATATATAAACAAACGAAAAAAAAAAACATGATTAATTTTTATATAGCGCATTTGTATCAAACCCAGTTTCTCGTCTTATTTTGTATCTTGGCGCTGCTGAATGTAATACAAAGGCTCCTTATTGTATTCTCCATAACGACTTAAAGTTGCACATTCTAAACAAAAAGAAAAAGGTACTATTATCATTCATTCATTATACCTATCGGCTATTACTAAACTGATGGATTTATTGCGGTACCATGAATCAATTGTTGATCATTGTGCGCATTGCGCTTTTTTTTAAATTTATTTAGAATTACGAAGGTTGCTCGTTAGATGGCTGGTTAGTGCTCAAATACAAAACATAACAAGGACTCTATGCACTTTTGACCACGTTCAAAATTTCGAGGTGAAAGTAGCCATATTAGCCAATGGGTATGACAGCTATAATAGTCATGGGTGCATTATAGACTTCATTTTTCTGTATCTCCGCTCGATCAACAGCCATGATCCGACCAAATTGCGATAACAATGATACGATGAACCGAAAAATTTCGACACAAGTGACAAACAGCAAACAAGGTTTATGAAAACACCTTTGTTTGATTGGATTCTTCGGTTCACCTGTACCGAATCTGTAGATTTTAAGTCACGCTGCGTTTCTTTGACTTTTGACTGCGCACTTGGTAATAATATTCGGTGCGCACTGATAAGGCCGTCAGTCACCTTGTGATAAGAGCTAACTCATACGTATTTTTCGTCGGAATCCGATATGTGCTCTTGAAGGGACTCTTTCATATATTCATATTGTCCTCGCCTAGTGAAAGTTTGTATTTTGAGTGCTTGAAAAAAAAAAGTGAAAGTGTACGTCTAAAAGTCTTTTTCTTGGCATCAGTTCACCATTTTCTACTAAGCTATAATTTGAACTTCAAAATTTAATTTCCCTTCAAAAAGTTTTTATTCAAGTGATTAAAGTTTCCCTTTGGAGTCTGCGCACTTGCTTCTAGTTCTACTGCGTATAAAAACGCCAGTTTAAGGGAGACATTACATAAAAAATTAGTCGAATCTAATTCCAATTACCCATTTTTTCGGACCCAGCAAACTACCTTTAATGCTGGTTACAATTGTTGCTCGTAAAAAGACAACGAGCCGTAGCCTGGAAACTACGCCGTGCATGAAGCAATAGAAGGACCGTTCTTTCACGTGATCAATCAAGCAATCGAGGAAAAAAAAAGAAATACGAACTTGATAGTCATTTGAAGCGGGGGAGAAATCGAGATGCTCTGGCATTAAAATTTTTCATGATTGAGAATTGTACGGTTTTCTCACCAGCAGATGCTACTGTGAATGTTTCAGAGTAACCATCAAAAGGAGGTCAGTGGTACTGTAGAAAACAGCTGTAAGTGAAAACCCTCTAGATATTTGCGAGCAGTTTCCCTTCAGATTGAGTTGTGCGCTATACCCATATAATTTGCTCATCATTAAAAGATTCTATAAATGGCTACAACGGCATCATCTGAATTTTTATCAGGTAATTCATTACTTTTTCTTTTGCAGTTTTTTCGTGTGAAGTTATATTATGGGTTTACGCTTTTTAATTCAATCAAGAGCTAATTAACCCAAAACGTCGGGAAAGTGTGAGCTTCAGAGTCCTCTGGTGGCAGTCACGCACTACGCATACCAAAAGAAACGTGAAATCTTTTTTTTTAAACCCTATCTAAATTATTCGATTCATCTGTAATTTCTGAATTGAAAAATTGAATTTGCCATCTGTTTCGAAATGTTTTCTTTTGATCAATGAGAAGTGCAATCAAATTCTCGTGCAACAAAGTTTTTCAATAACAATGCAAAATCGTATCGATTGTTGGTGCATCTAATCGATCCGTGAGTTATCCCTTGCGCCGAAAATATTGACAAGGAAATTGCTTAACCCCTTGCATCAATCTGGCGAAATCAGTATTATTTTACGGTAAGAAACCAACAGCTTGGTCGTAAATCTTGAGTGTGTTTTAGATTAGATACAAGCAAGTTTTGATCACTTTCTAAAGAGTAAAGACTCAGCTGATTTATAATCCACTAGTCTCATAGTCCTTTGTTTACTTGAAGGTGTACTTCGCCCGTTGACAGTTAGTCATTTTTCCTTATCTTTGTCTCAAAACAACATTTTGTAATCAACTAGTCCATTTGTCACATTCTTTCTCCATTGGCTCTTTGGGAAGACCAGAGGAAGGTGCTACGCTATAGGTATTTTTTTTTCTCCTGGCAACAGATTTCTTTTTTTTGGGTCAGGGTTGCTAAAATATCCAAGAAGGAAGTTTCTCCTCTCTCTCACACATGTTTTGGTCAACAAGGAATAAAGACTGTTTGTATTCATGCTAGTGAGCTGTTTTTACGTGGATGTACACACTTTCTTGTTTTCAACCATCTGACATGAATGTTTGGTGCATCATCTTTCACTGTGCACGATGAAAGTGGCCATCTCTCCAAAAGATCAATAACATTGATCATCTAGTTCTCTTCACTTGTTCACAACAACAATGAATTACTAATTCTTAGAATCTGCATTTTATTTGTATCATTTAGTAAAAGACAATTATGCATTGGAAAACAAATATGGAGCATGGTGATACTATTTTTAGCCTCTTTCATTTAAGATCTGAGAGAATTCTTACTTTTACAAACATTTATTATTGTGAGTTGTCCTGGGATTTAACTCAAACGGACACAAATGAACACTTTTTTATTAATTTTGTTAAGCAATATTTTTACTTTGTGCGTAATCTCTTATTTAGAAAGAATTGTTTTATCTATACCATTGCTTATCGAAACTAATCGTTGATTGATTTCCTAACCAGGGCGAGAAAGGCCGATTCACTCTCCATTCAATTCATCCTTTTTACCACTACCATGGTAGGAAGTGTCTCTCGGCTTACTACGGCCGTTCACTCTTTGGGGATAAGAGCCATTACAAGTGGTAGTAACATTGGAAGAGGTACTGTTGGCAATTTTGGTGTTGGATCAGTCAGTGTGGGAGTCAAGTTGCTCGGACAACTAATGGGTTGGAGTGATAATTCGTCGGATTTGCAGTCCCACTGCCAGGCAAACTGTTCACATGGGGAGTGCTACAATGGAACTTGTTTTTGTGAGGTTGGTACATTTTTAACACTTCAGCTATTGGTGCTTTGCTAATATCCATATTATTTTTAATTCATAGATTCAATTTGAAGGGGTTCAGTGCGCGGAACCGAGTGTCGGATATCACGTTGGTTTTGCGAGTGTTTTCCTTCTAGTTGCAGCGACGTCATTGATTCAGTTATTTATCTGTATTCACGCTGAATACGCTCGACTCAAGACTCCGTCTTTTTTCAAAGCATGCAGGATAACGAACCAAAAATTTCTTTACATTTTGGTCTTTCTTGCTGCTCTCTTACGGGGACTCTACTTCGCATATCCCGTAATTTTTCTTTGCGTTATGTTTAGATTCTTTTGTTTTTGAACCTTAATAATCTGTTGGAATAAAAACAGGCGACTACGGATGAATGGTCATCGAGTTTACTCAGTGCGTATTATCCGGTTTTGTTGACCGGAGCATCTTTGATCGTCTGTTTCTGGGCAGAGGTAAACAAATCACCTTTCACTTGATCACTGTAGCATACAAAAAAAGAAATCGAATTGCCACTGTTATCGAACTTTCTGTGACCCATCGGGTTCTGGCCTTTTTGTTGTTTCCTGCTTATATTAGGTATTCCACTTGCGTGACGTTGAGGAGAGGCCGCCCTTCCTATCCAAATCCTTTTTGGGCTTTTTAGCCTTCAACGTCATCACGTACAGTTTATTAATCGCAGAACTTGTCATCACCAACACGCAAATCCATTCAGAGGAAGATAAGGTACGGAAGCAATTGTCTGACCTCAGTCTAAAGTTGATACAGTCTGTCCCCTAGAAAGTTAGTAAACCCTTTTTAGGCGCGACCACTGGTCGTGTTTTTGGAAAACTCTGATCAAGCTGCCTGCTAACCGGTCTTTAGTGAGAGAGGTCGCTTGCAAAAATGCTCATAAAACTTATTTCTTGTCTGTTGCAGAGATTCTTTACCAACGTTTTCAATGGATGTTACGCCATTCTGATGTTCATCGTGGTTATTTTCTTTCTGATCTATGGCGTTGAAGTCTATTTCAAGGTTCGAATTTGTTTATGTATTCTCATCAATGTCATGTTTGGGATTTTTGTCATTTGTCGCGAAGCCCAACTGTGTCTGCGTTCTGGAAAGTTTAAATTTTCTCTCCACAGGTTCGTGGAGGTTTTTTGCACGAGGGAGAAAGCAGCATTCCGTTGGGGATTATGTCGTTCAAAACCGCTTCCTCGTCGTCTTCACCTACTTGTGTGTCCTCTTTTGTTTCCGCTTCCTCCTCGGATCACGCTGACCATGTTAACGATAAAGATTCAGAAGAAAAGGAAGTCACAGTGCATCTCATGAAAGAAGAGGCAGGCCACTATTCTTTGTTTGTTTCTTGTTATTGGATGGTTTTTTTTAAAGTTCCTTTTCCCTGGCTTTTATAAAAAGACGTCTTTAATTTTCGATTGGGATGAATAAATAATACTTGTTTTGACTTTAAGGTGGTCCATGGAAGAACTCCAATTCCGTTTAGACAGTCCATTGATACAGCCCAGCTGCATCAGTCACGATTAGGTCTCGTTTCACAAGCCATGATGCTTCTCATTACGGTTTGTTTTATTCTTTCGGAAATCCTTGGTGAATTCTGGAAGAAGAAGGTACCACTTGAGAGTCGCAATGTTTTCGACGTCTTGTTTCGCGTGGTCGAACTTGGAGTTGCTTTATGGTTTCCTTGTGTCCTCTGGAATTGTATGAGGTAAAGAAAGAATCCTAAGATTCGTTACTCGCCTACAATAACGTTTTTCTTTTGAATGGCTAGACCGGATCAGTTATGGATTTTGAATCCTAAAAAAATTTTGAAGCGACTTGATATTGCTACGTCCCTCGAGTTAACATCGCGTAATGCTGAAGACGCTTCACCCAAAATTTCAGGTATTTCATTTCTTACATTTCTTCTATAATTATATTTAATTATGAATTGCCTTTCAAATTAGATGAAAACGGTGACAGGAAAGCCGAATGCTGGATTTGTTACGATACAGATACCACTGAAGCTGGGTCAATGATCTTCCCTTGCGCCTGCAAAGGAGATGTTGGAGCTGTCCATCATGAATGTCTCAAGCGCTGGTTGATTGAGGTATGAGAACACTAAACAATAGATATTTACGTCACTTGTTTCATTATATTTCGTCATTTGTGAAACAGAGCGCCAACAATCCTTCCGCTTTGATTTGCAAAGTGTGCCAGACACCGTATCAAGTAGAAACAAAGGCTCGTTCTTGGAGCCAAATTAACGTTGCCATCACGCCTTGGCATTGGGCTCAGACAGCAGGTCTTGTACTACTCATGTGCGGCTCTGTAGGAGGGGCCTGTGCTATAATTAAATTCTATGAAGACTCGGGCATTCGGCTTTTGGCTGTTAGTGTAGCTCTTCTTATTGTCTATATATGCTGCAGGTAATGCATTTACTTTGCCAATGAAGTTGGAAGAGATAATCAATTTTTAATACGTCTTAGGTTTTTGGGATTAAATACCGTGATGGCTTACCAGCGGGCAAAAGTTTCAGCTTTTAAAATTGTTAGTACTCGAACTGGTCATTCGTCGGCAAATGAATTGGGTGAATTTTCGACAATTCAGGATCTCTCGATAGACGGAAGGAATCAAGACGGCATATTCACTGCAAGTCGACCACCAGTACCGCCATCGATTGAAATGTGAACATTAAGAAACGATCTCGACAGTCGTTCCTCATCCCAGTGAATAAATTCGATAGAATGAGGGAGAGAGAGTCTTTTATACGTACCTAGTCGCTGCGATACATTTGGCATATACGTTGCGTTCCTTCTCTCCCTCACCATTCTTAAATCAGTGCGATATCCTTGCGGAAACGATAGATTTGTTTTTATTTCTATCTCTTTCTCTCTGCCCTTTTTTTCTCCAATTCGTATTTGGATATGTAATACTGTACCCCCATAGTATTGGAAATGATTTTTTTTTAGTTCAACAGTTAATTATAATATTATGTGTACATATGATTCAGAAATGTCTATATTCGGCTCGGAGAACGATATAGTAAGAAGCGAGTCATCTACTGGTATCACAAATGTGACGTTTAAGGAGCCTTTTTTCAGCTAACGGAATATTCGTTGCTAGAATTTAATGCAGGATACGTGTAAGTTAGGTACTGTTAACGACTATCAAGTGAGAAATTCAATCAATTCAATTTTTGTGTCTGTATTCACAAATATGTTGTATTATCCCGTAATATTCTTTAGGTAGAACGCTAGATTTATATCACGATTTTCTTGGAATAATATGGCGCGATATCGACGCAAACTTTTGTCATCGATTGTAGAAGTTAATCAATACAGAAAAAAAACAGTGTAGTCATTCAGCACACTTTTCAATTTTTTACATGTGATTCAACTGTTTTGGCGATGAGTTTTTTTATGATTTATCAGGTTGCTGGCGTCGTGGAACGATCGGTTGCAGTCGTCACATTTGAACGGTTTCACTCCTGTGTGCCTGTTGAGGTGCATCTCGAGCGCTTGACGTCTTGCAAATTTTTTTCCACACATTTCGCATACGAACTTTCGTTCGTCGGCGTGAGTTTTGGCGTGACTGTTGCAATTTCCTATGCTTGAAAATGCCTTACCACATACTGGACACTGGGACGCAATTTCATCAGAAGAATACGTTAACGTGAGTTATTTTAATGTCTTTAATAATAGTTACTTGATAAGGTTTTTCTTTCGTATGGGTCCGCTGATGTGCGACAAGATGGCTTCTTTTTGAGAATCTATTTAAAATGCAACACACTCTTAGTGAATTTTATGCTAATATTTAAAACAGAGAAACATTTTTACCCCATGCCACATTCCTCACATTTCACGGCAAATTCTCCTTGGTGGGCCTATAGTTTATTCCAGTAGTTATTAAAATGTTTTAGAACTCGTAGTTGTGCATAAGTAGCAAAAAAACTTACCTTAACGTGAGTTTGGTACAATGATCTCGTCGCAAATGCTTTTTCGCAATGCTCACATTTGAACGGCAATGCGCCAGTACACTTAGGCACGTGTGCGAGCAAGTTGCTGTTGACGTTAAATCTCCGCCCACATGTTTCGCACTCGTACGGTTTCTCTCCAGAATGAATACGTCCATGTGTGGTCAATGCTCCTCGACTAACGAATGCTTTATCGCAAATCTGACACTTGAATTCACGTGGCCCGTGGTGAATTTTAACGTGGTAGTGGTAGTGCGAGCGACGTTGAAATTGGCGTGGGCACTGTTGACATTGAAGCGGGACAGCTCCTGCGTTTGAGGTTCTCTGACTATTAGTATGGTTTTCATTTGATTCTTCAACTCTGTGGGTTTTCATGTGGCGCTGCAAACTCCGCACATCGGAATAAAATTTCCCGCATTCGTGACAACCATGAGTTTTGAGAATCTCTTTATCAATTTTATGCTCTGAGGCTTTGTCAGTTTGTTCTGGTTCCTCGTTGTCGATAACAGGGTCCATGACTTCAAGTTGGCGTGCTGATTCAAATTCCTCGGGGGTTGACGGCTGAACTACTCCTGATGTAGGTAGTGGATTTCCCAGTTGGGAGGTAGCATAAGTTCCATCGAGACACAAATCTTGGTTAGTCTCTTCAGGTGGCAAATTTCCTTGTAAAGTACAGTATTCGGCTTCGCCTTGTTTATCAGAATGTTTGTTGTTCTGATACATGGACTGAATTTGGGTTTGTAAAGACTGCACTTCTTTTTCCAATGATAGGTAACGTTCCAGCTATTGAAATAGAGAGTGCTATGATTAATTAAATTATTAAGACAGACTAATTAATATGAATTACCATAAGATCGCATTGGGTGCAAAGTAAAACTGACGATTTAGAAATAGGCTCGCCTACAACAGGTTCTAATTTAATAGCTATGTCGAGTCTAGGTATAAGATGGTCAAAATTATTGCACAGCAAACACTGAAGGTCGTCGTCAACTAAATCTTTAGCTCTATCCATATCCCCAAACGAAGTGTCATTTAAAATATTTTCCGGCACATCATCCAAAATATCTTCATTTTCGATTGGGATTAAGTCTTCACTGGTATATGATTCGGTATATGAAGAAGTGTAGCTCGACGATGATTCTTCCTCTTGATCCAAATCATCTTCAGATTCTTCAAGGGATTCTTTATCTATTACAGAGCTTTCATCGTCACCGGGAGATTCGGCTGTTTCGCACTTGGAAGTAGGCCTGTCTAACTCAACACACATAAAATCTGTTTCCTTGGCAGTAGATGCTACTGCTGAGGAAGAACATTCTGGCAAAGGTTCTAAGGTTAATGTTGATGTTTCCTCTGGAAGTGCTATATTAGCTCTTGATTCAGGTAATGAATTTGTGGGCATAATTGATGAAGAGACTTTGCTGCAAGCAGGTAATTGACTTATGTTACTAGTTTCATATGAATATGACCTTTTGGCAGGAGCTGGCTGAGAATTTGAGTTGCTGTTAGGCCACATGGTTTCATGGTTCTGCATGTAGAGTGATGGTGAATAATAATTTATGGGATTGATAGGAGGCTGACCACTAGGGTACACTGAGGGAGAATTTGGATTGTAAAATGTCCCATAAAATGCTGATGAATGATGTGAAGGTGGTGGTAAAATCGTTCCATAGTAGCTACTCATGCTGCTTTGCTGTGAACCAGCTAGCATTGACCGATAATATGGACTTGGATAATTTGAGTACATTTGCTGTGTTGTTAAGCAACTAGAAGGTGATGCCATAGATGGAGGAACCAAGTAATTTCCAGGAGCTTGACTCCCTAGCTGGTTTCCATCAGCTAATGGTGAACTAAGAGATGGCTGAGGAGGATAACACATAGCAACATTACTCGGATAGGGTAAATTAGTTGCCATCTGCATGTTGGTCGGCCGACTGTCCACTGAATCCATTTTTCCTGTGGTATTATCCATTGCAAATAGATAAACCTGTTGAAATTTCACTATTAAGTTCTATTATTGTAAAAAGCCTAAAACTATTTGGCCATTTCATGTCAATATAAACAGTTGCTAACGCCATCTGACGTCTGAAACATTTAACAAGAATATATAATTTCATAATTTGGTTTCTTTTTGCTGGAAAAATGAAGAAATTCTAAAATACTTGTGAAAAATATTGAATTTCCATATTTATTATATATTACGATCAAATATTTAGAACTAACTAATCAACTACTAATACATAATACAATACATATAGTACATTTAATCATTTTTGTGAATTACCATTTAGAAACACCCTTTCAAAGGTCACGTGACTTCCCCACCTTATTTCTCCGCCATTGCTTTGTTTTGGTTCGTATAAATTTTTCAACAATCTTTATGAATATGTCCTATGGTTACTATAACAACTCAGAATTCTAAAAATGCCGTCACATAGGCGTGACAGTAAAGAGGTAAGATTTCTGCATTCCTTTACAATTTTTAAAAAAATCTTTTTCAGAAACTAAGTTTTGTGTATTGAGTTACTAATTTAATTCGTTTATTGAGAAATATATTGGTTGAGTTTTTGTTTTGACTTTCGGCACAGTGCCTTCAGTAAATTTAACGTGCTTCAGTGTAAATGAAAAGTTTTTTCATGAAATTTTGGTTCATGTATATTTTAGTTACATATTTGCTACTGTAAAATTTAATTACTAAATATAGTTTAATTTTGTATGGTACTATTTATACTCTTAATTGTACTTTCATTATTTAACATTCTCAAATCATTTTCAACATAGCCACCCATAGTACAGGAGAGCAGCAGCAGTTCAGATGATGATGATGATGAGCACAGGAGCAATCTAGAATCCAGGTAGTTGATTGATGTTGGTTTGGTAAAGAAATTTATTGCCTAAATTGTTTTGATCTGTGTTTATTTTTTGTTGGAGAAAAATCTTCCTCTAAATATTATTTATTCCTTTTTAATTCTCAGTTTTAATCTTTGTTAGTTACAGGGCTGGGCAACCAAGGTTGGAATCTTCACCAAGAAGGGATTCATATCCACCAATTAATTTTTGCTCTCGTCTCAGTGGAGATAACCAACAGACAGCACATATGTCATCTTCAAGACCGCCTGCAGCTCACACTTTTCCTGTATCAACTCCTAGCACCGCTTGGAGCCGACGACATTCTTCTAATCCCCCAGAAACTGCATCATCACCGCCTTCACGAGACCGTTCATTTCAATGTCGGGAATGTGGTCGTGCCTTCTACGATGGTAGTCGGTTGAGAACTCATCTGCGTATTCATTCCGGAGAGCTCCCCTTCGAGTGTGGATTTTGCTTCAAATCCTTCATAAGCAAGTACCGACTCGATCGCCACCAACTTATTCACTCAGGAACACGAGCTTTTAGATGTGAATTATGTGGACAGACTTTTGTCACCAAAGACAAATTAAGTCGTCATCACGTTATTCACACCGGAGAACGACTCAGTTGTGACCAATGCGATAAGACCTTCTCTCGAAGAGATAAACTGTCCAGACATCGACTAACGGTTCACTTTCCTAAGGCCAGCTAGTTTGATTTTACTGTCGTTTGAGTATTTCACTCATCAAGAAGCCTTATTAAATTATATTTTTCGTGAATCAGTCAACTGTGGCATACATTTTGGTGAATGGATCAGTGTCAAGTAACACTCTTTTATGTGTGATATATTGACCTGAATGCTGTCCCATCTTAATCATTCCCCTATTCTTATTCGTTGACGATGTCAAGAACATTTTTTAAGTTTAACTGGCATATGCGTACTTCCCCGTGCAGCCTTAGAAATAAGGCCCTGTATTTAATTGGATATATCAGTGAAATACAAAGACGATATTCTTGAGAAATTGTGCAATATCCATTTGCGCTTTTCAGAAATCCTCATCACGTTTTTGTATAAGTTCAGAGAAAAAATTGATTTTGTAATAACTTATTTAGCATAAGCTAATTGAAAAGAAAAAATAAAAATCAATAGACATAAAAAGTGATTCTACGTTATCAATTTATTATAGGCCCTACCTTGTAAGTTGTAACTTGTAACAAATATAATATTGTTATGATTCCCGTGTGTTTGACTACACACATGCCATTTTGTTTTCATCTGCAGTTCTGCGATAGCATATTCATTTTTGCATCATGCGATTTGCGGAATGAATGCTGCAGAGCCAGTCCCAGTGGTAAATGTAAATTTAAGTCATGTAACTTATATATCCTCAGGGATAAGTTTCATAAAACTTTTATTAGCACCGCTACCGAATTAACAGGTACTAGCGTATTTTGACAGTTATTTTGAACGGTATGAATTATGAAACATGGCTGTTCTATTAAATTGTGTGTTCTTTTCGTTGCCATGAAATGTTTATTGGTGGTATGACGTCAGAGCGATTTCATCACTCCCTAGTCCCAAACACACAAGGTTTTTATTCGCTTTTTTATAATTGTGCTCTGTAGTCAATATCATAAAGAGAAGTAATTTTATTTAATGTGTTGCTAAAATATCCAGGTACTAGCAATTAATTTAGTGTTATCAAAAGTCTAGCTGAGATTAGTAGGCCTATAGTACTTTTATAATGTAAGTTTTCAAAAATTTAGTGGTCTAACAGACAGTACATTTGCAGCATAATCTATATTGCACAATGCACATGTTTAATATTTCAGTCTTAGTTACTGCTGATAAGAGTAACTTGAGCAACATTTCATCCACAACTTGAAGGGGTGGCGCATTGGTTATAGCATTTCTGATAATATCACATGATCATCTCCTTTCTAACTACTGTTTATTAAACCAGCAGACACAAGTCTAGACTTCTGCATGTGATTTTCTAGTTTAATGTGTTTATTCAATATTCATTAACAAAAAAGAATGTTGAGTTACTGACTGGAATTCCTGATAAACGAATTTTTAAAATAATTAAAAAATAAATGACGCAATTAGAAAGAGTAAGAGAATCAAATCAAATAATAAGCGTTATATTTATAAAAGCTTGTTCATTTAATGTTCAAAGTTTCTTCTAAATTCCTAATTATAGACCTGTTTCCAATTGCTTGGTATCCTCACTAGCCAAAAGTCGTGCGACTAGTCGACTAGTGCGCACCATGGCGGGGGATAGCCGAAACTTGCAGCAGGCTTGGCTTGATTGTAATAGTACCCTGAGTTGTTTACATGTCTTCTAATGCAGTTTGGCCCAAAAAACACTGAAAAAGTGTTAAAATGCATGCCTAGTGTTGCTTAAGTTTTTTTTAAGTGTTGGTTAAGTTTTTTTTAAGTGTTGGCATGCATTTTAACACTTTTTCAGTGTTTTTTGGGCCAAACTGCATTAGAAGACATGTAAACAACTCAGGGTACTATTACAATCAAGCCAAGTCTGCTGCAAGTTTCGGCTATCCCCCGCCATGGTGCGCACTACTCGACTAGTCGCACGACTTTTGCCTCTGCAGACACGAACCAATTGGAAACAGGTCTATATTAAGTTTTTTTTAGTTTACACTAAACATTTTTTCGTTCGTTATTTGTTTTCTATGGTGAAAATAACTTTTCTAAACTGTTGACAGCGGTTGAGTCCCGGAGAAATCAAGTTTGTATGACAGCCATGCAAGCTTCTCTGGGTTCATTCTGTAAATAGCTTTCCGTGTTCATTTTATACAGTTGTCATGTGAGACCTGGAGTGACGACGGATCATAGTTTACATTTTCACATTTTTTCCAATGTTTATAGTTAAGAGTTAAGACGCAGGGCGATTCTAGCACGGACCGAAGAAGAAAATCAAAATAAACAATGTTTAAATTGACATAATTTCCGGTGGAATATGACCTCGACACTTACAAATTCTGGGTCGGCTGGAAGTTCTGGAATGTCAATGAAATTTCTTTCAAACACCCCATGACGAGCTTTTAAAAAAATGTTGGCTTATAGGCAACAACAAATTTTCCACCATTGGAAAGGTAAATTCTAAAGTAATTTCAATTTTCCTTCGAAGAAGATCGAAAACAGATCCTAATTTGGAATTGTTAAAAAAACCCACGTATTTGTATTGTCTATTCAAAGGCTTCAAGATATATTGCCAAACATAATATCTGTTCGTCCTTGAAATGACCGATACTTAAGTCCTTCGTTGGAAGAGTTGGAGCTGGTCCAATTGATGCTCCTTGGTTGATATTAGCCAATAATAAACTTGGAAGAGACATCCGCACAATTACGGGTTTTCTATCCCAAGATGGCCATCTATTCCTCAGTTCAGACTTTCCTGATTCCAATCCAGAGAATTCCAAGCAAGTAAACAGAATTTTGCAATTTTTTGCGATTTTCAAATTATTAAAAAATCCCGACAATGTTTCAAATGAAAAATATTTCATCGGTATACTGCCAGCGGACAATCCATTATCATCGATCCCGTTGTCAAGGGCCTGAATTCCTACTCAACCACAAATAGGGAAAAAGTGCGGTAGATCTAGAGGTTTTTAAATAAATTTCCATACGCTAAAAACAACCATTGAGAAGTGATTCATCCATAGAAACGTACCGAAACGTACCCATCTGAACAATTTTCACTTCACCTTTATCTCTCTAGACTCTCATGGTGCACCATCGAAACCACGACGAACCTTCAAGTGCTTTTTAATGCATGCGACCCTTTGGCGGAGTAAAAGTTCGACATTCGATACCGGACAGATTCACGCTGGCAGTCCGCAAAGCAGTAGTTAACGGAACGATGCCTTTGGCAAGGATTTATCACGAAACCAGATTTTTCTTGTGCCAAACAACTTGTATTTTCGGTTCGCGTCTCGCAGACAAATTCTCGACCCTTAAAGTATAAAACTTAACCAAGTTTTACGCTTCCATCCAGAATTGATTGATTTACATGTTTTCTCCTTATTTTCTACTCTTTCATGTATTATACGTAGGTTGTAGACAGGATACTTTTACGGCGACTACTTGGTCGAACTTTCAAAAAAGCCTTTGATTGTCTGCTTTAGGAGCGCCCATATTTGGTAAATATTGAGCATTAATTTTTCTTTCTACATTCCTGTCTCGTCTGGTGAGATTTGGTCATTACCGAAATGTTATCCCTGTCGGCGTTATTCGAGCCGAATTCGCCGCCGTGTGTGTCGATGTGGGTGCTTGTGGGTCCGTGTTTTTTTAGCTTTGTGTTGGAGCCTTATAATTTTAAAAAGAAAAAAATTCCAAGGTCGAACTGTCTAAAATTTAAGACTCATGTTTATCCCGTTCTACACCTCTCTTCTCGTTTAAGCGTCCGCATTATATCACTAAGATAAGCGATTTGGCCACGACAACGATGACAAATATTTCGGTTTTTTCAATTCAATGCGTTTTAAGGTGCCACTCTAGTGGACAGTATCATTGTCGTGCGTTAAACAGCTGTAAATAGATTATGTTAGAAAGTTTAGACCAAAGTGCTAGAAAGTGAATTCTGTACAAAAACACAATAAAAAACTGCGGACAAGCGGAAAAAATCGGGTGCGGAACAAGAATCTCTTCTTCGTGTTAATTCCTTTCAACCTGAGGCGTTTTGAACGAAGGTGTGACGTCACTTTCAATCTTTGCTTATTACGTACAGCCAACAAAACAACACATGCTTTTACAAGCCTCTTTTTGTTTTTCCACTGAATTTCTGGGCGGATATACCGGATTCTTAATATTCAAATGAGATGCAGCAGCAGCAGACGTTTTTCTTACCATAGGTTGTCGAGTTCTTTCACTCCTTTGGTTGCAAGAATTTTTTTTTTCTTGTCGAGGTTTTATCAGTCTTTTCTCTCTGACTGCATTGTCTGAATATATTTGAGTTTTCGTCTATCCGTCTTCTCGTTTGTGCAGCCACATGCTCTCGCGAACAGCCATGTGAGTGTATGTGTGTTTCGCCTTCCCTTTTTTCGTCTTTTAAAAAAATCCAAAACAGAACCAAACTCCTCTCTTTCACCGTTCGTTCACAGAAAGAGCTGTCGTATGTTCCGACGAGCCAAACATCAACAACCCCTAGCTTACATCAGTGTAGCCAGCGGACCCAGCCTCAGCGGGCGGGTTAAAGTAGCGTCTTCGAGAGATTCCTTTTTCTTTTTGTTATCCATCTTACAGGAATTCCTCTCATAAAATAATCACTGCCATTGTTTCGTTAATTTCTTGTGAACACGTTGCCTTTTTAGGCAGAGGATTAAGCTCTTGCATTCTAATTGTGACGTGATACGACCTCATTTATTTTGACCGGACGTTAAGTAAACAATTCAACGACAAACCGACTTTTGACGTTTCGAAACGGATAGGTTCCGCGCTTACTCCCGGAAGTGTTATTGTCGTCGGAAGTGTGGCTCTATCCGTTCATGCTCTTTATAAGAAAGTGAACGCTTTTGATCACGAAATTAGTTCAAACTTGTCACTGCCATCGTCAAGTAACGACGACAGACATTTACAATTTAAAGAACCTTAAACAAATTGAAATGGGTAATCGAAATTCGTCTGGCAGAACATCTCGTGCTACTGCAGTGTTTACCAGCTGCTGCAAGTGCCGCACCTACAGCATCGATGGCCATGACACCGGCCGCGGCCACGATGGCGCTGCTGTGCAGCCAACTACCTCGGGAGAAATGAACGAACTACAACCTGTTGCCCCGGGTAGTGAAGAGCCAGTCGACTCCAATCAACCGCCGACAGAAAACCCTCACGAAAATCTGCCCGACTCTGAAAGTCCAGAAATGTCGAGAATAAGGCTGCCAAGACCACCTAGACGTCCAGTTGGTAAGAATAAGTCTTTTCTCTTGTCTTTATTCTTTTCTTTCGGTAAATGTTAATGGCAGACACGCCAAAGAAAGTCAACGGTTTGGTTCGACTAAATTATAAACTTGAGATTCAAGAAACACAACAAAGATTTTTTTTGCAGGTAACGACGCGTTTAAAATTTTCAAAATAAATAAATCTGTAAAAACATTTTTCTGCGTGTTTGCATAAGTCAACTCGCGATTTGTCAAGTCCTACTCATTCTATACACTTTTAATGGGATTGAATAGATAAGCGCTATAAGTGGACAAACTTTAAGTTAGAAGGATTGCTGTGTATAGTTAGCGTTAGCCTGCACCTTAATTCAAATTCAAATATTAAAACTTGTTTTATTAAAAGTTAAAAAAAAAATATATGTTGACTATACCGGTTTATATTATTGCTTATTAGAGCAAAATCGTATCATTTATGACAGAACTGTCTAACAATGTTTACTAACTTATCAATTTATGATGAATGTTTAATTAATTAAATCTTCTTTTCCCATTTTCACATCAAAATAAATTATCTTTACTTTCAGATACTAAATTTCCATTCAATATAAAAAAGGGAAGGAGAAATAAACTTTCAAATGTTTGTGTTGAGAAACCGCATCTGAAAATAAATCATGTTAGTTCGGTTCGTCAAGACTAGCCCTGGTATAAATAGAGTTCAAGACGTGATACATCCGCGCTTTTCCCTCTTCTTTAAAGCCGTCACACTTTATCATTAGTTTCCTATATGATGATTCTCCTTTTATTTTTGAACGAATGTTTATAGATGAAGCAGGAAAAGCGGCTCTTAAAGTGGATTCAGTGGATATCCTCATCGCCGAAAATGGCAAGGACCATCATACGTTTGACTATGAAATGATGGAGCGACCAGTTGATGCTAATCTAGTGATTCGACGAGGACAACCTTTCAATCTTGGATTGAAATTCAACCGTAACTTTGATCCGTCCACAGACGCTGTTTCCCTTATCTTCACCGTCGCCGGTACGCAGCATGACGCACAACCTATCTCTTGGCAATTTTTGCAAACGACTTATTGATTTATCCTTTATTTAAATTTTTCTTGTATTTGTGAAAATGTTTGAAGATGCGAAAATGCCAAGTCCGAGTAACGGAACAACTATCGCCATCCCCGTGCTGAACGATAATAGCAGTTCGTTGCCTGCTGGAGGCTGGTGGGCTAGACTTGTAGCCTCTAGCCAACTCTCTATTAAAGTGCAAGTATGTCGTGATGATGACAAACGTTACTGTTAGTTTGACCTTCATGCCTTACCCTCCCTTCCTGCACATTGTAGGTTTGCACCCTGGCAACAAGCGTCGTCGGCGTCTGGAAGTTAGATGTTGACACCAAATTTATTCCCACAGGCACTTCACTGTCTTACTCTTTGCCGTCAAGAATTTACCTTATCTTCAATCCATGGTGTCGAGGTAAATGTTGACGAATTTGAATGTGGAAAATATATTTTCTCTATTCATTTGTGAAGTCGTGACTCACGAATTCCATAACATAATTACATGTTTGGTTATTTTGTTCAGAGGATCTCGTATACCTGGAAGATGAAGAATGGAAGAAAGAATATATTATGGCTGATTCGGGACTCATATGGCGTGGAAGCCATAACCGCATGCGCCCCTGTGCCTGGAACTTTGCACAGTTTGAAAAGGACATCCTGGAGTGTTGTGTTTATTTGCTGAGCAACGTCGGTAAACTGACAATTGCTGGAAGAGCCGGTAAATACACGCTTCCTGTCTGTTATATAACGCCAAAACTAATATTATGCATGTATAAAATTTTAACACCTTTATGTTGTCTTACTTTAAATAAAGATCCGATTCGTGTCGTCCGTGCTATTTCTGCTGCGGTAAGGTTCAATCATATTCTTTTAACGGGAAAGACAGTTTAAATGAAACAAGTATCTCTTTTGATTTTAAAGGTGAATTCATCGGATGATGATGGTGTCTTGATGGGAAACTGGTCAAACGATTATACAGGTGGCACTGAACCCACAAAATGGCAAGGTTCTATGCTTATTTTACAAAAATATTGGGCAACGAAATCGCCAGTCAAGTTTGGCCAGTGCTGGGTCTTCTCTGGCGTGACTACAACCGGTAAATTATTGAAATAATATTTCCCTAGTTTTAAGCAGCTGAAATTGATCTCTATTTCATCTTTAAATTGGTTTAGTATGTCGCGCTCTTGGTATTCCTGCCCGTTCCATTACCAATTTCTCTTCGGCTCATGACACTCACGGAGGACTGACTATCGATACGTTCATCGGCGATGACGGTAAAGTGGTTGAAGAGCTGAATTCCGATTCAATTTGGAATTTCCATGTCTGGAACGAAGTATGGATGCAGAGACCAGATCTGGAACCAGGGAACTACGGAGGATGGCAAGCTATTGATGCTACGCCACAGGAAGAAAGTGACGGCGTCTATAGGTAAATTTTATTTACCTAACAAATATTTTGACAGATGAGAATCGCAATAATTTTTCTTTAAATAGATGTGGCCCGACGTCAGTAGCGGCAGTTAAACGTGGCGAAGTAAAAAAAGCCTTCGACACCGCTTTTCATTTTGCTGAAGTGAACGCTGACAAAGTTTACTGGAAATTCAAAGGCAACGGACAGCCATTGAAGCTCATTGACAAGAGAACTGACGAGTAAAGTTTTGCCTTGTTTAAATTTGTTGTACGTTTGCTAATTTTTTTTTCTTTGCATAGAATTGGCCTGTTTATCAGTACTAAAGCTATTGGAAAGTTTCAACGCGAAGATGTTACAGATCAGTATAAGCACAAAGATAGTGAGTGTCCCTGTCCAATTCAAAATTTGAATTAGAAATTCAAAACACTCTTATTTTATTTTAATTCCATTAGACTCTGCCGAAGAAAGAGAAGTAGTTTTGAAAGCCCTTCGACAGTGCGGACATTTATACAGTCGGTATTACCTCAATGAGGCCTTAGAAGATGTGCGTTTTGATTTCCAGCTCCGTGACGACATCGTAATTGGATCCCCTTTCAGGTTTTTTTTACTATACTTGCTAATTTTTTGTGTTAAAAATAAAGCAAATTTTGTTCAACTGGCTCCGTGCAGTGCTGTCGTGACTGTAGCGAATCGAAACCGCTCCAAGGATTACACCGTAGAAGTTACCCTTCGCGTTGACTCGGTGCTGTACACTGGAAAACTGAAGAGCGTCATCAAAAAAGAAGTCTTTCAACGAACAATCAAAGCTGGAACTGCCCAAAATATTACTCTTCCCGTTTCTTATGATGAATACGCCCCCGAACTGAGTGATCAATGTGCCTTCAACATCGCCTGCTTGGCTAACGTCAAAGAGACCGAGTTTGAGTTCTTCTCACAGGATGATTTCCGGGTTCGCAAGCCTGACATTGCTATCAAGGTAACTATTTCCGAAACAATAAGTTTGTTGTACACAAAATTTATGAATGTATTTGCATTAGGCTCCTAAAGAAGTTCCGCTGGGAGAGCAGTTTGATGTGACTGTTTCTATAATCAATCCTCTTCCGAAGGAATTAAACGGCGCCAAATTCGTCATCGAAGGGGCTGGTCTAGGTGTTCCCCATAAAGTTAGCGTTTCCGACAAAGTTGGGCCAGGCAAAGAAGCTCGCGTCGTCGTTAAAATGACGGCTGCTAAAGTTGGACAGAAAACAGTTTCGGCCAAATTTTACTCCAAGGAGCTCAATGACGTTGACGGTTATATTAACATGGATGTAATCGACAACACAACTGCCTAAAAATCAATCTCTTTTTATATTCTTTCGTTACACACCCTTTTATTTTTGTCAAGTTTATCTAACTAAAAAAGAGGTTTACGCCGGTGATAAATTGTTACCAAACTTAGAACAGAGAATTCTAACTCTGAATTTAATTATGACATATTATTTTAGTTTTGAATTTTTGATGCGCGCGCATGTTCAATTGGTTGTTGGCAAGCTAAAAAAACCAGACGTTTTGTTTAACCATCTTCTAAAATATACTTTATTATTATTAATTAATACACGGTAGCAGAGCTAGAGCTACTTCAAAGCCTTTATGTCTTTAAATAATTCACGGAGGAGAAACATAAGAGATGAAGGAGAAACAGTGCCTCCAAAGAATTGACCCAATAATGCGTTCCACAGTTCCACACTCCCACCTTTTCAAAAGTTGTGAAGAATTACACTAGATATCCGTGGTTGTAGAACAAGACCAGTTGTAGAAACAACGATTTTCAGGGTATGATTTTGTTCGGTAATTAGCTTTTTTGATCTCCTTGTTTGCGCTACAAGTCACCGCTAGCCCATTAGTTGAATTGGGAAATGCCAGTACAGAGATAACAGGGAATGAGTGGCGATGCACGCGACGAGTTTGTCGCTGCCAACGGCCACGTGTCCGTTTAATTTAGGGAGCGCTAGCCACTCCTTCATCTCGGAAGACACGCCGTAGGTTCTATCTCCGACAGTTTGTGTGGTCTTCCGCTGGCAAAATTGTCGCGACTTCCGACAGCAAATAGCCTCGCACGTCGTCAGAATGTTCGTCACTAGTTCAGTGCTGTAGCCCTCTTGGGGACCGATAAACATAAATTCATATTCGGCGAGAAACAAATGAGTGCCTAGTTTGTGACTCTCTCTTGCCCGTCGCGGACCATAACCGCCAGTCATGTCGTGAGCCTCGTAGTCCTCTTCGGCCAGCAAAGTCGCCACAGTTACCACGCTTTTACCATGCTTTTACAACGAGAAATCCTATATTTCAGTCGTTTCACGGTTTCAGTCGACTCGACAATCGACACTGTAGCTGGGGCGTTCCTAAACTGCTAAGGCGAAACGCGAAACGCCTAAAATGCGAAACAGCGGTGCGAAACGGTCCCAAAATGGTTAGGTTAGGTTAGGTTTGGTTAGGTTAGATTAGGTTAAAAATAGGCCGTTTCGCACCGCTGTTTCGCATTTTAGGCGTTTCGCATTTCGCGTTTCGCCTTCGCAGTTTAGGGACACCCCTGTAGCTATACTGTGTCAAGACAGATCCTTTCTTCCCGACATCTAGTGCCACAGCCCAGCACTAACTATTCTTAAAATATTTTCCCTCTATCGGAATGTAAAAGAATAAAAATCGAAATACAGTGCAATCATTTGCTTGACAGTTGACGGAAAATCGATCACGTCTGAAATCGTCTTTAAAAAAATGACTTTCCATTCAAGGCAAGCCCCATACAACGAAAATTAAAATTTACTTTCTAAAACAGCTAGCCATGGCACTGAGAACCTGTAACATATCTGCGCGATCTGTTTTCCTTTTCAACATTCTTACAGTTTTAGTACTTGTGACTTATCTTGTGGATTTAGAAAAAAAAATTGCTAATGCCAAAGCTAGTTCACAACATAATTCAGATCTGCTCAATACCCAAGTCAATGGTAACTTGAAAGAATATTTTTAATAATAAAATAAAATAAACATCACATTTTTTTGTTATTAGGTGATTTGTTACCTAGTATTGTCCCATCACAGAAACCAACTTTATTTTATAACCGTGTTCCTAAGACTGGATCTACCTCTTTTGTGGGTCTGGCATATGACTTGTGCTCAAGAAACAAGTTTAAAGTCCTGCATGTAAATGTTTCAAAAAATGCGCACACCATGTCTTTGTCTGATCAGGTAATTTTTTTCTAGTAACTTCATTTTTATCCTAAGTAATTGTATTTTTATTGCAAGTTACGATTTGCAAGGAATTTAAGCAATTGGGACTTGAAGCAACCCTCATTTTACCATGGACATATAGCTTATTTGGATTTCACAAAATTTGGATCTCCTCCACCAATATTTATTAATCTAATAAGACAGCCACTTGATAGAATGGTGTCATATTACTATTTTCTTCGATATGGAGATGATTTTCGTCCACATCTCATCAGAAGAAAGCAGGGGGACAAAACAGTAACATAATTTGTATATGTTGATGATACTGTTTGAGTCTAAATTTGGCTTGATATTTTAGTCATTTGATGATTGTGTGAAAGAAGGACAGGCAGAGTGTGATCCAAATAATTTGTGGCTGCAAGTGCCTTTTTTCTGTGGGCATCATGCAGATTGTTGGTAAGAATTATTTTTTTAAATCTTTGCATGTTTTGTTAATGTCTGGCTTTGAATCTAGGATACCTGGTAGCAGTTGGGCATTTGAGCAAGCGAAAAACAATTTAATAAAAAACTACCTATTGGTGGGAGTGACTGAGCAAATGGAAGAATTTGTCGCGGTCCTAGAAGCAACTCTACCTAATTTCTTTAAAGGAGCTCTTAAATTGTACAGACAAGGTAGTTTGAAACCTTGTTAATCGCACAATTTGAAGTCTATCTTTGAGAATATTTTATAATATAATTTAAACATTTAGGATCGAAATCTCATTTACGGAAAACAAATCTGAAGATTCCGCCAAAATCCGAAACAATATTACGTTTTAAAAACTCTACTGTATGGCAGCTTGAGAACGAGTTTTACCAATTTGCTGTCAGACAGTTCGAATATGTGAAGTCTCGAACGCTAAATCCAGATTTTTCTGGCAAGGAACAACAGTTTTTTTACGAAAAAATACGTCCGAAATAAAAACTTAACCAACAGCATATTTGTCCGTCATTTTTTATTTCATGTACGTGTTATCTTACCAGCTTATGTGAATCAGCTTTTTTTCTGAGTGGTGGTTTTAGCTACTGCTCGTTGCTTAGCTTTCTCATACAGTGGGAGCAATTGGCCTTTCTCACCGAGCATTCGAAGAAGTTGTACAATCAAAGGGAGATAGTTGTGCTTGCGCCGAACATTCTCAATTTTCTGACGCTTTCGTTTAGCTTCTTCTTCTTCGCAAAGCATTAAGAGTCGTTGAATCTCGGTCTGCATTTCGGTGGTGATGACAGACTGTGACTGAAGCCGTTCAATCTCCTTTTGCCACGCTAGTTTGCGATCAGGAACGATTGCCATCAAGTTGAAATGAATTTCTCCTTCGCTATACCTGTTGGTTAAAAATCACGTTATAACCTGTCATCCACTTTTGAGTAAAATTGGGTAAACCTTTGAATGCGTTTCTCAATTATGGGTCTAACAATATCGATCCAATCCGATTCAGCCGGGACAGCACCAAGATCGATAGGACCTTCTTTCAAACCGTCGAGTTCATAAAGTCGGCCATCAACGGGGACATAACCAACAAAGTGAAATGTATCATCATCTTTAGACGATGCTTTGGAATCAAATTCAAAAAGAGTTTGTCTGCATTTAGGACACACAAAAGAATTACAAATCAGAAGTTCAAATCTATTGTGCAAATTCTTCCAAACATACCTAGCAAAAGAGTTGTGTACACTTCGAATAGTGTCAGAATTGCTGAGGGCAAGTCCTTTCATGTTTGCATCAAAAGCCTGAGTAAATTCTTTGAATTCCCCAAGTGTGGGCCCTAGATGAAGATCAGGATGTTTGCAGTTGAGCAAGATACTGATGATAGCTTGGGTTGCACAGGCATTATTAATGACTTGCTTGGCAAAGAAAATTTTGTCCAATCGGCTGTCTTGAACCACAGTGCCAACAACTTCTTCATTTGGCACCCATTTGAAAAGAAAAATGAGTCCATGAATAGGCCTGCAATGATTTTCAATATTGACTTGAATATTTTCTGTTCCATCGAAAATGTATAAAAAATTACTTTAAGTTGTCAAACTGTTCAGGATCCAAACTCCAGAGTTCTTCCACTTGAACCCCTTGAACTTCTGCAAAAAAAAAATCAAATCGTGAAAAAACGTTACGGCATTCCTGCCATTTGAAGTGTGACATTACCGAAATCTCTGATTAATTCAGAAAATACGCCAGGATCACTTTCGATCAGACACCAGTTACCAGCGTCAGACATATTTTAGTAGATCCAATTGTTGTCGTGTCGTTCAATTTAGATTACAATACCAAACCGAACAAACTAAAACAACTATAAGTAGGCTAATAAATTGACAGGCCAACCGGGAAGTGAAATAGCGAATAAGCGAACAATAAAAATGCTTCAATGTGTCGTCTGCTAACTACTGCTATAGGCATACGGAAGCCTTTTCAAACTCGAAATTTATTCCTTAAAAAAAAGACACGAGTACCGTACACGACGTTTTCAAATTTCAAGATTTCACCCAAATCTTTAGATTATTCTCAAACACAGTTTATCGCAATAAGCGCTAGGTAAGCGCTCGTAACGGATTTCATGTCTTTTATGTATTTGAAAACATGATACGCTCATAAAAGACCGACACCGACAGGCACTGCGTACAAAGTCTTATTAAGTCTACGTATGCATGGTATACGTGTGTGTAATCGCATCTTCAATTGGGCTGGCGGCATATCATCATCATAAGCTAAATTGATAACATCCCAGGTAGCTCTCATTTCCAACGAGACAATGCGTCATTTTGTGGGAAAAGGTATTCGTTTCCGTTGGTATTTGTGGTTTTCCAAGAAGTTATGGATAAGGGAGAAAATAAGCCGGAGGTCGCACGACGGCAATAACAACCATCAGAATTCAGGATCAGAATTCCGTCATCAATTGCGGATCGTTGGGTTGCTACAGCAGGTACTACGGACTGCTTTAGTAATAGTAATACTGAACCTCTTATTGAACAACAGCACAATCGTTCGAATTCCCACTAGGTTCATTATCATCATGGGACTGTGCTGCTCTCGACTACATTTGCTAATCTCGAGTCAGACAGGCGTGTAGCCACAATAGATGGAAAATGCGTTTAGCTACTTCCTTTATTATTCGCTACTTCACTTGACATTCTCTCTTTCTCTATAAGGACATCGCACATGTAAGTTTCCTATTATCCAAAAGAGAAGAATAGGAAAAATAAGTAGTTCATAAAAGGGAATAGAAGAAGAAGAAGAAGAAAACCTGGGTACTAACAGGTAGGCGAGAGATAAAGGTGCTTTGGCCTTCTCATCATTTTCTTTTAGATTGTCTCTCTCAAAAAAGAGCGGCGCTTCGCCGCGCACCAGGATGTTGTTGCTCCTGCTGCTTATTATATCAGCGCCCAAGTAATTCTTTGCATGTGAAGATGTGAAGGAGAATTGACGACGACGATCTCGCTAAATGGCAATTCAAGAAATAGAAAGAAGACGTACGAGGTTGAGGTTCTTTTTATTTTATTTTAAAAGAAAAAACAAAATGAAAATATTTTATTCCTTTTTTGCTGATTCAGCGACGAGCTGGAGCCGTCGAGACTGACGGGAGCAAAAAATAGAAAGAATTAAAAAAAAATATATATATATTTCTATTTTTATTTTTTTAAAAGCTGCCAACAACCTTGACGTTTACGGTAGTGTAATCACTACTACGCTCGTTACAAGAAAGAAAGAAGAAAAAAAAAATCATCAAAACAAAATTGTTAAAGATAAACTTGAAACTGTCAGTTTTGAGCTTTTGACAAGAAAATGAAATAAAAGAATTGAAAATTGATGTTTTCACTTTTGCTATAAGGGATTTCTATGTTCCTCTCCTTTTTTTTAAAAAAAAAAAAGCAGAGCCGAGAGTTTCATAGATTTTTATTATTTTTTTTTTTCTCTCTCTTTGAGTCAATGGATCCCCCACCTGGCGACAGTGACATATTTCACGAGCATATCATCATTGAAATAGCCAGACTCGGAGGTTGGTCCTCTTTTGTTCCTCAAAATGTAACGCCAGGCCAGAGGATTCTTTTACCTTCTTCTTTCATGGTGGCGTATATTTTTTCAAAGAACAAGAGGGAGGAAAATAAATCGAATAGATTTCTCCCTTTTTCTCTTCTTTCTTTCTTTTTTGTTTATCCGCGCACAGTCCACACGGGTTGGTTGCCTGTCACCGGGCCCATAAAAATAAATAAAACACACGGGAACCGCGGGGCACGGGAAGTCGGAACAGACACACAAGGACGAGTACTACACACACAGAAATATACTATATAGTGTTGTTGTATGTATATACACACACTCGTGTGGCTCACACAGTCCGTCGCACTCCAAAAAGTTCTCCTAAAAAATGCCAAGGCCAAGGAACTTTTTGATTGATAAGAGAGGGCACCACCTGTGAACGTCTCGTAAAACGAAACGGGTGTGAGTGTTTGTTGGGTTGGTGGGGGTAACAAAAAGAGGTGGTGGCGGTTATCTGATCTGATTTTTCGACTTTTCTTCTCCCCGAAAAGTCACTCAGAGACAGCATCCCCTTAATTCACCTTGTCTTTTTCTTATTCCCTCTGTTGGCATTTTTAAAACCCATAAAAACGAGAAAGAGAAATTCGTATTTAATCGTGAATTGGCGCCAACGGTAAAAAAAAACTGCCTGATGATGCAACAAAGACCTGGCGGTCAAGTTCAGTGAATTTCACACTGTAGCGGTCATCAATGTGGTACAAATATCAAGTGTGGAATATTCAATGTTTATACGTTAGAGTTAACAAACAAAAAATAGTAATAAGGTCGATCGGAATCGACGTGAAAAATTCGATTCGCTCGGTAAATAAGTTCCCGTTCATTTTTGTTTTAACTTCCGCCGATGCCCAGTTGCCCGCACACCACCGCTATCATTCGGACCACTGAGTTTCTTATACTCCTCCCCTCCTTAAAGAAACTGAACAAAGAGATTAAAAAAAAAGGGAACTAGAAAGAAATAATCATAATAATAAATAAAAAAAAACAGAAAATATTCCTCCCTAAACCGATTCCCGAAAGGACAGGAAAATCTAATTTGCCGGTCAATTTTCAGTTCCCGTTTTTTTTCTTTTTTTTTTAAAGTTATTTTTGTTATTTCTTTTTCTATTACGTTTTTGGTTCCCCTTGGTCGGCCTCGACCGCACCGACATGTTTCACGCAAATGGAGCGCAACCCGTTTTCTCACCGTTTTTATTTGAAAGAAGAAGAAAAAATAAATAAATAAAAAGGACGAGAAGGGAAATGAATGTCCCAATAACGTCCAAACGAGTTCATTTTGGAAGCACAAAAGCTTCAACGTAATAATATACAGTAGTTGGTAAACTATTAAGACTCGTACGTCCACCTTTCGCTCTCATCAAAGAACAAGGCAACAGGTACAAATACATAGAAGAAAAGAAAAAGGAAACGAAATACAAGAAACATTTCCCTAGCCGAAAAAGGACTTGAGGCGATTTCGTCGGCCATTGTTATGACACTCTACGAATTCGGTGATATTTTTTATTGGACCGCCCCAATCAAAAAAGAACAATGAAGGCAATTTCACAAGTTAGAAAATGCTGGGGATTTTTTTTTTCAAGGTTTTCTTTTTCCATCATAGCGAAAAAAAGGAAAAATAAAAGAAGAATTAGATGGATCGAATGAAATTGAACTCGACAAAGAGGAATAAGGAAGGTGTGTTCTAAAAAGGAAAAAAAACGGTAGATTTCTCTGCGTTTTGGAAATAACTTTTGAATGGAATCCGGAATCTGGATGGCTTTTTTGCTCTCCCCTCTCTTGCTGCTGCTGTGCGGTAAATAAAAGGGCAACAGAGGGGGTTAAAACTGGATGGAATGTGTTTCATTCAATCGAGAAGATGTACTATACAGTACAGACCTACTGTATTTCAAGTATATGAGAGTCTAGAGGGGGGTAAATCAACGGATTTTGGTTAGGTAGATAGAGTAACCCTAAACCGAAAAAAAGCGAAACTCTCTCCCCTTGAGTCTGTTTTGGGGGTTCTTCTCTTCTTTTTGATAATAAAAAGCAGACGAGAATGAGAAGAAGAACCTGTAAAATGCGCCGCCTCATGTCAATTCCCAGTCTATAGACGACGTACGTACTACATACTACAACAGCTCTTTTTTTCAGTTGTGTTTCCCTTTTCTCTAGCTAAGGGTTATTGTTGTTGGACTAGTTCTTCTTCTCTTTCTTTTCTCCTTTTGTCAACGAGGTTTCCATTTTTCTTGTTTAATCATGGGAAATTGGGTTCTCGCTATAGTGTCATAGTCTCATCTTTCCATGTTTTCTCCTCTCACTTCCGCTATTGTGTTTTTGCGGGGAGGATGTTTGGATGCGAAACAACAACCAGAAAAAGAAAGAGTTCCTGACAAACAAGACAACAGTAAATGTACACAAGTTCCCTTATAGTTCCCTCTTGATTTCCTACCTACGACGACGACTATATAGCAGAGAACAGTGGAACAGTTTTTATGTGTATACCATCCGACTCCGTAGCAAATGGCCGTCTCGTGGGAGAATCACGTGGGTCCTTTCCATCATCAGCAATATAATACAAAAAAAAAAACACAACGACATTGTGTTCTACTGGGACATGTCGACAAATAAAAGAGACAGACAAACAAAATGAAAAGACAAAAGAAAAGAAAGTTGACAACAACAACAACAACCAAAAAAAAAAATCGATGTAAATGTGCGCGTTCCAGCAGCAAAAGCTAACACGAGACGCAGGTCCGGACTCGGTTGACAGACAGACAGACAGACAACACAGTCTATACTATACCACCACTCACTCACCTTAAAGGGCGGGTTGAACGAGTTATTACCAGATGCCAATCTTAAAATTAAAAAAACTTGGAACAAAAAAAACTAAGGAGATCCTCTTGTTTCAAATGAGAGAGAAGACACGCGCCCAGCAGCTCCGTGTGTGTGTGTGTGTGTTTTTTTTTTTGTTTCAACTAAATCGTATAGAAAAGGAAATTTTGAAATCTTTTCATTTTATCTTGAGACAGGAGAGAAAGGAGCTACACATTGAAATTGTTTTATTTTGTTTTTGTTTATTTTAAAATTTTAAATAGAAAAGACATCAAGCAAACAAAACCCAAAAGCCAGAGGAACATTTTGATGACCCTTCTGTCAATAAAACTTGCCCAGACATTCACATTCAATAGTAGAAGACCATGTGGAAGAAGAATATATATATATAGTATAAGAATTCCTAGAGGACCTCAAATGAGGTGGACCATTGAACCTGGAGGGATTCCATAACATCCGATTTAATTTTTTGTTGTTGATGATGAGGGGATTAACTTTCTGTTTTTGATAAAAAATAATCAACAACAACAAAACTCGAACAAGTCGCGAATTTCCAGGGAAATCAAAAATGTTTTAAGCTTCAAATTTGGAAAAAAAATAAAAGAAAAAAAAATTTTTTAAAAAATAATCAAATATGCGCGCGTCAGTGGGATGGATGTATTTGACGAAAAGCCCATCATGCATTTTAATTGGAAATCATGAATTGGTTGAACAAGATGAGTGCACGAGTATATAGACAAGCGGGAGCAGCAGCAGCACTGCGGGTGTAACGGAATGTTTCCACCTTTCTTATTTTCTTTTTCTCTTCTTATTTGATTTCCTCCCCACGGGCCGACAGGTTTTGAACTGTTTGGCGTCCGCTGCTGGCCGTTGGCCTCCTCCTCAACCCAAGAAGAAGAAGAAAAAACAAAAACACAACAAGCTGAATGTGTGTGTGTGTTGTGGTTCTTTCGAAACATTTATTTGAATTCCCCCCTACCCCAGAAGAAAAAACACACACAACATCAAAACAAGACGAACAACAGCAATTAGTAAGAATTTCAGAGCTTCCCCTTTATTATTCGGAGTTTTTTTTTTCTATTTAGTTGAATAGATTTATTTCTACCGATGGGCTTCGATCATTCATTAGCATAAATTTATGCCTCGATTTTCTCGTCTATTAAGACGGTTGAACTTCTTTCCCAACCGAAAAAAGAAAAAAAATTTCACAATGACCTGGCATGAATCGTTGCTAGTGTAACCGTCTCGTCATTATATCAAGTCACTTCTTTTCTTTCTATTCATTGAAATTGTAGTTGATCGGAAAATAGCATCGACTGGAGTATACAAGTCGTAATATCCGATGCATTGCAGCAGCAGCAGCAGCGTCGTCGCTATAGTAACTGCCCTGTTGACTGTATTGTGTGTACTATTATATAGTGTAGTAACGTGTTTTCTATTCCCTCCTTCCTTCCTCCCATTGCTTTTCACCCACTTTTCCTCCGGCTCTATAAGCTGCCTCCTCCTCCTTTCCAAAAAGGTGTGTGTGTGTATATACACTGGAGCGCGTGGGGGATGGGGAGATACCTTCAAACATTTTCAAAAGTGCCAGAGCCAGGGCCACAGTTCAGTTACCTGCCTCCGTGGTCCGTCAACGGACGTGTCTCGGCATCTATCTCTCTCCCCAAAAAGTAAACTTTCGACATTCATTTTTTTTTTCATTCTTTACCTGTGAGCATAGCATCCATCCCATCTCTCATCACCCCTCTGTATTTTTTTTTTTCAAAATCACAGCCAATGAGCCGCTCTTTTCTGTTGTTAGTGAAAAAAAAAAAAAAAAAGTCCATTTTGGCCGTTATCATATTCGTTTCCTTAACCAACAAACAGGAAAAGAGAATCAAAAAAACAACAGCGTCAACTTCTTCTTCTTCTTCTTCTACATGTCGGACAGTAGGCCAAAGTGAAGTCAGTGGGAACGGCTATAGAAAAAGAAAAAGAAGAAGACAATCTTTTCTTTTCTGCATCCGCCCAGAAAAAGTTTTCTCTTCAATTCAAAGGAGAAAAAAAGGAACAAGTAGAAGACGGTCAATGCTCATTAACCGACCAATTGTGTGTGTGTGTCTCTCTCTCTTTGCTGTTGTGCACAGTGTGTGTGTGTGTGTGTGTGCTATTTCCACTGCGGTGGGTTTTCTACTACTAGCGTGATTGAGATTCATTAAAACAGATTCTTAACGTCTTCTTCTTCTTCTTTTGGCAGCACCGAAAAGGGAGAAAATTACAAATTTTCCTTGTCATAAGAAAAAAAAAGGAACCGCCACAGAAAAGTTTGTTTTTGTGTGCCGTGACTTGCGGGAGTCCCGCACGCGCCTAATATACTGCACCCTACCTTCATCATCTGCTGGTATTGTGCAATCTGTGCTCTGCTGTCTGTCTGTCTGACAAGAATTTCGAAGTGAACCATCGTCTGGTTTCTTGTGTGTGTGTGTGTATTTGTGTGTGTGTGGATGTTTGCCATTCCCAGGTGATCGTCATAATCTCAACCCAAATTTTGATATCATCCAAACCGCCGACAATATCAAAACCGCACACAAATCGACCGATCGAGTTGCATGTGACATCATCTACCAGTTCTTCTTCTTCTCCTTCCAACATTCTTTTAGCACAAGGTAAAAATGAGAAAAACAAACAAAAAAAACGAATTTCAAGTTGGATGGGTGTGTTTTCTCTCCTATTTTAGGGTTAACTTCCTCCTTCTGGGGGGTTTTTCTTGTTCTTCTTCTTCTTTTAATTTGTTGAATCTCAACAGACTCTCTCCTCATCTTTTACTGGCTACACAACATCCTACACGACCTATATCTCATTTTCCCTGGCAGTCTTGTATATATGTAGTAAAGATACAAGAACTAAAAGAGAGAAGACGACGGTTGCGGTCGCCTGCGGATGTGGTGGGCTTCTTTTTTCTTCTACTGATTTTTATATGTATGCTGTGCACTTTAACTAAGGACTTGTATTGTATCCTTCGAGTCTCTCTCTTCTTGTATCGGAAAAGACTTGTTTTTTTCTTTAAAATATAAACCAAAATCAGTCGTGACGATTGATCATTGAGGAAGTCAACAAAAATCGTTGTCGGATTTCGACTTGTTTAACGTTTTCACCGTTGCATCCGAAATAGATAAGCGAAAAAAAAAACAAAAAAAACAAAAACGGTTGAGAGAAATGTAGGTCATCATATCACCGAGCCATTTTGTGAACTTTGGTTTAGATTCTTAAAAAAAAAAATAAATGATTGTCGTTTGAAACAAGAAAGAAAAATACAAAAATTGGTCGTCCTCTTTTCGAGAGGGACGTCTGTTGTGTGTGTATGGCTTTAAGTTCGAAGATTTTTTCAAGATATAAAAGAATCCTGATCGACTGTGTGTGTGTGTGTGTGTGAATCATATGAGAAATGTCCGTTGGATTTTTCGCCTATTATAACGTGGGTTACAACACAGACGTTATTATTACTCGCCGTTTGTTGTGATGTTCCGGCCTGCCTCCCTCTTATTATTATTTCCCTCCCATCTGCCCCTCTCTGCCGTCTCACTGAACATTTTTCGCTTCTCTTATGGAGCAGCCACTCTGGTAAAAAAAAAAAAAAAAAACGCTCCCCTTCGTCATCGAATAGCGTTGGCAGCTGCGCCACATACGTCTCTATTGTCAGCAGACACACACAGTCCAAGTTTCTGTGAAATTCGAACGTTACACACAGACGTGGTTGGTAGGTTTTCAGCTCACATGTGCGATCAGCTCTTCAACAACTTTTCTGGCCACAGTTTAAAACATCTTGTGTGTGTAGAGATTGTACAAGATGCAAGCACATGCCTAGATGTGCGATGATACAAGATGCCTAAAGAGGAAAAGAGGAGGAAAGAGTTTCCATCGACGGAATTGAATGAGTAGGGGAGTTCGAATTTCCAGTAGACCGGAAGGAGAGAGTGCGCGTGATATTTTCAGCAGATGTTTTTCAAAAGCCGTTTCTTCTTTTTCTATCTTTATCTTATTCAGGGATAAGATTTAAAATCTGAGTAACATAACCCATCATTTATTCTTAAAAATATTTGTAATAGACGCAAACACGGTAGACTGATCAAGTTGGTCATCAAACATCAACAGAGAGAGAGAAATTCACGTGAATTGTTGCCCTTCTTTTTTTTTTTGTCTGTAAAGTTTTCGCTATATGGAGAGATTGCCGGTCATAAAGCACTGGTCATATGATATTTCAGGTAACTACACCTAACTAAACTTCCTTATTTAAAAAAAAAAAAAAAGAAATCGAGCGCAAGTCGTCCCGCTTTCTTGAACGGTTAGGGCCATTATTCATTCCGCTCTGCCGCATTCGGCTCAACTCGGAATATTCACTTAATTCTTCTTCATTCCTCAACCCTTGAGGCTTTTCATCTTCGCTCTCCTTTTTTTTCTTTTCTTATTCTCTTGGAAAAAAAAATAAATTAAAAAGAGACGAAAGAAAAAAAACTCAAATAGAGGCACTTGACTTTGCTATTTTCTGCACAAATTTGAAATAAATAATTCCCCTTCAACATCAAAATGTTATCCAAGTCAAAAGAAGAAAAAAAAAGGAGAGAGAGAGAGAGAGAGATAGATGGAACGGTCGTCCGGAATCGAGGCCACCATCCGCCGCCCGTCTAAAAAAGGGAATAGGATGTCAGAGGATTCATGAATCCCATTGACTTGTCTCTCTCTCGGCTGCTATGTACCAAGGCAGGGATACCGGCGGCATCCAACCTGTACACAAGAAAGAAAGAAGCGAAAATGAAAATAGCTGCAAGGCGTTGACCCTTTTTTTCTTCTCTTGGGTCTCTCTCCTCTTTTAAACAAAAAATCCCGTCAGGAAAATAATTTTTTGTTTTTTTTTTCCAATACGGCCGAGTTATATGTAGTAAGTAGTCGTTTTCCTGTGCTCGATAGCTTTTTCCCGTAACGACTCTTTCTGAAATGATTGTTTAAAAAAGAAAGAAAGAAAAAAAGACGCCCGTGCAACTGTGTTGTTGTTGTATGGTGCGGATAGGTATAACCGGCAATCACAGCAGACACGACACAAATGCTGGCACAACCAATTGGCTGGAGGCTTTCGTCTGACCCCGGCCGTTGTATAGAAGAGAAAAGAAGAAGAAGAAAAAAAAAGAAGACATCTGGTGGCGAACTTGATGTGCAGTGCCGCTCCTCCCGCGCGTGAACCAACCAACCAAACGTTTGCATATTGTAAATAATAACTCTAAGAGAAGAGAGAGAAAGAACAAAAAAGTCGGTCGAATATCAGTGCCATTCTCTCACTCACTTTGCACAGACGCCGGAGTAGTTAACAATAAATACGACCACGATGATGATGATGATGATGATCGTAATACACGGCAGAGAAAGACAAAATCGGCGGGTCGTTCGTTCCTTCTCTCAGTTCCATAAACCGAATAGAAATGACAAAAGAAAAAAAGAAAAAAAAAATAGAAGAAAAACCATAAAAATGAGCGACAAAAACGAAAAAATATATTGAGGCCAGTCTAATACAGTTGGATGATTGCCGTCTCATCCATCATCACGCGAAGATGGTGTGGGAAGACACCACATAGCACAGAGCTTGTTCCAAGACCGACCGACCACCTTTCACACTCGTCTGACGGACGGAGACGACAATGTTTTGTTTTGTTTTTTTACAAAGAAGAAAAAAGAAAACAAAAAAACTCATTTTCCTTTTTTTTTGAAAACTCTGCATGATTTTGATGAGCTTGTTCATGTTTTGTTTTTGTTTTTTTGGTCTTTTGAGTATAAAGAAGAAGAAGAAGAACGAGGTTAGCCAACGGTTTGGTGCTGACGGACAAAAGCGGAGGCCAATAGACAATCGATAGATTATCGTATCCTCAAGGTAAATCCCCTTAAAAAGAAAAAAAACAAAAAAAAACAAGTCACAATTTTTGTGTGTCGATTGAAACAGCTGATATAATCGACACAACGCGAATCAAAACCAACCACGTCTGGCATATATAATACATATAACGACTGACGTCATCCATGTGCCTGCACATGTACAACCTGGACAGACTGCTGTGTGCGCTTGTTATTCAAAAAAAAAATAAATAAATAAAAAAAACGAAATAGACGCAACAGCAGCGGCTCGTCTCTCTATATCTTAGGCAGTTTTCTCTCTCTATAATAATCATAATCTGGCCGTCGTCATCTCTTGGACCATTTAAGGAGAGCGGCGGTGGCGGCCAATCCCTATGGCCAGCAGAAGCCACCACCGTCAGGCCACTACCTGACAAAACACTTTTCCTTATTGTGTAAATATATCTTGTCCGTGTGTCTTTCTCTTTTGTTTTCATCACGAAATCATTGGGACGACGTCATTTCAGTTTTTTTTGTGTGTCGATACACACGGCAATTTTTTTGAAAACATCATGTTGTTGTTGCTCTCCCTACTAAATATTACAAAAAAATTAAAAAGAGAAGAGTCATGGCTATAGCCCATTCAACAGTTGAAGCACGTGCACCTGTCCATGTCCGGTCAGTGTTCGTCTGGGTGTGTCAAGTATCTCTTTTTTTGTTGTTGCGGGAGTCTAAGAGAAAATAAAATAACAAAAAAGCTTTGCGACGATATTGAAAAAAAAAAAAATATTAAACACTTGAAAATGCCCGCCCTCCAACATACAAACAAAAAAAAAATGTTGTGTGTGTGTGTGACCAAGTAAGGCGCTAGTCTTCTCTTCTCGGCCGTTTAAAAAATATATTTTTTTTTTGTTTTTTTCAATTTTGTGTTCTTCCATCGCCACACATAAAACAAAATAGAAAATGAGGACATGTATATACATACACGGACGGGAGTCGTGATGAATTGTATATATATAGTATACCTCCAACATAGAAATGCGGATAGAGGGAAAATAATAAATTTAGAAAAAAGATACTGAACACACACACACACACACAAATTGTATCTGCTGTGTAGTGAACTTTCCCACTCTCGACACGATTTCATAAATGTAATAACTCGTATGACTATAGAAGTAGCTTATTATAGTAGCCAGTCAGTCGTATAGGATCTCTCAAGGCACATAGAGGTAGATAGAGGTCATCCTTTGTTTTTGGTATTTTTCAAAAATTCTATTTCAACTCAAAAGAACGGCCTATCTCCAACTTATAACGACCGTTTATGGTCATAATAATGCGACCGACCGAAAACATTTTCGTTTTTTTTTTCATTATCATCATTCTCGACTGTTTTCCCCCCATTTTCGATAGATTTGAAAATTAAAAAACGGCCTCTTTTCACTAGATTTTTTAAGGCAGCAGCAGTTGTTGTGGATATTGTTTCACGAAAATGGTCTTCTCCAAATTGAAAGAACATCACAAAACACTCTGTGAGAAATGCACGCTGGGTTTTTTTTTTTTTCTACGAATCATCCTGCCGCTTTTTAAGTCCCGACACACACCACACAACAATTTGGTTTATTTCATTTTCTAAAAAAAAATTTCTTTCTTTCTTTCTTTCTTTCTTTCTGTTTTGTGATGAATTCGTCGTCACGGCACCGCGCCAGCAATCGATTATGCTAATGAAGAGTCGGAATAATAAAAACAAAAACAGTAAACGGTAAAAAAAAAAAAAACAAAAAAAAAACACAAAAAATGGAAATAAAACAAAATACGCCAATTCACCTGTGCACCGACCGAGCGTGAGTTTGTTTCTTTTTGTTTTTCGCCAAGGTTTTATGCCCGAGCATATTAGTAATATAGTTAAGAAAAAAACTGCAGGCCCCTTAGAGTTCCTTTTTCTGATTGAAGGCAATAACAAAACAGAAACGATTCATTTCGATAACGGCACGATCGTTTAATAGGCCACCAGACGATATTTTATATTGAAAAGAAAGAAAGAAAGTACAGTATTTCTTTATTTATTTTCTATTTTTATTTTTTTCAGAAACAACTTGCGTATCATAATGTCGTTCGTGATGTGAGGGGTGTGTGTTGTGTTGTGTTATGAGAGCGGTGGATTTACACTCGGGAATGTTGCTTCATCACGCACAGGGGGCCAACACAATAAACGTGTGTCACGGCCCTCGATTAATAAAGAAAAAAAAAACCCTCTAAAAAAAATTTAGTTGAATTTTTGAATATTTTTTTTTTCTTCATTTTGAAAACAAAACAAAAAAAATGATCGTCGTCGATCGTTTTATTTTAAGGGAAATTTTTTAAAAATAATTACACGACACGCATCCAAGTAGACGTGTATAGAGACACAGACAGATTTCGAGACGATACGCCGCCCATAAAGCCACGCCTATTTCGATTTCAACCGAATAAAAAAGGAGTTGAGAAAATGAGCGAAATTTTTGGTTTCCATTTTAACGAACGAGTTAATTGAGCGCGTAAAATAAATTTTTTTACAAATATGGCGCCTTATTATTTAAAAAAAAAAAAAAAAAGAAAAGAAATGTGATTAAGAGAAATAACGATCAAAACTGATTTTTATAACTCGGCTAAATATGGCGGGCATTTGCGGGTTTTTTTTTCTTTTGATGACTCGATCGCAGCCGCAAGAGGCTTCCGTTGTGACTGGAAATTGTGCAGTTTCACGTCTAATTTCATTTCTACCGAGAAAGTCGATGAATAATTTCTGATGTTACACACAAATTTACTACGAAACAAAACCCACAAAAAGAAAGACATTCAACAGAGAAAAGACCCAGCGCAATCGACAAATGAACGAAAAGAAAAATGGAGGACGGAAACCAACCACAAAGAAGAAGAAAAAAAAAAATAACTTTTCTGCCCTTCAAACAACAAAAAAAAGATGAGATCATTGAAAAAAAATGAGGTCTCTCCCCATCGTTATTTTTCGTCTTGTTTTTATTTTATGATTACTTCGGTTTTGAGTGTGTGTGGGGGGGGGGGGGGGGGAGAGAACCGGAAGAACGGTTAAACTCCTCCCTCTTCTTGCAGAGCTTCTTGATTCCTCGGGCCATAATTGGCTCTGATAAAAAAGAAACAAAAAATTCAAATGAATCGACAAAGCCCTCGAATGTGATTATTATATAGCGCCGATGGGCATGTTTCGAGTTAGTTGTCATTTTCCGTTCCTTCCCCGTTCACTTTGGCGTTTCCACCGACCAAAATAAAAAAAAAAAAAAACCTGCAGCCACTATTGCGGTTCCCCCGTACGTGTGTGAATTTTCACCTGACCGTGTTTGGGGTGGGGATTGTGACGTTGCCAAGCGACCGTCAATTCAATATCTCTCGACAACCGCAAAACAGACTAAACAAGGGTATATACAGTATACAACAACAAGACATTTCACGTTGGAGAAATAACCCTGGGAGCGAGCCAGTGCGCAAAAATTTATGCCAATTATCACAGCTGATCTATTTATCAAATCGCCAGTTGTGTACTATTCGCCTTCACGTAGTTAGTGTTCGCGTTTCCTTCTTCCTGCACTCATCACAGCACAGCACCCAAGGTTATTATTATTATTTATATTTGAATTTCTACATTCAATATCGCGCCTTGAACAAACTGTTTTTATTGTAGCGGATGTGTGTGTTTTTCATTTTCTTGATTTCACGGTCGCGTTGTTTTGTTTTTTTTGTTTGTTTGTTGCACAAGTGACGTCGGTACTGATAGGCTCGACAAATGTTTCTCAGTCAAATTTTTCAACAATTTGATGTGCCCTACATAATAAGATAGAAAATAAAAAAAAGGCAAGCCCAAAACACCAAAAGAAGCGGGACTGTTGTTTTTGCTGTCGTAACGGCACTTCATTGTTCTTTGTGTGAGGACTGAGGAGGAGGGTCTCCAAAAAATACAAGACACACACACACACACACACACGACTTTGTTGTGTTTTTTCTTTTAAAATCAGTTTTCAAGTTTTTCTTGTTTGGTTAAAATTTAAAAAAACAAAACAATTCAGGAGGTTAGATGGTGAGAAAACGTGAAGGTGGTGAGTCGAATGACAAGAGGCAAAGTCTATTTTAACATATGCCATAGCAACAATTTCAAATCCACCGTTAGATTATAACAACAAACTTGTGTGTGTGTTCATCGAAAGGTTTTGGTTTGATTCAACTTGTCGAATTGGTTTCTTAGAATTTTTTATCGTTTGGTAGAACCGGAGCAATTTAATCCCACCGACCGATTTTTGATACACTCAAAGTCGAATCAAAGACGGTGAATAAAATTGGTTTTGATATGCTGAGTAGCCTATAATGAGCTGAAAGATGGCGAACGTATACATTTCACGGCACGGTGACTTTTTTTTTTTATAGCTGACATGTTCCATTTCTACGTCCATCCATCTGTGTGCGTTCAGTCAGCTGACTCTTTTGCATTTCCATCGTCCCATTTCGAAAACATCAATTTGTATGTACAGTATATTTATTATCTTGAAATCATTTCGCAACAACAACCGCATGATCAAAATAGAGAAAGTCATCCCATTATTTCCTCCTTGATTCCTTATAGGTATCGAAATCGCAAAAGATGGATTCTTACATCATTCACACAAAGAGATTCAACGTTTGTGTAGACACACACAAGTCTCACACGCAAACCAAATGTGACTAGATTGCACGTCGGTCACGATCGCTATCTCCATTAACGTGTTCACGTTTACACACAGACGATCATATAAATGTGAAGGAACGATACTAAAGCCATCGATCTTGGCATTTGTCTGATGGGAAAGGGGTTGGGCTGGAAATATCTAGGGCGTACCATCTCGTCAAAAAGAAGAAGAAGAAGAGAAAAAAAGGCAACAAACTCGCTACTTTTGTTGTTGTTGATATTTTCACTTTGCTGTCGACCCCGAATGGAATGTATGATGTGTTTGCTGCTTTCAAAATAGAATCTGTGCGGTAGACAGACATAGAGAGAGAGAGAGAGAGGTTCGTTCTTCTTAATCTAAACGCGTTAAGCAACTCTCTCTCTCTCTCCTTATTTCTTTAGCTAGTTGATCCGACACTAATCAGAATGCGGGTCACCTATTGCTTCGTGCGATCTTATCACCTCAGCGGTTTTTTTTTCCAACGGAAGACGAACGGCTGGATGTAATTTACGCGTGTAGCCCTCACACAACACAACCAACCACCACCGCAAACACACACAATCCCCCCCCCCCCAAAACACCTTCATCGAATTGTATAGAGCACACACACAGCATTTTCTCGATCCATCGGGAAGGGCAAAAAGAGGAGGGCGTCCCAGATAATAAACAAGAGAGAAAAAAAAATAAACAACCTCAACAACATGAATCGCAGTCTAAACGGTTGGTGAAGATACACACACGAGAGAGAAAGAGAGAATATTATTATCTGCTATACGTATAAAAATTTTGGGCGCAACGGGCCCGGCCGATGGGGGCACCCAGGTGTGTAGGTGGGGAGCGGCATTCTTGCCGGTTTTGTCGTGACCCAGTGTGCGTGAAGGCGACCCGCACCATGACGACGCGTACCAGAGTCATCACGGGGCAACGGCTCTTGTCTATTTAGAAAAAAAAAGAAAAAAAAAGAAAATTTTTGTTTTTGCTAACATGCAGTCTCAGAGAGACTGACTCTTCTATAACGTCTACTTGGTGAATTTGTAATTACGCCACGCTAATTCCGGGCGGACTGAGGAGTATATAGACAACCCAAAAAAAAAAGAAGAATGGAAGAAAGAAAGGCCTTATTAAAGAATTATTATTTCAAGAAAAGAAAGAAAACTGTTTGGGTTGGTGTTGTTTTGTTTTTGTTTTTTAAATTTTTTCTGTTAGTATGTCGCCCGGTTACTAGGCCAAAGTTGTTACGTGTTAAGACTTTTTTAAGAAAAAGAAGGAGCACCTCCAACATCAGCTCTATTGATTTCAACCTAGTGCAAGTAGAATGACAATCGAATCGATGATTTGACTTCAAAACTTTCAAAAATAAAACCAGACCAGACCGCCGTTGCTTAAAATTCACAATAGTAAAAAATATTTCAAGTTACATTCTCAAATGGTAGAAAAAAGAGAACGACGACGTTAATCGCAAATAGAAAGGACGCCGACGACGATTTTTTGTTTTTTATCTCGATGGAATAAGGTTTAATGAATGTAAAAATTCGTCATAAAGCCCATCCGCTTTCGTGGGCGCACATCTACAAGGCCATTTTTCTTTTTTTTTTTAAACGAAAATGACAAGATTCAAACAAACAAATGGGTTTGAAAAATTGTCATGGAAACGGTCACGAACGAAGATAGCAAAGGAAAGGAATAGCATATATAAAGATAACCGGTTTTTTCCCTCTCTTCTTTTAGCTGTCTATCAAAAAATAAGAAAAAGATTTGCATTTTTTCATGCTGCCGCCGCCGCCGTCCACTAGCAAAGCGGCAAAGGAGTTTCGCCTATCGGAAATCCTTCTTTCGTTCGGGAATGAACTTTCAAGGACTTTTATGTTTGTGATGTCTTAGTGTGTGTGTGTGTGTGTGTGTGACGCTGGTTTGAGCAATTGAGCAATAAGGCAGCATTATTGCTCGTTTGCTATCACAAAGTTATCAGTTACGAGAAGACTTGCGCAAATGTCAAATGTTTCATCAATAAAAATACATTTAGGTATCCTTTCTCTCTAGAGTTTATTTTACAAATATTTCATTTTTCTTGTTCGTGAATTTGAAAAGTCCATAACCACGACACATCTTATTCGTCCTCAAAAAACAAAAACAAAAAAAAATAAAAGCTTTTTCGCTTCTTATACGGACTTTGATGCGCTCCGTTGACTCGAATCTCTTAATTAACCCATCATTCCGTTGCGAGATATCAAACTACATGTTACCACAATTGGTAACTTTTCATCCAAACGAGAAAGGAAAAGAAAAAAATAAATAAGAAACTGGAAAAAACTCCTTCGAATTGACCAGGCGATGTTTTTTTTTTGTTTTTTTGTTTTATTTTCTGTTTTTTTAAGGAAATTCGTGAATTATACAGAGAGGCATCTAGCGGTAACCGTCACGCCACACAAGGGCGATCTTTGTTTCCTTCTTCTTTTAAAAAGAAAAAAAAAATTGCGAAAGAATTTTTATTGATGTCAAGGATTTCCTCAACTGTCAAGTCTTTATGTTCATGTTTTTTGCTTGACCGATAAATTGGCCAGTGAATGTCAGGAGCTGACAAACACATTCAAAAAAAAGAAGAAGAATGCGCGTTTCCTAAGAAAAGAATTACAAAAAAAAAAACTGTTTATTTATTTATTTATTTATTTATGCGCAGATGGAGGGCCGTATCGAAGAACTGGAGCGAGAACTTAAGGAGACGAGCGAACAGTTGGCGATGACTCGAGAGCAATTGCGACTGCAGAGCCGACGGGCCCGCCAGCTGGTGGCCGCTTGTTCCACCAAAGTGGAAGAGAAAGAGCGCGAAATGCGAATGCTGCGGGTTCTCAAAGACGGCCAACTCCAATCCATCGTCAGGAAATTGCTGCACTTTGAGAGTCTCCTGCGTCAGGAGCAGAAACGAGTCGTCGAAATCGTTCGACAAAAGGATCAAATCATTTGGACACAAACGACCGAACTGGATCAACTCAGACAGACCAATCGCAAACTTTTAATGGCCGCTAATCAGGATCCCGAGGATCTGTCACTCACCTCCAATCCTGTCGCGTCAAAAATGGCCAAACTCGATCCGGAAAACAAAGAAAATGTCGCACAAAATGAACACAAAAAAGTCTCAATGAATCAACAACAAATGGAGACGCCGTTGGTGACGAAAATGGTCCGACGATTCGAACCGGCACTCGTCACCAAGAAACCCGAGATCCCTAAAAAACCGGCCCGTCTACTGGCGTCAGTCGCTCCGACTTCCATCGTTGCCCCGCCGTCGCCGCCGCCTCCACCGTCTCAGACGTCACCAGTCACCAGCAGCAACGCCGGGAGTAAAGCAATCGTCCGGACGGATTCCGTCAACGATCACGGATATTTCACGCTCGAAAAGCGAAAACCTGTTAGGATGAGCGTCACTCCGACGCCCGTCCAGGTAACAGAAACCAAAGCGAATCCGACTCCCCGAGATCCGCCCACGGCGGAACGCGTTGTGGATGAAATGGATCTGCGGAACAATTTCGAGGAATTCCATCTGATGGACAGTCTGGAAGAAGAAGAGCAACAACAACATCTTTACCAACAGAAACAACAACAACATTGCAACTCTGAATCCACTTTGATGATGACAACGACACCTCCACGGACACCTGACCGGAGTAGCGGAGACGGAGCCGAGTGGAATAGCAGCAACGCCAGTAGTAGCAGTGGCAGTAGCAGTTTGCAGATGACACCTCCTCATAACGGTCTGGGCGATTGCACGTCGTTGAGCATTTCAGCCGGATCGGTTCAGATCCTTCCGCAATTAGGCGACGCTACGCCAACGTCAGGCGTCCAATTCGATCGTTTCCTAGACGCTAGCGGTTTGACACAAAAATCGATCCTGACGCCGAGTCGGTTGCTCAGCAACCACAAAAACATGCTCAAACCCAAGGACGTGAAACATCGGCATATGATCAACAAAGCCACGCACGCCACTCACGCCCCAAACGCCTTCAACTGCCGTTCCAGCGAGTCTCTACTCTTGTCGGCTCTTCCAGGTGATCCGGCTCGTTTGCACCATCATCATCACCACCATTCCACTAATCAAGTCCGTTACTACGTCGAACCATTCCTATGAAAGAGAAGAGAAAAAAAAAAACACCAAAAAAAACGAGAAATAATATCCTCATAATAAAAATTTGAAACAGGAAAAAAAAAGAAGCGAAACGGCACAAACATTTTCCGTTACAAAAAAAGGAAATGAGGGAATAGGTTTCTGATGGGTCGAATCGTTCATCACGAATGTGTGTGTGTGTGTGTTTTCTCTCTCTCTCTCTCGGCTGACAAACACAATTTTGTTGCTGCTTCTTTTTTTCCCTTTTCTTTTGTGAACGCTCGCAACTGTCTGTGGGTTTTTTATTGGTGTGTTTTTTTTTTTTTTTTTTTTTTATTATTATATTTTTGTTTGCCGCAAATAACGAGCGGTAGATGACCATTTCTGGAGAGCTGGAAGAAATATTCGTGATCATCCAACGGAGGAGGAGGAGGAGGAGGGAGAAAGTGGCAAAGATCCGCCGACCTCGACGAACAAGTTGGAAGAAAGAAAAAAGAGATGATGATTTTTGTTCACTTTTTGTGTTAACCTAAACCTTCAAAAAGAATAACAAAATGTGTGTTTTTTTGTCTGTGTGTGTGTGAATACTGTCTGTGTGGCGGTTCTCTCGGAGAGAAAGGAAAATATGTATGTAAGGGGGGGTCCCAATTCGGTCCTGTTTGGACCTTGTCCAAAAAGGAACACCATCGAATAATGATGATGTTTCAACCGGTAAAGAAAGAAAGAAAGAAAGAAAGAAAAAAAACCAAAAAATCATACAAAATTTTTTTTGATCATTTTCAAAGAAACATTTTGAATGACGTATTTTTGGCGGTTTTTTTTTTTTAAATTAAATTGTATGGCGCCGCATCTCTTCTGGATATGCGGATCTTAATAACAACCGAAAGAAATGGAATCGACCATTTCTTTTCTGCTGTGTGTTATGCTAATATATTAAAAGTGTGAGAGACAGAAAAAGAAAAAAAAAACAAGAGTCTTCCCTCCCGTGCGCATTCCACAGACATTACGATCACAACAACAACAAGATGGAAAACGTTGTCCTTTTTTTTTTTTTTTGGAAAAAATCTTCGACTAGATATGATAATATTTCCTTTTTACTTTCTTCGTCATCCTCCCTCCCATTTTGTGTCTCCCCGCCCGCGCACATCACATTTTATATAAATATATATACAAGTGTAGTATTTTTGCTGTATAAGGAATTTCAGAAATATCTTTTTTCTTTTTGGCTTTTGATATTTTTGTCTGTTTCTTCTTCATCGAGTCTATCCCTTGCATTTTTCTATTCAACACATAGCCAGAAAGAAGAAAGCAAAAAAAGAAGAAGGCGAATATGTGTAGTAACGATATCTTTTTTTTTAATTTTTTAGTGTACAGACAAAAATATATATATCGAAATTTACCCTAAAACATTTCCCTTCTTTCTCTCCTCTACTACACCCCTCGTATATATTATATACATATAATATGTGTGCACACCAAACAACTATTTTATTTTGTACGATACTCTTTTTTTTTTTTTTTTAATTAGCCAATGCCCAGAGAAATTGGAAAAACAAAACGAAAAGAATCAAATACAATGAGACGTCAGAGATTATGTGGCTTCATTCATTTGCTTTATCCAAAATTTCAAAGAAAAAAACAACCGAACGAATTGAGCAGTCATTATTTTCTTCCCTTTAGATTTATTCATAATACTGAAGATGATCACGTCTTCTTTTTTGTTAAACGTTCAGCATGTGACGCTGAATTTTTTATATCAAAGACAACCGTAGGATGCAACAGACAAAAGAGAGTGGCTAAGAATCTTCTCATACAAAGTAATAAACGAGTAGATATGAGCATATAAATGCATGCGTTCATAATTCGTATTCAATTACGCCCTGTGCGCAACGACATGTGCGTCTAGTTACCGAGTTTCGCCCTTGGCTTTTTCTTTTCAGAAATTCTTTTTCAAGGCTGAAACTCCTGTAATAAATGTTTCAAGAGAGAATCAAAAAAAGAAAAGTGCTGCACCATCTGCGCGAGTCCTCAACAAGCACTTGTATTATTAACAACCTGATCTCACAACAGTGTGGGTTGATTTGAAAAGAAACTGGTAACGAATATTTCGTGACAACCTACGTGAGATAAGCGCCTTGATGCTCTTCGTGTACAAGAAAAAAAAAGGGAAAAGTGAAACAGAAAAAGATGAGGCTAACCCTGTGCCTAAAAGAGAAGTCTCCCAAACGTCCGTCACTTTCCAAAATGGCCTGGACGAATGGGGAGGAAAAGAAGAAGAAGAAGAAGAAGTTGAGGTGTTGCGCCGTGTGTTCCGCTCATCATCCTTAACGATTTTCTTAGAAATATATCCAACTACCAACCAGTCAGCTCTTTTTCTTCTCCATACTCCCTGTATAGACTTCCAAATAATCGTCTGTTCGTTAGTTAGTCCCGACTCTAGAGCCGTTTCAATGCCGAACCGTTCACTTTTTGACATTTTCTCCCTCCTTCTCATCAGGTGATTGCGGCACCGTTGCTGCCACAAACTCCGTTCTCGGCGTGTCATAGTCAATGGACATCCATCAACCGCAAAACTGATGGATGATGAGACGATTTGACGTCATCATGAAACCTTAACTCTTTGACTTCTCCTTGAATTTCTTCGTATATTATAAAAAAGAGTGTACAGCTTCATAATGAGTCGAGTTAGTTACCACAATACCGCACGAATTCGTTATTCAAATGGGATTTGTTTCTACAAGTTCACAGTTCACTTGACGATCTCAATTCGGTTGACTTTTTTTTTTTTAATTTACCAAAATTCTTTCCTTATTTTTCCACAATTGTTTTTTTATTTAAAACTCCGGACGTGACGGAATCTCGAAGAAAATGATTTGAAACTTGATTCACTCTTGAAGATGAAATGTCAAGGTTTTTGTTTTCTTTCTGTGTTGTCCCCCTTCCAACTGATTTTCTCAAACAATGAGAATTCTTTGTCTGTTGGATGATGACACCCAACGTAACAGAAGAAGAAACGATGGTGAAAGGATACAATGAATATGACGGGCGTGAAACGGACGACGAGCACAGCAGCCAAAACAAGTCGACGATATTAATATTATCATTGTTATTACTATAAAGAGGACAGGACCAACAAACTAGATAGACGTTTCACGCCCAAAGGACAATCTTCTTCAACCACTGATGGCAGAAAAAAGAGAGTCGTTGTTAATATTTTTAAAAAATTTTTTAAAAAGAGAAAATGTGTGCGGAGATTGTAAAAAAGTAAATTCAAGATATTACGATTGGTGGACTAGTGGCCTGGAGACATCACGTAATAATAAGTTGCTACATCATCAGTATAAAATGACAAGTGGTAGACGAAAACAAAAAGTGCCAACACGTTCGTTAAAATAAATTTTTCTTCAAAGTACCCGTCCCTCCTCAAGATTTATTATGATTTCGTTTTTCTTTTGTGTGTGCCCAAAAAACTTTTTTGGGTTGTTTGCCGCCAAAATAAAAACAACAAATATTTTTTCAAAGAAAAAAACAAACAATTTTTTTTTTCAGAATTTGTTGTCTTCCCTTCACCTCGTCGGACGACATTCAAATTAAATGACGACGTCAGCGGCACAACTCGACTCGGCTGAGGTCATTTTTACTGTAACAGAAAGTCCGTTGTTTGTTTCACGGACCGTTAAATCAAATTGAACATGTCGAGGACGTAAAAACGTCCACTCCGTTCGTTCCAGAACAACAAAAGGAAAACTGGATCCACACAAACACACACACACACACAAAATAATAGCATTTCTCGATGCCTATACACAACCGCATTACACACAAGACAGGTAAACTAATCGTAGGTTATCCATTTTGCTGGCAGGAAAGTAGCAAGAAAATGGAGTTGTCATGTTGTAGTAAGACATTGACTAAAAGCAAAACGAAGATACTTTTTGTGGAATGGCTCAAATAGAAAATCAGGTCGTATTTTTTTGCATCAGCAAATGAACTACTACTACTACCGTGTCCATTGCACACGTGTCTGGGCTTGTTTTTAGGGCATTATTCATTCAGTTTTTATCTTTATCCAATTTCATAACGCCATTAATTACATACAACTCGTGGCATTTCATGGCCGATCAATAGACTTGCAGGACCCACCAACAAAGATGGAAGTATAGGCTATTATAAGGTTTCGAGCCGTTCGAGGGAGAATAGCTTCTGTATTTCTTTAAACATAATTTTGCGGGACTACATGCGAAGTGCGGAACTTCTCTAGCATGAGCCGGACAAAAATAAAGTACAAATAATACATGGAAAAGAAGGAACCCGAAAGACTGAGGATCAAGTCGGGTGAGCAGCTTGGAACTGACTCGCATGTCAACCGCTCGCAAACTGCTGACGAATGGAGGAATTCTCAAGCTTTTTATACGGCACAAGAGTAGGGTCAAACGCGGTCATAAAATTCTTGGAATTTTTATACGGCACAAGAGTAGGGTCAAACGAGGTCATCAAGGGCGAAGTCACATAAGGTGAGAGAAAAATAGCAGGCGCGAATGACCTGAATCTAGGTTAGCGTGGGCAATAAATCGACAAGGGGTGAATGAACTATTTTAGCCAAGAACTAGGGAGACTGATAGCCAATCCTTATATAACTTACCCTCCCGGAAGATTGCGTCCCGCAATCTTACAAAACAAAACACAGAGACTGAGACTTAGACAGAAAGAACTGCGAAAACTGACGGAAAACAACGTTGCGAGAGTAACTTGACTTCATGAACTTCAGAGCTTCAGAATGGACCTGTCCGGGATTCACCGACGAGACAGTCATCATCGAAAATAAAAATAAAACGGAATAGCGAGAGAAATATCAGAATAAAATGTTCTTGCTGACTGCAGGGCAGGGTGAGTTTTGTCGTGTCTGGTAGCGAAACTGGATCGTCGTGAACGAAAGGAACGGAAGAATCAGGAATCAATCTTGGTAGGTAGTGGCGTCGTAGCGGCTTCTCCGGGCGTCAATGGCATCCGACCTCGCTGTCACCAGATATAAGGTTTCGAGCCGTTCGAGGGAGAATAGCTTCTGTATTTCTTTAAACATAATTTTGCGGGACTACATGCGAAGTGCGGAACTTCTCTAGCATGAGCCGGACAAAAATAAAGTACAAATAATACATGGAAAAGAAGGAACCCGAAAGACTGAGGATCAAGTCGGGTGAGCAGCTTGGAACTGACTCGCATGTCAACCGCTCGCAAACTGCTGACGAATGGAGGAATTCTCAAGCTTTTTATACGGCACAAGAGTAGGGTCAAACGCGGTCATAAAATTCTTGGAATTTTTATACGGCACAAGAGTAGGGTCAAACGAGGTCATCAAGGGCGAAGTCACATAAGGTGAGAGAAAAATAGCAGGCGCGAATGACCTGAATCTAGGTTAGCGTGGGCAATAAATCGACAAGGGGTGAATGAACTATTTTAGCCAAGAACTAGGGAGACTGATAGCCAATCCTTATACTATAATAATAATAATTGTTCACTTACTTCTTAATTGATTGCCTGGTTATTGATGGCAGAGAAACGTTCCTTCGGGGAGGAATGGACCGAGTCGTTGGCTAAGTGTTACGATCACCACGTAATTCACCACAATTTGCTGTTGTTCCCCTTCCAACAATAAACAATAATGGCATCAACCAACAGCAGCGCTATTGCAAAGACGATGTTTTTTGTTGTTGTTGGTCAATTTCTACGTCAGTTTTACTTTGTTATTCGAGAAATTTATGCCACCAGTAAGTTTCTTCTTCTTCTTTTCACTATAAATAAACCCTAGGAGAGATTCTTTTTTCTTTCCTTAAACAATAAACACTTAAAAGATTTAGATTTTCTTTTTTGGCCACGAGGTTTCACTTTCCCCCTGCTGATCGTTCGGCCGAACACAAAAAATTTTTGGTCCCGCCAGTAAACGTTGCCAATTTCAACAATGACGTTTCGATTTTATGAAAACAATATTTACTAAAAAAGAAAAGAAATGAAATGATAGTGACCTTCAGATAACGCCTCCAAAAAAAAATTTGAAAAAAAAATCCAATCAATTTGTTTACAATAATAAATTGGTGACGTGGGTAGGTAGACGACTCATCGCGCACACGCCCAGCAATCAAAGTAATCGGCAACCGGAGTATATATCGGCGCCGCCGCCAAAGCTCATAAAAATCAGTGAAGAGAAAATTTATTTTATTTGAACACCATCAAAAAAACGTATACAGACACACACACACACACACACAATAGCAGGTTTCTCACATGAATTACACACATGTGTAGTTTGTTTATTATTATAATATATATATATATATAAATATATATAAAACTTAGATTTTTACAAAATCAAGAGTGTATAGTTTTCCCCATCGGGTGTAAAAATAGACTCACACGCAGACGAAGGTCTTCCCCTATCGCTAATAATAGTCATAATATAGATAGCAATAATAATAATCAGTTGATTTGACTCGTGTTGTTTGCCCGACATTAATCGATTATATCATCTATCGAAAATTTACTCGGTTATTAAAAAACGGAACGAAACGCTACATGATTTGTTATATAGTCGACCACTTTCGCAATGGCGTCAGAAAAAAAAACGAGTTTTATTTTGCAAGGTCATTTTTGTTTTCTTTTTTTTTTTTTTTTTAATAGAAACGACACATATGGAGATTGAGTCACAAGATTAAAATTTCTAAAACGTGGGATTGCAATTTATCGAAAAGAAAAAAAAATTATCGTGATCAATATCAAAACGGAATTTGTGTTTTGGTTTCATTTTTTTTCTTTTTTTCTTTTCAAAATGTTAGAAAATAAATGCCATTTGCGGTATTGTCTCTCTCTACCATCATCGTGATCTACTACTACTACCCGACACAGTTATACATAACGCTTAAAACATTCATATAGACAGATATAGGCAGTTATCATGTAGTGCTTTGCGTGCAATAAATCTAACGCGCACAGAATGTGAAATGTAACGGGGAATGTGAGGCGTTTTCTCTTCAGACCTGATGGGAGCAGGATATTTGGAATTCCTGCGACGTTGACGATAGAGTCGATGGATGATCACAGCCATCGATGGATGTTGAAGTCGATTTCCATGGACATTTATTGTTTTTCTTGAATTTGACATCGCGCGGTCGTGTAACAGATCGATGATTACTGCAAAGACTGGCGGCACGAAGCGAAAAAGATGACGACGACAGACCCGATCCTCGACTACTACCACCAATCGAATCTTGATTGACTGGCATCCGCTCAAAAGAGCCACGTAGGAATGTCTTGTGACCGCGTTTGTTGAACGGACTATCGTCACTGCTGCCACTACTACCAATCGAATCTTCTAAATCTTCTTCTTCTTCTTCTTCTTTTTCAGCTTCTTCTTCCGGCTGCAGGAACATGACACGTCGTTGATGATTTCGCACCAAACGTGTGGATTTCAAAATGCCCGGCTGTTTGTTGTTTGTTTCTCTGAAAATGGTGAGACAGGCTCGAGATGAATCCACCACGTCCGATATGCTCCGAATGATTCTGACCTGCTGGGGATAACAATTTCATTTTTTTTAGAAAATTGTATGTTATTACGTGTACCTTGAGCAGCAACCAAGAATAAACTCAACTTTCGTTTTTTTCTCTCTCTCTCTCTCTCTCAGTTTAAACTAAATTGATTCGATTGTCACCCAATGTCTAAGTGAAAGACTTGAATTTCACGAAAGAGAAGGTAAAAAAAATGTAACGGCCAAACGAGATTTTTCCTCTCGTCAAATGTTCCACTTCTTTTGTTACTTTTGACCAAAATCGGGTTAAAATTCAATGAACATACAAGGCGAAACACCGCGCGTGATATGAATCTTTTTATAGACGAACATAAAATGAAATTGTCATTCGTTGCAAATAATAGCTGCACAAGTGTACATTATAATATGTAAGTCTGAAGCACAAGGATCATTTTAAAATTCATTTTCTCTTAGGTCATAGAACGTGCTGGCCTTTCTTATTTAGCTCAACTATATTTGAATTGTTTTTTTTTTGTCTTAAAATGGAGATGCATTGTCGACTTGGCCAAATGCAGCCAGTCGTCTAGTTTCCCCATGACACATTGGTGTGGTGCTGTGCCCAACCTTTAGCTTATTAAACATCATCATATTCTTTTTGCTCCACATTTGGTTTTTTAAGTGCCGCTTTTTTTATTGCAAATTCGAAAGCGAAATTTGTTCGTTATATTTTGTTAATAGTAAGAGTAACTATATATTCAACGCGTTTATATCTCAAGACTCTCCTCGTCTCTTTCTAAGGTCTGAGAGCATGACGACATCATGTGGATATATGCACGACCGAGCGCGTCTATCATTAAGTGCTCTCTACGCCATCAAAAAAAAAGAGCTAGTGTCACGCTCTCTCATCGTCGTCGTGTCCATAATCCAAAAAGGAAACAACCAAAACAAACACAACAAAAAATGAAATACCAAACGTCCATGCTGCAATAATAATGACACACGTAGCAGCTATACGCACACAACAAAAAAAGACATTTCACTTTCTCCGGATGAATAGTTGGTTGCGTTGTATCGTGTCTATATGTCTCTGATAAAAGTCGATCGCTCTATAAACTAGCTGATATTATTGAATGATATCGGCCAGCTGCCCACCCCTGTGGTAGAGTCACGTTTTATATTTAGTTTGCCGCTCCAAATGTTTGTGGTATTTATAGTCCTGCATAATCATCTATTTATAATACATGACAACATGTAAATACAAGAAAGGAAAAAAAGAGTCCATTGTTGTTATACGCTCGTTATAATTCCGTATTCATATAATCTTAGCACGAGCTGAATTTTAAAATAATCTAATAATAATAATTTTAAAAAGGAGATGAAAACAAAAAAAAAACTGGGTCTTTGTGACAGTCACCACCACAGTCTGTTGTGTTGTATTCTAGTGTGTGTGTGTGTGTTTTTTGTTGTTGCAAAACCTGATTGAATGCAACACAGACAGATGGATGGCCTGCTGCAACATTCCGGTTTCACATTTATAATATAGGAACTGGAATGATGAATAGGAATGTATGGCGATCGGTTCTCGATCGAACTGAGAATAAAAAAATAAAAATAAATCTTGCATATAACCTGTTGTACGAATTTGGCGCGTTGGATTGTACCGTTGCTAATAAAATTCACGAGAAAAAAATTGCGTCATTCTCATGAAAATGATTTGCATCATAATGCGCACACGGTGCCGCTCCTCCTTCTTATCGCTCAAGAAAAAAAAAAATTTCGACGACCTATAGCATCACTTTTTGATACGTTTGAAATTGAGTAGCGATCGGTAAAAAAAAAAAAAAAGAAAAACGCCGAACAAGTCAACACATTTGAATAAACCCACCCGCCCTGCATGTTATTATATCCAACAGGAGGCGCAGCATCTAATAACAATTGTGTAATAATAAACACACACACATATATAGAGAGGAGCGTGTGCGCATATTTTTACGTCTTTCTTTCTTTTCACGATCAAAAAGATGAGAAAAAGAAAAAAATTTTTGACCTTCACCGTCTCTCAGCATTGACCAATCCATCATATATTTTCTATCCATGCAAAGTGCACAGAAAAGAATAAGGCGTCCCTTTCTCTTTCGGCATAGCTAATGTTCATTTTTTGTATATGTGGGTTTCCCCTGGGCGGCTGCTGCTGGGGAAATATCGTTGATGGAATTGGTGTGGCCGTGGCAATCAACATTTTCCCTATGCGGTACCCGTCGTTGGGACTCTGCGATGGGGATGGTGCGGCATCAAAATAGCCGATTAGTGACGGTTTAGACAAGAGACTCAACCCGCTTATAAGCTCCAAAAGTAGAAGAAGAAGAAGAAGAAGAAGCAACAACAATGAAAAGCCCTTTAGGATCGTGGCAGCAACGATGCCCGTTTAAGGATAAATGACGATGAGCTAATATGTTTGTGGGAATGTAATTGCCACTAGGGAACGAATTTTGAACAAAACAAAATGTGTGCGACCTTTACCTGAGAATTTTGGGCGAAAGTAGGCGAATGCCTGTGGTCGTCATCGATGACGACGGCGCTATCGCTGTCGTCGAGACTCTCATCTCCTTGCTCTCGGCCAAGAACACGCACTTGAAGTTGAGTATTTAAAATCGATGAATTGTCCGTCACTGATGACGGACAAGGTGTTGCAGGCTCTTTAGTTTCATCTGTCATCATATCTTGTTGATGATTTTCTGTTGTCGAGACAATCAACGATAAAGATTGCGGCCGGTTAATAGACGATGAAGACTCGGCAGATGACACGGCCGTCGACCCATTTCGGCAACGATCCAACTCTTTTTCAAGTGAACGAATCGTCTCCTGTTGACTGCTGATGATCCGGTCGCGTTGGTTCAACAACCCATCAATCTTTCCCTGCTTTGCGCGTAGATTGGCCTCCAAGAGGAGGAGCTGTGAGGTCAACAACCGCATTTGTTCCTCCCGTGCCCGGTGCAATCCAAAAAGTGCTTCGTTCTGTATAAATTTTAAAAATTTTTTTAAACAAAAAATAAATAAAAAAGTCGTCGTCGTCATTTATTAACAGCTACAGCAGGTCATTACAAATCCGACCGTCTTGGCTGCTGTCCTTTTTTTTTTTTTGCCTTTTATAATAGCGATTATTTGTTTTGTTTCAAAGAAAAATAAAACTAAAAATCAGCAGCAGTACACACAACCTGTTGTTTGAGTCGTTGTTTCCATGATTGGAGGAGGTGACCTTGCGCCGTGTTGCGTTCAGTTAGTCGGGCGATTATCTGTCGCGCCTCGTCCACAGTGGAGATAACCGGCGTTGTGGAAGACGTCGAACGTTTTTGCCGTGGCGGCGGCGGCGGTGGCGGTGGCGATTCCAATCTGGTCGAGTCCATCCAAACGACAGCCGTGGCGGCCACAGTGGCGGCAGCAACTCGAACTGTTGATGGTTCCCGTATAGGACTCTACAAAATTCCAATAAAATTTAAATTTAATACAAATTTCAAGAGATAAATGAAAATGACAAGTCGAACCAAATGAGAAGACAACAACTTATTGTGCGTGTCTTTTGAAACACCGCAAAAAGAAAAAAATGTGGAAATCAAGTCGAGCGTTCATTATTCAAACACAACTCAATTCTCCCGCCGACCGAAAGAAATGTGTCCCAACATGCCCAACAAAAGACCCGCTGTTGGCTACTGCTGTGCAATAGAAAACAACCATCCCCAGTATACACACAGCATACATATTGATAAGAGAAGAAGAGTCGGCCATATTTGTAAAAGAAACTCGATTTAAAGTTATATAAAGAAAAGGGATTTTCTGCACTTTTGAATAGGGCGCTTATTTCGGGATTGAATCGAAATTTATTCCCTTTTTTTTTCCTTAGCTCTTCCCTTCATAGTCAATTTTCAAGGTGAACAAAATAAGCTCTTTGCCAGTAGCAGCAGCAGGGGAAAAAAAAAAGGATGTTGATTTTCCCGAGGCGCCACCACATGGCCAGAATCAAATGTGAAGGATGTGCGTATAATAAAAGCAACGCGCAGCTTCTTCTTTTATTTACGACTTTTTTTTTTCTCGGTCTGTGTGTCCGCGACGACTATTCATCTCTTTAAAAAATTTTGTTACTTTTTTTTTTCAGTTCGATGTCAGATCGTTACCGGCATTCACTACAACTTAAACCTCACTCGAATCATCATCTAAAATCTGTGACGTGCTCTAGCTACTCTCTGTATATAGGGTTTCTTCTTCTTTCTTTTGACTCTTTTAACGATCGAGAAATAATGGTAATAATATATCGCCCCAGCTCGGGTATTTCTTTAATAATTCTCTCTCCTTTCGCTGTATGACATCATAGTAGCTCTCCTTTTGATTACACAGCGTTGGATTCACCTGAGAATTTAAATTGAACAAAAAGAGTCTCGACCAGCTGACGCTCAAACGTCAAAAGATATTCAGTTTCACTGCTGTGCAAGTATTTTAAGTTTTTTTTTTTCTTTATTTCGTTTGTTTTGAATGTTGAGACTACACGCTGATGGTCAAGGGCGCCATCATCATCAGCGCAGGCCAAAAACATATAAACAACTGCGAAATGATAAACAGGAAAGGTACAACGTCTAACTTATTCTATTCACGTAATATAAGACGCGGCAATCTGCAAACAACTTCTCCGCTTTTTTCAAAAAAATGCAGAATCTACTCACATCGTCCAAAATCAAAAGAATAAGAAGTTCACAATTTGATGCGATGAAGATGAGAGAGCAGGGAGGCCACTATATACAGTTCACAATAACTTTTGACAACCAAGGTCCTTCACTTGATGACCTTTAATGATGGGTCCGCCATAATCTGATTATTACGTACAACACAAGGGCCAGCGGCAGCACAAAAATACGACGGCGTGTGCGTTGACCAGATTTCCTTTTGATTCGTTTTTTCCCCTTGAGCTTCACTTTTTTCTGAGATAATATAGTAAAAATGTACACAGCACTAAACAATTCTTTGAAAATGATGGGCAATGATGCAAATTGCGCGCACACACACACAAAAAAAAAAGAGAAAATGTCGTTAGTTGCTACCGAGACCGAAGGGAAATGACTACTAAACTTGATGGCTCGTCTGCCGGCCACTATCTCCAAAATATTCAACGGAATAGAAACGGTCAAGAAAAAGAAGAAGACGAATTAAATAATACGGTCAAATAAAACAAGTTTTTTGGTTGTTGTTTTCTTTAAACTTATTCTTCCTCTTCTTTTTCTTGAAGAGAGAGTTCTGAACGCTATTTCATATGAAATTGGATCGTCTTGAACGTGATTTTTTAACGAACAACTTATTATGGTGATCAGCGCAGGAGAGTCGACCTGCTCCACTTTCGACAACATTAGCCGGTTGACCTTTTCACCATCAAACTAATCAGGTGCATCGAGTATTACCGGTGGACGTTGCAAGTTGTTGTCACGACTGGTGACTGAAAAAAAAAACCAAGTTTTGCCAAGAAAATCTTGGCAACAACAAAACTAAAAAAAGACAACACTTCTTTCTCTCTTTTTTATTAAAAAAATCCGTTTCGTTTTTATTTTTTCTCTCTCTCTCTCGATCGTGTCGCTTCAGACAGCGAGGCGGATGACAAGGATAAAAGACCTAAAATGAAAACGACACAAAATTCCAGAATTTTTACAGTAATACAATTATTCAGCAATCCCGAGACCGGATTTTAATTATTCTTATCTTTAAATCAAATTGTATGTGTATAGACGGTCATAGGGCGGGGCCAGTGCAAAACTCGTACAAATTCTTCAGAAGGACATCATACAACATTTTTATCTTCATTCTTATATCTACGTATTAATATTCATAAATAAGATTTGACGACTCTGTATTTTTGTTTTCCACAAAAAAATGTGTTGAAAGGAATCGAAACCGACACATGACAATTGGGTGATGTACCTCCCAGGTAGCTGCTGTTATGTTTCTTCTACACACGGTAGTTGAAATTCCCGACAATAACAAAATGAAAAAAAAAAGAGAAAAGAACTTTCCCCTTTGCTGTTTTATTTTATATTTTTGGCCTCGACTCTACATTTTGAACTTGATGGGTTACCAAAAATGTGTTGAATATAACCCTGTTTTCGGGAGGAGAAAAAGGAGGACGTTGAAATCGTAAAAAACCAACAAACAAAACAAATACAAAGAGGGAAACGATCTTTAAAAAAATTAAAAAAATACGATGATGCAATAACAAAATAAAAGATATACGATTTTCTATTTCGTTTTAGTTACGTCTCTAAACAAAAATAATTCGAAAAAAAGGACAATCTGCCTCATTTTTAAACTTACAAAAAAAAAATGTTTCAGTTTACATTTTTTTTTCTCTGACCGTAAAAAGTTGAAGAAAAAAAAAACACAAAATTTTTTCTTAGCCATATAAAATGTTTTTAGTGTGTTCCTTTGTTTTTTTCCTTATCAGCAGACCGTGGCTGGGAAGTATATAAATACACCGGTACAAATACACTAAGCTTATGTTTATAATAGTAGTACACACATCACAAACAGAAACCGTCTGACCGTGAAGGTTAAAATAAAAAAAACTACATCCTCTCCTATACGGTTAACACGGCGATCAAATTCTTTGTAGAAAGTGTACAAAAACATTCTATCGATATCTTGTCTTGTTTTCGTAATTACAAAATATTTTTCCAGTCGGTCTTCATCGAAAAATACACACAACCTACCAATGCCCATATATATACACACTGTACATAATATCCATTTAAAAAATAAAATAGTCTAAAAGGGGAAGGAAAAAAAAAACGAAATTGATTGATCGCGGACAATTTCTTATTTCACCTGACTGCTGAGACTAGAACCTGATTTCTTTTAGTATATTCTCGTTAGAAGAAGGAAGATTTTTTTTCTTATTTGGCTCGAGTCAATTGCCGAGATTTTTCTTCTTTCTTAAATATAAAAAAAGACTTTCCCCCCGTGTGAAGAATTTTTCCCATTCATATTCATGTGTGAATAATCACGTTCGATAATTACAATTTTTCTTGGATATAGCCCAGCGGAGGTAGAAAAAAAAAGTGGACCCGAAAAAAGGAGAGAGAGAGAGAGAGCGTCCCAAGGCCATGCAGTATACTCTCTGCTTGTCTGCAATAAACACGCTGGATGGACGCGTGCGTGTGTACCGACTATGTATATATACGGGGTGTGATGGCGTCCGTCATGGAGAGAAAGAAAAAAAAACGAATCGTCGTGAACGATGACCCCCCCTCTTTCTCGTTCCATAACTGGTCCTCTGTATAGTATCCAAGATTATTTTTATTGTTATTCACATTCTTTATTAGGATTCCAGATATAATGAGAGAAGCTACAAAACCACCTGGTGTGTGTGTGTCCTTCAATAAGGGGGGGGGGACGTTGATTGTGTCGTGAGTGTCGCAAGAATTCGCGCACGAGTCGACGCATAATAATTTTTTTAATAAATAAAAAATAAATGAATAATATAAAAATTGAAAGCGTGACTAATGATGAGGCAACATCGTCGATTCCGTACAAGTCTAAACAAGTCACAAAGTCTCTTTCTCTCTGATTTGAACTGAAAGTCTTTTTTTTTTTCCAAGGCACCGACGATATCGTTTATGCTAATTCTACGTGTGGCTCAGCTTTACGTGTGTGACAGATATCGGCGTGTCGAATGTACGTAATTACTCTGCCAGTATAAAAACACGGATCAATAAGGGCGGGGCATGCGGGATTCCAGGTATTCCGTTGGCCTGGAGCAGAGTCACTAAGTACGTCCCAAAAATAAAACGTCTATACGAGTTGGTACTTTTAAAAATTAGCATTTGATTTTCTTTTCGTTCATTTCCGAGGTCAAAAGGAACGGCGACAATCAACATTATGATTTCAAAATAGAACCATGATCCGATTGTCATCCAAATGAGACTGGCGAGCAAAACGAGTGGCGTCCTTTCAAATGAATAAACAATCGAGTCGTAATTTTTAAAACTGGGTCTCGTCGTCTCGATTTTATGCAAAATATGCCCATTATTGGCGTGTGTGTCAAGACACGTTATTGTCCCTCTATTATCTTAAATAGTCTGTCGCGTATATTTTGTTATTGGATTACCGGATTTAGAGATCGAACACAAGGTGAATATATTATTTTTTTTTTAAATAGAAACTTTTTGTGAATTCCGGTTTGTGTCGTTTGGGTTGAACGGTTAACCAATTTTCAAGGAGTTTCAAACACACGGATATTACGTAGACACTCATTTACAGAGTCTCTCTCCTTTTAAGAGCATTTTTCGTCAACGTTACATAATAATGAGTCGTCATTGAAAGGAAGTCGCAAAATGAGGAGGCAGAGCAAAATGTCACATTCAATACGACTAATGATGAAAAAACAAAATACATCCGGCTCGTTTCTGACGAAGCCGCGTCAAAACAAAACGAAAGTTTTTTTTTCCTTTTCTCCCTAGTGGCTGGTCGTCACACGCAAGACATGTAACAGCACCCATATGATCTATGGATGGATGGCATTTTGTTAGGTAGGAATCCTCATTCTATGAAAACAATAATGACCGTGACGGAATATGCTGTAGTACAAAAAGTCCCGAGACCCCTAGCGTTACATCAAGGTAGATGTGTACACTATGCGGCGTGAGAGTTATTGATTATAATCCGAGTCGTTCGTGGCAGAGCCGGACTGGCCGCTTGTTGGCTTAAAGCCACTGGAGCTCGAAGAGAAAGAAACGCCGTACGTACGGGCATTTATGTATCCAGCATGAAAACGTACAAGTTCAGAAGCAAAAAAAAAATATAAATAATAAACTACCGACCACTCAGTACATACAGTCACAATTCGACGAACGAAATGTATAAGAAGAGAGTTGCTGGATAACCCTGGGGGGGCTTTTCTCACTGGATGCCGTGCATACAACGTCCACGCATCGAATCCAATTGAATATTATAAACTCACGTAGCTTATAACCAAAGGTGAATTATTGCATCACGTTGGAGTGAAAAACATGATGGACTATTTCCAATCGTGAGTGCGTATATAACATAGTAACATATATAGGCCTGTATATGCAGCCAAATATCTAAATAAGGGGAGAAAAATGAGGCCACTTACCCAATCTGTCATTTTGATGATGGTGGCTGTTGACGGTTTGGAACGTTCCGTCGTGCGATTCGTCATTGCAGACATGGTGAGATGATGAGAAAGCGTTTCACAGAAAAATAACGCGTTGTTGTTGTGTGGGAAAGAAAAAAGGGGCAAGTTAAGGGTCAAGAGTCACTTGATTATTATTCATCGTGACATTATATAATCTGCCAGAGAATAATATAATCAGAGAAAACAACAAGCGGTTGTAACATCCCTGATCAACATCACCACTGCTGGCTGTCTAACCACCCACTTTTCACGGCACACGGGCAAAGACTCACGTCGCACCTTGAGACCAGAAAATATATCTCAACAAGAATCCTTTAAGCCGCTTATTTATTCTACCAGCAGCAGCGTTGACTATTCTCTTTATGAGGTGAAGGTGACGGCGGCGATAACGTTGTGTGTGCCACCATTAATAACAAAACGGAGCCGGGGTATTGATTGTAATCGAATATCCACACGGCCGAGGACACGACAGAACTGGTCTAGCTGCTCTCGGTTGTCGTTCTGTTTTTTTATTTTTTCTTGTTCGGTGTGATTTCTCGTATTGTTTCTTACTTGTCGGTTGTGTGGGTCGAATCGACTGGTAGCGCTCGTTCACTTTCCCTCGGCTACACGCAATCGACAGATGAAGTCGACGTCAACGCCAGATGCTTTCGTCATTTCGTTGTATGGCTCACGATCGGTACTCTTCTTCTTACTTGCTGACCCTCAAGCCAAACTCAACTTTTTCTTTCTGATCTGATAATAGAAAAAGACAATTGTAGAAGAGGGGGGGGGGGACGACCTGGCGCCACACACAGCACTAGACTCACTTTGGAGCCAGTCTTGTTCTTCTTCTTATTTTGATAGCCAAAAAACGAACGAACGAAGAAGAAACCCACCCACCTTCTTCTTTAAAGAAAGTAGAAGAAGGAAAATAAGTTGAAAGAAAAGATGAAGAGTCTTGTCAAAATCACGGAGAACACAAAAAGCTCCCGACCGAGTTGAATGAACCGCACCAAAAACACCACCAGGTTTTTCTTTTTCTTTTTGTTTTTTGTTTTCTTTCACTGATGGTTTCTCGATTACTATATTTTCGAAGCGTCGAGTTGTTGCTGGCTCACTCTTAACGAAATGAAGGAATTTTTTAGCTTTTCCTTAAAATATTTTTGTCAGCCATTTCTTGTTCTTAGTACTCGGGAAAGGTCGCGGGTCGTCGTTTTGTTGATTGTTACCAATTCAATTTTCTTCGTAGGAAAAAATCTTTTTTTTTTTAGCTGGAAAACCACAAAAACACTTTAAGTCGCTGTGTGTGATTCTTATACGCCAAGTTGGTTCTTCTTCTGGTATTTGTTTTGTTACTGCCTCGTGTGTGTGTGTGTGTGTTTCTCGTCCTTGTCAACGAGTTTCCAGAACGAAACAAAAGACTCCCAAGGTGGTTCCCTTTTTTCTTCTTCGGGTGTGTTTGTCGCTTTTAATTTTAGACCTGTTCTTCTTGAGAATCACGTTTTCTGTCTCTCAAGATTGTTGTTAGTACACAGACTCTATATACTTTTCTCGTTCGACACTCGAACTGACATCAGTGAGAAGAAGAATATAAGTTTTGAGTAACATTCAGTCACGTCGCATCGATAAATCGATGAGAGATAATATCGTGCCAAACTCACTCAACTGGCGCGGTCGTCGTGATGATTTTTTTGTTGAGAAAGTTGTCCAAACCGGGCCCGTCTCAAGAAAAAAACAAAACAAAAGAAACTCAAAATGTCGAGTGAAATAAATCAGTTGAGATGAGAAGTTTTAAACGCACAACGTCAAGGCATAAAGGCATAAACACAAAAAAAATAAAAGTTGTTGGTCTACAAGCCAAAACGAGATAGACACACACACCACACACACACAATAAAAGGCCCAAAGGAGAGTGAGAGAAAAAAAAAAGGAGATGTTGTTGTTGTTGTTGTTTTGGGCGTCTACCTGACTCAGGTGAAGGTTAGAAGCCGACTGGACTGGGAGAAGAAGACGTTGGGGCTCGGTATGGTCTTGAAGGGAGGGAGACTTGGGGGAGGGTCTCTCTCTCTCCCCCTTAAGTAAAGTATTATTCTTTCTCTCTCTCTCTCAGTTTCGGACTGTTGGGCAACTTCGTTAGCCATGCGTGACCTTTTGGAATAGACCACGGCCAGAGAGAGAACGGGTGGTAGTGGTTACTACTGTGTGTGTGTATTATAGTGGTATCGAGTTCTATTCCAGCAGAGAGAATCGAGTCTATAATGAAACCTTATTTAAGTTTTGTGTTTTTCCCTGCTGGTGTCATACAGAGAGAGATGGCGAGAAAAGTTATTTCACAATCGACTGCACACGGAAAGTCTCATTATCACACCATTTCTCGTTAGATGCAGCAGCGACCGACGAACGAGATTCTTTTCCCTCCTTGTTTTGATTTGTTTTTATTATGTATACCACATACAGCAGCAGCTGTGTGAATAAAATGATTGGTCTTTCTCATCGCGAGGGAAATAAATAAAAATCAAATCAAATAAATTTTAGGGAGAAATGTTCTCTTTTACACCCACAGAGAAAAGTCGATTCTTTTGTACGCGAAATCACGCGTTCTCGTTAGTGTGGGCAGCTGTTTTTTCTTTTCTTACCCACCTCCCAAGACCAAAGATGGACCCAAGTATCGACAACCGAAAAATCCCGACCAAATTCAGTCGAGTGGATCTCTAAATTTATTAGGACAACGCCCGATAAAGAAGAAAAGAAATAAAATCGACGGATTCTAGTTGTACTATCAAATCGTATAGCGCAAATAACAAGAAAAAACGGCAGGGGGGGTTAGGAGGATGTCGAAGCAACCGGAACTCACTTCCATTCACACACACAAAAAAAAGTTTAAAAAAAGGAAGCCAAGCAAGAAGCCAGACGATGGGGAAAACATGAACAAAGTTCTATTCGTTTGGCGATTGGTATGGAGTTTTGTTTTTCCTTTTACACACGTTATGTTCTCCATCACCCATCGACTTATTATTTTATGCCATCCACCCTCTATCGAAAACAACAACCACAGCACATTTCCTTCTCACGAAGTATAGTTATGATAATCAGGTTGTTTCATATCATCAGCGTGTGTCTTGCGATATGATATGACTACAATAATAATCATTTCTTACTACGTGGATTGCCCCTGACAAACAAGAAAGTGCCAGGAACTTAATGACTAAAGAGTAAAGAAAGAGAAATGCGTTACATTATATCATAGCGAACATCTCGAGCCCCGTGTAATGACGTTGTGACGTTGTAAAATAAATTTTACGATTGACTTTTACGGAGAAATCTGAGCGTCATAATAATTTCTGTATATACAAATAAGATAGTAACTGCAAAGAGAAAAGAGAGGTAGATGGTATTTAGTTACTCGACGTAAATCTAAAACAGTTTTTTTTTAACTAATAAGGAATGCCAAACAACAATCGAAACAGAAGGCTGCGCGAGACTGGTATAATTCACATATAACTGTTGTTGTAAATCTACAGGGCTGTCATCGGGACCTTGTTTCGCTTAACAGGACAGACATTCCTCTCGTTTGAACTGTTTAGGGTTTCACGTCGTAATCTGGTTCTCTGCTTGTACACTCCTACATAATATACAGAAGTAGTTATAATAATGCTTAATGCCATCCTATTATAGAGAGCAACAAAAAGGGCCTTTTCACCGCCCTCGATTTCAATCCTTTTTGACGATGCAAGCAATGCAACTTATTATAAAGGGAAATACTTCCGTAAAATCAACCGGACCAACACCAATCCAAAATACTCTATAGAGAAAGTATCAATCGTTTAACAGCATTTTCTTCCTAGCTGTGATATAACTTCGGAATGTCTCTACAATTTTTATCACGTTTCGATATTCCCTACATATTTTCGGTACATGAAATAAAGGTGGTGACCTCATTTCATCCTGATAATTCCAAGTGAAATTTAGTTACTCATCGCAAAGGTGTTGAATAAGGTGGAGTGGGTGGCCTACCGCAGAAATGGTTATTTCTATAATTGGGTCGCAAGGAAACATTTAGTTAGGCCACATAGCCGCACAGTGCCAACTGTTCCGTATGGTTACGAACCGCAAATACGCTGTTACGAATCGGTCGCCACCAAAACAAAAAATGAACACACAGGCATATAATATAATAATACTGGGCAAGACACAAATAATAAGAAGAGACCTCGTCACGCATAACAGTTGAAAACAAAAAAGTGAAAGCTAAAATAACAGGCGTTTCGTTCGTTTGACTGTATTTTTTGTTTGTGCTGTTTCACTGTTTTTTGTTTCTTAAGTTGGTACAAGACATGTCACGCCTCCTTTGAGTTCTAAATCCTTTTTACGTTCGATTCTATTGCGCTGTGGTTGACGTAACCCATAGTTTCCGAGCCATCATTCAACCGATACAAATCCCGATACTGATCCCCCCCCTCACTGTATGCACACGAATGTGTGTGATTAATGGAGACAATAAAAATGGATGGATGTTTATAGTTTACCTGAAGAGTTCCCCCCGCCGAAGACTCTCGTCGCGTTTTGAGCACTTTTATAAACATGGTCGACACGGGGAAGCGAGAAGAAGAATATTGTGTTGTGTATGCAAATGATCAGGTTGAACATGTTAGCCAATCTTGGGCAACGCATTTTTTCTATGCAAAAATATGCAAATAAATCAGCACGAAATTCTCTGCGCAGACAACATCTAACAAAATTCACGTTTTAGTCGTTCCCTAAATAGAAGAAATCATTCTAAACTTGTAGTATACATATATATACAGATAGAGAACTTCCTCTTCTTTCTTTATCCCTCTATATATTCGTCTCTCTATGGAAGTTGAGGAATCAAGGAACCGAAAAAGTCCTAGTCAGCCAAGAGCAGTCACGCCTAACAAACCACAAAACACAGTTAAACAAAGATTTCGTAGAAAATACGTACTACTATTACACTACACTCTACGGTTATCAATTGACAGTTCTTGGCAAGTTGTTGCCGGATGTTACATAAACGTCTTTACTTCAAGTATTCTGAAAATGTACTGTGTTGATATTTACTAGGCTTGACTCAACTACCTTTGACCAGAAATCCTGTTGATGACGAAATCTATTTCAAGTCGTCTCAAACTGTTATGGATTTTTTTTTAAAGCCGACAGAATAGTGAATTTCAATAGAAATTGCAGCCAAACGTTGCGAAAAAAAAGTCTGGTTCTAAAAAAAAATAATTTCCTGCACTATTACAAAGCATTTTTTTATTTTAGTTTTTATTTTTACCTTTTTTCTGTTTTCATTTTTTTTTTCATTCACGATCAGTTTGTAAGAATTCGACCCAATAAAAAATAGACCATAGATGGACACGCAGATTTTTTTTCAAACACTGAAGAGACACAGCAAAATGTTTTTTGTTCAAAAAAAGTTCAATGGTAAAAAAACGAAATTCTATTGGAGAAGACTGTGACAGACTGTCTGAGGGAAATTGTGGGGTTGCGGTTAAGAGGTGAAAAAAAAATAACTTTCAAAAATCGGACGAGATGTTACATTTTTTGAAAGATCCGGCAAGGGCATGGGTTTTTTTTTTCGTTTGTACACTCTCATTTTGGTGGTATGCACGGCAATTCATTGATAAATCCGTTAGATATCAGCAGAGGGGCGTTAAGACGACAGAATAAACACTCAATAATTGGCCCGCGTTTCCAATAATGTCATCCTCCTTGAACAAATTGGCAATTTTCGCTATAGAAAGGTCACAGAATCAAAATGACGTTGCAAAGTACAATGATTTAAATCTGTACAGCGTGGATTACGGGATTGATAAGAAAGGAGGCGCGGGATATCGAAAATAATAAAAATCAAGTCGGTGGCGAGGGCGCACGAGTCAATTTGAACAGCACGGGAGTAAAATTATTTTTAAACGCTCACGGTTTCCTTTTTCCTAACTTATGTTTGCAAAGATATTTTCACATGGACAAAAACATGAACATGGACATACTGTTGATCACGCGCAACCAGACTGTTTTCTTTTTTTTTCATAACGTTTCAAATTTTTGAGACCCGGAGTTTTTTCTTTTTGCAGCAGTGGCAGTTTAAAAAAATACGAACAAATGATTTCGAGTTAATTTGACAGGAAAAAAAATAATAGATCACGGCATTGCAAGATTTAAAAATAATAAACAAGAGGACAAACCCTTCGCATTATATCAATGTCATCATCAATAAACCCTTTTTGCTCTCAAATTTTCATCAAACGGGATCGCACAAATTATTTTTCAAAAGACGAAGTATTCAACTGGCGTCCCAGCCCAAATTGCACGGGTATCTTTCTCAATTGGATCTTCCTAACATAAAACATCTTGATTCTATCGATCGATGAAACAACATTCAAGTGACCATCAAAATCAATAATAGTTAATAATAGAAAATAAAAATAACCAAAACATCCATCCAGTGTAGATCAAAATCAGAAAAAAAAACAGGGCCATGAGGGGTTGGTGGTGATAATCGGGATGTGAGGGAGAGAAGCTATGCATATGCTTTCACGAAGTAGCAAAGATATTACATGTGAAACTGAAAAAGGTCACCAGGATTTCGTTACCCAAGTCACCCCTGACCTCCCAGAAATTTTTTGTAAGCATCTATGTAAACCAGCAGAAATATCGGGAAATTGGAATCAATAAGATATAAAGGCCCTACAATCCAATTATGGTTATGTCTTTTTGTTTTAGCTTACTATCAGTTCAAAATACGCAACGAGCACACAAGACACTAAATAATGAATCCATGGATTTTAGTATGCTTAAGACAAGTATTTCAAAGTTTAAATCCCAAAAAATGTTCTTTTAAGTTTTGACAAACATCCACCATCGTTTAACTGAAATTTCTAAATAAGCCTACACCTATTACAAAGAAAAATTTAAGGGAGTTTTTGTTTAAATAATGTTCTACTCGTTATCAACGGACAAAAAAAGATGGGAATTGAGGCGGGTTATATAAGAGGTCAGCTCGAGACAATTGGGGCGGGGGCGAGAAGGGGACAAAACTCACGATCAGCATTGAAGTGGACACATTACTTCCTCGATTTGAGAAATAAACTCGGGACATCGGATTGTTGCAAAAATCATCATCAGCAGCAGCAGCAAAAGACAGGTATCTTTAAAAAGTCTCTTCAACATGGCAACAATATTGGATCGTCAATATAGTAGAGAAAAATGCAAACGTGTTATCTCGAATGAACCAAGACAAAAAAAAAATATTTTCTCAGCTTATAAGACTGGACTCAAATGACCTGAGGATGGGTAGCGTGTTTTTTCGACCTTGGTGGATTGTTAGATTTCGAATGACACTGGATCAGTTTCAAATATCGAAACAAATGAACAGCGGGAAAGGGAAGGAGAAGTTTCAGTAGCGGATGGGGAAAATGGGTGGGTAAAAATGAACAAACATGTAAAAGACAGAATAGCACATTTCCGACGACTGTGTGTACTTTGCCTTCTCCTTTTCCTACGTTAGTCTGAGCTTTAGGTTGGTATCAAGGAAAAACCAAAGGAAGAGGAACCCAATCAAAAATAAAAACACAAGCCCATCAACCAACAGACATTAAAATAGGATGGATGGAGAGTAGAGTGGAGAAAAAAAAAGAATAACATGACGCATTTTTTTCGACACGTTGGATTATGTGAACATCGATGAGAAGACACGATCTATTGTTACCAGCTTGCAGCAAACCACTATAAACAAAGGCAGTTTGTAATGTACGATTCCAAAGGAAGAGTGTTGCAGGCGGGAGATATTACCACTGTTGTTTCCTGCTATTGTCCGTCAGAAGGAGCTTGACCATAGCCTCCATACCCTTGGTAGCCGTAAGCTGCTGCTCCGCCTTGAGGTTGGCCACCGCCAGGCTGTCCACCGTAGTATCCAGCCGCTGCTGCGGCACTACCCCCAGATCCAGCGCCAGGATAGGCACCGTACTGAGCAGCTGATCCAGCCTGACCTGGACCTTGGCCGCCTTGACCACTCTGAAAAAATTACAGATATCAGTTAACATCCGCGAATACTAACCAATTGCTTTTGACATGTCATTTGTAATAGAGCACTAACACTGACGGAAAACGTTTACACAACGCATGCGAATACTGCATCAAATTGTAATTAAACGAAAAATCAGTTCTTACCTGCTTCATCCTTGCCTGAGCTTCAATTGCTTCAGCTTCTCCAATTTTACCAATAGAGCGATAATAAGCGGCCCACTGTGCGCTATAGTCTTGGGTTGGTGCCGCCGCTGGAGCAGCTGCGGGAGCTGCCGACACTGCTGGATTCCCCATACCCTGCAAAACAATTTCTTATATTACAGCTCTACACGTTATTATTGGAAATTTGACAATTGTAAGCAACAGAGCAAAAAATATCTACTGTAAATAGGTAAGGCTTAAACATACCTTGCTGGCCTTCAGTTGTTGTTCAAGAGCTTCCGCATCTTTCATGGCGCCAATACTTCTGTAGTATTGAATCCACTGAGCCGTGTAGTCTGGTTGTCCGGTTTGAGGATTGACAGGGACACTCCCTGCGATGGTAACATAAGTAAGCTACGAGTCTCAAGTTAAACTATGCACATAAAGAAATAAATACCGCTATTGCCTTCAGGCTGTCCAGGATTCCCACTTTGGGCTGAAGGAGCGCCACTTCCCGGTTGTTGGTAAAACTGTTGTTGTTGGTAATATGCTGCCCACGCAGCAGCGTTTGCGGCATTTGGATCAGCTTTGGCTATAGAAACAACGATTGCCCGATTAAAAATAGAATAATAAAAAACAACGAAATGTAAGTACATGGGTCGTTAGGTTGTCCAGGCCACTGTTGATAAGCGGCTGCTCCCCAGCCTTGAGCTGCGTAGGCTCCGGCGTTCTGATTTTGTCCCATAGGGTAACCCTGTGCTGGAGGTGCGCCCATTGGTCCCTAGATTTTACAAATGATATAGAAAAACAATATGAATAAGACATTTTCTCAACCCAACAGTTTAAAACCTTAGACTTTATTTTAATATCGATTGTAGATAGAATTCCGATTACCAACCACCCAATTTAAATGTTGATGGCCGGTCAGTACATTCCGCTAATTTGATTTTGCACCCGGAGCATATTTTTGAAACCAAATATTTTCAAAATAATAACGACTCCGTTGCCATGTTAAACGGGTTCAAGGATAAAATACCAAAACAGATTTACTCACCAATCCCAATTTTTCGCTGATCATACGTTTCGCCAATTCCACTTGTTCATGTGACCCCCTAATGATGAAGATCTTTTCATTTGGATTTGGAGGAGGCCTTCGATCAAGCTCGCAAAACGCTCCGGACTGTTGATTTATCTGCTTGATTGTTTCACCTCCTGTAAATAAAAATGATAATGACGCTAAAGCACGCAGAGTAAGTAAAGAAATATATACCTTTGCCTATAATAATTCCGGTTTTGGTGGAAGGAACCAGAAATTGGTATTCGACTTTGTCTTGTCCGTTACGGGCCATTCCTATGCTTGGTCCTCCGCTCCGGCCGACTCCAGGTCCGTACTCTCCCCATCCACCTCCTGTTGAACTTCCACCGCCAGGGCTTCGTCCATATGGAGCTCCATTCATACTGCTGCCGCCTGTGCTTCCTCCAGTTCGACCCCGGCCCCGCCCCATCTGGCTATCACGAGCCTGCGACTCCCCCAACACATGGAAAGAGAAGAACAAAAGTTGACGTTTCGTCATTTCCATAAACCGTAAGAAATGTAACGCTTTCTTTTTAGTCATTAACTAATCATAAAAAATCTTATGAAATTAAAGCACATTATTAAGTGCACTACCAATACAGATTCAATGAGTTCTTCGATGCGTTGTCTGGCGTCCTCGATCTGGTTAATGGTGCCTGTCAGCGCGCACATCCTTTCCTCGGGATTGTCGTCTCGTCCCTGCTGGAACTGTACCCGGGCTCCTGTTTCGTTCTGGATCTTCTTGATCATCTCGCCGTTCTTGCCAATTACAACACCGACAGCCGATCGCGGCACTGCCACCTGAAGCAGGGGTAGGACAAGCGAACCCTTAACACTAGTCCACTCGATTTTCCCCAAAAGAGATGTTTTCGGTAGTTTTTTTACGACTTCCCCGATGAACAAATGTTCAAGAAAGACTAACAACAAACCCCAGGGATTGCGATTCGATTGAATTCTAGTCGCAAAGGAGGAGGAAGGTGTAAGGAAAGGAAGAAAAGTTCAACCCAAAGAGAGTTACAGTGTCAGGAATGGTTAAGAGGGAAGTGATGAAGAAAATTGAAAGGTCTCAAAAATAAAAGTCTTTAATGTGAAACAAAGAAAAGGCAATAAATTGTGATAGAGAAAAAAGAGTAGAAAACGTGCACAGACATAGACGAACGAAATACCTCGATAGTTTGCTGCGGCCCACCTCCTCCATAACTACCAAACCTCTGTCCTCGACTGAAGGCCTAGTGTCATAGAGAAATTTGGCCTCAATTACTACTTAAACACGACGATCCTAATTGTCTGTAATTCATCAGCGTTGATGAATGTTTCTCTCATCTCCAATCGCAAGTTTCAAACTCAAATCCATAAAAAAATGCCATCAACCAAACTAGCAGATAACCTTATTCATTCGCAAACGACAGTTGACGCGAGGCCCACGATAATATATCGGAGAATAATCGAGTTGGAAATTACCACTACACACTTAAATTGACGTTTGAAATTTGTGATTGAACATCGAGAACCAAAAACTCGGAATAAAATAACGATAAACTTACGGAGACTTCCATTTCCTTTTCGGCGATGAGGTCGTACACAAGTTGTTTTGCATGCTCAACTTTCTGTGGGTCACCGTAGATGCGAAGGGGCTTTTCGTTTTCTTGTTGAGGTCCATCTTGAACAACGACCATCCTTGTACCCGATCGCTCCTAAAATGTACAACCCAAAATGAAAAAAACTATTTCCCAGTAAAAATGTACTGCTTCCCTTACCTGCAACTGCTTGATTGTCTCACCACCTTTACCAATAATTAAGCCTACTTTGGGGCCAGGGATCATAACTTCAACCTAGCAAGAAGAGTAGGTGTAAAAATCACAGACACAGTGCAACTGAATATTATAATCCTTACATTGGGAGCTAAAGTGAGATCAATACCCACATTATGTTGTCCACCTAAAGATTCAACCGATGGAGGTCCTGCGTCTCGAGGTCCACCACGAGTCTGAACAATATTGTTGATCAGTTCACGCGCTCGTCTGAACGTAGAGAAGGTTGTTAGTATATATTCTTAGCAAGGAGCAGTGACAATTGATGGAAATTTACCCTATTGCTTCTCTTGAGCCAGTGATTGTGCAAGTCCGGTCAGGGAGGCCAGCACTGTCAGGTGCCATTTGAATTTTGGCTCCAGATTCAGCCTGCAATCTTGAAATCTGCTCTCCACCTCGTCCAATAACTTCAATAAAAAGTTAATGACGAAAAAGTTTCTAAAAACACAAATATTAGGAATTATACTCACTCAATCCAACCATTTTATCTGGAACGGCAACTTCTTCAGTGCTGATTGGACCTAAGTTCATCATCGAGGCAGCAGGCATACCCATCATTGGTCCTCTTCCCTGCATTCCAGGTGATCTCAACGCTCCAAATGGATCAGCTGCATTTGCTGCAGCTGCAGCAGCAGCAGCAGCCACGGCTGCTGCCATTCTCTTGGCATCAGGTTCATTCTCCATTGATGGGCTTACACTGCTGAAAGGCCTCTTGACAGTGGAGCTTGAACCGTTTCTTTCAAAGTCAAAGTCTGACGGGCTTCCTGAATCTGGCTGAATTTTTGATGCAACCTGAATAATAATTAAAAAAAGCAATTAAAAAATAAATAGTAATTGGCTTTTAAATTTCTATGTTCTTGAATAAAGGTTTGGGAGCTATTAGAGAAAGTCAACTGAAAGCACATTTCAATTCAACCATTTGCCATGGCATTCAGGAGGATGGGGATTCCTAACTTTTATCAGACATCTTGAAACTGATAGCCAATGCTAATCGGTAATGATTTCAAAACGTTTTGACGTAAATGAAATGAAATAAAACTACAAAGAACAGTCAAAATGTCTGAAGTTGGCAAAGAACCCATACGTTAAAAGAAAAAGAAAAAATGCCTCTCGATTTCAAATTCTATGGTTGGTGGTGGCGAGGAAACACCGGCTTTTTACACACGTTTAAGAACTAGCCTTTCAAAGACGTGAATCCACTGCACAAATTCTTTGTGATTGAATAATCTATCGGCCATGAGTGCAAACCGAAGAGACTAGAGTAACGAAAGATGAGGCTACCTGATTATCCGTCTAGGAACACAGGAATCGAAACGCGAGTCAAGCCCGAGTTAAAATGGTGGCGTGTGTAAGCAGCCACACAGCAGTGCTGGCCGCTGGGGAGGGGAAAAAAGGAGAGAAAGAGAGCCCTTCGGGGCGGAGTGGAGGGGAGAGAGAGAAAAGGCGCCGCGTGGCCAGAGGAGAGGAAAAAACCAGAACTACTACTACTACTACTAGTGGTGTGTGTGTGAAGCGCGTCGAAGGGAAGACGGAAATTTTTTTAGTTAGTCACAAGAAAACTTTACCCTTAAAATCAGCACACACACTCACAGCACGGTAGACGAAGAATTTAACTAATTTAGAAAATAGGGATTACAAACAACCTTAAAAAATTGCTTTATACACAGATCCAACACATTCACAATCCCATTCACTCTCACACAAAAACTGCGGTACGACTGTGTTGCCCGGCATACGGGCAACCAAAGCCAAGGGTGCTTGATCATGCTACTCGAGGAAGGGGGGAGAGCAGATAGTATCCAATGACCGAACCCAAGGCCGTGCCGGTTTTGCGCTTCGAAGAAAAAAAAAGGCTATTCAACTAGAGCCATCTAACGGACCAGACAGAAGACAAAATATTCTAGACGGGTTTTTCCTTACGCCATTCCGATTATTACTGGAGTGTCAAAAAGACGAGGCCTACCGGAACATTCCTAACGCAGGAAAGATTGACATTTCCAGTTTATGGAAACCATCATTACATAGGTAGGGTCAACACATTATAATAAGAATGATTGAGATGAAGCATTAATGAAAGGTTGTTGCCCGGAATGCGAGATTGGCTCGAGTAACTTGAGAAAAAGAAGTGCAGAGGAGACGCGTCTGGTTTGTTAGTTGCGTGGGGGAGGTGGGGGTGTTGAGGGAGGGTTCGCTAGATAGACATGGGGACAGAAGGGGTGGCAAACATGGCCGCCAAAACGTTACGCCAAGGTCAATGACATTACGGAAAACACCAAAGCACGTCGTCGAATGTGTGCAATCTTATGGTAGTCGATCGACTATCAAAGAACTATCGTTTTGACTTGGGATGTGGGACAGAATGAAATCAAACTGTAATATCAAATGGAAAGAAACTTCCTGCTGTTGGCCCATGCATGACTTTTCAAAAATACAAAAAAAAAGTAGCAAAAACAATACAAGTGGCGCGGCGTGGTGCCGGTACGTGAAAGAATGGCGCGAAACATGGCCGACGACGCACTAAACACTGAAAATCAAGGAATACAAGCCGGTATTTCTCGTTAATCATAGTTGTAAACTAATCTGCCTAAAGGGACGTACAATCAACTATTTATTGCAGTCCTGGGATAGCCGTGCAACTCGAAACCTTACACCGAAAACACGTGGAGGGAACGAGGACGACACAAAACAACCAAGAAAGTCTTGGCATTTTGACCAAGAAATGAATCTTTCACGATTAAAGAATCGGTTGAATTCGTTGTGTGACACTGTTACAAACAATTTATTACCTCTCTTGCTCGTTGAACGGCATCCGCAAATGCAGAATTCTGGCTGTTGTTTTGTGCCGTAACAGAAACTTCCATCACTGGCTTGCAACAAAAAATGTTTTGTAAAAAAATAGCGCCGCCTAGCGTCAGAAATAAAAAGAAAGGGCCCATCTAACTAGTGGACTGTAACCAAGGTATAGTGTGCCATCTAACGGAAGAAGAAATCAATCGTTGCAATTCGCCTTTCGCTCTTCATTTTTGCACGCTTATTTTGCAGTTGCGTGTGTTATTACTTATTATAGTAATAAAAGAATCGAGTCAATCGGCAAATCGGCTTATAAATTATTATTCATTAATAAGTCAATAATAAAATGGATTATGAAACAGAATGAAGCGCAGATAAAAGACAATGGGTAATAGTAGGAAATAATTGATCAAAGGAATCCAGCTAGTTGGCTGAATTGCGATCCAAATCGAACACGTCGAGTCCAAACAACAATAGCAACTTTCTGTCAAATTAAAAAGCATTCGTATGGAATACGTCGTGGCCAGATGTAATGGCTACTTTCTTGTTTCTTTGGCAACGATCTGCCGTTTCTATAAAAGTGTGTGGGTCTATCAACGTCATCGAAACGTGAAAGACGAGCTCATCTTTGGTGGAGCGTAAGGCTTAATTTTTAAATTGACGATTTCGCTATCGCATGAAAAAACATTTTTTTTTACCGCGAGATTTTAGGTAGAGTTACGACGAAGATGGAACGAGGAGAATTACCCAGGTGAGTGATAAGATTTCCAGTGCTCTCGTTCATATCAAACGAATGCAGAGCGAATGTTCTAGATCGAATCCGCTCAGTTCTCAAGTTGACAAAGGAATCAACAGCCGGCGTCAGCAGCATATCGACAATCTAAACCAAAGAGCATCAAGTACGTACATACACCTTGTGTACGAGTGTATATTCCTGTAATAGTTTCCCGTCCGTACATATATTATTAACAGGATAATGTTTGCATAATTGATGCGGTCGTTGTAGGATATCTTCTGGTGAGAAAAAACAAAACAAAACATGTTTGCAGTTTGCTACTATTTATCGTATCGTGCACTCTAAAACTCAACTCGCTATCCAGTGCGACGACAGCAAAGCCGTCAAAGTAACTACTTTCCATAAATTGTGGGTGCTGCTGCTGCGTGCTGTACGTGAGAAATATTCGTGAGTGGATGAAATTTGCAGCAAGGAATCAACTTGAGCGCCCGATGAGCCTTGAACAAACTTTTCCTAGTAGCCTACATCTTTCTCTCTGTTTTTTTTCTTTTCTCTTTCTTTCAAGCTTTCTTTTGGCCAGCATTTGTTATTACATAAAACGTGTACGGTCTAAAGGTCGGATGAGTTTGCCGTTGGAGATTTAAGTTGCGCTGTAGAGAAGAAAGGCAAGACTTGATTGGGGTGGATGCTTCATCCCCGTGTCTTACGAGAATACAGTGTGATCTACCCTAATATAACTCGCGTGACAATTATTCAGGGACGCTGGTCGCGTGCCATTGTCAGTCCGCCCGCCAAGTCGTCTCATTCGCCGGCAGACGAGGAGAGACGACCGTAGTAGATACGCGCGCCAGTCTTCCGTTTTCATAAAAGAACGTGTTCACTCTGCGCAGATAGTTCAGTGTCTCTTGGTCTGCGAACGAGTCAGGGTGTACGGCAACAGTCGTTTGATCCTTCCGCAGATATTTCCTTCGTATATACTAAATCAGATTATTGCTGTCTGATCGGCCTCAATAATCCCACCCTGAATTGTTGTTTTCCTAATCAAAATAATCAAAAAGAGAAACACAAATTTCTCGTCGAGTTGTTTGAATGGGCATCACGTCGAGCATCAAGTTCAAGTGACCATGTCGAGGATCGTGATTCTGATGGCAGTGATTCTCCACGTGCTCTACGCTAAAGGTAAACGTTGATAATGCACAACACCTTTGTTGTTGACACATTTCTGGTGTCATTGTTTTCTTTTGAGGGGGAGTCAGTCACGTTGGTCTTTTCAATGCTGCGATCGCAGTGTTATTTTTGTATTGCATCAGAGCCTATTGTATATACTCTTGAAACCAGTTTGTCGCCGAAGAAATCTGCTGAGCTTCGCAAACGGATGCGCATTTTTGATTTCTTGGCACTCTATTCGATTTCCAATATGATTTGTCCTGTCGACGGCTATTTCTTTTTTCTACCCTGTCTGTAAAGAAATAAAATATCTCGTTTCCGGACGAACTTTAGACAAAACGTCCGGTTTCCTTTTTTGACATTTCGGTGGGACACTATAAAGTATCTAACATACATCTCCTTGCGCGTCTTGGTAATGGATTTCCCGATATGTCAGCATTTTTTTGTTTTTGTTGCCTTCCTTCCTTTTTAAAAATATGGCTTCCGATTCTTTAGTTGAAGAGTGGAAAAAAATGCTTAGTCTTCCTCATTTGATATGGATGAAAAAAAAAAAAGAAAAATCAACGGTGGTTATACTCTACCATAGGGATGACATCAGTTAGCCTTCTCACGTGCTACCTAAATCCTTGCACACAGATATGAAGACCAATCTTGAGATAAATAAGAGCTAGAGTCTGTCTTTGTCGACAAGATCTATCTGGATATCTTCTTCTTGGGCGATGATGTAAACCTGCTCACCACCACAACATCCGAGCCTTGAGTGGTGGAGTTTGTGCGCACTTGACTCTATAACTGTATAGTATAGCTACACTTGTAGAGAGAAATAAGAAAAGAAATATATATAAGAAGAAAAGATCCTGGGCAATCACAAATGCCATTCCCCGCTAGAACAAGTTTAATACGAAACGTGTCACATCACGGGATATACTGCTGCTTGGTAAAAAAGAGGGTGGCAGCTGGCACGGATTCTCGATGATGATCCCGAGACCCCTCTTTCGCTTTGCCACTGCAATAATCTGATATCTCCGACCCTCGAAATGGAATGTCGCTCCTTGGGTGCATTTTTAAAAACAAAACAAAAGATCTTTTCCTACTCTCCCCTCCTGAAACAAAAAAAATCATAAGATCTAACTTGGGAAATGGTTCCCGGGATGCCAAGTAAAAGGAGCGAATTGTGCAGTGTTTCTTTTTGAATGTCGAGATATATCTAGTGCATCAGGAATTTAAATAGAAACGGTTGAAATATTCATGCACCAAGTAAATCTGCGAAATGTGTTTTTTTGTTTTTATTTTGTTCACACGGAAAACATTGGGGATATAGCTATACAGTGCCACATATACGCAGGTCTCTTAGCTAAGGAAGCGATTTATAGAGACTATTGACGTCAGATTTTGTTTTTTTTTGTTTTTTTTGTAACTTACTATAGCACAGCGTGGTGGGAATAACAAGAGCAAGAAAAGAAAAGAGTGTGTACAGGGACGATACTACACCATAATATAAAAGCCAGAGTGAATCAACTGGAACGAGAACTTGTAAAGAACGGATAGTCTCTATCCTATATTCGTTTCTTGATTGCTCCATCGGGAACCACCGACTAGATGGATGGTCGATCAACGTTGTTCTCTAAAAGAAATCTAAAACACCTTTTTTTGTTTCTTCTTCTTTGATTCAAGAAATTAAATTCAATAAATTTTCCCCTTTTTCTTTGTATACATTTGTCTGACTCATTCCGTGAGTGGGAGTGTAGCAACTGCAAACTAGGATGTACTGTATAAATTGTATACACCCCAGGTGTGGCACCAGCTGGCAGCTGCTACCCAAACTCTACATTTCACATGAACGAAATTTCGGGGCTCCAAATCAGCATTGAAACAATAAGGGAAAACCCAACAAAAGGGGCAACGTCTTTATATCCTATACTATAACACAGTACAGCATCAACATGCATTTACACAAAGTTTCGATTGAACTCTTTTTTAAACTGCTGGTACTAGTATCTGATGAACATAATTGTGCGTTAAATTAACTTGGATTGTTCGTTTCCGTTCCTTCTGTTGTAGTACACACAGTTGGAAAACGAAAAAGGATCCCCACACTTATATCAGCAGAGTTTTCAGGATTACACGAGCCCAGACAGAGCTGTGTGGAGGCTTTGTCGCTAACTTTGCAAATTCAAAGAATAGACATCGATCCTCTTCCAAGTAGATAGAACACACAGTGAAGGATTTCGATAAAGCTCTAGACATATTATCAAGTAGCAGCAGTATGGGGACGAGCGATTCCTTTTGTGTCCGTCCCCTATAGCCCTACCTCTTGAATGAATATGCACATTCTTTTATGTACGTGGGGGAAAGAAATCAAATCAGTAGGGATGATCCTCTTGAATCATCGTCCCAATAGAAAAGTAGAAGCAAAATCTCAACTATAGATATTATCATATAGTTTTTCAATAGATTCTCTGATTGAGCACTAAAACTTTTCATCCCATACTCGAAATGTATCAAACGACAGCAGTTACAGTACAAAATCCTCGATTCAATGTCTTTATTGTTTGTCCTTTTGGCTATAAATAGATGAAACAGATGCCGGAGGAGATGGACAAAAATTTGGTTACGGATTCACATACGTCCGCGGAGGAAACGTCGCTGGACTGTCGGCTCGAGGGCGAAATGGTAGCGACGCCATTATTTCAGCACTCACTATGCAGGCAAGTAGAACTTTTTCTTCCTCCCTTGTTGCTGCGAGTTGGAGAGAAAAAGAAAATGGCTCTTTGAATCCATAAACAAACCACTTAGAAACTCGCGGAAAAGCATCATTGAGATCCTTAAGGGCTCTAGACGGCAGCTGGTGAGATTCGCACGAACTGCTGCGGCTTTAAAGTGATGGAAACTATTTTTAAAAAAAAGGAGAAAGAACAAGAAGCAATTGCAACATATTACTTGCAGAAAGCTTTCAGACAGTGTGTGTGTTAAACGATCTAGAAAAGAAAAGAATTCATTATCCAGCAGCAAGTCGAATAGACACTACAGTAAGTAAGTAGCTGCTACACACATGAACGTGAAAAACTATCAAATGAATGTGAGAACGTTTGATGAGCGACAAAACGTGACTTTGGGCTAATGGGGTGCTTCATTCCGTCGTTCGTTTGGCTTTGTGATTACTTGACTATTCTATTTTTGGAATTTTGGGCGGTAATAGGCGGATAGTCCAATCGGTGGCGGCGATGCGGATGACGAAGATGAAAACGACCAGGATGACGTATTCATCCGACCATGGAACGACGGTGGATTGAATCTGTTTCTAGCTCAGTCTTATATTCCAGAGAGGAAATCCTACAAGAATCCGCGCAACGTCCCGTCCGATTCCTGCCCACGCGACGAAGATCTCGCCCAAGCTCAAGTTCTCTTTTCATGATTTCCTAGCTCATGAATCTTTAGGATTATTACAATTTTTTTGATTGTTTCTTTGCGCATTTTGACATTCAACGGATTGTTATTTCTATTTCCGGATCCGCTTATTTTCTATTCCGTTCTTTTTTTATTTCTTTTTTTTTTTAATATATAAATTTTTCTGCATTTCTGTACATCATCAAATAAATCCCAGTCCCCAATACTCTGAGCCATATAATAATGGAAAAAAACCATCTGATTTCGTTGCCTATTTTTGTTTCTCATGTTAATTCATCATTTCTTCTTATAACAAATCCTTTGATTCTTTTGTTTTCAGGGTCGAACATGCTTGAGGAAATGCTTGGCGGATGAGGATTGCCGAAGCCCACGTAAAAAAATGTCTATGCGATGGCATTTGCGGTCTGTCTTGCATCAAACCCGGTGAGTAATTTTCTTTTTCTTTCTTGTTGTTTTTGTTGACGTTAAAAATTTCTTGCTATAACTGACGTCGTTCACAGTTTTTGATCGAAACGCTTGTACATGGGGTTTGAGTATCTCATCTTTCCAATGATGCCATATTGGGAAGACATAGTGTACACACCAGACGTCTATAGGCATCTGCTATTTTATTTTTTTTCCCCTTTTACTGGTGGAGGAATCGTTTGAGTGGGAGAATAAGGAGCCAATCTTTGGAAACCAGCAGCAGGCGCACTGTGTAATAATAGGGCGGGATCGAGCAGAGCCTAGACGGGGCTTCAATTTCGCAAGAGGCAATTTCAACAACAACAACAATCTAAATTGATTTTCACAATTTTTTTTTTTTTTTTAAAGAAGAAGTCAATATAATATTCGTATCATCAAACGAGCGGCCAAGGATTTGCGCGGGCAGGAATAAGAATTTCTAAGAAAAAAAAAAAAGGGATTGAAATAATAATTTCTCTTTCTCAAAAAAGGAAATAAATCAAATCGAATATCAGCAAGAGTTTTGATGAACAGAGTTCGGAAGCTGTTCAATGGAAATGTACAAGTTGGGGATATGACTTTAGGCGCAACTAGCTTAGATTCGTCTATGCAGATAGGGCAACGGGCAACCGGGCCAAAACTTACTTGTTGATTGAAATGGAAATGGGTATCTCTCAGATAGTGTGGCAAACTGTACACCACAGGATATCTATTCCTTCATCATTCCGCTTCCCTTTATGGACTACTACATAGCTGCTAGCTTGCACTAAAGGAGGGAAACAGGGCTCAGCGATCCCGATCGATAACATTAAATCGTCCCATTTACTCCTCTTCCTTAAAGAACGATATAAATAAGAGAAAGAATTGTTTGTTTTTTTTTTCCCATATACCAGAATGGAGATGTGTAAAGCACAAAAGCGACGATTTCCTCTTGTCTTCAGCAGTGATTTCTGTAAATATAACAAAAGAAAAAGAAATGAGTTTGAACAAAACAAAACAAATAACACCAAAAGAGTGAAAAGGAATGGCCTATGGAATGAGCGCGCTCCTACTCCCTACACACAATCGAATTGAAGACATTGATTTTCAATTCTTTGCCAGATTCAAAAGAAAAAAAAAAACTAGACATGTTTTTCTCAAATCATATTCCAACCCTTTCAGTTGAAAGGGAATAAGTGCTCACGGAATAAATTTGATCGTTTTTTTAATGTTATTCCGTCAAATCTCTTTATTCATCAACACCTCTCTTTCTTCACACCTTTATTTTTCCCTCGAAGAATATAAAAAAAACCAAAGTTGCTTTCTTGAAATAAAAATAAACAAAAATCCCTGATTTTTTTTTCTTCTTCCGTGATGATCCAGCTTAGCCATAGGATCTTTCATGTGTACTTTCGTTGCTATAGAAGACTCTCAAGCGCTCATTTTCAGCAGCAGATGTACAGTGCTACTAGCTCTGCTGGTCTGAACGGAAGAAAATCAAGTTGCGCTTATTGATTTTGCGTGCGGAAAGAAGAGAGAGAGAGCAGTCCCGAACTTGAACTTCATCGACGACTCTTTGTCTTGTTGACGAAAGCAGATGACATATTGGCGCCGTGGCCACATCAGCATCTGAACATGCTGCTGCTGCTCCTCCTTTCTTTTCTCTCAGCACTATCCTACTGTATGAGTATGAACGCTCCTCTTGGTTGTCGCGATTGTGTTGGGTTGTCTTTGGTAGATACGTCGCCGTGTATATGCCTCTACAATGTCATACCATCAAAACCATGGCTCCTCCCTGCTGTAGCTCAAGTGTTAAGACGTCGTCACGTAATCGATATCAGCCGTTGGAAGGCATTCATTTTTAAAAGCTTGAGGGGGTAGAAGGGTTGGACTGTCAGAGTTGAACAAGTGGATCAGTGATCGAATATTAGAAATCCAATTTGTTGTCATAAAAGTTTCCGTTTGCTATTATAACAAGAACAAACTTCCAAGAAAGACACCAACGTATTCCGTTTAGCAATTCATAGATTAATGCGTTGGGTGTGCTTTTTAAATATTGCATCAAACAGTGGCCGCCGTACTGCTATTATTACCACTGTTTGCCATTCTGTAACTTATTGTGTGTGTCTTTCTTATCAAAGATAAACTTTAAAATAGATAATAGGATAAGCAATAACTCGGCGACTGGGGAAATAGAACGAAAAGTGTTTTTTTTTTTCGAGCGCTGTACTACAATCCAAATTTAAATCTTGACAAAATGTTGATTTCCATCGATCCACTCAGATTTGATCGAGTTATAAGACGACAGAAACTAACTTAATCGAAATAAACATACTGGCCTGTAGTATATAACCCGAACTAGAGCGACGAAATACTTCGACGGATTTTAAAAAATGTAAGTCAAGTCTTGGTAGACATTTCAATCTTAATTATACAACAAATAGATTCGGACAAGAGAAGAGATCTACATTTGTGCGCAATATGCGTGTTTCACGCCGCTGAACAAAAGCGGAAGCGGGGGATCTCATATCTCTTGTTGTTTGCCCTGATGACTGTCTCCCGAAAATGAGAAATGTCGTGAATTTAAGTGACACACGCACACAGAGATCTATGCTGGGGTATTTTGATGATCTTTGCATGCGGGATTAAACTAAAAAGCGATAGCTACTCGTCAGTCAAAACTCAAAAGGAGCGGACTTGTCATCTTTTCATGCTCTCTCGTCTTATGACGTGCTTATAATCCAATCATTTCCCAAACTGATGCGAAACTGAAGCTCAGAGAAAGAAGAAGAAAGACTCGGAATTGGTCTCATTTTCGACGACGATATACGCCCGTCCCTCCAACAGCTTCTCCACGATGGAGTGATGACACGTCACGAGATCAATTATTATTTAGAGCGTGATTCCCGACAACTTGAGAGATACTACAATGCCGCGACGTTGACATTTCTTTGGTTTTCATGTCAATTCCTCCATATCAAGTCAGCGAAGCAATTATAAAAATTTACATGATGGTATTCTTTTTATATCGTTTGTAGTTTCTCTGTCGGGATCAGATCGTGAATGTCATGATGAACTGGGTAATCCGGACAAAGGTAGCGTGATATTAACTGGACGTCTATTTGGAGATCGCGCCATCTACACTTGTGAGGAAGGCTACCGTTTGGTTGGAGTAGGAATTCCGTCTAGTGTCAAGCCGATGGATCGTGGTCAGCCACTGAACCAGCTTGCCACAAAAACGGTTAGTATCATTTTCTATGCTTCGTCATTGTATAATTGTAATCGCCACCTGGTACCGGATAGAAAATACTAGAAAAACATTCCAATCAAATGAATTATTAAATTACACATCAACGTTTTAGTTTACAATACGTAATAGGTACTCAATATTCATTTTCAAAGAAACTATTTTGTGTTCGTCTTTGCCGAGTTCTGTCAATTCTCTCATGGGAAGTAACTCTCTCTCATTGTGTGTAGTCTGTAATGTCATCCAGACGACATCTGTGTCCTTTCGTATTATTCTTGTATATTATTACAAGAGTATACGCGCTATGTTTCCATCTACACACTTACAGCAGCAACAGCGGACGAATTCAATTTGCCGCCACTCCTTCATAAGACTTGGTTTTTCTTATATACAAGGCTATCTAGCTGCGCTGTATATAATGGATCTGCTTCTGCTGGTGTTGTGCATCCACATAGAAAACGAATGTATGAATGCTGGACATCCCATGCAGCTCGCACACACACACACACATATCGATCCCATTATTCCTATTGCACCCAAGCGTGTTTTCCCACTATTTTCCTTTCTCTCTCACAGTGCCTATATTGGAATATAGGCACTAAACTACAGCACCAACTATAATCGCCAAAGTATATCATATACTATGTATATATGACCACTACAAATCGACCAACATTGGAGAATGGGTTATCCGCACCTAACACTAGAGCGGTGTAATATTGTCTTTAATATATGCGACACTGGAACGTGTCCAGTTTTTAATGAAATTGGGGGCCCAGCGTAGCTTTTCCTTCCCCACACAGCAGCACGTAGATCCTCTATCTATATAGTTAGATGCTAGACGAAAAACTGGTTGCGGTTCATCATCCATATGAATGACGGAACGTAGAATCACTTGTCACCATTCCAATCCTACACCAGCAATGATATGAGACAGGAATAACTTCCGACTTTGCAAGGGATTGATATTGGAGATGACCAGCAACGTTGGGGGACTCTTGATAACTTGAGGGATTGCATAAATCAATTGTGGGATTGGCTTCTGTAAATCCCTGACCCACTCAAAATCAGGAATTTAAATTTCAAATATTATTATTATTATTATTATTATTATTATGCGATGGGGCATTTGAAATTCTTAGTTCAGAGCAGCGGATATTGCGACGAACCGCCCATCGTACCCAACGCCCGTCACAATGCACCGCAAGAGCAAAACAGTTTCGCTCCAGACACCGAACTTCAATATCAATGCTGTAAGAACTTTTATAGTATTCGTCTCAAAAATCATTAAGAAATGAATGTCTGCTCATTCTTTTAATTGTACACACAGATTTGGGTTACAACACTTTGGGCTTCGCTCGGGCTAGATGTCTCCAGTACAACCAAACAGTCAAATGGTTCGGTCCAGACTTTAAATGTGAAGGTAATTCGTTTATACTAACATTTTGATATCTGTGCGGCGCTAACAGTGTCAAGCAAAACATATTGGTAGGATGAGCAACTTGAGACGATGGATCTATACTATAAGATTGTGCGCATCGAGTTGTTTGGTTATTTCCTGGAAAGCAAAAAAAAAAAAATAAAAATAAAAACGAGGCGAAAATGTGAAACAGAACTCGAGGGAGAGCGGAGGGATAGAGTTGACACTCGACAGTTCCATTAGGCGGAGGACAATGAGAGTGTGTTGTGTGTATATATATACAGTCGTAGTCGTAGCAATTTATCGTTGCGAGAAGACTTTGTAAAAGAAAAAGGAAAAAGCCGTTCGTCATTGCGCTCTGTTCCATTTGTTTGGCTACCAAAGAGCAACGCACATACACAGACGAACGGGTTAGATTTGAAGTCATTTTTATTACGTTACCAAACATTGCTTTTTTTCGATATTTTTCGCGTGTGTTTGGAAAACGAGCCCTTTGGGAGGAAGACGGAAATAAACAAAATATATAGGATGGAATGAAACATCATCTGAAAAAAAAAAATAACTTTTAGTTTCGTATTGTACACACAAAACAGCCCTTCGGCCTTTAACTGTTTCCCATTGCCCGACGGCTGTTCATCAGTTATCGTTGGCCTGCCTCAAAAATAAGAATGGCTTCCACTTGATATCAACTATAAAGCATAAAGTGTGATGAAGGATATCCGTAACCACGCCTTTTTTGTCAACTGATAGCGGATAGTCGTCTTGATCTACTTTAAATATTGAAAATGTTATTACGCAATTTGTCTTGAAATGTTTTGTTTTCCTCGGCAGCTCGATCTTGCGGTGAACCGACCGACATAACCAACGGACGACACGAAGGAGAATGCCATGCATTTGGCTTGTCGTGTTACCTATTACTGCACGGCTGGATTCGATCTAGTCGGAAGAGCCAACCGCTACTGTCAGGCTGATGGCACCTGGACTCCAGGAGAGTTACCCATTTGTGTTCGTAAGTGTATCTTAGATTTTGTTTTCCTGAAACTCGAGGAAATATAGGGGAGGAATAAGCCACGCCTACCCTATTCCTCTATAACAAGTATACGATAAAAATCCCACCCCCCTAATGATTGTCCCCGCTCCATCCGATGGATGAGTAGTACCTCCTCGGTGACCAATGCTTCATTCGATTAGATATCCTTTCTTTTTCTCGCCTTCGTTCCATCCATTACACATCACCACAAACCTCATAGAAGTCCAGATATAGCATCGGTCGTCTGTATATGTATGAACGAAGCAAACACATCGGGTGTTAGTCTTTGGATGTAATATTGATCCAACCAGATCATGTGTACACAAGAGCCACGTCATATAGATATTTGAGGGTACCGAGAAACTTCCGGCTTTCACCGAGCTGGTCGATCCATCTTTGACTATTATATGTGATGTTTTTCCATGATTATCTCTTTCACAGCTGTCCAGTGTCCTATCCCAAGTGACCCTGATCTTGGCAAGGCCATTTTTAGTTCTACTAGTTATAATTCCATCGTGTCCTACGAGTGTCTTTACGGCAATTCTCTTGTCGGCCAACCAACAAGACGATGCGGTCCCGACAAGCGATGGATGGGAGAAGAACCTTTCTGTCGAGGTTTGGTACTAAATAACTTTCCATCACCAACGAACCCATAAATCTACCTTTATAAATTTGGGTTGGGCTATCAGAAATCAATTGCGGTTCACCTGGAATGATTCCCAACGGATGGATTGAAAATCTTCATTTGGGGACGTCGCTAGGCACGTCCATCATTTATCGTTGCAACAAGAACATGAAGCGGATCGGTGCGTCGTCTGCCACTTGCGAAAAAAGCGGACGCTGGAGTTACAACCCGCCACAATGTTTATGTAAGTTGTTACTTTACTATTGACTTAAACTTTTACATTTCGTTGAAGTTTTGCCTTGACAAAATCGTAAAATTCGAATGACTCGTCCAAAAAGCGTCTTGCGTCGTGCCGATGGTGGAACGCGGAGTCGTCCGCAACGTTTCAGCCGGATCGATGGTGGCCCACGGTGAGAACCTGACTCTCGAATGCATCGACTTGTACGAGCCGGCCCACGGATTGGCCACCTTCACCTGTAATAACGGGACTTGGAACTGTCATTCCTCGATGCGAACCCGGTACGCCAACCTGCTTACTGATGACATTCTCAAAAACGAATGAACTGTGTAAATAGACGCCAGACAGTCTAAAACAAGACACGGGCGTCTATAACTGCAGCATACCTTTGATTAACGAACTGTAATGTGTAATCTGATTATCACTGTATACGATATATAGCCTAGTAGCTCTTTCCGTGCGCTTTCGTCGATGTGCCGTACACTAATACTCTTAATTAAAAAGCAACTTCTTCTTATCTTGGCGGAGAAATATGTGTACCAATCTAACACTTCGTTTTAACCAATATCGAAAAGTCATCATTGCTTTCCCGTTTTCATTATGTTTTCCTCATTGAAGATCGAATGCCAAAATAACTTGATAGGAACTCGGTAGACCTATATAGTAATACCTTTTCTTTGTGATAGAAGAGCTCTCTTTTGTTCCGTTTTCCAACATCTTGTGTCACCGAGTTCATTTACAAAATGACGATAGCGTCCAGGTTGAAAATCAATAGCTAAAAGATCCCCAAAAATCTCATTAAATGCCAACCCCATGTATCTTCATTTCTCAGACTATATACGACGATATGTGTGTGTGTATCTATACAAACGAGAATGCAGTTCAACCATTGTTTAGTATATCTCATTTCAATCTCTTGTCTCTCTCTCTCTCTCTCCCATTCCGGCTGTCCGTTTCAAAATTCGTTCTTTCAAAATGATGTGGCGTCTGTCATGGATATACATACGCCTGTAAAGCTCGATGTAAATCGCTACCAAGACGACCCCGTCACGGAATGGTGATTGCTCCTAGAATGGAGCACGGATCAAGGGCACTCTACAAGTGCAAAGATGGTTTTCAGCTTGCCGGATCTAACGTCACTGAATGCAACTATGGAAACTGGTCCGGCCTGCCGCCTACTTGTCAAGAAAGTACGTACGCACATATTTCCCTTTTCCATTTCAAAAGAGCTCTCTACACTACTCCATGGCAACACGTTTAAAACTCAAATGGCATTATCCTTCCGCTTATTGTAGTTTACTGTCCGTTTCCCGGCTACATCGCCAACGGTAAGGTCATGTTGATGGGCAACATGGGCTACTACGATTACCGGCCTTACGTCAAGAAGGTGACCAACAATAGGCAGATCATGTACGAATGCGATCGCGGATACAAGTTAGATGACGACGGACCACCTGGCGCGACATGCGTAGCCGGAAGATGGAGCCCAAAACAGTTGCCGAGATGCGTGGCCGAGCAACACTCTCGTGGACGTTGGGCGCGATCCATCAAGTCCGGAAGGACACCCGTCGCCATCCGACCAGGAGGCAAAAAGAGTTCGGGTAAAAGCACTCGACGTAAACAAGGAACGAGACGTAACGATCCAGATTACGACGATGGCCAACAGCACGGTATTTATTCCTTCACCAAAGTAAAAAAAAAGAAAGTTATTTTATAGATACTATTCCCTTATTCTCGTTTTAGAGTCGAGAGATACTTGTATGCCACTTGCCGTCGAAGCTCACGCCACAGTTCAGATAGTGACTCCTGGCAAAAACGCTAGTGACATGTTTAGTACGGGTGTTGTGCTCAGTATCACTTGCGCTGAAGGATACAGACTCAATGTCGGGAACAGGACTGTTCGTTGCAAACGAGGCATTTGGAAACCAGAGAGACCAGCTTGTTTACTCAGTATAAAACTTCTTCTGGAAGAGTATTTTTTAAAAAATCATTTTTTTTTTAAATCATGACATTTTGCTTCAAACAGTTCCGTGTACTATTCCGGATATCGAGAACTCGGCATTTCAGCTCAGCGATTCAACGATTTTACCACCTAACTCGGAAATTCCGCACAATGAAACGGCGCTGTTTGGTTGCAATCCGGGCTACGTCATCCAAGGACCGGAAGTGTATCGCTGCTGGTTTGGCGAGTATATCAACACCCATGGACAGACATCTGAATGCGTTCCTGGACCCTGTGAATTGCCTAGAATCTCTTACGGAGAATACACGGCCGGATACCGAGCTGGATTGACTGTGGCCAACGGATCGACGGTCGATTACACTTGCTCCGAGCCAAACTATGTGAAAATCAATCCAGGTCCTATCCAATGTCGACTGGGTGAATTCATTCCAGACTTTCCAATTTGCCGCACTCGTTCTGATCGATTCGGCGTCGACGGTATACAAACAGCAAACCAAGTTAACAAAAAAGGACTCGTCCAACAAAACGTTTCTTTTGATCAATCAAATGATAGATTTCGGACGAATCGCTTGGCAAGAGTTTAAAGGCGGCGGAGACATCACTGAGGGTGGCATCATGGTTCTGATGGATCGAGACAAACGAAACTGCTCCGAACCTCATCGAGTTCACGGTTCGCTGGTTTTTAGAGACGGAGAGCCTAAAGAAGGCGAGAAAAAGTGGGTCGACATATACTATTAACATCAATCAAAATTGTTGAAATTTTTCACGATTGAAAATTGACTGGGATTGAAGCAGGTTTCCCCATGGTTCTCAAGTGACTTTCCAATGCGTTTCGGGACTCAATAAAGATCGCACAACGTGGCAAATTGTCTGCTCCGATGGATCGTGGAATGGACGACCTTTAAATTGCGGTAAACATTTGCCAACAATTTTTGTTTCTTCTTCGTCTATCGTCAAAAACTGTCGTGTAGCTAACGTTTCTTATGTCTGCCGCGTTTTTATTTTGAAATTCGGTTCCCCCATCCGGAAAAGACGGTGAAGTCTTTGTCGAAGGACTTGGCCAGCCGTCAAACAAATCTTGCATCTTTCGCAACAACGAAGCAAACTTGATGACTTTTTACGAAGACCAACAAATCACCGAAGACGTGGTCGAATTCCCGCCGGGTACCGAACTAGTACGTATAGTATACAATATATATTGGAGCTTTGGGTTCTTCTATTACATCGTCGATGTATACGCTACATGTCGCTCCATTTCTCTCTATTATGCTGGACACTTTCATGATCCTCTTTTTTTTTAAAAACTTGACCGGCAGTCTATCTCCTTCCTTCTTGATTACAAATGTGTCCTTCTTTTCTTACTGCGCTTTTAAGATTTCTCGGTGCTACGATATTGGCAAGTTCGCTTTCACCGGATCGGTTCGACGCCGATGCAGTCGTGGCGATTGGACGGGCATGAAACCAGCTTGTTTCGGTCTCAGTCAAGAAAACGATTACGCCCGTAAGGGATAGACTCGCTGTCACAAAACGCACAATCAATTATCGCTTGATGACACTTTTCTTGGAACTTTTTTTTTTAAAAAAAAACAGTCGAGAAGCCACCGACGATCCTCTTCCGCCACCAATTAGGTCCCATCGCTCAGAGTAACGATGGAAGGCTTATTGTCTACCCGGGAACAATTGTTCACATGGAATGTCTTTGGATCCGACGATTTGGCACTCCGAAATGGGAAGTTTCTCATCAGTACAGGTACTTTTCTTTTTACTTCAAACTCAAATGTGGTTGGTTCTAAAATGCAAAAGCCCCGCCTTGAATCCATCATGAGACAGAAGTAAGAAAAAAGAAAAAAGTAAACGCACTTCAATGCTCGAGATACGAGATCCCTCGAATGAAACCGAATGTTCGCTCGATGGCTCGTGAATGACAAACAGTCTAGCGAAATGCGCCACAAGACAAGTACTGATCGGTCATAAGCCGTTGCACATCCCCATTGTCTCGTTTCAAAAGTGCCTCAAAGACTTTGGTCTCTCGAGTGCCCAGCAAAATTGAACGTCGTCATCAAGTTTCCATAATATCGCTCAGCTCTTAGTTCATGCATAAAGCGCTCAACGTTTGTTTTAATTATAGTTACATTTTCTATTTTGAATTGATTACATGGACAACGTAAAGGAAATATCCCGAAGGATGGACAGAAGAAGAAGGACGGGATAAAACGCTCGAGTATCGACTAAGTATTTTTCACGCACAGAAAGACGATTCGGGCACGTTTACATGTACGACGCCTACACGCCATCAGCACAGCGTCGAAATTATCGTCCATCCTGTTCATTGTCCCGGCTATTGTTGAACGCAAGGGATTAGTGGCATCAACTAAAAACACGAAAATGGGAGTCAAAGTTCATTTTTCCTGTCACAATAGCAATTCTTTGATTGGCGCTCCTGAATTGACTTGCCTACCGTCCGGCAGTTGGAGCTCTCCTACACCATTCTGTGAAAGTGTTCTCTGCCCTGACATCACCAATATCACCAACGATCGAATCCTACGAGTGTCTATCGTCAGTCGAGAAGTTGGAGGACGGGCTCTGTTCTCTTGTCCGCCCGGTTTCACCATCCGAGGAGCCGGCACTGAGTCCGTCTGTCAATCAACTGGAGAATGGGCCCAACCACTGCCCCGTTGTGAAGGTGACAACACTTTTAAAAATAAAATAAAAATGAATTCAGAAATTCATATCTGTATCGTTGATTGACGTTCTTAGAAGTGGTTTGCGAACCACCAACAAACCCAGAAAACGGATACATTCAAGGAGGAAGTACCTACAAGGCTGGTGAAGTGGTCCAGTTTCATTGTCACCGTGGTTTTATGGTTGAAGGACAGCCGATAGCCGTTTGTCAAGATAACGGTAAATGGTCGGGAACTTTCCCCAAATGTAAGTCAATTGTCATAATATTGTTATTGGTTTGAGTTACGTAATAACTGATGAATACGATTTAAGGTTTGCCGGCTTGCCCGTATCCTGGAACAACGATTGGAGGGACAATTTCCATGGTCAAGTTCTATTACCCAATCGGAGAAACTGTAACATTCGATTGTTCAACTGGTTTAGTCCTTCAGGGCAGCCCGAATCTCCACTGTCAGAAGGGTGGAAAATGGTCATCAGCAGTGCCCACTTGTATTCCAGCTCAGAACAATTAGTAAGAAACTTTGCTACACCAGCAGGCGCACAACACGTACACACACACACACATTTCTCCCCCTCTCTCTTTCTCTTAATCGATCAATTATTGTCGGCCATTATCTACATTTAATCCAAAAGTTGATGTCAAAAGTCGCTTCTTTTTTTCGGCTTTCATTTCCCAGCAGATGAAAGAACGAACGATTCTAATCAACTTCATTTTATCAGATAATTTCTCGATAATTTTATCCTTCATTTTGGTGTTAAAAAAAAGTCGATGCAACGTATATATTATATATTTGCAACGGAACGAGTGAGTAGATGGCTGAATCAGAGTTCATTTAAATCTTTGAAACGTTATCTATAGAAAATTTATTTACACTCTCGGTCTGTGTGATTTATATAACTGCTTTGTGTTTTATAAAAATTTTCGATGTTGTTTTTCGAAACCCTGAAAAAAATACTCTGAAAACTGAATTGACTTTTGATGTCAATTATAATAACGACAAATTTCAAAGATAATGAATTTTGCTTTCCTCAAACGAGAAAGCGTGTCCTTTTTCATCCAATTTGTAAGTGTGTGGTTTAATTAAGAGATCTCGTGAAAATTGGTGTCTTAATAGAGAAAGTCGTGACTCATCAAGCAGAAAATCTAATCAATAATCAATGAAACGATGTGCTGTGCGGCGAAAGCGATTTCTTGTCATTTTCTTCCGTTCAATGGAATCATCGTGCTGTCTTTTTGTTTGTTGTGTTGGACGGCGACACGCGACCAAGATACAATCATCTTCATAAAGTAAATGAATCGAAGAAGAAAGAAGAAAACGCCTTTACTGGATCGATCGCTATACGCAACCAAATTGTTTGATGATGTCGCCGCAGTCTCGCTTTTATGCATCTAGTTCTATGAATATTGACGTTAGTCAGGAAACTTGGCTTTGATATTCGTCGGTCCAATATGGTTCTCCTGGCCGCTCCCACATGTACTATTATCAATCACACAAGAACGCCGCTTGCCTTCGAACGGAAAGCTTGGGTAGAAGCACCATCTGCACATTGGGTAAGACGGTCCGCTTCATTGCGTCGCAGTTCAATTCGCTTATTTATTTCTGTAAAAGTTCTTTGCTCTTCCGTTCCACATTTAATTGTCGAGTATTCTCATTATCATGTTATAGCGTTCCTATACTGAAATCAATAGTCAACATTTATAGTATCCTTTTTAGCTAGACTAATTAATTCGCCTGTGGCGCCATAAAAAAACGAATGAGATAGTTTGATGGAAAAGAGAAAGAGGAAACATAATTCTTCTTGCTCGGAGGCTCTTTAGCCCCTTTGGGGGGCTTATCAAAAAATCGAAAAACGACACGACAGAAAGGCTGGAGATTAATAAGTACATTGGGTTATTTGGGTATCATACCCTGCATCTCCACTTGCATAGCACTTTTATATGACTTTTCAGTATCATTAACTGCTAGGCCTATATATGTCTTGGGATTTAGGCACACTGGAATCGGGCTCAAGGTGAACGCATTTTTTTTTTGTCGCTTTTCATTCAATGAAATTTTATCGATCTACGAAATAGAGGAATTTTAAAAATATTGTTGACGACGGGTTGATAAGGGACGAGAAAAACTAGACATCATCGATTTCCGAAAAAAATATCTTGTGAATTCTAAAGTTCAATTAATAACGGATGATGACCCTTATATAAAGCTTGCATTTCAGTGTGGTTTGTCTAAATCATCATTTATACTCAAAGTGCAATGGAAACTGTGCCAGCAAAGTTGTTGATTCAAACAAGGCGGTCGAAAAGATGTGGTACATAAACAAAAACAAGAAATGACAAATATGTTACAGCTTGGTGGCTGCTGCTGTCTGTCAACTTGATAAATCTAATATTATACAAGCAGCCAAATACTGGCTTTGACGTTTTTTTGTTAAAAAAAAACGATTTCCTTTACTCTTACGTACGCCAGCACGAGAAAATAACAGAAATGCTTACTTGGTTTATTCAGCTGGTCGATGTCTAAAATGCTGGTTCAGTTGTCTGGAGACGATCGAAGTGAAAAGCACTCTGAAAGGAGTCGGTATATACAACAATGCACTCTCATTCAGTAATAAATGGTCTCACATTGTAAACAGGATAGCCACAAAGAAAGAACAATGAGAAATTGTAGACACGAACGAACACTCACGTGATTTATTTACCAGTTGACTTTTTTTAATTAACACCTAAAACTGGGGCAACGTTGCAATTCTTCTTTTTGGTCGACTATTAACCTGATTCATAATTTGAATAGTTAGATTTATAGTGAAGCATGTATCGTCTCTGCAATGTTCACATACCATAGCTTAGCATCGATAATAAACAAAGTTACGACTCTGCGACTTCATTAGCTGCTATGAATCGCGAGGAAGTTTTCCGCGTACCACGTCACCTTACAATAAGCCGTCATGATTCATGAAGCCCTTGTTAGTTAAGACTCTCGTAGTCTCGTGTTACTGGATTGCAGTAAGCTAATTACTCGTACAGTAATCTTGCGCATAATAGCATAGGATATTACAGCCACTTCATAGGAAAATGACTTTTTATTAAGTTGTCGTTGAGGAATTTCTGCATACACACAGTATAAAAAAAAGAAAATAAGCGAGAAATGAAATGAAACGATCGGAGACACGTACAACAAATCAAATAATTTCGAGCGGTCCTCTCGCACAAATGAGATACTGTTCTAGAAAACCAAACACACAAAAATAAACACAAAACCAAAATTTACGATGAAGAAATCAATTTCACAGTACCTAAAATAAAACAACAAATGCTCTCCCAAATTTGGGGGAGAAAACAATAAGCTTCCACACTTTCGTGCAATTTCACACGATGGTTTGGCCAATATCAACACTTACACTTTTTAAAAAAGCCGAGCTGACATCAAGAGATTATCTAACATAACCATTACCACGATTCAAATGCCAAGAAAGAGGGTGAAAGTTTAGAATATTGAAGAAATTAGAAGGAATTTGCACCATGACAAAACCGAATAAATTTGGTAGAAGACAGGCAAAATTAAAGAGATTAACGATCATAGAGAACAGAAGACATAATCAAGTAAATCAATGATGAGGCTGTAAAAAGCAGCCCCTCAGTCAAAGGTAGTTTTTGGTCAAAACTTTCCCTCTTGGCGCAAAGTTTCTGCAAAGTTTCTGACGTAACGAATGTAGTCACACATGGCAAATGATAACGCAGTATCAATTATGCTCTGAGGAATCCAACCCTAACGAACGGAAAACACGTATTCAGCAAAACTAGTAATCTTGGTGTATCTAACGAGAGCGATACCTTAAGATTGGTGTCAAGCAGCCATTGGAAGACGCATTTGTTGGGTTCGTTTGGAATTGGTGTCATAACCCAGCAACCCGGTCCATTCTCTCCACGAACGTAACCCTTTTGAGCCGGCATGTCAGGGAAAACAACGGAAGTGCCTTTTTAAATAATCAAATGATTAGACAAGAGTTTAATGTGATTGAAAAAAATTAAGATCTTACCAGCACAAATGTAGACTCCTTCACGAACGTCACAGTAACGTAAGTTGATAAAATCACGGGAAGAAATGATTCCGCCTCCTCCTTCTGCTGCTAACTGATAACTTACGGAAACTTTGTCGTTCACCATCTACCGTATAAGACATTTTCCCAATTGAAACACAGTTATCACAGCCATTTAGTTTTGGATGTTTTTCTTTCTTTTTACCTTTAGTGTACGACACTCGATTAACGTCGGATTCCAGGATGGAACGTTTTCTATATTTTGATTAAGTTCATCAAACAGTAGCTTGGGAGGAATTTCGACGGTTCCCTATATGAACAAATAAGCAAAGGTTGGAGAGTTTATATATTAAAAAAGAAATTTTGAGTCGGAACACGCACGCTCACTTACAGTTAGTCGGAATACTTTATGATTCCTTCGAATAAATTTACTATGGACGACGTCTCCTTCGGGTGTCTGCTTTTCAACTTTCCATCCATCAGAATTTACTGTGCTCATGGCTTCCTCATAGGCTTCAAAAGCCTTTCGCGCCAATTCTTCATCCTTACAAAAAAAAAATGTATATAAAGTTAACGGATCAAATCCCGGTTTAATAGAAACATGGTGAAACGGCAGAAACGCTAAGGAATAAGAGAATGAGGCCATTAATAAAAATCATTTCCTGTCCAAACGATTTCGGCCCCTACAATTATTTGTGCCCTACAATTGTTATTGCCATTACAATCTTAAGGACAAAAGTAATTCAGGGCAAATAAAACCGTTCATTAAAAATATTTAGTTTACAAAATAAGAAAAAAAAATAAGACTAATGGAAAGAAAGAAAAATGGGTTTTTAAAATCTGAAATAGTTCACGTGGCAACGTGATGTCTCGGCGACTCCCAACGTAGGAAAAGTTAGCAGGGGTAATTGTGAGAACGATAAAGTAAGGAGGATGCGAGAGGATGAACTAACATATCATGTTACATGACTTGAATAAAAAGCTGTAATACCGTCCAATTGATAACAGGACTCTCTTCTGTTTCGCCTGAGATCAGAAAGAGATTCTTTAATTTTTCTGAAAACGACTTCATTCCTATTTTTGCTGCAACTGTTTCAAGCCAGAAACACTAAACCACTTCCACGTAGGCTTTCCTCGCGAATAGAAACCAACTCGTGACAATTAGTTTCCGGCAACGTTTCACACAAGGCAACACTAAAAGACTACGCTATCGTGTCACAGTCGAACACCAAAAGTATTGCGTGTCTGTAGGGAATTCAAGAATTACTAGATGCAGCCAAAACAGGGAACTCTTAGACTGTTACTATGTCATGCCATCAAAGTTGAAGCAATCCAACTCGACAGCAGTCTGCAGCTACCACGCAAAGCGATTGCAGCAAGAGAATACGAATGAGAAGTGCCAAAGTCTAAAGAAAGTTGTTGACAGCCACCAGCACATGAACACTGCTCTCTGCTATTGACCAACCAGCAGCCGCTGCTATATCAAGGCCGTGCCATCGAGGGCAAAAAGCTTTCGCTGTAGCGCGACTATATACTACGAAACAAGGCAAACGTCGTGTAGCTGTTTAAATGTAGTCATTCACTCATTCAATATTCATCGACATCTTCGCCTTATTGAATGACTCCTCTAGCTGCACAACATATACACAAGGAAATATATGACGAAAGACGGACGCGATTTTAAAATTTCAGATGCGACACCTAAACCATATTCGACCATATTCATTTCGCAGTAGAAAAAATTTAGATTTAACAAATAAGTAGAAAAACAATACCTCAACATTACTGCGGTTCACTCTGTTGTTTGGGTGTTCGTCATCCGAATCTAGAAGTAGAAATATTTTATTACACATTTTTTATAACAAAACTTTTATGCAAAGTTCTTGATAGGTACTCAGTACTAAATCGTAATAGTTGGGTTTGGAATAAGAAGAGAAAGAAGAAATGTACCTTGCGGGGAATCGATTGGCGAATAAAAGTCGTCGAGATTATGGCTGCGGACGGAAGTGCCTTGATTCTGTAGCAAAGGTGCGCGTTCATCATCAGACGAAATAGCTTGAATAGAGTAATGTGTATGTTGTTAAGATTAAAACTTTAAAAGTTACTTAATAAATTAACACTATATTAATATACCTCTGAAAAACTCACGAGCAAGGGATTCTTGAGGCAGGACCCGAAAATCAAGAAACCAAGCCTCACTCCATGATAAAACAAAAGAACTGAGAACAAGAAAAACATCTAATGTGTAGTTGGTGGCTTTAGCCCACTACGAAAAAAGGTGAAAATTAAATGATGCTTACACACCAAAAACGTAAAATTTATCAGTTAGATCGTTTACTACACCTCAAAAAAGAAGACTTTTATGATCAGAAACCCACAACTTCCCGCCGTTGTTATCTAACAGTAAAACAATAAAAATATAAGTACTTAATGACAATCATTATTCTTTGGAACCTTGAATTACAAATCAGCTTACCGCGACCACCCACCAGTGATTAATACAGAGCAATGCATAGAATAAAAGAAGTATCACAAATCGACCAGTTGAGGCCATCTAAAAATTAAATTTGTAATATGAAGTCAAAAGACTTAATTTAAATGACAACTGTGACAAAGTAAGCATTACCACAATGTCAAACAATGACCCATGGATTGTGTAGTGTACTATTTGATCAATAAGCATTTCTTGAATGTTTTCTCCACTTATCTGAAAGGGAAAAAAATTAGTCCTATACAATAAATCAAAGTTATGTTTTTTTATTACCACAAGGCAAATGATCCACATAAGGGCTGTAAACAAGAAATCAAAAGTGACAAATAGACAGAAGAATCTTCTCACAGCTGATATCCTTCCATCTCTAGGTGAACCTGCAGCCAATGTTTCACGTAGGTAGTCCTCATTATGATAAAGCGAATCATGGAGATAATTAGGCATTGCGTTGATTGTGTGGTGTCTTGTTAGAGACTGTGATGAATGATCAGCACTGTTGCTAATAAAGATTTCTGCCACTTCACGAGCTTGATCACTTCTATTTCTTGACTCTTTTCTCATTTCTTCAAGTTACACAATTTTAAAGACATCTGCGGTGTATGTTTTAACATCGACGTTAGCCAAACGAGATACAATAAAGTTTTCTTCACAGATCACTTCATAAGAAGTGCAAATCTGCAAAAAATATATTATCATGAAATTTTGAATTCGATCGACTGCAAAGTTAGCCGATGTGATCTATCATACTGTTACAGTACGGACTATTTGAAAAAAAAAAAACATTAAATAAAGCTAAACTGCCTTTACATACCCTTCAGGATGTGAATCATTTCATTATAATTTGACTCTAGTCTTATCGTCTGCTGAAAATCTGATAACATAATCTCGATCATGAACTTCTAGTCTTCTTCTTCTATTGTATTTTTCTTTTGTATATCGTGATTAGGTACAAAGTCACCAGATGGATTACCTCCCCCCCCCCCTTTCGGCCCCCTGGTTGAAAAATCTAAAGAAAATAATAAAATTAACAAACACGACAAACATACTTTTTTTTACACAAAATTTCATTTGGTAATGAAATGATCGAAATATATTACTTCAATTCATAATTCTATTTGAATTTTTAAAGATTTAAAATATTATTCATGTGCAGCATTGGCAAACGCAGCTAGCGCAACTTCAATATTAGTCTTGGCGGGAATTAAGGGGTCGCAGACAATTGAGAGACCACAACTTGTCAGTCGGAGTCTCGGAGAATAAACGAATTTATATAAGTTGTCATACCAATCTGTAGTGCTCGCTGCTCGAATAATATTTGTTTTCCATTTGCTTATTTACTATTTTCTTTGATTGATTCTGTGAAGTCATGACAGAACCATGTGAAGAAGCTATGTTAGCCTATTACAGGCTCCTGTTTCCTTATGGACCCTACTTCAGGTGGCTGAATTATGGAAATAGTGAGTAAAACATTTTGCTGGTTATGCCTAGCTTTTTAAAAGTTGTTTCTCCCCATTTTTCTGCATATGAACATTTATTTGTAAAATAAATGTTCAGAAAGTCTTTGTTTATTGAAAGTACTTTTGTACTTGCTCATCTTTCTAGTCTCTAGATAGCTTTAAAAGTTACCTGGTTGAATTCTAATCCCAATCAAACATTTGTAAAAAACACTTATAATTTACAGTGAAAGAACATTATTTCCACAATCGAGAATTCTCCTTTACCCTTCCCAATGACATCTACATTAGATATCAGTCCTTCAAAGATCAGGATGAGCTGGAAGAAGAAATGAAAAAAATGAAACCACTGAAGATCGATTTGGGTGCTGTATATAATCACAGGTATAATTAAACAAAGGATTTATTGATTTTCTACTTACCTTTTTTATAAACTTATGCAGGCCTAAAAATCATCGAAGTATTAGTAACTTTATTCCTGTCGAAAAAGAATTAGTTTTTGATATAGATATGACTGATTATGATGATGTCAGAAATTGTTGCCAGGGGGCTGACATATGCGACAAATGCTGGAAGTTCATGGTTGTGGCTATTAAAGTCTTGGATGCAGCTTTAAGAGGTGTTAATAATAAAAAATATTTTGGGCTATCAACATCTAATTTCTGTGTGTAAATAGAGGATTTCGGTTATCAGCAGTTACTTTGGGTTTTTTCCGGTCGTCGTGGAGTCCATTGTTGGGTCTGTGATGATGCAGCAAGAGCTCTTGATCAGTCAGCGCGTTCCGCCGTGGCTGAATATCTGCAAATTATCAAAGGAGGTGACCAACAAAATAAGAAGGTTTCTTTTAACTATGAACATCTTCATCCAGCAGTAAGGTGGGTAGCCAGAAAATTATCATGGTTTGTCTCCGAGAGTTCACTCGAGGGAATAATGATTTTCATTTTTAAGTCGAGCTGCTGGAATCGTCGAACACTACTTTGAGTCCATGATGATAAAAGATCAAGACATTCTTGGAAGTGATGAAGCAGTCAAGAAATTTTTAACCATGATACCTGAAGAAAAGTTAAGGAACACACTTGAAAAAGCTATGCTCGATTATCACGACAGTACAAGTCGATGGAGAGTATTTGAAGAGTTAAGTGCTACCACCAACAAAAGCAATAAAGTAAGATACAAATATTTTAAGCTCTACTAAACTAGCCAATATATTAATCACTGATGGTCTTGATTTCAGCGACAATTTTCACACCTTAAAGAAGAAATAATGCTGCAACTTACATACCCTCGATTAGATATCAACGTATCAAAACAATTAAACCATTTACTCAAATCTCCCTTCTGCGTCCATCCGAAAACGGGCAAGATATGCGTTCCGATTGATCCCCTTGATGTGGAAGAGTTTAGCCCTGAAACCGTACCAACAATAACGTAAGAAGAATGTTAAAATGAATTTGCCATCGTCCGCTTATTAATTATGTGTGCATTTTTTCTAATTTTTGAAAAGAAAACTAATCAATGAAGTGGTGGATTTGGATGTTTGTGACAGTACGGGCAAAGATGGCAAGAGCCTCAAAGACTACGAGAGGACTTCATTAAATCCTTCCATCCTGCTTTTTAAGAAATTTTTAAACAATCTGGAGGGTTCTTGGAGGCACAAGAGAATTGCAGCCAGTGGTATAAAAAAATGAAAGTAAGTGTTTCTGCTCGTTAAATATTGTTTTCCCCGTTTTTTTGCAGATGCAAAAATGGAATTTTGAAAATGGAGTATAGCAGTCACTTTTGTGGACTTTTAATCGATCATATCAGCACTTCACACTGCAACTGATGAAGTATCCAACCAAAATACATCATTCAGGGTGTAATTCCATATTTTTATTGTAATGTTCAAGTATGCCTGTCATGGCCAGAGCCACCAGCACCTAAGGTCTCAATCAATCAAGTATGCCTGTACCATCATAAAAACAGCCTGTAAAAATCAGAATTACACGTGCTAAATGGGTGAAGTATCTGTCATAGGAAAGAATCGTTGAAAAGGCAGAAAAATCACAACCAAAAAATTATTGGCTAGATTACATATTCTGTAATTAATGCACGTTTGATTATAAAATGATTTCATTGTTGTAGCTACGAGTCAATTCTTTATGAGGCAACACAATAGAGTTTCGGACAATCACTTCAGAAGGAATAGTGACGTTATTACCTGTATAATAATCGGTACATTAATATACAATACCCTTTGCAATAACGAAATTTAAATAAAAGTTACCCAGAATGGTTATGGAAGGATTCAACCTTCCTTCATCGTTAAAAAGGGGGGCATTTTCCATTTTGGCGAATGGTTTATCAGGATTAGGGTCACAAGGAGTTCCTTCAACGCGCGACCAGCAACCAATTTCACTATTGGCTCCTAGCAACGTAAAATAAGTTTACAGACTATACAAAACGACCAAAGGTATCGGTAAACTGACTTACCGATAATACTGTAAAGAACAAGAGAATGATCTAGCACCCGCGAATGAGCGAGAACAATTGATTCCTTAATTCGGGTTCCATAACTGATTGTTGCATGGGCACCTATACTAACATTAGGACCTAACTGTACCGCAACGAGAATAAAATGATGCACACTCATGAATTGCAATAAGATCTATATGAATACTTACCACTGCAGTAGGATGAACATTAGCAGTAGGATGAATGTAAACATCACCTATGATTGTTGGCTGATCGCTGTTAGCTAATCTTTCAGGTCTCCTTTCCCGAAATAGCTACACAAAGAGAAAACGGCAAGAAAAAAAGAATGGCAATGATAAAAAGCAATCGTGAGCTCTCAATCAGATGTTACATTTAGATAATGTCTATTTGCATAAATAGCAGCGCCAGGGGTCTTTAGCTGAGACCACCATTTTAAGGTTTGATAAACTAGCGCTTTTCCGGTTCCTGCTAATGGCATTAGAATTTCTTTCTCCAAATACAATGCTTCTCTTTCAACACAGCTTCCATTTTCTACACTGTATACAAAATAATATTATACATCGTTATAATCCATTAGAAATTTTTGTAAGGTGAAAATTTAAAAATAAATCTAATCATACTTATAAAAATCCATTTGTTTCTTGTTAAATACATTTGCCATCTGATGGAACACCTCCGGGGAAAAAATGTAAACACCACAGTTTACAAGAGTGGAGATGAAAGTGGATGGTTTTTCTACATAATGCTCCAAAGTGTTATTCTCTTTATTTTCAATAATACACCCATAGATAAGACTTTGCTGACGAGTAGCTTCAGTGGCCATAAGGGTAACAATTGCCTGCTGCTTTTCTCTGTGAGTCTTGTGGAACTCAAGCATTTCAATTAAGGGAAAATCAGCACAGACATCTCCATTCAGTACAAAAAAGTAATCTGGGTTTCCACAGCGTATTTGATCCCTAAAATGATAAAGACCACCAGCAGTTCCAAGAGGTTCAAATTCTTGAAGGTACCTAATAGGAAACAACATGTGTTGGAAAGTGAATCAGGATGTGAATCAGGATTTAATCATTTTGTCACCTAATATTTAGCTTATACAGCTGAACCATTTCTCCTACAAACTGGGACATTTCATTGACTCCATAGTATCCAAGAATTATAATTTCCTTCAAAAACGGAATTTGGACACATGCTTCTATATGATGTTGAATTATAGGAAATCCAGCTACAGCAAATAATGGTTTTGGAAGATCCAAGGATAATGGACGGAATCTTGTACCTAAAATGTAGTTAACCTCTATACTTTTGTTGCCAGCACATAACAATTAAAACTGAAAGAAGATGACATTACTCTGAAGATGACCCCAACTAAAAAATCCTTACCTTTCTGATTACCACCAATTAAAATGACAGCTTTAACCAGCATTTTCTAGCGAGACCAGTTTCTGTTTTGTGATTCAAGTGAAAGTTTATCGCGTGTTTCAGTCTACGTGGACAAATTGTACCGCACTTTCATTTATTGCAACAGATTTCATTCATTTGACTGATGCCGTGTTGTGTTCTTTTCCTTGTAGATTCAGACGTTAGATGGCGATTTGTTTATAAAAACATAGCAGTCGAAATTTCCAATGCGAATGGAAACTTTTCTTTCGCGCCATGGAAATACATCTATCAGTTTGAGGTTACATTTTTCTTTTATTATTATGTTTTTTTTTACGTGGCACAGTTTGTTACAGCAAGAAAGAGATGACAAAATCGGTTTTCTTTTTTCACTCTTTATTAATTGGAATTCCTGTAAAACTCTGCGGCTAATGGATCTTTAAAATTTTACAGTTTCAGCATGAAGAAAATGGCTAGCAAGTGTGACAAAGATGAAATGGAGGATGTAGAAGAAGCAGTTGACAGAGAAACAGAGGATAATACCGCTGAAGAAGAAACCAAAGAGCCTGACCCAGTGGTATTTTATATCTGTTTTAGTTTTGTTTTTGTAAAAGTTCCAAGTAATTAATCCAAATGGTCTTAAGGAACGGGAATACAGCCATCCAGTTTATAAACAAATAGCATTCTTGAATGGGAAGATTAACAATTACTCAAAAGCAGAGCTCATAAAAAATCTAAAGATGTTGAAACTTGACACTGATGGAAGCAGAAGCGTGTTGGCTAAGAGGTTAAAAACCTTTTACAAGAAAACTATGTTGAGTGTTAGTGGGATTCAAGAAAAAAATGGAAATTCCAAAATCAGGATTTTGTTTGATTTCTATGTGATTATTGACTTTGAAGCAACTTGTGAACTACTGAAAAATTCAAGTTTTAAGTAATCAAAATTTACAGCCTCCTCTTTAATGAAAACAAATACATAATCTCTTTTGTCTATATAGACAGGAAATAATTGAATTTCCTGCTGTTTTGCTGAACTGCCAGAAAGGAGAGATGGAAGATGAATTCCGGTCTTACTGTCGGCCAGTTCTTAATCCTTTACTAACTGAATTTTGTACTGAACTTACAGGAATCACACAGGTTAGGATTTCCAACTTAATTTCTCATTTTTACAATTTATATTTCTTTAACCCAAATTTCTTTCTATATATATGATATCTATGATAAAGGATGATGTTGATAGGGCTCCTTTATTTCATGAAGTTTTAACCTCTTTTGAGGAATGGTTACAAAAGAAGAAGCTTGGTTCAAAGTATTCTTTTGCCATTGTGACCGATGGACCATGGGACATTGGTTATTTTCTCAAGAGCCAATGTGCGGTAATCAATGAAGACATACTTAAATTTTAATTGTTTTTTATTACCTCTTTTGCCAATCTTGTGTTCTTTAGCTTTCGAAAATTGAATTTCCCACGTACTGCAAGTACTGGATTAATATACGAAAAACTTTTGCCAATTTCTACAATACAGGCAAAATGCCTCTAAGCACAATGATACAACTAATCGGACGCGAGTTTCAGGGGCGAGCTCACTCAGGTTAATTATTATCTAATAATTTAGCAAACAAATGCATAAATTAATTATTAATTGTTGTTGATGCTCAGGCATGGACGATTCACGGAATATTGCGTTCATCGTTCAACGTCTTCTGAAAGATGGTGCTCGATTAATTTTCAATGAGAAGTTAGCTGAAGGAAACGTCAGGCGAAGAGAAGATGGCGACCCGTACTTTTCTGTTCCAGTGCACAACACAGAGTTTAAAGCAATTCAGGGAAAGCTTAAACCTAATTTCCCTCAAAAGAAATCGGCTTTAATCTAGTATTCTAGATTGAAAAGTCAAACATGGTTAAAATTGTGTTGATGGATACCCGTTTTATTTGTAATGAGCAAACGATACACGAAAAACTTCTGGATTTAAAGAGGGATTTTGGAAGTAACAATTCAAAAAAAATATTTTTACACATTTCCTTGCGTTTTACATGGCACAGTCTGTTAGTCGGTACATTTGTTTTAAATCACGAGGATGTATCAAATGTTTCCGTTTTGTTCTGGCACAGATGTGATTAGACACACCCTTCAATTTCCATTTGCAATCTGCTCTTAGTTCTTCCCGTATCAAGGTCGGGGGTTGTTGCTGCAAATGATTGAAGAAACATTCATTTTGAGATGCTTGGGCCAAATGAACAAGGTGTTGAACGCATTCGTCGATCTCCACATAAGAATAACCAGTCAATATTTCCATTCCATTTGACCATGATGGGTGCAATCTGAATTGAATCCGGGCAACTACAATGCAAGAGGCAGCGATGATGGACGATTTAAAGAAAATGAAATTGGCTTCAGAGAGTGTCAGGTTAGCCAAGTACACAGTTTGGCATTTGAAATTATTCAAGCTGTTGGTGTGGAGGCCTTCAGCACATTTTAAAAGATCACAGGACAAATAATGTTCCAAGAAATCTAAAGATGTTGAGTAGTTTAGATCCCATTTCCAAAAATTGAGCAGCATCTGAATACATTGAAATAAGCACATTCTCAGCCAGGAAATAAGAAACAAAGCTGCATCATGTACTAACCCTTTCCATCAATGAAAACTCATGGATTGAATTGCAGTAGTTGGTCAAAGATCGCAAGTGTGAGAATTTTGGAACATTACTGTCAACATCAACATATTTAGCTACCAAAAAATGTGTCAATTAATATAGGATCACAATAAATAACATTTTTGCTATTCACCAGCAATCAAGAGGCATGTAGACCCAGTCAAGATGAGCTGCTGAGGTTCAATTTCATGACAGTCCATGAATATGTCCTAATAAATGAATATATTTCTAAAATTATTAAGGACCATTATAATATATATTATTTATTTACCAGTAAATGAACTGCTAGATGAAAAGTTGAAACAGACAGGTTTAGTTTGTCATTGAGCTCTTTCAATGCTTTTATCAACTCTTGCCGAAGAGGTAACTGCAAAATGGAAAACAAAACATGATAGGTAATTAATATTTACTGGCCGAGAAAGGGCTTCGCATGCTTACCTGAGGAGATCGCGCCTGAAAAGCGTAATGGGAGAATCTTTCATTCTCTTTAAAACGAAGGAAGTGTGTAATAATCTTGATTATAGGGAAACGTTTCAAAATGACTCGAGTTACGTCTCGCCATCACTTAAAAATAAGAATTTTAACACAAGAGACAATTCAACGAACCAGTCTCTTCTCCTCCACTGCACTGAAAAACCCTATGAAATAGTAAACACGTGGTTCACAGCAGACGACTAGAAATATAAATTGACCAAATTGTGAAGGCAAGAAAAGTGGCACGGCTGTTGCTTCGGGCAAGATTACCCAAGGTTTCCCACCCTTTTTTACAAAATGAATAAATTCCCATAACCTTCTAACAGAATCGAGAATAGTAGAAAAAATGACAAAAAGTACAAAGCTTTTCGACGTACACCTTTTTTTTCACTCAACCTCCAGTAGTGCAGCTGCCAAGTCACCTTCTAAATGTTTTCTGAACCAAAATACGCTGAACGGCTGGAGATGGCTGAAGGTCAACCCTTCCTAGTCCTTAAAAAGATAATGCGAAAATTACGTATATAAAATTGTCTTGATAAGTAAGTGAAAGTATATTTTAAAATACATTCTTTAAAAGGAAATAAAATTCCTTCGTGATGTGTGATTTTTTTACATTACCAAACAAACAAGCAAGTTTTATTCTAATATATTTGAAAAGATAATCTACTAGAAAACAGTGAAATGTTATGTAATAACATACATGGAAATATAGACATAATAGGAAAACGTGACTCGATAAAAAATGCTGTATAAATGCGTAATTTAAGGCTCATTCAATTAGAAATTAATGAACAACAAAAATTAGGTAATCACTAATCAGTAACCTAAAATTCAAATCAGGATGAAAGATGAAAAACTTTAATTTAAATTTAATTAAAATAATAGAAATCATTTTGAAGTCTTATTTTGATGAACAGATTATCCATCTTGTAGTATTATCGTATCAGAGTGAAAGCGGTTCATGATCATTGGACGTAGGTTTCGTGATGTCGATTTTCTTACCCTCTGGTGGAATAACAAATACAATAGCCAGTGCAATTGAAATGTGCCAGATACTGTGAACATAAAAATAGTTGTCTTCAGTTTCTAGGAATGCAAAACAAACTAATCCAACAATAGAAAATAATAAGCAGGGTAGCACAGCCTTCAAACAGTAGGACTTTCCAGGATAACACTTGTGCATTTGACAACTCTGTCGAGTCTATTAAAATTAATGATGATACCATGTTAATGTAAAATTGTACATAATCGATCTAAAACTTTTTATACCCAGCAGATAGCAATGAGACCAAGACCACAGACGATTGGTATAGCGAACGATGCTAATGACGTTGGATTGTAGTGCACAGCCATGGCTATGCCGACAGCACCACCAATACAAATTGCGCTAGAAATCTCCTCACTAACGCTCGGATTAGCTACGATGAAAGCAGTTAACCAAACTGAAGTTAAAGCCGAGTAGAAATCGCCAAATTGAAGAACTGTACGACACGCAACAAATTACACAATTACAAAATTGAATCATTTTAGATTTAAAAAAAAATTTATGTCTTACCAGTATATGGCATAAGACAAAAACTAAACTCGGGTTGATCGCAAGCGTGATAAAACTAAACCAAATAAAAAGTGTTAATATACAAAAGTGAATATCATTTTTGTAAAAAGCTATTAATTACCGATGAGAAAAACATTGTCGCGAAATACAACAAACATTGTGAATAGAAACCTCTTCGAAAGGCTAGAATGATTGCTGGAATGAAAAAGAGGTTGCTCAACGTTAAAAGTAAGACGGATGTTAGCAATATGGTAGTAGATAGAGCGTTTGTGTCATCACTACAACTCCAACCAGCAAAACCTTTAAAATTGCAATTTTAAAATAATTCTTTCTGCTTTCAGAATTTTTCCAAGACATTACCACTGGAAGCATACACAGGCAGAATAAATTAATCCGGCAGAAAAGTACTGGACACATCGACCATGCGGCCCACAAGCGCCCTCTTTACAGGGCGATAAAGAAATCTGGACTTTAACTGAAATGTTTCGCTGGCAGTCGGTCTCATTCCATCTAAATTTATGTAAAATTTAATTTAATTTCCCATTGAAAATATTATCTTCTTAAATACTCTGTGCAGTTTGCGTAGAGAGACAAATACCAAGCGCCTGCCAATGGGTAAGGAACAATTACAGTGGCCTTCGGAGTCACGTCAGAGCTATTGGCTACAAAATGAGTTCTATCAAGGTTTTCAGGAGTACCAAATGCGAGGTAGCCAAATACGCTGCTGTTTCGTACGTCCTAAACAGAATTAAAATGTTAGAAGCGCGTTACTAAACAAATGTTTCTTCTTTCAAACCTTATTGAATTTAATATCGACTTGTAGAGTACCTCCCACATCTGTAGGAGATAAAATTGTCCATGATATAAAAGTTGGGATATTACCGGATTCGAGATCAAGAATGGATTCTACGTTAGCCGTTATGTTGCCGTCTTCTTTACTTTGATCTAAAACCCACTTAGCACTCAGCGGCTGGACAAAACTTTTCCTTACGAGCTTCACGGACGTAGCCGTCTCCTCTACACGCTCACCAACCGATACTGAACTAATGTTAACAGCAAGAGTTTCGACTCTACCCCAAAACAAAGTAGTGCAGGACTTTGTCAATCCCTAAATTAAAACTTGTGAAAATTATTATTGCGGAAAACAAATTGGTTAAAAATTCAAATCCGTGTTTACTTGCTGTTGTATGCGAGCAGCATCTTCTAAAAAAAATACAATTCCGAAGACGACCGAGGAAAGTTGACGAGGATAAATTGTCAAACGCTTCTGCAGACCGTCACTGAGAAAATTTTCTTCATAATCGATGGGTTGATAAACCCATGTAAAATTAGGATAGCTAGCATTAAAGACATTGACAATTGGTAGTCCATCGTGCCGAAGAAATCTATCAAATTCAGACGAATGATGTTTTAAGAGACATATGTCAAACTCAATTTTAAATCATAGGCCTACTCACAATGTCACATTGCTCCAGGTACACCCTTTAGTAACATTGGCGAAATACGTGAACACTAAAGATTGGTTTGCATCAACTAAAGGAATTTGAAGAAGTTGGCCATTTTCGAGACCATCTCCGTAAGCACTAACTCCTCGAGGTAGAAATTCCTGGATGACGTCAGATTTGACGAGTAATCGCTGACCAACAACTGCCAGGAAGATGGCAAAATTGAATGAAATTCAATTAGATAGTTCTCTTCTCAAAATCACAAAGAATAATCCAATGATTTTGTTTAAAATGCTGTGTTAGTCTGTTACAGACTTACAGCAAAATAAATAAATCTGTCAAACATATCTGAAAACTTACTAAAAAACAGACAGAGAAACATTATGATTGAACAGCCATTCCTCAAAAGAGTCATCTTTGACTAGTAATTCGACTATTATGTTTGAGTAAGCAATACTCTGGTGCCTCAGCTTGATTTTCTTGTTTAATATTGAGACTAAAAAGTAAAAACAATGTCAGGACAAATTCTTTTAGTTTCAGTTTGAGATTAATAATTTAAGTTGTTCATTGAAAGTAACTTACAGAATAATATTAATATTACCTTGCTCAACTAAATTTTTTCGATTTTTGTATCCATTTTCATTCCACAAACAAAGGTTTGAATTTGGCTTTATTTTTGAGCAGGTTGGCATGAAGAAATGTCAACAATGAGCTTCTGTTACCTATTGCTGATATCTTAGTCTTTAAGCCATTAGCAATAGGTACATTTACAAAAACAACTCAGAAATCCGATTGCTGTGACTGTTGCGAAATTCTGATGACGAAAACGCGATAACATGACAAGGCCATTCACATTCACAACATCATTTTATTAAAAATTTGGAGCAGACAAGCATTATAATAGATGACCACATGTTGTCAAGTTTACTTTAATAAACTGATCCTACTGAAGAATTTAAAAGATTCCCGAATCCTGATTCCTGATTTCTGAAACGGATAAAGAGATCAAGAGAGTAGAGGGAGACCGATAAACTTCATAGACAAACTTGAATCTTGCTTAAATCATCGAATTTGCGTTTGATGAATCGGACTTTTTTAAGTAGAACATGAAAAATTGAGCTACTGGGATTTTGTTTACATATTTTGACTCCTCACAATCTAGTTAAGGGAAAGCCATGGATAAAGCGGCTTGAACGGCTTGTTATTATAATAAAATTGTACTTCTTCAAACGTAGTTAATTTAATGGAGAATTTGCGTGAACACCTGTCAAGTGAAAATGGAGTGCTGTTGTACGGTAATTTTGTAGCAGGGGAATCACCTCAGATTCAAATCGCATCCAACAATAAATTTTTTACGAAATTCAGTTAGGCAACTTGGACACGCACTTTACAGCCTCCGTCGGTCCGTCCATTGTAGTTCATCTTATTTACACCAATCGTTGGACGATTTTCTTATCAAATGACCAGAAGATAATAAGATATTTGATATAAATCAACAACCAGAAAATGTGTATTTATTTAAAAAAAATAAAGTAGCGATCTGGAAAAGTTGTATCCATATGTTTCGCTTTTTTCTTTGGTTTTCCACTTTAAAAAAGCAAAAAAAAAATTTTTAAATAACAGATCAAATATATTCAGATAAATTCGATTTGAACGGTGATTAAAACCCCCAAAGCATTATTTGCGATATTGTAATTGGATTAAACGAGAATGATATTTAGACGATTATTTTATGAATTTCAAAGATCAATACACAATTTTTCTCGGTTATAACTTCGCAAATTCGTAAACTCAACTCTGAAGCACGGTTTTCTTATTAGAAGTTTGAATACACATAAGGAAGAGGAACTGACAGAAAAATTATATAACTGACTTCATGGTTTCGCTCTCCTTATTAGGAATGTTTGCTATTGGATCTGGACATTTTTTTTTCCTGAAGATAAAAAATATTCAAATAATAAATGTAAAACCTTCTCATTACTACACGTACCTATGTGCCCTAAGTACCGTCGCTTGTGTAAATGATTTGTGGCAGATGGGACAAGTGTGTGGTCGAATGTTATTGTGGGATTTTTCGTGACGGATAACGTGCGATATATGAGAGAAAGACTTTCCACAAGTCCCACACATGTAAGGTTTCTCCTTACTATGAGTTCGTTTATGAACCAAGAGATCATGGGCTTTGTAAAATTGTTTGTTGCATGCTTCGCAAGAGAATCTACGGATCATTTGATGGTCTCGTTTAATGTGTTCCTATTAATAAAGAATTTTAAAATGAATTAAATATTAGAAAAGGCAATTACGAAATAAATTACTTGGAGTTGGCTCAAGGATTTATATTCTTTTCCGCAATCTGGCTTACTGCACGACAAAATGACTGGCGGTTCGGAAGAATGGAATTGCATCGTATGTTTGACATAAGTAGACTTCCAGGCAAAAGCCATTCCGCATTCTTTACAATCAAACTTTCTTAATGATGTTTCGTGAACTCCTGATAGGAAGCATAATCAATTAGCTGTAAAAACGATAGTAATAAAACCAGAAGAGATTGTGTACCCCAGTGCTGTTTATAACTCATGTAACGATGAAATTGTTTCCCACATTCAAAGCAAATGAATTTGTTGATTTTGTCTATCACATCTTCTATGGTCTGACTTACTGTGTCCGTCACCTTTGGAATTACCAAATCCATCCTGATTGGTGCGTTATTGCCATCCTGGATTTCGCGCAGCATTGAATCGATGCTGTCCATTGCATCGAAAAGTTGAACATCATTGCATGGACTTCTCTCTTGTGGCAACAATATCGATTAGCTGAATCTGTTGGTATATTTCCATTAATATTAAAGATTAAATGTTTTCATGACGTTTGAGAAGTGCTCATTTACCTCTTCAGGTGCTGGCATGACGGCGTGTTCTGCTCCTTTATGTTTAACTAGTAAGGATTTTTGTGAGAAACTTTCGCCACAATCTGAACAATAAAACTGACGTTTTGCCATTACAGATGAGGGGACACTTAAATCAACATTTTCATCTTGGTGATTAATTTTGCAATGACGCTTCAACAATTGTAAAGTCTTATAAAGGCGGCCACAAAGAGGACAGCTGTGTTTTTCACTGTGATCAGCGTGAATATATGCTCGGTGTGTGTGTAGGGAATTGGCTTGGTTAAATCTAGGTTGCAACGGAAAAATTAATAATCCTGTCAAAAAGAAAGACGGACGATATATTCGCATCTTACCTTCTGCCACAATCTTTGCATTTGTAGGGTTTTGCGCCTGAATGAATTCTCAAATGGCGACTCAAGTTGGACGAATGAGAAAACTGCCGCCCACACACAGGGCATAGAAATATGTTCAAACCAAAATGCCTTGAAAGATGACTTTTTAACTCATATTTCCTGTTGTAAACTTTAGCACAAATGGCACAACTCAATTCAGTTTGCTCTTCATTTTCTCCTGAAGGAATCATGGCATTGAACGCTGCTAACTTAATCTCATATGAAACAGGCTCTAACAAGTCAGTATCACAATCAATCTCGTGCATGGCAAGTTGAAGAGCATCCCCTGCAATAATAAGTTTTATTATTTATTTTATAATAATAAAAACGTGTATTCAATTACCAGCTTGACATCCATCATCAATTTGATCTGGTAGAGGTGTCAGCTGTGAATCCACTTGTGGATTAAGTACAGTAATCTGTCCAGTTAAAACTGACCCATCATCAACCCCATCACTACCTTTCAACTCGAGACATTCTTCTGTATTGATTTGCAAATTTATTTGGTGTTTAGAAATAATCTTGTTAGTGAAATCATAAGTCACAAGGAAAAATTGTCCACATTCGGATCTCATGATTTCAGAATTAGAAGGTTGATCGTCATCATTTAGTGCGGTGGGAAGAGTGAGTATGATTGTATTAACATTAGATGAAACAGAATCAAATTCATTAATTGACTCCATCTTAACATTCTAATAACAAAAACACTTGTGCATTACTATGTTGCTACTGGATTTATTGCATTTGTTTACAAATTACAATTTGTTGGATTTTGGAATTTAGCAAAAGAAAGTCTTCTGCTACGATAAAAATCGATTAGTTATTTAGTTTGCAGTTTTGCACGTTGAAGATTCGTTTTTTTATTTATTTTGTAAAAACTATAACTTTAAAATTTATTCCATAGAATTTCATTAAAATATTACATATTATTCTATTTGTAAGTTACAAAAAATACTCTAGACAAAAAATTTATTCGTTCAGACTTCAGAGAGACTGAGATGAACGGTTCCCACACATACATAGCGGATTAGCGGGTTGTATTGTCGGTCGGTGTGTTACCTAGGTAACTGGTTACCTATACTAACAAGAAGGAAGAAGCTAACAATTTGAAAAGAGATAATGGGAATCAGAAATACAATCCCGCTTAAAGATGATATTGGTGCTGGTAAGGGCAAATTTTCTGCTTGCCAGAAGTGAGTATAAAAAAGCCAGTTCACAATTGTATATTTTTTGAAATTTATCCATCGGATTTGATGTTTTTTTTTACACATACGAACAGGAAAGAGAGCAGTGACAGTCACGTTGCAATAGTACATTCTGACGCGATAGAGTTGATGATTCTGGACAAGAGGGGAAACATCCAACAACAGCATGTGCTGGACATAAACGAACTGATAGTTGATGAACCCGATGATATACAAGTCCGAAAATTTGAAACACAAACACAACTGAGACAAAAAGAAGATGGCGTTCAATCGAATACTTTTCTTTGGCAGGTATTGTGGTGCGACAACGGCGACGAGCCTTTGCTCATCATCGCCCACACCAATCATCTACTGCGAGTTATCTTCGACTGCTCGACTAAAACGTGGAAAGCGGATATAAACAGGATGCTGGATCAGCAAGGATGGATCAGCTCTCTGGCGTCATTCAATGGCTATATATACACAGGTGAAATAGACAATCCAAACGGAGAAGGACGACGATGAAAAGAGTTTTACAAATTAAAAAATCATTTTCTACTACAGGGAGCAACGAAAGTCTATGGGAAATATGCAGTCAGGACATGCTGTCTCAAACCAAACTGGGCAAATTTCCAACCACGGTCACCTGCGTGAACGCAGAATACCTGGCAGCAGGAGATGAACAAGGAGGAATCGTTCTTTTTCAAGGTGGACCCAATTCTTGGTCTCAAATTCAACGCATTCAGGAGAAATCGTCAAACTGCTGCACTAGCATGTTTATCCTTGAAGCCAGGGGAGAGGATGGTAATTACAGAATCAAATAGTCGCAAGTAATAAGAATAGAAAATACTACATAAAAAATTAAGGAGATAAAATTTTGATCGAGAAAAAAAAGAGATGGAAAGTTGCAGAAGAAATTTGTTTCAATATGGCATGGGTGAAAATCTCGACCATTGTCAAATGTTTGTCTTTTTAGTTTTAATAGCAGCTTTCAGCACGGGTAATATCCGGGCATACTTGCTACCGACGATGGAATGCCTATCCGAGATTGCAGGTCACATTCGCTGGATAACTGAAATATTTCCAGTCAGAGGCGGATTTGTCTCGGCAGCAGAGGACGGTTTTCTACACCTGTGGATTCTTGGGAAAAACAACGATCCTAGCTGGGATATCCGCTACATGGCTAGCTTCGAATTGAAAGACTGCATGATCACGGCAGCGGCTCCATTTACAGACAGAGGCGTGTTGGTGACGGCATACGATCGACCTCAACTTTTCTGGGTGACGCTAGTTGGACGTGTAGAGGAAGAGCCGATAGGCGATGATGAGGACACCCTTATTTGAGTTCTACGCGTGTTTCCAGAGAGAAAAAATTTACCGGGTTTCTCGATCTATCTACGCTCAAAATATACGCTTGAAACAATTCGAGGAGTAATATGGCACACTTAATAATCAACTTCCAAAGAAGTTTTTTTTTTAAACGAAAGGGAGCCCTTAAATGGAGTAAAATGACCGTGGGGCCTGTTGTTAAACGAAACTAACGTTCACCCTGGAGGAAGTATTGATATTGCGGCTGGGTGGTCGTGGAGGAGGCATAGGTTTCGATATCGAGGCTTTGAACGGTTCGTTGATCTTGGGCTTGCCTGGTTTAGGAGGCAGAGGTGGAGGGGGTGCTGGGCTGGCGACGGTCAGCGGGTCGTCCAAGTCGAGCAACTCGAGTGCAGGGGGCGTGGGAAGTGGAGGTCGACTGCTAAGAGATTGCTGAGACGAGGGAACGTTCCTCGGTCGACTGTGCTGTTGCAATTGCTGCTTTTGATCATCCGTCTCACGACCCTGGTAACAGCGCCAGTCCACGTCTAAATCGAGAAGCAAGTCATCCCAGTTGGAATTGGAATTCGACTTGGCAATCTGCTGTGAATATTAAGACATACAACTATGAGTATTGGGATTGATTGAAGGAAAACATTTGGGGGGTGTACATACCTGACGGTTTGCGGCATTCTGTTTTGCTCGATCCTTGTGTTCGATGGCCGCAATGCGAGCAGCGACATTGGCTACATTTTGTTTAGCCGCAGCTACGGTAATTTTGGGATTAGACGGTTGACTGGGTTTTAGTTCCATCGTGCCACTAGGCGTCGATGATCCAAAATACATGTCAGCTTCTTCATGGGTCGGCATTAGCCCATCGGCCGAAAAACTCTTGTCCAGGATCTGCGCTGCAATGGCGGCGAAATCCGGCGAAGCGCAAGATCCGTTGGAACGCGGGTCAGAGACTACGTCACGCCGCGAAAAGAGGGGCTCGGATGCTCGGCCATCCAACGGAAATTCATACGATTCCTGGATGATGATAACATTAAGGTTTTTTTTTCCTTACTATCTATAACACACATGCTGATCAACCACAAACCTGGTAAAACTCTTCTTGGTCGACATCCGATGGGTTCCGAAGCTCTTCCGTCGAGAGGTAATTCGTGTGACTCGGAATAGTCGTCATTGGAACAGCGTCCTGGCAATTTGAGAAAATCCGGCAGCTCATAATTGATTTCAGTGCCTCTTTGATCTTCAAGTCTGCATCTTTGGGCGCGTTTCAATCTCTCATAGAGCGCTTCGTTCTCCAGGCGGGTTAGTGGGTTACGCTGGGTGTTGGACTTTCTCGATCCTGTAATCAACAAAGGGTTTAGCTATTGAAGAGAAAGAGCGAAGAAGTTTGATTGTTTACCGAGTGGAGCTCGAGGTGGAGGCATTAAATGTGCCGTTCGAACTAGACTTGGGTAAATCGTGGAGCGAAAGTCGTTTATTAGCGACAGACATGTTTGGATTTTGTATTGTGCCTTCGCTTTTCGTTGGTGCCATGCTCGGCTTCTTGCCTGAAACTGTTCTATTTCGTTCGGTTTGGAGAGAATTTCTTCGATTCAATCCTTTACGCCCCAACAGGCTTCCACTGTTCTTGATTGGAAGTTCATCCGGTTCATCAGCTTGTTCACCATGGGCTTGACCTGAACCGTCACGGTCCTATATCACCGAAATCTTCATGGACTTCATCTCTGTTGGTTACCTATACAATTAACAAAACCAAGTCATGAATTTTGTATCCATGTATGCCAGAAGTCTATCTCACCTTCAAATGACAACCATCCAGCGATGCTAACATGGTTTTTGCTTGAACGACATCACCAGTGCCCGATTTAGTGATAACGGATTGTTCTATCTTTAGGCCGTACTTTAAGAGAATCGGTTTAACGACTTCGCCTAGCTGCCTCCTGGGTTGGCCACGGATCATCAACGATTTGCCCGACTGGAGGAGTAGTAGATGGAAGACTACCCTGGGCTCCAAACGAATTTCCATGCCACCAACCACAGAAGCGTCTCGTTCTAGCTCGATAGAAGTTGAATGGTGGCTGTCAAACAGCTCGAAAGCATTAAAGCGCAACCCGCGACGCTCCAAAAGTTTGTTGAGAAGTTGTTGGACACTTTGACCTGGTCGGGCAGCAATAACAGCAGAGGACATGTCAGGAAGAAGGACTTTGACCAGCGGCACCGTACTGGCAGTGTTTTGGATGTGGAAAGCCTTGTCACTGAATTCGGATGCCACCGAATCTTTGGATGCAGCCCTCTTAATTAACTGATCTTCGTCGTCCGGTTGCATTCTCTTTTTCCTTTTCTGGCCCACTACTGGTACTACCCTGTCGATTCTTTTTCTTGGCCGTCTTTCGATAATCAAATTCACCGCGATCCTGCAAATTAAATGTCAATAAAAATGATCATGCAATGCTGCTTTTCAGGGAAACCGTACAAAAGGGGCACAGACCTTGGATTTAGACCGGTCTTTTTTGGGCCAAGGTAATAAGGATCTACGACGTCGTTCGCCAGCATCGCTGCCACTCTTTTTCAGCGCTAAATTGCGCAAGCTATCGCTATCACCATCACCGAAATCATAGTCAATATTTAAATCAGGATCATTAAGGGTCAGCTCCGCAATGGGAGGTTGCTCGTTCTGCTGCATGGCTTGAAGACATTCACGAAAGTATGGTGAACGAAGGAACCTTGGGTAACAGTCGTATTTCATCAAATTAAAGACCTGTTTCTGAGCCTGAATCGAGTGAAACATAAAAAAGTTGTGAATTGAGTCAAAGACTTTATTACATCGACGAAAACAAACATTTACCTGATCAAACAATTCCAAGCTAGGCTGGCACAGGTTGTCTTCAGCTTTTTGTCTCGCTTGGGAGTCGACATTAACAGGCTCGGAGGCGGCTGGCCCAAGGTGGCGTTCGAAAATCTTTTGAGCTTCGTAAGCGGTCGTCGTTGTATCCTCGGTGGGGAAGAGTCGATGAAATCGTTCACAAGCGGCCCAAAAGTAAATGTTCTCATGGCTAAACTCCTTCTTTAGAAATCCCTGTGTGTGCACATATGTGTATGTGTGTTCAGGTAAAAAAACGTCACAATGAGCGATCGTTTCAAATCACGAACAAAAAAAAACTAAAATAAATAAAAAAAAAAGGTACTCACAGCGAAGGCTCGTAGACCCAGGGGGTCCTCGAGGAGTTTCTCAAATCCCTGCATCCAAACGTGTTGTTGAGGTTGTGAAGGAGGAGGAGGCTGCTGCTGCTGGTCGGGCTGAATAGGTTTCTCTAGCGTACCAACCAGAATGGGCTCACTGGTGTTGTTGGTTGCTGAAGCGACGGTAGTGGCCGTTATGGTCGATCCGGGTCTTTCATCTTGGTCGCACCGTTGATCCGACGCTGGCGGCAATACCTTGGGAAGATCGAAAACTCGAGCTATTCTCATGATCGACTCACACTCACGAGAGCAAACAATCGCACTACGGGTGGCGTTGACGGTGATGAAACGAGACGACGGCCAAAAGATAGAGCGTGCCGTATCGAAATTCATTGGAAAAAACCTGAAAAATCTCCGAAGGAATGGGGTAACTTCACGCCCAGCGGCGACCGCATCCGCCTTTGAGTAGCGGTCGCCACCAAAAAGGGGAAATGACTTTTCCTCCGCTCAGACAAAGCGAGAAATCAGAGCGCCATCTATTTCGCACTCGAAAATCATTGGGGTCGGTTGAGTAACGCCAGCATCCCTTTCGCTGGCTACAGTCGAGCCTTAACGATACTCTTCCTGATTAGACACACTTAAACAATTTTGCTTCGGATTCCTATTAAACTCTCAACTGTAGCGTCTCCCCCCCCCCACCCTTCTCATTCTACTTCGTCATTTTTTTTTGTCGGGACTCTCTAATCAATCAAAAAGTTTTCTCTTTTATAAACAAATTCCATATTTTACCTCGTTCTCCTCATCATCTTCTTCTTCTTCCTCCTCGCTGCCACGTCGTCCATATTCCAGTCTTTTGGCTAGTAGTTTCTGTCGCAGCGGGGATCCTGATGAAGACTGGCCTGCTAAACTGTGCCAGCCTACAACAGGATCAAAAGGAGTACTATTCTCCCAATCGATCTTGTCTAAACCGTTGTCAGATCCCAGCTGTTGAGCATGGTGATGGTGGTGATGATGCTGGGGTGGATCGCCCGGCATACGGGCCTGCTGTTGGCAGCTTTTACTTAAATCGTCCAAGCTGCGAGCACGACTGCGTTCTGACGGCGTTCGAGTAGGTCTGCGAAGGCGGAACAAGAGTACACGAAACCCCCCGAAAAAAAAGAAACAAAATAAAAATGTGAAATAAAACGGTTCGAAGGTCGTGAACCCGGTTGAGACCTCTTTGACTTGATTACTGGCAATTTCAACTAATCAACAGCGTTGCCAAAGTGCAATGGAGTTATTACCTGTTGGCGGGGTGTGGTAGGCCGCCAGGTCGGCCTTTAAAAACTTGTGGGCTCAACTTTTCTTCAAGCGTCATAGTTGCGCGAACGCTGAGCGATGGGTTAACATGTTGGTGCGTCCCCGTATTGCGGTTAAGCAACAGCATGGCCGGCTGTGGTTGTTGCTGTTGCTGTTGGTTCAGGTAACGCTGCATCGAACTCCGTAACCGAGCGGCGTGTTCCAGCTCGCCTGGACTTTTGATTGCCATCATGGGGTTCGGCATGGCACGAACAGTCAGCCGGTCTAAATTGCCATTGAGCGGAAGTGAAATCGGCTGGTGATGCAGCATGAGCTGATCTTGCTGATGCCGAAGTTGTAGCTGCACGTCACGATCGCTGTTCTTGCCATCATCGCGATCACGAAAGATCCCAGAATCGCTATTACTGCTGCTGCTGCTGCTATTGCTGCTTAAATTATGTTGTTGCTGTTGTTGATGCTGCTGTTGGAGCAGAGGATTGGCCCAGCCCATCAATCCGATGGCGTTATTGCCGTGGCATCCAGACGAAGCGCACAAAGAGAGTACAGCCTATAGTGGAAACAATCAACCGAGATCGACAAGGTTATCATATTGGCCATATAAAAGAGGTGGAGGAGTAGTAGTAGTAGTAGTGTTAATGGTAGGTGGATGGTTTAATCGGCACGATCAAATGTTAATTCTCTTAGGTGTGAGAAAGTGAGAATTTAAAAGGAAAAAAATAATAATGCGCCATGTATGTGTATCGTATCCAACCTGGAGTATCGGTTCAGCCGTGGGAGGGAACTCCAGACATCGTCCATCACCTCCGGCGGCTGGGGTACACTGGAAGCGGAACGCGTGGGCTCGGGCCGCGTGCCCTTCGTGGGCCACCAAGCGGGAATCCACCATGAAAACATGGCACGACGTGAAGCCTACACCAAAAAGGCGGAAGATAAAAAAATAAAATAGAAGAAAGAAAAGTCATTAGAGAACGTTGTTGGCTTTTTTCTCTTTCTTACGGCAAATCCAATAGTTGAACCCGAAAGAAAGAAAGATGGCGATCATTACGGTATTAACCCAACTACGATTTCAGACTGTCTGTATTACTTAAGCACGCCGCCAAAAGAGACACTTCATTGTGTATCGGTAACCTTTTAAACTTTACATTTTTCGGTACATATCGTGAAGGTTTTCATCATTAAAAAAAAATAAAAAAACACTTCTTACCTGCGGCTGAATTCTTACGATGGGCGTTGAGCATTTTATCTTCGTGATCCGACCCGCTGGACTGATCGTCGTCCGAGTCGTCCGAATCGTGGGAGGCAGATGTAACAAGACCAAAGAAACGGGCGTCGTCGGCGTAAGCTCCACAGAAAACGACACGTCGTGCAGGAAAACGAGCCAAATTAGCCCCGGCCGGGCTGGTCAAGGTGATCTTTCCTGAACTACTACTGCTATTATTATTTCGTGAAGTCGATGAAGAATTGGAAGCTCCGCCCGCGGCAGCAGCAGCAGCGACCACTCCAGCACCACCAGGTCGCGGTCCCCACACACGGAGCAGCACCAACGTGTGAACCTTCTTTTCAACCCTTAACCGACGCACGCAGCTCCTGCACGACAATCAACACGACATTTAAGTTGGAGAAACGTATGGGTCAAGTGTCACCGACGCCATCTCACCTGATTGCCGCCAGTCGGGCCGCTGCGCTATTATTGCTGTTGGAATGGCTGCCAGAGGCACTCAGACCCCCTCCGCTCACGCCGCTACTGGGTGACGACTGACTGCTAGAGTCTTCCGGCATTTCAATCGTTCCCAAGTAGCCCACCACTGAACGGTACATGAGTTGACCGGTGACGTTGGCAGCCCCCACTCCATTATTCTGCTGATTTTCAAAAATAATACAAATGAAAAACAACAGAAAAAAAAAGAAAAACCAAAAAATGGGAAATAAAACAAATTTGAATTAATAATACACAAAATATGTTAAACCAAGCCGAGACGGTTACGGTACAGTCGTAAATCGTTTCGCCGTAACATGTCCGACAGGGATTCCGACACTTATACACGTTATACAAGACAAAGTCAACACATGATGGATGGATCAGCTTGGCCGAAACAAGGAAGGATTGAAAGAGATCTCGAGAACTGTATTCTTTTTTCTATTGTCTTACTTTATTCATTCTGGCGTGAAGATTAGGTGACGACATGAGATTGCCAATATGTTCTTGGCTGCTATTGCTCGAATTTCGTCGACGTCGGCTTTTCGTCCCGGAAGAATGACTCGGCATTGGAGGAACGGGCATCCCCATTCGACTATGCAAATCTCTGGCGACTCTTTCAGATCGGCTAGGAGGAGTTACTCCCTTTCTTTTTAATCTTGAGAAATTATGAAACAAATGTCCCCAAATCAGTATACAAATCCTTTTATGGCACTCACAGAGAGATAAATTTGATAAGAATGGCAGTCCAAAGGGTGTTTTGTACTTACCGATTTGCATGTCTGGTTCTGGGTGGCCTGATTTTGGATGACACTCTGATCTTTGTGTCTGATTCCTCATCTGAAGAAGAGTATCCTTTTGCTGTGGCTGGTATGCCTGATTCAGCCAGATGGAGTCTGAGCATCCCCATGCAAGAACCAACAAGCCTGACCACTTCATCGTGGGGTGCTCTGCTGACATCACAACCGTTGACAGCCAACAAACAGTCTCCGGCATGCAATCCAGCTTTGTCTGCTGAACTGTTGGGCACAACACAACTCAAGATGCAGGGAGCCTGGCCAGATATCGTAAATCCAAAGCCTTGATGGCCTCTCACAAGCTTGGCCACTTTGTACGCAGGTGAGGCCTGCAGATGTGAAGTAACAGGGGGCGAGAAAGGCCTGGCACGGGCCTTTTTCTGCCGTCTTGATGCATGCATTGTAGTGAACCGTGTGCAAAAAACAACATTCGGGTCACTTCATTCCGTCACAGCACACATTGTTCAACAAAGCTTTGATGCTTTCCACCACACAATCAACAAGTTGGCGTTTCACCAAACACCAAACAGAAAAGAATCGATTTCACTAAGCGGGATCGACGTTCATGGTTGTTCAGTCATTTGTTGTCTAATGGGGGATAGAGAGAAGAAGACGCAGATTGAAGAAAAAAAAATTCTTCACAACGATCTAACGGTTAGGTTGCCTGACTGAGTTGGGGCGGCTGGGTGAGTAGCCCGGGGCTTTTTAAATTTCACTTTAAATGAGACATCTACTGGTGGTTAGTATAACTTTTCGAGACTACTCGAAAGATGGCAGTAAACAATAAAATCCGATTTTTCAAAACACGGCCATCTAGCGTTCAAATTTTCAGTCTCAAAAAAAATTCCAAAAATGAAAATCGTTTGTTGAAAATGACGGATGTGACAATTGTAAAATAAATCATAGTAACGGTGACGATGTTTGCGCAATTAAAATGGTAACATCCTGCTCCATAGCTTTTGTATGAAATAGCTGACAAAAGTTTTGGATGGAACTGAATGTGGAACTGCTTTTGATGGCTGACTGACTTGAACAACTTGTCAATCGCATTCATAAAGCACTCGATCGGTTGTAAAACTTGTCGATCCACAAAGACCCTGGTTAAGAGTTGCATAGATACAATGATTTCCATGGTGTTTGACACATGGACATTAAAAAGTATGGACGGGTGAAGTAGGCGTTGCTCGATCGCCAACTCCCGCCAGACCGTGAAAATCCACTATAAACAAAACACAAACACGCCGGGGTGTGTACGCACGGAAACTTTCATCATCTTTCGTCAAGCGAATCAACTTCCCCCCGTGCTGTGTTGCGGCGTCGGGCAACATGCTGTCTCGTATGGTTGCCTTGTAATAAATTTATACCGAAATAGAATGTGTATACCGTTGTTTGCCCGCTATTTAACAGGTTCGTCAGAATTTTTCAACACTGTCACAAATATTTGTGCTGTTATTGTCGCGTGATGTTGTCGTCTACAAAAAACACGGCAGCAGCACGAGCTCTCGCAGCGCCATGTATAGAGTTCACATAATTCACCCGTCTCTTTTATGGCCATTTCACGAGTTTTTTTAGGACGAAAAATTAACTTTTTTATTGGTCAGAGGATTCCCATTAGCTTTGGCAAGGCTGCATGAAAGCGAATATAATAAATTGTGTGCAAGTTATATATCTTCTTCGAGTTTAGATGTTCTCTGGTGAGGACATCGCACTCAGTTGACCGTGAATCCGGATGTCTTGGGGGTTGATATTGAGAAAAATAAAAAATAAAAAAAAAACGGACAACAACAAGAGAGGATAATAAATGAAATTGTTGCTCAAGGCCACTTAACTTTAAAAGTAATAAAAAAAAGCGTGAAAAAAAAATTGAAGCGTGAATTCTTTCATTTTCTTTCCTTTTCGTGACTAGCTCATTATTATTCAAAACTTTTTGCCGTTGTTGCAGACTGGCTAAATTGAACCCACACGCTGTGTGGCACATCCTTCACGCGTGTGACCGGGACTCTGTTGGATATTTTATATATTCTTCGCATTTCACTTTCCCTGTGTGCACACATTTCGCTCGGAGTCCTTGTTGCATATATAGGAACAATCAAAGCCTTCAGCAACGCACAAAGAATATAAATTTATTCATAAAACCTATTTTGAAATCATTATTCCGAATGCGTATTGTTGTATCCATTCTCTGACTAAAAAGACATCGTCGTCTAACGTAACTTGGAATACCTTCACATCATTCGTCATCAGAGTCACGCTCGGCTAAGCAAGTATTATTCGTGATGTATACACACACACACACACACTCACATCGCATACTTATTCCTTCGGTATGTGGCCATAGGACACAACAACTGTGATTGTGTGTCACGGTCGTATCGTTCCCTTTCTGGCAATCTACACGATTTTAATTAAAAGGATATCTACTTTTAATATATGCTGCTGCTGCTGCTGCAACGCATTTTAAGCCTATCTGTTTTCGATGTCGTAACCGAATAAGGGCGCGCTCTAAAACAACGGTTGTGCTATTATATACAGAAACTGCTACCTGATCGGGACCGGGGCAAACTAGTTTTTATCATTTCTTCCTTAACTGTAAGGTTAAGAGACGTGTAGGACGACTCCGTCTTGCTTAGCTGAACTGTAAAACAATGCAACCAAAAGCAAAACAAAAGCCAACAAAACAAAAAAATTTATTTAGAAAAGATTTTTATGTTACACTAAAAGGAAATATCCTTGGCGGTGTCAAATATAGCCTGCCGTACGTTTTTTATATCAAAATTTGAGAAAAAGAAAGAAACGTTATAGAAATACAATCGCTAAAGAATAAGCCCGTTATATTATTATGGAGACGTGGCTGTATATTGATATTCAAAAGCGGTACATTTAAACCCAGTTTAATGTAACGTTATTTTTCGTTAAGGATCAATTAATTTCGTCCTTTTTTTTATGTTATTTAATGGTTGATGGTTGAAGTATAATATACACTCACACTACTGCACTGCCCGTTTTCTATATCTAGATACCGGAATTTCTCACGGATGATTTAATAGTAAGAAATTACCCGTTTAGAACGCAACCGTGGTGACCAGATGACCGAAGGAAAACCTGAGAAGGGCAGCAGCAAGCAAGCTCGTTATATATTTTTATGATTAGTAGCCTAGTACACAAGAGAGTCTTGTTCTCTGTTGTAACGGGATAACTATCACAGGTGAAACAAAGACAGCGCAGTTACCGCACGGAGCAATGGATTGGAACGCGATTTTGGTTCACCGCCATTTGGACGATATCGTGATCGCTGACTCGAAACGCGAGTTATAATAGACCTCAACGCGGTTATTGTTTCCAAAATGATTATTGGTATAGGTTACTCTCATTGAATCGTCGTGAAAAAAAATCGATATGACGGTCATTGGGTGCGGGTTTATACAATAATAATTATAGAATGGAGGAAAAGGAATCCACAACGAACAAATTCGAAAGGAACGTATTGAATAACGCAATATTATGACGAACGATTGCCATCGCCTTGTTAAATGTCTGGAATTCCTGCACATACACACGCAAGTTTTGATCAGAAATGTGTTGTTGTTGTTCAATTTATACTATTATCCAACACCTTTATAAGTGAGAAAGAAAGGAATAAAGATAACTGATTACAGCAACTCGCCTCATTTCACCTCGCGCGAAACCAGATAGACAGAAATAGAATTATTCCGCTGCTGGCTCTATACTACACAAATTTCTTCTTTTCTTTTTAAATATTTTTGGCTTCTTTTCTTATTTATCATTTGATTCTTTTTCTTAACCGATACCAACTAAAAACCCTAGTTGAAATTTTATATGGCATGTCACTATTTCCGTTCGGAAAAGGGCGACGAACATGCGAGCTTCCTCATTTACACGCCAACAGTCTTCGCATTTGATGTTAAATCTTTTTTAAATAGAGAAATTTCTTTTCCCTTAGCTTCTTTCTATATCGCCGCGGTTACACAGAGCAGACAGACAGACACGCGTGCGTATATATATCAGATGGCGTTTTCATTCTGGAACGCGCGTGCTGCAGCAGACCGCTGGCCGTGCCCAAACCTACTATATGCACTACTCCCGGGCTATAAATAATCTTAAATAGGGCAGACTCTAGTCCATTGATGAGGTCACAAGACGGTCCGAGATCAGTATATTTTCTATATATTAAAGATTCTTTCTCTCGTTTTTTTATTCTATCGTTCCCTGAATAGATGAAAAAAACGCACATTCATCTTTTAAAAAATATTCATTGTGTAATCTCATTAGCTATACATCGTGCATATAGCATCCGACCAATGGCATCCACCAAGCATTTCATCTTTTATTGATGAGACTCTTTATTCCAAGATCAAAAAATGATTCGATGCATTCTTATTATTATTATAGGCTAGATAGAAAAGGGGTGAATAATGAGATTGTGAATGATTTCATTGTTATGAGCTTATTTATTTAATAATGAAATAGTGCCCCTGCTAGGCATATACTACAACGAACCAATAAACATGTGTGTAAACTGGTAAAGGAGAATTTGTCAGTTATTAGAGAAAACAATGCAGGCAGTAGAGCACGATTGGTATAATTTTCACAGTTTGATCACGTCGTTGATACGAAAGAATTTATTCTCAAAGTCGGCAATGATGACGTCGTTGTATTAGTACTACGTGTGCTGATATAAGAATTGGGTACTTTGCTGACTTCCGACCAAAAAAATGAAACATTATTATTATGAAATGCGAAGAAGAAACTTTGCGAACATTCTCTTCTCTGCTGCGCGTTTCTTTTCTTTCGAACTAACCCGAAGCGAAAGGGCCTTTCTTTTTTTTTTTTTTTTTAAATAAAAGGAGCGAGTAGAAGAAAAACTATTGTTCCCATACGACGAGTTGCCTTGAAACGAACATGGCCAAACTAAATATTCTTATATGATGAAATATATATACAAAATATATCGACAATGTGATGGCGTGCTGCGCAACATCTGCCGTGAAGGCTATTATCATGTTTGTTCTACTGCTCTCCTTTTTATTTTGTTGTTGTTATTATTCATTCGATCGTCGATGATACTCCACTTTTTTCAAATAAAATAAAATGTTTTTCATGATGGGCTGCGTTTTTCATTATTCCATCACGCTGATAAACCGGATACAGGGAAACCCACACAGTTTGAATTGGAAGAGAGAGAAAAATTGACGGTGAATGACACATCCGGCGCACCGCAATTGACGTCATTTATTGGAACTGCGTGGTGCAGGCTGGACACATATTTACATTTCCAAAGGAATTTCACATTTTGTTGTCGTGTTTTTTTTTTTTCCGCTTTCCCCCAACTGCGAAACAATTCCATTTCGGCAAACAACAACAACAAAAAAGGAACAATTACGACCCAGTTCCGTTTTCTATACGGCGCAAGTCCTTGCCGCGGAGTCGGAAATTCCGACAAAAGAAAAAAACACAGTCTGGGTGCGCTTCGAACTAAATTTTTGTTTTTTTTTTGTATTTCCTGGGGTTGTTTTTTTTTTGTTCTGTTTTTTTCCCGAACTGCTGGCGATCATCCGTGGAAAGTCTACTACATAGAAACAAAAGAAAGAAAGAGAGCGTTATATATCTTCCGCGGTTGATTGGATTACCCTCTGTGTTTTAAGTTTTTAACGGGTTGGGACGCAGAAATAAGAAGAAAAAAAAAAAGAGAAAATGATTAACGACGAACAAAAAAAAAGGTTTCTGTTTTTCTCGTTTCAAACGGGAACCGCCCCCAACGCAATGAATCGATTTCTATGAAATTGTCGATCATTAAGCCTCCCGCAAGATAGGCAAAAAGCTCAGTTGTCACTTTTCAACAATTTCAGCTCTGCGCAACGAAAAATGAATTGAAAACAAATAAATCGAAACTATTTTCTATTTTCTTCAATTCAGATGTTGCAAGGGGTGAATAGAAAATTTTTTGCTCTTCCGCTAAAATATTTTTTTTGGGTTTATTTTCGGTTTATTTCTTTTGCCGAGAGCCCGAGACGGGAAACAATAAAAATCCCAAGGAAAAAAAAACAATCGATACAGGTTGTAAATTGCGGTTAGCGTGGGAACCGCCATTTCCTTTTATTTTTGTCGTTTCCCTTTTACGTTCTTGGCAAAGGATTTCCCTTAAAGCCTTTAGATGGAAAGATTTGAGTTAAAATTGAGTCGCGGTCTTTCTTTTTTAAAAAAAGAAGAAGAAGAAGAAAAAACAAACGCTGATGAATAATTGACTCCCTCTCTCCGCTGTAAAAGTGAGAGAGATTGAGTGACGCAAGCGATGGTGCCATGTCGAAACAAATGAAGAGCACAGAGCGACGACCTCCCCTCTCTCTTTTGCTTTAGAGACTCGAGTGCCATTTTCATAGAAGACGACACAGACGGCCGAACCCAAAGGGCGTTCCCGGTTCAGTGCTGCTGCGTTCCCATCGTCTGGATCAGTTTCGGCCCGTTCATTTGACGTCCATTCGGCCCGATCCCCTTACACATTGCGGTCGACAAAAATTGCAATTAAAGCGTCGCCTTGAGGTGAAAACAACAATCTAACCACGGCACGTATCGTAGTAGTAGGACATACATACTACTATTCTACAAACGCCATTGGTTTCTCCAAGTCTGTGTGTCTGTGTAACTGTGACTAGTGATATTCGTCTGGTTTGGTGTGTGTGGTGCCAGTGTGGGAGAAAAACACTCACATCCGACCGTCAACGACGACGACGAAATTTTGGCTGCTTCCTTTATTTTTCCAAACAACCTAAACGACCATGGGTGAGTTATTTTGTGGAATGCATTTTCTTCTCTCCATTTTCTCTTTCATGTAATAAGGAAATGAGTCTAACCTTGGACGCAGTACAGCGACCAAATATAGCCAAAGTCACAAGAAGAAGAAGAAGAAGAAGATGGAGGACAGAAACGAAACATCAGATCATAATATCTAGACTGTCTATATCTGAATGAATTCATTATCTTCTTTTCTTATTTAAAACACGTTCACTCTATATCATCATTCTAATTGGGCCCGACGGTAACAGCACTTTGAAATCGCGTCGTCACGGTCATATCGTGTTCTCACCGGTTTCGTTCTCTCACACTTGGAGCGTGACGTCACACTGTGCAAAGATGAACGACGAAGCTGCTGGCAAAAAAAAGGAAAAAAAGAAAAACATCAAATATCATCGTCTATTTGAATAGAGGGAGTGTCTCTTTTATAATAATAATAAGAAAAATTCTGGCGTTGGGTGACGCGACCTTCCATGGTGAAAGGTGATATTCATCCAGGGATTATCTAAAAGAAGTACCAAGGAAGCAGAGAGACGGGGGGGGGGGGGAGAAGGTGTGGTGTAGTAAATAGATGGCCGTCGTATAGTAAAAATGGTTCGCACAACATACACACACACACACAAGACATCCAAAAATGTTGTTTGGACGCCGGAGGGGGAAGTAAAAGCCCGCAAGGCATTTTACTCCGGCGCCCGTCGGAGTAGTAGGAAAATGACTAAAAGAAGGGGGAGGGTGAAATAATAAAAGGAAAAGAAAAAAAAAAAACCTTACGTCGTCGGTAGCGTCGCGACGTTATAAAAGGAAGCGTCTTTGGACGCTCGGAAAAGTTTCTTGTCCAGTCGAGTCTTTGCGTTCGGTGCGGCCGCGTTTGCCGTCCACCCACCCCCTTCATCATTTCGAGTGGGTCGATTCCCAATTCGGTAAAAGAAAATTCGACATTTGCGTGACAAAGAGAGTTGTTTTTTGTTTTTTTTTAAATTTATTTTGTGTTTCTATTTTTAACAGAGAGGAAAAAGAATCACCCTGGAATTTTTGTTTTTGTCAAAGGGTTTTTGTCTTGGTGTGTGTATGTGTGCTGGGGGGGAAAGTGGCGTTCATTCCGGAAGAGAATTTCTATTTTCTGTCTTCCTCCAGACCTCCACCCTTCGTTTTCGTCGTCGCTCATCGCTCAAAGTTGTAATAAAGTGCTGCAGTGCTGCTCATCCGATGGATTTACTTTTGAAAGGGCAAAAAAATATCTTTTTTTTAAAAAGAGCCTGGAGACCAAGAAATAATAACAAAAGATGGTGATCTTGTGGACCAATTTGGAAGGAGAGAAGGTCGAACCTAGTCCGACGGCCCAGAGGCCAGCATCCGAACACGGTGGACGAAGTCATAATAATGGTGGACAACTCAGTTTGAAGCGACGTGTCCAGGTGGCATTGAAACCTTCTTTGCCGTCGCTCTTCTTACCGCTCATCAAACCCAACAGCGGCAATAGCAACAGCAACAACGGTCGTGTGGCGACGTACAGTCCCGGTCCCAATACCGATAGCGTCAGTTTGCCCAGTTCACTGGACAGTTCGCCAACATCATTGACGGATGATGAACCGCTTCGTTTAGTCGTGATCCGATCAGGAGATTTATCGCCCGATTCGGGCGTTGTCATTCAATATGAACCGACTCCTTCGCCGTCCGTTGCGTACGATCCCGTCAGGCCGACAACGTTACCGGCCCAACGAGCTCAACCACCAAAAACATTACCCATCATTTATGGTACATACAATACATACATAGAGAGAAAACAGTCAATCAAGTCCCGCTTGTTTTTTTTGCAATTGCTAGGGGTTTCCTTCGTTCTCTTTTAACTCAAGCGAAACCCTCCTATAGTTATTTATTATTGTCTCATGTTATTTTGTTCACCACACACATCTGGGTTGTTATTTTCTCAGAATGAGACAACCTATACTCTTGTTCTTGATACCATCATGTGTTCATTTCTCTGTCTGTCTTTTTTCTATTGGGATTTAATAGCTTGCGAGGAGAAGCTGATCACCATCGAAATGGGTAACGTCGATTGTCTAGTGTTTGATAAACCCAATCTATTTGAAGATCATCGATCGAATTCCAATTTTATTTTTTGTTCATCTTCTTAATTTGGTTTATTTTGATTGATGTTGAATTATTACAGGCAAGACGCAGTGTCAGAGTTGTAAGAAGAAGTGCTCGGGTGAGGTGCTGCGTGTCCAGGACAAGTACTTCCACATCCAGTGTTTCAAATGTCGAGTCTGTCAACAATCGTTGGCTCAAGGCGGATTCTTTTGCAAAGACGGCGAGTATTATTGCACGCGGGACTATCAGGATCGTTTCGGAACCAAATGCTCTCATTGTGGACGATTCGTCGAAGGGGAAGTGGTCACCGCTCTGGGGAAGACGTACCACAGCAGCTGCTTCACTTGCGCCCGTTGCAGGTCATTGCCGTTTTATTATTTTCTTCATTTCTTTCTTTATTATTTTGAAAAAAATAGAAATTTCTTGCTTGTACTATGTGTCGAAACCCACAAAAAAAACAACAAAAAAAAAACAACTTCGGTTGAATGCGCCATCGGGGTCTTTGACTGGACGCAACACACTTTTATATTTGTATATTATTATTTCGTTATTGTTGCTGACGCTCCTTCACAACTTGCGGTTTTTTTTTGTTTTTTCCTTCTCTTCTCTTAAGCAGTTAAAAGGAAGTGGTCAACTGTGCCGAATTGTCTTTCAGCAACTTCCTCCTACCGAAAATCGCCAACTGTCCTTTTTTTATTTTTTGTATATGATGATACGAGATGTGTCGTCGTCGTCGTAATAATATTCAATCGGTGAAATCGATGGACTGGAAAAGATTTCACGCGGGTTGTTGTTATTTTATTTTATTTTTTTTTCTTCTTCTTCTTCTTCTTGTGCGTGCGATGTTTATGGCTTCCCCTAGTTCTTTTTTTTTTTTCCCCTTTAGTTTTACAAAGGGAAATATGAACCGAATCGATTCATGCAACGCGTTCCCTGGAAATTGGGATGAAAACCTAGATAGAAATAAGATTTGTTTGTTCTGAATTTCAATTTAAAATTAAAGCCACGGAGGAGGAGGAGGACCATCATAATACGATGAATTCAAGTGGGTTGCCGGTTGCCTTAGCTGCTGGTTCAACCGTGATAACAAGGACGATAGAATATTCTGTTTTTAAATTTGAAAGCTTTTTTCTTTTCCATTTTGATATGTCAATAATCTCAAGAGTTTTGTTGAATGTTTGTGTGATATCATGTTGAGAAATAACGGATCCCATTTATTGATTCTTTGAAAAACAAAAATTCTGATATTATTTGTTTTCGTATGTTATTATTAGGCAACCGTTCCCGTCCGGGGAACGAGTGACCTTTACAGGCAAAGAAGTTTTGTGTCCGAAATGCGTCCAAATTCCCGTCATGACGGCAACACCATCGCCACCAATGAAACCCGTTCGATCCAGTCCGACGCCGAGTTCTCCCGCATCAAACGGTGGTGCAAACACGCCATCATCGTCAACGCGTAATTATTCTATACGTTGGCAAAACAACAACGGTCAACATTTCATTAATAAATCATTCACACTTTTTTGTTGTTGTTGTTGTTGTTGTTGTTGTTGTCTAGAATGCACCGGTTGCTCCAAGGAAATCGTTGAAGGCCAGGCCCTGATTGCGCTCGACTCTCAGTGGCACGTCTGGTGTTTTAAGTGTGCAACTTGTAACACCCTCTTGCACGGAGAGTACATGGGAAAGTATGTGGGCAACAAATCATTTTATCATCGTCTTCCACTCCACTGCCAGTTTTTCTATAGACGTGGCCGCCCTTATTTACTCATTTTCTCTTCTCTTGACGGCATTTTTTGTTACCTAATAACCGATACTATGTGTTTGATCACGTAGGGATGGACTCCCGTACTGCGAGAAAGATTATCAACGTCAGTTTGGCGTCAAATGCGACCACTGCGAGCGCTTTATCGCCGGCAAAGTCCTTCAGGTAAATAAGAACAGAATTTTTTGAGTCACGCGTTTTTTTTTTTTTTTTTCTTTTTTGTGATAAACGCAGTCGGAAGTTTCTTCAACTTATTGACAAATTGTTTGATGTGTCCTTTTTTTTTTGAAATGTAGGCCGGAGATAATCATCACTTTCATCCGACCTGTGCCCGTTGCTCGAAATGTGGCGATCCTTTCGGCGATGGAGAAGAAATGTTTCTCCAGGTAAATTTCAATCGAGAAACGTTAAAAACAGAACGTGAAATCAACAGAGATTTGATTATAATAACAGGGATCAGCTATTTGGCATCCGAGATGTGGTCCAGGCCCTGGTCAAAACACCAACGGAAACATCACGCTGTATTTGAACGGAGCTAATCAGAGCCAAGGACATGACGATAAAGATGACCGTTTCAGTTCCACAGCCGGAAGCGAATTTCAAGTACATTTTCAAAACCCCTCCCAAAGAGAAAATAATATCATTAACGCTTATTTTATTTTTTTTTAACATTAAAATTTTTTTAAAAATCCTGACATTTTTTAACGTAACGATTGCTCGATTTGGTTTTGTTTGCAATTTTTTTTTTCATTATTATTTCAATTTTTTTTTTCTTTTAGTTTTCCATGAGATCCAGGACCCCTAGTGTCAATGGTTCCGTTTGTCCCAGTCCCTATGGTAGCATGCATAAAAAGGTTAATTTCCCAACTCAGTTCCTCTTTTCTCTTTTAGTCTTTTATTTTTTGTACCACCGCAAAACATAGAGACAACGATAGTCATTTTCCCCGTATTTAATCAATCAATTGAACTCATTTCAATCTTTATTTTACTGAATTATCATTGTAGCTCTCTTCAGCCCGAACATTAAGTCCAGGCCTGATCCTACGTGATTACGGCAAAAGGAGTCCAGCACCACCTGAAGACATCACTCGATTGTACACTTATAGTTACTTGACGGAAGAGCCTACCATGGGCTATTTGCGGAAACCAATCGATCCTTATGACCGGCCACCTAAATCTCCACATTTTCACCGGCCTCAAAGTGAGTTCTTAACTTAATTCTTATTTTTTAGATCTGCCGTTATGAACTTAAAACTAAAACGATCGATCTTTGGTTTTTTTTTTCAAGTTGGCGGTTTGAGCAATAAGAGAAGCAGTTTGCCGTACAGGTTAAACCACAACAAACCGGGCATGAAAGCGCTACTGGACCAAATGGAAAGGGAGACTCCCCGACCTAAATCTCCTCACATGAATAACGAAGAACCCATCGAGTTGGCTCACTTTCCTAACGCTGACCGGTGAATTTGAATTTGATTTGATCCAAAAAAAAAAAAAAAAAAAGATTTTGTATCACATTGTTGCGTGTTATATGGCAAAAACAGGCCAAGACCCGGTGATCCACCGCGTATTGAGCGTGACGATTTTCCGGCCCCGCCTTATCCATACACGGATCCTGAACGTCGTCGTCGCTGGTCTGAATCTTCCAAAAGGATTTCGGTTTCAGAAGTCAACGACTACGACGACAGGAAATACGAACATAGAGACGTGGTCGACGGTGATAATGACGAAGACACGCTCGACGATCCCAAGATCAAAGTATAAAATATCTAAATCAATTCATTTGAAATCAATTTCATTTAAAACGTTGGTTTCTTATTAGAAAAGTGAAGCGGAATTATCCAAAATCGCCACAGGGATCGGCAAAGTCTTTTTGCACAACCTGAAGGAACGTGAGAAATTCAGACAGTGGAAAATGGCTCATCTGGATCCACGCAACGCTTCACGAACTCCTTCCGCAAACAAGGTATTTTTAGAAAAAAAAGAAACAATCAATTTTGATTGCCATTTGGATCAATTGGAACATTTGATCTATTTCTAGGAACCGCCGTTGCGTTTGCGTTACGAGAGTCCAATCAACGCATCGCCTTCACGTTTCAAGGATCACCCGCGACCTTTCGATTACGAAGAACCCGAGCTGGACAGGCAATCCACCCATCGCTCTTCTCTTGGCCGATCCATCGGCACTCTTCCTACCTACAACGGTACGATGATCCCCTTATAGTGAAATAGAAAACTTTATGTTTCTTGATCTTATACAACCTCGAAATGTTGTTTGGATTTCTATCCGTGTCCTTTCTTTTTATTATTTTGCCTAACTTGGAATTTGCTTGTTGTGTGACTTCTCTGTCGACTGTTGTTGACGATTGCTTTATAGAAGAAGACGCCCTTTTTTATATTTTTTTTCCTTTTTTTTTCTTGTCCTATTCATCAAATGCGTGTGTGTGTGTGTGTGGATTGGTGGCTGTGTTTGTTTTTAATTTTTTATGAGTTTTTCACGTTTTTATTTATTTATTTTGATTTCATTTTTGTTTCTATTTGCCACGGCAAACATTTTTTCTTTCTTTTCATTAAAAAAAAAAAACAAACACACGAAATAGTCGTATCATCCCGCAGCCCACCTCGGCCTGGCTACACATTGAAATCGTCAACATTGCCCGTCAACGGACGTCAAAATGGCGGAGATTACTTGGTAATTTTTTTTTGAATTTTCGTTCTCGCTTCATTTTATTTGATTACGGGACTTGGAACAGAAGCCAATTTGTCAGCAAAAATTCAAAGGTATTGTGAAAAAAAAAAAAAACTTTTATTTGCATGCTTTTTATCGTATTTGCTTTTCTTCTCTTAGCACTTCTATTTTCAATGTTTAAATTCCTCGCTCAAATTTCCCTATTTTAGTATTCTAGTGGTTTTAGCTTTTAGGGTGAGATGTACATTTTATAAAAGACTTTATATGCTCTTGTTGTGTCTGACTAAAAAATCTTCTGACTTTCCTATTTGCTTTTATTCCTCTTATAACCTTTCTGTGGCTTGTGTGTCCTCTCTGCGATGGATGGACAATTTCAGTGGTGAGCGCATTGCGCTACGTTCCAAAACCCGGATACGGATTCGCTCCCACAACTCGCTCTCACACATTCACGGTAGGTGTGAAAAATCGATTCACTGTGAAAACATTTCAATCGTGTTTAATCGTCCAAGGAATGAACCTTATTGTTGTTCCTGTATAACGCGACAACATCCGCATTAGTACTATCGGTTGATTATCAAATGATCCATTCATTCATTATCGTGTTCTTATTGCGTTCTAAAGGGAGATTACGCATTGGGAGGAGGACTTGCTGAACAGTCACAGCACACGGATTTCGGATCAAACAAATCCGACAGTAAGTTGACAATTATTCTTTCAAAAAAAACATGTAAATCACATGATTTTGATTTCGTGTTTTTGTTGTTTCATAGTTTCGGCCGTTTCGTTGACGGAATCTGACCGTCGAGCCTTAGCACCTGACCTCCGGAGTAGCAACACCTACAGCAGCCATTTAGGCGGTGGTGGAGTTTCTTCCAACACGCCTCGTCCGCACTCGCAGCAGGGCTTCCGACCCATGTTGATGCCTGTCACGACTACTAGCAGCCACGCTCTTCCGCCTCAATCAGCTCCTTTCCGCGCTCACACTCATTTGCGACGATCACTTCCCAACATGTCGGCAGCCGCTTTAGCCGCCCAACAAGCCCTATCCAACGAGCCACCTAAAATCTATCCAGCTCATCTGCTATTTACTACCAACTACAGACTTCCGGTAGATGTCGACCGCTGTCAATTGGAGGTAGCACATTCCTTTTTTTTTCAATCTATTAATCTTTTAAATTAACATGTTTCTCTCTTTTCCTTATTTCTAGCGTCACTTGTCGGACACTGAATTTGAAGCCATTTTCCAGATGACACGCTCCGACTTTTACCGCATCCCTCCCTGGAAGCGTAATGAAATCAAGAAACGCTTCCGGTTGTTCTAGAAAACAAAATGATCGAGGGCATTGCGAGCTGAAGAATTCCTCAGCTACGTATACAACACCACCACAAAGGATTTGAAGGAATTTGTTATAGTTTTTGTTTCCCTTTTTTTTCTTGTTTAACGGGGTGGGATGGGGTGGGAGTAGCGATTCCATACTCTTTTTGAGTAGAATTTGCGAATGTTTACATCGCCTAAATTGTTTAGGCGAACAAAAAATATTTTCATTGGCGTTAGAATTAAACAAATCGAAGCTAAATTTAAAAAAAAAAAAGCTTCCAATCAAAACAATCGGGGGATTGAACAGACTCTTGGAATTCTATATGATGTAAAAATAACAGTGAGACTTTTGAAACGAAAGTTTCTCATCTATTTTGAAAAAGAAAAGAGTTGCGTAAAAAACCCATGATATTGATCACACCCAGTCGAAACTGGTTTCAACCAGTGGTAAAAATTATGAAAACGGTCAAGTGGAAACGATTTGTTTTGCGATCGTATACGGACAGCCTTGAGAACGATGTTTATTATCATTTTTTTTTTTTCATTATTTGTCCGAAACATTTGAAGTTTAAGAGAAGAAGAAGAAAACAGTTCAATTAGTAATTGTTTTCTAATGAACACGTAAAAATCGAGAGTGATTTCAAAAGATAACTGCAGTAAACTTCTCTGGTATAATGGCACTCGAATTTTTTTTTTCTTACGAGATCAGCATCCGTTCCTCTAAACAAACATAAGTAGATTGAATTATATTTTGCTATAGAGCTATCAAATTATTGTTTCTTCTCTTCTTCCTTTTCTCTCTCTCCCTCTGAACGGAATAAGCCCCGACAAAAGTTGTCTTTTTTTTCCCCCACCATATTATTATTTGCTTGAAATACTTGGGTCACATGTATAACGAGGTAGCTTTGAATTTCTGATTGGGTTTTGGTATTTCAAGAACAATCATGTTGTTTCCAAATCTCTACTTTTCTTGTAAACAATCTTTTCAAGTGGGCAGCTTTATAAACATCACAAAAAACTAACAGGCAGCAGGTGCTCCCAAATATGAAGTGAAAAAAAAAAAGATTTATTTAAAAAAAAAACCATTCAATCGCAGAATGGACGAGATGTGTCTGGTTTTCTTCTATTTCGAGGGACGTCACTCTTTTTTCGTATTTAAAAAAAAATTGCCCTTAACGTCTACTAAAAATAGAATTTTTGGCATTTCACTTTCCTCCATCTAATGTTCTTCATCTCTAATAACACACCCAACTGTTGTGACTTACTTTTGGATTCTCCCTTGTCTGTGTCCTAGTCGCTTCTGGATTGCAAAAAAAAGATTCATTTATTTAAAGCAACAAAAAAAAAGGTAATTTTACTCTCTACCGAAACCCAAACACTTTTTTTGAAATACATGTAATCGACTTCAGCAGTTTTGTTTGTTCATTTCATCATTTGTTTATAGTTTGATTGATGCCAAAGAACGATAAAAAGGTTTTGAAAAAAAAAAGAAATTCGCGGGGATTTTCCGGCTGTTGTTTATCCTGCACCTTCTTGTTCTTAGTCTTGTGACGTTTCGTTACTTTTGTATACAAAACAACAAAGGCCCAGGGTTTGAAATTAACATAAAAAAAAAGATAAGAATTCTTGCCATGATGGAAGGGAAAGGCGTGAAGGAAACTGGATCGTCGACCTTGTTCCGGCTGTTTACCACCAAAGTCCACACCCACATCAAACGCGAGAAATCTAGTAAAACCACAACTTCAATCAACTTGCTGATAAAGTATACGTCCCTTATGGTGTGTAGTTCTCTGACATCTGAAATGCAAACTTACTACATCTGATCTCTGTTACTTACAAGAACAATCCCTTCGAACAAGTTATTAGTTTGTTCAATGGCTGCTTTTAAAAGTGTCAATCTGCCCCGAAAAGACAGTGATCCAGATTTCATTCATAAAATAGTTTCATGGAACCAAGCTGATGTGGATAAATATTTAATTGAGGTTTTTATTTTTTTCATGTACAAAAAATGTTTTGTGCTTTAAAAGTTTTTGTTTTGTCAATACACTAACACAGTTGTAATCTTCCATGTGCATGTACAGAATGGAATACTTGGGTGTGGACCTACACTGGCAGCAAACTCTATCGATGGAAAAGCCTTTCTGGGTTTAAATTACCAGTCCCTTTCAAGCTGGGAAATACCAATAATCAAACGTTCTAAAATAGTAGCACTGTTAAATGACCTGGGACCTGAGAGTTATCGACAAGATGTTATTGTAAAGGCACAAATATCACTGAGATTAGAACATGCAATTTCAAGTATTCAAATAAGTCAGAAGCCAAAAGTAAATTCCTCTGCAAAAAAAATGTCACCTTCAACAACGATTAAGCCAAGTATTAATATAATTGTACAATTTTTTATAAAAAAAATTGTCGCATGTTTCAACTTATTTAGACCTCCCTCGATTTTTACCGATTATACCTCCTAAACCCCAGGGTTCTCACTTAATAAAAAAGAAGCCCATACCTCCAACAAGAAATTTTCAAAATGCTGGTGTTAATATTGGTGCGTCGGCTAACGTTATTTTGCTCATAAATAAGTGTTATTAAAAAATGTGTACATTTTAGGTGTAACCGCAAGGCCGGAGAAGATTTTCGTTCAAAATAGTGGAACGGAAAACAGCGCAAACGAAAGTAGTGTTAGCAATGACGAACCCGAATATTTAGTTCCTATAGGTGATGGTATACAATTTGAATCTTTTATTTGTTGTAAATTATTGACCTATTTTGATTTCTTAATGGAACTATAGTGTGTTATTAAATATTATACCAGGTGCTGATCTAGACGAAAACGATTTTCTTGAAACCGTCAACGACTGTGTTAGTAGTTTAAATTCAGCAGAGAGATTTCCTTCATTGGTGATTTCTTCTGATAGTTTTACTGAAACTGACGACGAAGGCCATGATGGCAGCTCTGCGAAAAATGTAACACCATCTCCAAAGAAAAAGAAAAAAGTACGCAAGCCTGGTTTCATCAGAAACTTATTATTTTCCTCAAAAACGAATCTTTTAGAGGAAAAAGTAACCCAAGGTGAATATTTTTCTATATCAATTACACTTGTTAATAACATTCGCTATAGTGTTTCGAATAAGACAATATCCCACCTGCGATTTCCCATAGGATTTTAGGAGTTTCAAGTATTCGTTCTGTTTGTTCTTGTCAACTGCGATGTGCGACTTGCGAGTGGTATAGCGGTCGAATCATCTTCTTTCGTATTTTTCTTTGGGCAGTTTTGGGAGTTATTAGATATAGTCGTTTGTAGGAGGAGTACTACCTTTTTTCTCTCTCCCGCCCACCCTAAGGCAATTTTTTGCTTTACTGTGCCGTAACGCTTCTTGAGTTGACTATCCAGTTAGTTATAGATCAGAGACTTACAATGTGGTTGCTGCTAGATCCGTGTTCTTTATTCCAAGCCATTGAAAGAGAAAATTAAAGACAGGTGGCTTTAATTTTTACGCTTTCGATAGGGTGGAGGTGAATCCGCACCACGTGGATGAGCTTATTTCAGTCACTTAACTGCTATGGCTTGCTGCGGATATCTCCGCTTTGCCGGTCCTGCCGCTCGCAATTTATTAAAAAGGCTTGGTTGTGCCGCCGTAGAGTGTTGCGTCCGTGGATCGCAGCGGATCCGCCGTAAATTAGTGCCCAAATACGCTTGCCCTTGCGACCTTTTGGCTATGATGACAATTCATGGTAAGACATAATGCTTGTTGTTTCCTTCGTATATTATTGACATTTCCAAGAGAGAATTACAGAAATCCTCCATTGGGGGATGGTTTGATAGAAATGTATTAATTACATCCCAATTAAATGCTGCTGTCGTATCAATAACGTTAGTGAAAAGAGACTCAGGCGTTTTTTTTAATTTTCGGTTTGTATTGAGAAGGTTCCCGGTAGATCTAATAATAACATTTGTTGACATTGAATTTTGGGAGAATCTTTTATCAAGGATAGTAGACTCCTCCTGTCAGACTTGTTTAGCAGCTTTTCTTTTGGATATACCCTGGAGCAAGTGTGATCATTTTGTGGTTTCCGGCGGCCCTATCTTGAAAGCAAAGCAGCTTAGTACGTATATATAGTTAGATGACCATACACACATGGGAAAACTGCAAAATGTTCGTGTTTTGTCCGAAGACGATAAAAGAATTCGGACGATTTCCGGTTCAGTTTTCTCGGTTGTTTCTTAGAAAACGCAAATAGAATTTGGATTAGGCGGCGGTGGAGTACTTGCGTCATCCGTACGCGGTCATCGGACGATAGGGAAGCCGCGTTCACTCTTGCCCTTGAAATGGGTGGCATTTCTAGTTTTGTTTTGCTTGACTTCTCTAACGAATTTCACATTGTCTTTCAGCAGGAATCAAGTGCATTCATCCCAACGGGCAAAATAACAAGTTTTTATCATATTTGTATTGATTTAATTAGCAGATCCATTCGGTACTCCGCCCCTTCCGCCCGCTCGAAATCAAAATTCATCTCGATGTTCATCCGAATCAAATATTAGTCAATCAGGTATTTGTTTGATGACTTCCTATATTTTGTCATATTTCGTGATCCTCACAAATCGTGTCATAGGATCAGAGTCCCAACAGACGCCACCTCCGCAATCGCTGACACATCGTAAAATATCTTCACAGTCCGCTACTTCTATGTCGAGTCTTGGTACACTCCCGTTAGTCTTTCATCACCTTTATCAAATTATAAATTTTGCCTTTGTTTTTGCAGCCGAAACACTTCCGCCCCCATCTTACCCACCACCACCCGTGCCAACTACTCCCAGGCGCATGACTCCCCGTGAATCAAGTATCCGCATTTTTATTCTATCTACAAAAATCGTTATCTCTCGTTTAGCGTGATGACTCACACATTTCTCTAAATTTGTTTTCGTAGGTCCTTTTTTCGGGAGTCAAACGCTACCATCTCCAAGATCGCAAGGTAGCAGTCCCGTACATAGTCCCCGCAGTAGCAACTCCTCGTCACATGCTGAAACATCAGGATATCCCTGGTTCTTCAATGCGGATCGCAAAAGGGCCGAATCTTTATTAAAAAACGGTAAGATAAAGATAATCTTTTGCTTTTGAGATTTTGTCACGATTTCGTCTTTTGATATTTTCACGACAGCGAAAGACGGAACATTCCTCGTCAGGCCATCCAAACATGGTGGAGAGAGCGCTTCGTTCACGCTTAGCTTGCAGTATAATCGTCGTGTTTTTCCACGTTCTTATACGACAAAGACCTGACGGAAAACTGGCGTTGGGTAGCGAAAAGAACGATGAAAATGTACTGTACAAATAATTTTCATCCAAGTCAATGAATGATTTTAAATTAAATTCGTTTGGATTTTTGGCAGACATTTTATACGTTAAATGAACTAGTCGAATTTCATTTTGATGAAGCAATGCAGTTACATACTAACCATCAACTCGCCGGTTTGACCCGCCTTACTGACTGGCCTGAGAACATCACATAAAAGTAACTGAACTCCGAGAGACCATTAATCTTCCAAAATGAAAGTATTGCGGTCAGTGACTGCCGCGTCGATGTGACCTTTTTCTCTATCGTTATGTTCCACTGTGTCTCTCTTTTTTTTTCTTGTTTTTTTTTTTATTTACTTGTTGCCTCTTCCACGTTAATTGTTCGTAAGACTTTTCTGGCAATATTTTCTTGCCTGAGAGCATCACATGAGAAAGGAGAGACGACTTCCATTTGGAAAAAAAAGAAAGTATTTTCTAAACGGTCAATGCCGTGTCTTTTGACATTGACCTTCATCTTAACGTGAACTTTATCCATGCTGAGACTGTGTTTATTATTTACTTTTTTCTTTCACACGCTATAATTTTGTCGTCCCGATAATGTTTTGGCATTACTATATACCATGACTACTCCTGATATTGAATTAGCGATTGATTTTGGAGGCGAGTTTATTTGTAATAAATTCCCCCTGCCCCTATGAAACTGTTATTTCGTGTGTTCAGTTCAGCATTAGTCACGGTCAGTTAATTGTGACTTCTTTTTTAAAAAACAATTCCTTGATCACTACGGTATAGTTTCTTTACTTCACATTTGCACGTGTAGATCGTTAAATCCTAAATACCCCAAGACCAATAAGAATCTTTGTTTTTCATCGTCACTCGCCTGTACGAATTGCATGAATCAACACTTTGTCGCATAACATGAATATACATCTCGCATATAATTTGACTTCTCCGTAATTGGGTCAGTTAATTGATATTACATAAAATATAGACATTATTTTGAGAGTATTAAACCACAAGACACAAACACATCAATATTTGGCTGAAAACGAAAATACAGACAAATAAATCAAAACGACCGAGCAGCAAGTGCCGTTTTGTGTTACGTAAATAAAAGGAAAAATGTCGAGAAATTCGGGGGTCCCGGATATGGGCAGCATTACGACACTGAGGGATAAATGAAGAGGAGGTAGAGATCCAAGTCCAGGTTGACTTATAATTGGTAGAGGCTTCATGAAGTTGTCGCGGTTTGACTATGTTTGAAAAATGATGATGTGCTGGGAGTCGAAAAGAGATGTCTTGTCACCGTAAATTGAATTGTGACGTCGCTTTGTTTGGGGAGGGAGGGAAAAGTTATACATGAATAAAAAATGCTTTAAAAATTAGACATTTGAAAATCCTTCCGGTCATAGCAGAACAGAATATCAGAAGCAAATTCGGGGTAAAAGTAAAAAATCAGATACTGTTTTGACATTATAAAGAATAGAGAAAGGAAAAGATCATGTTATGTATGACATATCAAAAGGGGAATAAGAAAGTGGTTTCATTCACTTTAGTCAGTATCTCTTTCAAAAAATCTAAATCCATAATATCATTACTCAATATCAAACTTTATTTGATTTTTCAGGTGCATGAGAAGAATAGAGAGTGAGGGCGTGGGACCTAAAGTAGAGCAGCATTCCGGTGCCGCTGCCATCGCGAGAATACGACAATACAACCCGTTCTTGACAATAATGTGTTTTTTGTTTTTTTTTTCAAAGAGAGTAGTAGTTCGGTGTCGAATCCAGATCCTCCATTTCTCCGTTATCTCCTACAATTTTTTACTTCAAGTGCTGCTACGATTGCCAATGAGCGCAATATATATACAGGACAAATAAGGTCAACGAGCCATATAGAATGACAACTTGCTTGCTATATATAGTGGTAAAAGAAGAAGAAACTATTTCATCTAACCTGTTGGTTGATTCGAATGCTGCAAGAGTTTGTTGAAGGAGACTATTTTCATTGGAAGCAGAGCTATGGTGATGAAGCTCTGCGAATGTGATCCCATTAATTTCTTGATCGACGGAGGAGTTAGAGGTGACAGTCGATTCATGACTATCAAATCTCGTTCGGGCGGAGTCTCGTTGACTTGATGAAGCTCTTGATGAGATTGGGGTTCAGGCCGCTGATTGGAACATCCGTTCTGAGCCATTGGTGCTCGCCTGAAACATTCGACCGTTTCCATTAAAAATGACGCAATATAGACTCGAAAGAAAAAGTTGCCTCTACAAAAAATGAATCAAACGGTGCAAGTGATCAGCAACACCAATTTGGGTCAAGTGTGTGGGAGCCATCTGTGACGGGGAAGATTGGAATCAACGATGTAGTGAGCCTCTGACGATAGTCGTGTGTAAAACGTGTATAGATGTTACACAATTTCTCGTACTATACATCATTACAGTCGCTTTGCTTGTTGATATGCGTATAATTGCGTATTTGAGCGTTCAAACGTGGGAGAGCAAAAAGTCAATGTCCGGAAGATGAACTCAACTGGAAATGACGTTGCCATAGAAGTTGAAGAAAATTTATTTGGACAATTTCTCAATAAGGCAACTTGGATAATATCAAATACTAACGTCACCAAAAGTTATGAATAAAAACTTTTAACGAAAAATTCTGAACGTTTTCCGTCATTCCGTCCGCTCTACGGCGAGGGGAAAAAAATAACTTGTGTGTGCGTCACACTAAATCCGTTGACTTTGACAATCAAGACTGACATATTGTCGCGACAAATGCTGCAAATAACTTGATATTCAACTTCCAGTCAACAAATTGCGCTCACCTTATCGAGTTTATGTCTCTATCCACTGAACTTGTTCACGCTTCGTCAGTATATCGAAGTGGATAGGCTTAAGTTAAAATGGGAATTATGCTGAAAGCATCGTTAAAGCAATGAGGACATATTGACTTGAATAGAAGTTGGTTCTAACATCTTTCTTTCAGCTAGTGTATACGACCGAAAAGGCCTAAAGTCGATTAATGGCCCACACGGTCGTTGAACTCGTATTGCTCACCATTTCAGAGGATCTTATATAGATGTATCTAAACTTTACGGCACTAGTCTATATTGCTGTAGCCTACTTAATTAGATCGATAGGTGTAAAGAAACTACTAGGTACTCTAAAGTCAAGAGTGCGTGACGACGGGGCCAGTTCACGTAGACACAGAACAAATAGGGGGACACGTTAAATTAACCGTGGAGTTAGTAAATTTATGAATTATAATCTTTGATTGATTAAAATTACTTTTTACTGACGGGACCTCGACGTCTCAACATTTCCACTGGTTCCGAACTGTTGCGAAGATTGCGGCCGGTCGGGCGAAAGAGATTCGCAACTGACTGTCGGATGTTGCGCGACAAGAGACAATAAAGAAGCGGATTAATTGCGGAATTGGCGTGTCCCAACCATAGACTGAAAGAATGCACCTAATTTATAGAAATCGTAATTGCAATTTAAAAGATTCCCCACCACCGCTGTTGATTTATTTGTTTTTATCGATACCATCAACAGGTGGGGTGCAGTTTTATCCATTTCCCTCAACTGTTCCTTGTCCAAAGTATCAAGAAAGAGCTGAGTCAGGTTGTAGGGCATCCAACAAACGGCAAAAACGATGGCGATAATCAAGAGGGTACGCGCTACCCGGCGGCGACAGTTCAGCAATCGAGAGTCTCTGTTTAAGATTATTTCGCCTCCTGCCGAATGGATTGAAATCATCGGCAACGCCCATTTATTTATAGCGTTTGAAGGAAATAAAAAAAAAATAGTTAAATAACGTAATTTCTTACCGTCGTGGTTGTTCATGAGTATGCTGGGCGTGCACAACTTACATCCCATACGAATGTAAGCCGTAATAACGAGCAATACGGGCAGGACGTAGGTAGCGACGAACAAGAAAATGCTGTAGGTTATCTTGTTCTGGTCTTTTTCCCAACTCTGTTGGCAGACTTTGCAAATGACCAGCTCATGTTTCTCTCCTCGCAGAGTGATTGGTTCTTCGTGTTGCACGAAAAGAACGGGTATAAAGACGAGACTGGCTACCACCCAAATGGACAGAATGACACAACGCGCCACCCGCTTATTGAAGAATTGACGGAAGACAATTGGATGACGAATGGCAAAGTACCTAAATACGTAACACGAAGGAAGAAAGTATACAGAGGAGTAATATTTCACATAATCACTCATCTTGTTTGATGGCTGCGCTATTATTTATTATTATCAATTGGAATGATTTTCATGACGTACCGATCTATACTCATGGCCAAAATAGAAAACATGCTGGAACTGGCTGCAACTCCTGTGTTTTAATAAATCAATCCGGTTCTTTAATCAAGGACGTAACATTCTGGGTGGGATTCTCAATTAATGGCCTTATTTTTTTTTTGGTTTTTCTTTTAAATCTTATGCTTCTACTACACATGACAACACAGAAACTGCGATTTCGGCCAAAAAACAAAAGGAAAGCTTCTGAAAATAAGTGAAAAATGTCCAACAAAGTCCACTGTTTTTCTCTAAATTTACATAAGACTTGTAGATTTGTGTTTGCTGAACGTGACCCCTTAGCACCCAGCGACCCAAACATGGAGATTTCCAGTCAAAAGTGCATGCGCAAGCAAATTCGGACAAATCTAGTGTCGACATTGGACTTTTTTGTTATTTTGGCTTTCAAACCAAAGTATGTACGAAATAGAAGAAGCTTAAGAAAACCAATAGTTATTTTCTTACCTTGAAGATAGGTCACAAACTTGCACATGAAGAGTCCGTAGAACCAAATAACCGTGATATTTTGCGACATGGCCATTGGCATGCAAATCATTGTTACCAAAAGATCTGCCACCGACAAGTTGACCAGAAAATAGTTGGTGACACTGTTGTACATAAAAATAAAATTTAAAAAACAGTTTTTTTTATATTTTAAATTCCATCATGTCTCTACTTTAGGTATAGATCGATCGAACACGGAATACATGAGTATAGATTTTTTTATTGTTATACTGTCTTCATCGTTCGATACTTTCGTGGTAAGATGAACGAACAAAGTATAAATTTCACTTCAAGGGCAATGATGCCGTCAAATATGTTTTTTGCCACGCGCTACTGAAATCGAAACCAACATTCTAATGATCTAAAATAGAAATAGACAAAGGATCTAGAATTTGGTTGGAAGTTAGTGTCCTACTGCATTTATTCAGATGGATTGTTTGGAGTAATGAAAGGTCACGTGAAGACGGGTTACGTTGGCAACGGCGGTTGATGTATACCCCTTCCGTTTATAGACTATCGTCGTCTCTTTCTTCTGCCACAAAGGTGGTCGCCCACAAGAGTCCATCAAGGAAGAAACGTTTCTGCGAGTCTTATCACGTCTCGCGCGGACATTGGAGATAACAGAACTGATCGCCGGCCGACAGAGCCTCCGTGCCTTTGTAACCATTATCTCTCTGTTGGGCTTCGCTTTCTGTTGCCTTTCATTAGCGGCAACTTGATTGCAGCAAGAGAAAATCCGAAAAGAAAACACCATCTTTGTATTCCGCAAGTTATAAACACGCACTTTTATGAAAAAAGTTTTCGTTTTTCTCGACGCGGGATGTATATACTACTCGGGAATCTCAACCGAGTAGGAGATTACGGCCATGACCCAAACACTCTAAAAACCTTCCTTGACCAAAATCAACATCTACAACACTCGGCACCAATTTAAGTGAATTCATTGCCGGAGAAATGTTTGTTTCTATCCTGACGAGATTTCTCAAAGACTCCAGCTCTTTTTCCACCACCATCTCTTTCAACTCGGACGACTATAAACGGTTGCTTCTCCAGCTGCAGCTCTAGCAGAGTGGAGAAATGTGTATTGCTACACACTGGCGCACCACATCGTGAATTCATGATGCGCTCGTCGATTTATACGAGCTGTGCATATAGCGCCATCACGAGCGAATCTTTACGATTGACTTTAATAAGTCGCTAAAGGAGAGGAGGAGCCAGTCTCACCAGGAAAGCCGGTTTGAAAGGAAATATTCGAATGGTCATCACGTTCCTTCTATACTTTTTATAATTTGATATTATATGAAGCAAAAAATAATACTAACAAAATAACTAAGACAGGAGAGAGAACGTTCAACACTCAATTAGCTTCATTCTAAATAAACCATAAAATACTTCTCTAGTGCTGTAAAAATTTGCCTCAATACCAAAAAAGATTTGGAAGAAAATTCTTTGAGGTCAGAATACCCGCCATCCATAGAGTGACAGAGATGAACGAAAACATCGAATGGAACTCAAAGAGAAATAACAGACATGTAAAAAAGTGAAAAAGATCTGTTTACATCGTCGGGAAATCAATAACGAATAAAGAAATTCTTCTTTTCGTTTGTTGTTTTTGTAACGCAATTGGCCACAATTCTTGGTCGCATAATTGGCAAGAGTTCAGGCTACGTGACATGACCCAACAACAGTATATTTCAATGACCGCTATGGCCTCCGCTATCCTCGGCAGCAGACTCTTTTCTCTTTTTCTATTTCCCGGTATATTTCTATAAATGTATACAATTGGCGAGTTCACTGCGCTTTTATTCCAATTGCATTCCTCCTGCACGTCTGCTTTGACTGCTCTACAAAATCCAATAATTTATGGCTCATAATAACAGACAAATACCAAGTTGAAACAAAAAATGTGTGTACAGTTCTAGTGCTTTGGCTTTGATTTGTGTCGGCGTAAAAAAAACTTTATTATTCTCCGGTCTATCAGTATCTACCTCAGTCAGTAGTGGTCAGCAAATGGACTCGGGGAAAAAAACTAAACGAGTTTGATACTCATACATACAAAAGACAGGCAGTATGAATATATTAAGTTCAGCTGCGTCTTTTCTGTGCTGCGCGCACAAGAAAAGAAATACTAAACGATGTTCAGTCACGAGCGGAACTTTATGCCCATCGATGCTATATTGACGTATACATGAAAGCTTTTATACGTGTACAAAATATTGCGTGTAGAATAATTAACTAGACTGCAACAAAAACATTTTACGATGGAGCAGAGAAGACATAGGTTTATGTCTTTAGAGATTAAAACATTGACACGAGTTGCCATCAATAGACTGAATTTGGGAGTGGTGATATAGAAGCCAGAGGTTCCTCTATATGCATAAGATCACGATTATATATCCGATAAGAAATTGCTTTCCAATTTCATTGGGTTTGTGTTTTTTTTGGCCCCCAACCAAGCCGGCGACATTTTATTTATCGACTCTTATATAGACCGATCCATTTTCTTTTGGCAATAGGCACTATAAAGGTAAATTTAAAAGCATTTAGATTTATAACTAACCTGTGAAGATGCTGGTAGCGAAAGATGACGACGATGACGAGTAGGTTGCTAACGGCCGCCAACAAGAAAACAACGCAGTAAAGAGAAAGGACTATTAGTTTGGATGGCTCGTGAAAGTAATAAAATACACTGATCACTGCCGATCTATATTCATCCGATGACATTGTTCCGTAGCCATCTGTCACCACGGATCCATTTTCAAGAAGCTGACCTTTCAACATATTCTCGAAAACGTTTTTTTCCCCTCCCAACACTAGCAAACGCTTTAAAAATACATTTTGTGGTCTGATCTGGTAAACCCTCTTTAAATCCCACCGTTGACTTTGCAACGAGTTGGCGGGAGCGTCGACGTCGTCGTATATGATATGAATATCATATGAAGACGGAGGAGACTGTAGAAGAAGAAAAGAAGAGAGAGGAGAAACACGTCAAGCTGGTTTCGTCGTTGCCTTTCGACTGAGACATCTTTGACTGGTGGGTGCTAGAAATGGTGGAATGACATGAAAAGACTGGGTGTAAGACTCTGGCATGTTATTTGACTGGCGGATGGGGCAGCGCATCCACATCGATCTCATCGCGAGGAAAGTTCTATTCTTTTTCTGAAGGAAACTGGCCGTCGTTGTCGGTGCTGCCGACTTCTGCGCGATGACATCAAAGAAAAATACGGTAT